>JAINUW010000482.1:107500-791326 GCA_020205615.1 Panax quinquefolius | reverse complement strand
GTCATCATTTTGCATAAACGGTGAGACACCTTGTATGTGAATGTATGTTGTGTGGTCCCTCCACCAGAGGCTATCCCATTTGCAGTTTAATTATCGGACTCGTGGGAAGAATAATTCCCCTGGCTCGTGAAAGGCACCACCCAGATTCACTCCAACTTGAACGAATTGATTCACTTCCCATTAAGTAGATTGCGATGATCCGGGAACCTTCATGCCGAAAAAAGCCACGAGAGAAACCTAGGATAGGTCAACCTCTCGATAAACCAAATGCGGAGAGGAAAGTTTCTTCATGCTTTCCATTTTCAATTACTTGTAAAAGCATTTACTTGTAATTTTATTCCATGCTCATTCATATGTAATGGAAAATATGAAGAATATCTGCATACGCATGACATGTTATCAATTAACAACCCGTTTTGCGGGACAAATTCCTAAAATGGACATGTTATGATAACATTTATATTACCCTAAGACTAAACTACGTAACTCTTTTGTAGGGAAACAATTGGGGCTTGTTATCTTATTAAAATCCAAAAGGCCATAGCTCTACAAAATTAATCATGTCCTCTTCCTAACAGCTTTAACTCGCTTCGAGAAGAATTTGATGATTGAGTAAACAAATCACAGATCGGGCCGCTCTCTAATGAAAGAATTGAACCAGTCTACTCAGGGTACGAAGATACCTATACATACAGAATCCTCTACACAAGGGGAAGTTCAAGGTCTGGGGAAAAAAATTCCAAAACAACAGTTGGATACAACAAACCCAGACCCTGAAGGAACCCATCTCAAAGGAGATCCAGACACGGGTGACATCAGAAAGAAGGTCCTTCAAATGGAGGAGATCATTCGCATTTTCCAAGGGATTGGAACACATGGTAGTGTTTCATATACAGACCTTTCCATATTCCCTAGTGTTCAATATCCAGAGAAATTCAAGACCCCTGATTTTGAGAAATATGACGGATTAGGGGATCCTTACACACATTTAAAGGTGTTTATTGGAGAACTTGGGTCTTACGCAGAAAATGAAAGGCTTCGAATGCAGCTGTTTCAGAAAAGTCTGACTAGAGAAGCCCGTTCATGGTATACCAGATTAGACAACTCTAAGATCCATAGCTTGGAAGAGATGGCTCATGCCTTCCTCACTCAATATAGTTTCCAATCTCAGATGGCTCCTGACCGGTACCAAATCACCAAGTTCAAGAAATAGTCAAATGAGTCATTTAGAGAGTATGCTCAAAGGTGGAGGCGCCTTGCTACTCAAGTTATTCCTTCCATGACAGAATCAGAAATGGTTATGACCTTCATAGATCTACAGGAAGCTTCTTTCTATGAAAGAGTTCTAGCTGGTATTGGCAAACCATTTTTTGAAATGATCAAACATGGCGAGAAGGCTAAAATGGGATTGAAGTCCCAGAAAATCAAGACCTAATCATTTTAAAGTCATTGTTGAGCACATCCAATCAATCTTATGGAAACAACTCTCCGGAGGGTCCATAAAAAGAAAGAGGAGGATGTTTCCTTGATACTACAAGGACAAAAGGCAATCCAAGCACGCCTATGCAGAGGAGAAACTACTCCCCTTTTCCAAAGACAACCTTCAAACCCTCCATTGCCTAAAAGTGGAGAAGTAAAGCGACCTCGAACGCTCACACCATTGCTAGGGATTCGCCGAGAACATTCTTGCTCTTCTCGATCGCCGTAAGAAAATTACACATCTTCTTCCACCAACCAACCCTAATGGGAGGGGTTTTAATGCTACTCGAAAGTGTGCTTATCATGTCTGGGCACTCGACACGATACTCAAGATTGTTGGGCCTTGAAACATAAGATTCAAGATCTAATAGACAACGGTGAAATCGTGGTCACTAAATCGAGATAAAACTCTCATGTGCAAGACAACCCTCTTCCTAAACACAAAGAAGAAGAGGTCAACGTGATCATTGAGAGCCGCATACAAGGTTTCAATCCTAACAATGAATCATCCCAACCCATCAAAGATAGTGTTGACAAATGGGATTATGCAAAGTTCCGGGCCACCATGGAACAAAAGATGAAAGCTCTTTGAAAACAAATTGAGCAATTGGCGTAATCCGTAACCCCAAAGATCAAATCACACGCCAATTAATTAGGCAGAGCATGTTTATCTCCTTCCATTTGTTATAAATGCTCCATCAAGACCTTCGTAGAAGCGGCTATAGAGGATAAGGTTGCAAAGCGAAAGCAAGTGCTAAAGCCCGTCTGGATTTTGCCAATCAAAGGGAATTCACCTATCCTGCCGATCATGGAGGAGATACTTCAAATGTTGATCAATGAAGGAAGAATCACATTCCTTCTCCTCCAATCAATCCCCTTCAGTGTCAATATCATTCACATTCTCGCCATCACAAAGACGAAAGAATGTTGGGCACTCCGCCATCTTATTTAGAATCTTATTGATAGCGGTGTCCTGCAAATAGCAGATGATTACACTGCACAGCTCAAGGGTGGGAATGCACGCCCTACCCAATGGAAGGGATCAGTTGCAGTTATCTCCGAAGTGGATTGTGAGACTATCAAAGTATTTCCCATACAACCAATTTAACTCAAAGGAGCTGACAATCCTTTTAAAGTGGCCGCACCAAAGCCAATTCCTTTACCTTGCAGACCACAACATCCTGTTGTCAGCTTGCATAAAGTTCCATGGAATTATGGAGAAGTCAAGGATCCACGCCTCATACGATCAAGCACACAAAGGTCAAAAGAAAATCCACTATACCTTCCTCAACGGGTTATTAAACCTACTTGCGAAGCAAGGGAAATTTCCATGGAGAAGATTGAAAAATTCCTCCGCACTTATGGGTTATAATGAAGCCAAAGTGGTTTTAAGCTCATGAGAAGCTCCACACCAAATTTCGATCATCGATTTGGTTTTCTTCCGAGGATCATCTAAGATCTTAAGCTAAACGTTTTAGAAGAAGCCTATTTGCCAAAATCGGGATGGATGGGAAAATTTCAACATTTGGTTGATCACATTTTCAACGACAATGTGATATCCTTCATCGATGATGACATACCTCCCGAAGGGACCCGGCCATTGCAAGCCATCAGACATCGCAAAGGTTGTCTTTCGTATATGCTAGCGGAGTATTGATAGATGGAGGCTCATCTCTCAATATCTCATTCCTATGCCACCTTGGTAAAGATGAATATCAATCTCAAGCGGATCCAAAGCGCCCATACTTGGCCATCCTTATGCCACCTTCATTAGCAGATTTATTTCTCAACTCACAAAGAACTCGCGTGAGCCTATCTTCAAATTGTTAAGGAAGAACTCATCCATGAAATGGAACGATGAGTGTCAGAAAGCCTTCCTTACCATTAAAGAGCAATTGATTAACGCTCCTATTTTGGTACCTCCCAGGGATGATGTTCCCCTGTTCATGTACCTGTCCATAAATGGCAATGCTATGGGTTGCATGCTAGGGCAAAAAGACAATAGAGGCCGAGAACGAGCTATTTATTACCTCAGCAAAAGATTCAGCATCAGTGAACACAAGAACACTCTGATCGAGAAGACTTGTTGTGCTTTAGCATGGGCTTCCATAAGGTTATAGCATTACCTCCATGGTCACACAACCCATCTCATATCCCGCGTGGATCCTCTCAAATATGTATTCAGGAAACCCATACCAATTGTCGATTTGTCTGGATGGTAGTTGATCCTACAAAGAATTTGACATCGCTCACGTGACGTAAAAATCATGTAAAGGTCAAGAAATTGCGGATCAATCGGCGCCGCTTTTGCAGGGATTACAAACCCTTAGAAACTTACTTTCCCGATGAAGGGGTAATGACATTTCAGTTACAACATCAGTACGATACATGCCGTGAGTGGAAAATGTATTTTGATGGGGTACATTAATTGAAAGGCTCTTGAGTTGGACCTATCTTACTATCCCAGATGGGGAGCGGATCCTCGTCATTGTTAAATTGCAGTTTGTCAACATCAACAACACAGCAGAGTATGAAGGTTATATCATAGGGCTAAAACTTGCCCGTTCAATAGGCATCAGGCGGTTAACTATCTTTGGGGATTCCGAATTGGTAATAAAGCAATCCACAAGAATCTATCAAACTAAAGAATTACATTTGCTGCCTTACCATTGACAAGTTCTACAGATGGCTTTGGAGTTTGAAGAAATCTCCTTTCAACACATTCCTCGTAATAGGAATGATTTTGCAGACGCATTAGCAATGTTGGCCTCCTTGGTTTACATACCAGACAAGGAAAATATGTCATGCATCACGTTTGCTCTGTAAAAAGCCCCAATCTAAGGGAATTATGTTGGAGAAGTATCGGATGAGTTTCCTCCCATCCACAACCCTTGGTATCAGCATATCAAGGAGTATCTACGAGATGGATCTACAGCCGCTGAGGCGAGCCTAACTGAGAAGAGGCGGATTAATCGACTTGCTATGAAATTCTACCTGAGCGGAGATGCACTCTACAAAAGAGATGCAGGATTAGGTCTCCTCAGATGTCTAGACAAAGACCAAGCTCAGAGACTCATGGATGAGATCCATGGTGGAGTATGTGGCCCACACATGAGCGGACTCCTACTTGTCAAGAAGATCCTCAGAATGGGGCATTATTAGCTTACACTCAAAGCTGACTGTGATGATCACGTCAAGAGATGCTACCAATGCCAGATTTATGGGAATGCTATCCACGCCCCTCCAAGGGAACTCCACAATATGAGTTCGTCATGGCCCTTCTCAATGTGGGGAATGGACGTGATCGGGCCCATCGAGCCCAAAGCCAGTAATGGACATCGATTCATATTCACCATGATCGACTACTTCACCAAATGGGTAGAAGTAGCTTCCTTCCCCAAAGTTACTAAAGAAGTTATCATTGCTTTCATTAGAAACAATGTCATCTGTCTATATGGACAACCAAAGGTCATTGTGTTAGACAATGCTAAGAACCTCAACAACAAAATGATGGAGGATTTATGCAGAAAATTCCACATCAAACATCTCAACTCCGTCATCTACCATCCAAAGATGAATGGTGCTGTTGAAGCGGCTAATAAATACATCAAAAAGATCATGCAGAAAATGTTCGCCAACCACAAAGGTTGGCCTGACCTCTTGCCTCTGACTTTATTAGCCTACAAAACTTCCATACGAACTTCCACTGGGGCAACCCCCTACTCATTAGTCTATGGGATGGAAGCAGTGCTCCCCATAGAAGTGGAAATGGAATCCCTCAGAGTATTGATGGATGCTCATTTGGATGAAGACCTATGGGTACAAGACAGGTATCACCAATTGTCTCTTATAGACGAAAGGCGAACCGCGACAATCTTCCATGGTCAGTTATATCAGCAAAGGATCGCATTTATCCTACAATGTAAAAGTTCGACTACTACACAATTCAAACAACATGACTTGGTTTTAAAGAAGATCATTGACAACCAAGATCAATCTAAGGGAAAATTCGCTCCTAACTAGGAAGGCCCATTTGTTGTCAAGGAAGTATTGACAGGAGGTGCTCTCAGATTACAGGAAATGGATGGCGATGAATTTCCACAACTTATCAACTCGGACACCGTGAAACGGTACTATGTCTGAAGTTACCATCAAATAAACATCCTGGTTTTGATCTTCAAATCACCAGTCATTTCGGTTTTGAACCCTTTCTACATACTTTTCTGCCCCTCAGGGAAACATACACTTCAAACCAGCAGCCTGGTTTCACTTCATTTCAAACCTTTCATACAATCTCGGTTATCCTAAAGACGGGATTTAACCTTTCACAATTTTGGTTATCCTGAAGACGGGATTTAACCTTTCACACCTACAGTTTGTCCTGAAGACGGGATTAAACTTTTCTACGCCTGCAGTTTATCCTGAAGACGGGATTAAACTTTTTACCCACTTGCAGTTTGTCCCCATTATGGGATTAAACTTTCTTCTCCCCGCAGTATAGCCTGCACATGGGATTTACACTTCTCTTCGCCTTCAATTCGTCCTGAGGGGCGAACTACATCGACCTGATCTCCCTGATACCCGAGGGTACGTAGGCAATCATATGTTATATGGCCCGGTCACAATAAAGAAAAACAACAAAAACATTTCTACCTTTTCTCTACAAAACAACAAAAAACAACAAAATACTTCTACACCCTTCTGCCTTCCGCATTCAGCGTTGAACCTCCTACACTAGGTTCGAACTACGCAGACTTGATCTCCTCTTCAATAGAGAGTGCGTGGCGACCATTCATGGTACAGTCTAACCCCTACCAGAACAACATACTTGTCACACGCATCGGGATCAATCTTCATTTGCCCCATTTCATCGGTTTCGGATCAAAGGGATGGAATTACCCAACCTCTTCTCACAAATAGAAGATTCGGTGACCATCTAAGTCATGATCGTGCCTCAAAGAGCAATACCAACCCATAAGAGATGGAATTAACTAGGCTTCTCACAAATAGAAGTACTGGCGACCATCTGTGGTGCGGTCAATCTCGAGAGGAAGAAACCATCCTCCTCTCCAATTTTCCATACAGATACTAGTCCCAAGACACCAAAGATTGTAGGGATATACAGAAATCAACGATCCGTTCTGAGAGACCTTGTGGCGTCTCAATGTCCATCTATCAAGGATAAGTTCGAATGCATCAAGATCACAAGGCCACGGAGAAATAGGCAAAACATCAAGCAAGTATCAAGGCATAACTAAAAGGGAAGTGAATCAAAATATATTTCCTGCTATATATAATATTGTTTGATATATACATCATGTTGTACATGACAAAATGGCTAAGCTAGTCTCATGCAGAAAATACAAAGCTATCTACGGATCTGTGTGTGTATGCGGACTATCGGATCTAACATAGCATCCCTCTCGAAGATGGAGGAAGTACTTGCAAGCTCCTGGCCAAAGGGTATCTACACGAGCTAGCGGATCGAGGCTAACTGCATGGTGGCAAAATGCTCATCAATGTAAGCACTCATGTATCCCGGTGACGATCATCATCTGGGATCTAATGGAAGTGCTATCTGTAATGGCCACATCCCTAGTAGATAAGGCAGCATCCCGCTCTCCAATCAATATATCCCTGGCCGATCTAGCCTCATCCCTCTCTAACAGAGCAGTATCTCTCTCATCAAAAGTTGTCAACATCGCAGCCCTAGCCTGATCTCTATCACAGGTCATCAAATGTAAGCTCTGCTCCAAATGTTGTCTTATAATCTTTGAGTAACAAAGGGCACTTTTCGGGGTGGGAGAATCCATCACAAATCTTTGGCGACCAAAAGAGTCAAATCATCGGTGGGAATAACAGCCTCCTTTATAGGCTCCTCATCGTCAAAATCAATCCCCTGCACTGTGGATACTACCGCAGCCGATGCAGTCTCTGTCTTCATTCATGCAGAATACTCTGTAAAACAACTTGGATGACTGACAGAAAACTCAGCCAGCTCTCACTGATCCCAACAGGCATACAACCTGGATCTGTCCTCCGTGACAAATCTGCGGTGTGGCGCAGCGACGACTCACCCCTCATACGGGTGAAAATCCTGGAACTGGTCAAATTGACACATCGCGGCCAGTGGGTGGTAAGTGATCATGCCCCTCAATCCAGTCAGAGGGAGATAATCCATGCCCGGAGCATGAGTAATGAAGCTGTAGGGTGAACTAAGCCTTGAACACGGCAATATGGAAAATGGATCTCTAATCCCTGCCAGAAAAAGTCGACCACGATGCAAAGATCTCAGATACTCATGCAGTCGAAAGGAGTATGGCATGGCTATATCATGGGTGAAACAAAACCCCTGCCGTCTAAATGTGCCAATCGGTCTCAAGTGTGACATAAACCACACGTACAGCATGACCGAGCTACCTGTGAATACTCCTGCTGGATAAGTGCAGCAATATGTAGCTAACCTCAAGGTCTCTGCAATGATCATCGGTACAATGGTATGACCCTCCCTGAGAGCTCTCACTGCCATGACGACACCGATATCTAGCTCATCCATGTACCGCGGCATGTAGACGTATGACAATATGTATAGAAACAATACATCTACTCTGGCTGAACGACAATGATCCTCTGGTGTGGTGAAATCCGGGATATCGCGTGCATAGTAGCATCCTCGAGCCAAACACATCTAACAGAAACGCTGGGATATAACATGGCGGATGTAATCTCATCCTGGACCACTCATACTCTCAATCTGTGAGGGTCATGAACTATCTGCTCATGTCTCCAATAGCCATATACACACGCAAGGTCTGCCCAAATGACAAATCGTCAACCGTGCATACTCCTCCAAAGTAGAGTCAACTCCACGGGTCCCAAATCGAAAAACCTGTCTCTCCGATACCCAAAGGTTTCTAGCATGCCCTCTACAAATCTCGTGGAACACAGAAACATCAACGAGGTCATAGTATACTACAAGAAATCATCTACGATCACCATGTCTGCGATGGTGATATACTATCATACCATGAGGGTATACCGGTACCACCACAAATGGTGGGGTATGATCAATCTGACTAACTATCGAAAAGAAGACATCTCATGCGCAGCCGTGTCATAAGACCATCTAGGGGTAAATGCTAAATATCTCGGACATACATATATATGCATAACATAATAACATGCATGATACAATAGATGGCAATATGATATAGGGAATGGAAAACTATACATACATTCCTAAGTATATCATCATCTAATACATCTCTGACAAAATTAAAATATACCAGGAAATGGGCGAAGCTACCCAACATACAACAGAGGCCTATCAAAAGAGATAGCAAGAAATACATCAAAAAAAGTCAAGAGTGTCGATGTCTACATCATCGATACTGTCCACCTGATGTAACTCCTCCTGAGTCACTGGATCTCTATCTACAGGGATGTTAGGCCGATACAAAGGAGGATCTACGCTGGCAAAACCATATGGGTCACCTGAGGGATCAGCGCCAGAGCTGAAAGGATCAAAAGTATCTGCCTCTGCAGGATCTCTGCCCAAATGCCGAATGAAAAGATGTGACCGGTCTCAATGCTGGCATCACGAAGTCGATCATCATCAATCATGTCACATGAGTCGGATCTCTGACACAGGCTAGCCAATCCGTCATCATCACAGATCCTGGAACCATATCCCCCATAAACTATGTGGCACGGGTCTGAGCTCCAATTGTACGAGGGATCCTCCAATGCTGGAACATCTCCTAAGAACAGGGGCCCTCTGACAATGTAAAGCCGTCAATCCCCATCAATGGGATGTCAATGACGGGTGATTGCAAATGACCAATAACGCCTGGCAGAGGCAAGATCGGCATCTGGATCTCTCTCAGTAGTGCTCCCGAGCATAGCACGCTTCCTAAATAGAGCTCCCATCCTCTATCTCAGAAGAGAGGAATCTCATGGGTGGAAATAACGTACTATACTCCAATTGGTACCCATCCTCAAATCCAACTCCCAAATGCTCTCCAGAGTAGGGAATCCATGTGATGACATCAGCTGTCAATAGCTCCAGCTGTAGGCGACAATGAGTGAAACCCTCAGCAACAGGGACCTCCGTCTGTATGGAATGATGCCATCTCCGTCCTCATGGATAGGTGTCTAAACCTAACACGCTCATAGGTCGCAAATAAGGAAGCCTCTCATAGGCCCAAAACTACCAACACAAAGGCAAACATCTGCTGTCAGTCAACACTCTTAACCCATACATGGGAAAAGACAAGTGAAACACTCACCAGCAGAAATGGGTAGAATCCTAACCACGCCTTGGTTAAGCTCTGCGATCGCATGCGCATTCCCCTGGGGAAATAGGCAAAGGTATAGGAACCCCAATCATATTCTCCTATATGGTCCACGTGTCGAGTGACGCTGATCAAAGCGAAAGACACCATAGAGGAACTATTTGCTATGAAGCAACCCCTAATGATCATCAGGAACAATCGCCGAAGAATGCGGTCCCTGACTCTCACATCATCGGGTATGGGCTCACTCAACAGCCCACTCATAGCATCTACGCTCAAAGGACACTGTCTGACGAAATCCACGCCCTTGAGCGCCTCCACCGGAACTCCCAACAAGGATCTGACGGCAGTAAGGGTGATATCCGTCGTGCAAGGCACCGGCTCCCCTCCAAACTCCATACCTGTGATAAACCGCCAATCCATCGGCGTCATCATCACCTCATAATCCAGCAAATGGAGTGACTGAGTCTGGTGAAACCACCACTCAGACAATGCCCTGAGGTAACCCCAGGGACAACGACGGGGTAGAATGGAGAAGAACCTCCCAATCCCCCAACGTGGGACGATCGCTCTGTATTCATCATGCAAAGCTTTGATATATAAAGTGGATGCTAAACCAGTTCCCTCGAGGCTGTGTGAAGCCGGGAACCTACATCAAATGCAGATTAACATCAAACTCCTTGACTCCTCATCAATAGGAAATAAGGAAGATTAAAGATCTAACTTCATACCTCGTTTGTGTGCAGGTATACTGAAGGATGCCTACTCAAGTCACCCAAAAGATCTGGGTTTGCCATTAAATACACGCAATTCCCTACGGGAACACGTCTGGCGGAGAGCGGGAACCTCGATCGGTGTATCCTCCTCCTCGTCCTCGACATTCGGCACTTCAACCCGAATAAGATGTACCACCGCCTCCGCCAAGCGACGACGAGGCTATCTAACAGATCGGCGCTGAGGCTCTTCAAAAGCCCTCCTCCGTACACCAGAAGTGGTCCTACAGGAACTACTAGGTTGATCCGGATCCATGATATCTGGACAACAAGTCTCCAAATCACCTCAGAAAGGATGTGGTAATTTCTTACCTGGAGTCTTTTCAAAATGCATTCTATGATTACATGCATGCATGCATTGCTTTAACATACATCTACAGTAGAGTTAAAATGCATGACTACCCAATACCTACATTTTGGAAAAAAATTTCCATAGCCCCTTTGCAAATGGGACTATCCACATGCACATAGGCATGACTAGGTGGCCATTCAGTAGCACACCTATACACAGTCATATACATCCTATATGCATCAATACATTGCAGAAAAAAAATTGTAAGTGTAGTCTAATTACCAGGATTATTTTGCTTGTCTACCTTTACTCATTTGTCCTCATATAGGATAAGAAATGACAGTAAAAGGTGCCAATTTGACTGTTTCAAAAGTCAATTTTTTTTCACATCATTATATTCAGCATGGTTTAATACTAACATTTGCTATGTTGAATATTTTTTATCAAGTCATATCAACATGCATATTCACTACTATGTGTCTAAATGCATTTCATGCGATAAGACATTTTCCAACGGACAGGAATTGGAAAAAAATACATGCATGTGTTACCAAGACAGTGAAGAACGCTTGTACGGTGATAGAATATGCAGAAAGTTGCCCGAAATCAGCAGATCTGAAGAAGAGCTCTCGAATTTCCTTCGCTGCGCAACTTGAAATTGACTTATGAAAGCAACCAGCCACCTATACATAGGCATGGCTGGCCGCAGGCTAACCTGTGGCTCCTGCAGGTACACCTGCGACCCCCCTACATGGGTCCCACACCTCCGGCTTGCTCCAGTTAGAGTTGCAAAGGAGGTCTCACAAGCTGAAAAGGTCAAATCAGGAATAAAAATGCTACGCGATTGAGCGGATTAGCCTGAAATCCTGGTTTCTTGTCGGTCAGAGTTAAACTCCCGTCGCCTCAACGGTATTCACCTGAATGTAGGGTATACTATACCAATGAGCTCAGCTTTTACAAACCATGCTCGGCAAAACCCCACAAAGGTTCGATGCCATCATTTGCAGGGTCACAACCCTAAACAGTCCCCGGCGGGGGTTACAAGGCGAAAAACCATGAAATATCAAACCTCCCGTGGGGGTTACAACGCCGAAGTTATCAACATCTCACGCATCCCCGTGAAGTCACAACGCATATCTTTCAAACATCTACGTATCCCTGGCGGGGGTCACAACGCATATCTTTCAAATATCTACGTGTCCCCAGCAAGGGTTACAACGCAATGCAACCATTGATACACACATCAATGGAGGTCAAGCAACCTTGACGTCATATCAGCCGATGGCAAGTAAACCCATTGAAGAAACTTTGCCCAGCAAGGGTTACAACATAATGCTACCATTGACACATAAATCAATGAAGGTCAAGCAGCCTTGACAATACGCCCAGCAAGGATTTATCCGGTGATACACACATCAACGAAGATCAGGCAACCGTGATAACAACAAACTGTTGGCAATAACTCCGACAGTATGAGGGAATATGTTATACACATCTTCAAACAGACAAAGCCTTATCCCCACAGATCTCTTTCACACAAGAGGTACCTCTATGGAGTATAAGTCAATGTCTAGGGTTCAAGACTTTGGTGGTAGTCCCAAAGTCAACATCTAACTTGGATCGCATGTCCAAGTCATCACTGATTGTCATCCCAGCAGGATTACATGACATTCATTCATGCATCATACATATGCATCATGTTGCTGCACATAGCATCATGTTTATCTTACTTGCATTTCAAGTGTCTAGGATTCTTATCCTATCCATGCCTTGCATTGCATTAATATGATAAAGAGGGGCATCTGTAGACACTCGAAATTTTATGCACTCCTATTACTAACATTGCAGGAGGGTAGATTTGTTTTTTGGAGAAAACCCTGAAAGACAGCTTACATCCATTCCGGATACCACCGGAAGTTCAGTTCCAACCCGGAACACAAACTGGGAACATCGTGTCAACCCGGAACACACACCGAGAATGTCATTTCCAATCTCGGAGATAACCCCGAGATATGCAGATTAAAAGACCGACAACAACATCGGAGAGGACAGTTCTGTCTCGGCGATAACACCGCGACGCTCAGTTCCAGTCCCAGAGACAACACTGGGAGTAGCAACCCCATCCTTGGTGATAGTCCCAAGGGATGCCATTGCAGTTCTGGCAATAACCCCGGAAATGCTTATTTCAAATATGTGCGATCAGCTTCAATCCAGATGACAGTGAGGCATACAAACAAGTAGCCCAAACTCAGATGTAACCCTGAGAAACGTCTGCTTTTCGCTTAAACCGGCGATAACCCAGGTGAGGAGTCACAACGTCACCTGTCCACGTCAACAAGATGATATCGCGGCATACCAACAAGTAGTCCAATCTCAGTTGTAACCCTGAGCAACGTCTACTTTCAACTCAAACCGGCGATAACCCCAGCAAGGAGCCAAGCATCATCTTATTCCTTCAACAATGGCATGTCGTCTCAACACTTCATACATACATCCAACAATGTCCCACAAGAACCAAGGAATGACAATCCCGAGTGACTATTACGTGTGGCAGTACTTTGGATTGAATTTGAAGCTTGAAGACCATGGGCATAAACCCCTCTTCCTGACTTCGTACAACCTCTAATCCATGTCATTGCATAACTCTCGACACCAACGGTCCGAAGAAGGTCAGATATACCTCGTTCGGATGCTCAAATTGAAGTTCTGCAAGTTCGAGCGGACATTATAGTGCATGAGTGCACGTACTACGAGACGACGGGACCCGTGAGGCTTGGATCCACCACGACCGATACACAATGTGTACTGCGCTATCATCAAAATATATATATATACTAGGCTCTGAGCTATTTGAAGGGAGGGAGAGAAAGAAAAAGGCGAGGAAGCCCTGACCATTTTACTCTGCATACACATCTTTTGAGTGTTTCCTCTTCTTTAAACACTAGTTAGCTCACATATAGCTATCTTTTATCCGGCGAGAGCTGAGTGTTTATCCATTTAAAGTCATAGAAGTTTACTTTAGCAGCCCACTGTAAGCCTTCTTACATTTTATAAAGCCTTTTTCTCATATAGCACACAATCGCTATACACATTGAGAGTCGTGTTGTGTGTTTTGCTTAGGACTTGATCCGTGGTTTTCATTTCATACGTATATATATACTAATATATGTATATATTTCATATATATGGACTAACATTATCGAGTTATGCCTCGATTGAGCCTAGACTTCGGTCTGGAGCGTTTAATTACTTTTATATATATATATATATACTTATATATATAAATTGTGGTCATGCTCTGTCTGATGAGCCTGGATTTATATCCGGTGCGTTTAATTGTTTATATATATATATATAATTGTTGTCGGACATATCCGATGAGCCTGGATTTACATCCGGTGCGTTTACTGATTTTATATATATATTTGTACATATTTATATTTACATTCCTGTCAAGCCTGGAGTTCCCTCTGTGGCTTTTTACATCTTTTTACATTTAGTCCTGCCTGGAGTTCACTTCGTGGCAGTTGATCACTTTTTACAGCTTTATTAATATTTTGTCCTGCCTGGAGTTTACTTCGTGGCAGTTGATAGCATTTAATATTTTATTTACATTTCTGATCCCCCATGGAGTTGCTTTGTGGTGGTTGATCATGCACATATATATATATATATATATTCACAGCTTTTATATATATAACTACTTACTACTTTCTATACAAATTGCAGTATCATGTGAGCCTAGGAATCATGTGCTCACAGGTTCAGTTTACTGAATCTAGATTCGGTTCCCATGATGGACATTTTTCAAATTGTAAAGCAACTCAGTACATTATTTTTCGATGGTCTCGAATTTCCTTGGATGGTTGTCATGCTCATGAGGAGTTCGGCACTGCTGTATATTATTTTCTCGAGAATGCTTCGCATCTCGAAAATAAAAGCAAACAAGCCGGACATTTAACAATAAAATGGAAGTATGAAAAGGTCTCAATTCCTATTGAGCACAGGGTTTGAAAAAACCTCTTTTACAAAATTTCATTGCCACATTTGGGTTAAAACTGAATTTTTCTATAAAATTTAAACCTTGTGTATATAGGTGCGAACGAGGCCTCGCACTACTTTCAAATAATTGCACATTGATCCACACACACACACACATTCATATAACAATTTCTTTGAAAAGTGGCAGTCACCGTAGTAACACGGATGTCGAAGTGTGCTAACACCTTCCCTCCGCATAATCAAGCCCCCGGACCCAAAATGAATCTTGGTTTCACAGACCCATTTAGCAGTGTCAAAACACTGGGTCAATGTGCAAGCCTTTTCGGTTACGTTAGTGCAACCAGTTAAATACACCAACTGGCGACTCTTAAAGTCCAATCGTCGACATTATACATGTCGGACCTTTTTCACTTATTTTTCAAACAAATCTCACATTAACATGAGAACACCAAAGAACAAGTAACGAAGAAAGAAGAGGATGTCTCCTTGATACTACAAGGGCAAACACAAAAAGGTAATCAAATCTTGCCTATTCAAAGGAGAAACTATTTCCCTTTTCCAGCGCAATCCTCAAATCCTCCATTGCCAAAGAGTGGAGAAGTCAGACGTTTAAGAGTGTTCACACTCTTAAAGGACTCACTCAAAAAAATTTCAAACTTCTGACAGCTCAGAAGAAGATCACTCATCTCCTTCAACCAGCCAATCCAAATGGAAAGGACTTCAATACAAACAAGAAGTGTGCTTACCATTCTGGAGCTCCAGGCCATGACACTCAGAATTATTGGGCCCTCAAGCATAAGATCCAGGACTTACTAGACAGTGGTGAGATCGTGGTGACCAAGCCCGAACAACCACATGTTCAAGATAACCCTCTCCCTCAACACAAGGAAGAGGATGTTAATATGATCAATAGAGGCAGTGGAGAGAGCTCCAAGTACTTCAAATACATGGGTAGTTCTTCCCAAACTAGCAAGGATAATTCCGACAAGTGGGATTATTCAGAGTTCCTGTTCATGATGAAACGGGAGTTAAAATCTCTTGACAAGCAGGTCAATCAACTGGCAGAACTGGTAATACATCAACACCAAGTCACACGACAGTTGTTCAGTCAGGAGCATGCAAGTCTCCTCTCTTTTATCACAAAGACCTCACCACTCACCCAAGAAAGTAAAACCTTAGAGGAAAAGCTTGCCAAAAAAACAAAAGCTCAAACCCGTCGGGACTTTGCCAACAAAAGGGAGTTCACCTATTTAGGCCAACCGATGGAAGAAATTTTGCATATGCTGATCAATAAGGGAAAAATCATAGCACTGCTACCTCTAGTTAATCCACACTCAAAAAGATTTGATGCTACTGGAGTATGTCAATACCACTCCCATTCTCGCGGTCACAGCACTGAAGAATGATAGGCACTCCATCATCTTATCCAAAATATGATTGACAGTGGTGACCTGCAAATGGCAGATCATGACACCGTATCACTTGAGAGTGGGAACACATTTCCTCTAGGATCATAAAGATGGAAGGAAATCATAGCAGTTATATCCTCTAAGGGAGATTTGGCTACCACATCACTTACAATTCAACTAATCAAGCTCAAAGGAGTTGAAAACCCTTTGAAGGTGGCTGCACCAGCACCACTCATATTGTCATTCAGGCCACAGTATCCTATTATCAGCCTTAAGAAAGTCCCATGGAATTATGGAGAGGTTGAAGGATCAACATCTAATATAATTGCTAAGGTATCCAAAGAAAATCTACTATACCTCCCTCAACGAGTGATGAAGCCAGTCATCAGATCTAAGGGGAAAGTGCCCAAGGAGAAAATCGAAGAATTCCTCCGCAATATGGGACACAATGAAGCAAAAGGTGTTACAAAGCTTGAAAGAAGCACCACAACAGATATCTATTCTGGACTTGGTATTCTCTTCAGAAGATCATCGGAAGGTCTTAATGAAGATATTGGAAAAAGCCCACTTGTTAAAGACAGTAGATGTTAAAAAGTTTTATCATCTGGTAGATCACATCTTTAATAGTAATGTGATATCTTTCACCAATGATGACATACCTTCCGAAGGGATAAGTCCTTGCAAGCCACTGCACATAGCAGTGTTGTCTTTCGGATATGTGATTGAAGAAGTGCTAATAGATGGAGGATCATCCCTAAACATCTGCCCCTATGCCAAATTGGAAAGAATAAAGATCAATCTCAATAGGATTCAAAGCATCCATACAATCATTAAAGCCTTTGATGGATCTAGGCAAAATGTTGTTGGAGAGATTGAGTTACCCATGGAAATTGGTCCACATACATTCTACATATCCTTTTAAGTGCTCAAAATCACTAGAGGATATAACTTACTGTTGGGAAGACCTTGGATCCACATGGCGGGAGCAGTCCCATCCACTCTTCATCAACAACTCAAGTATATCATCAACAGTAATCTGTTCACTGTCAATGTTGAACCAGAGTATCATGTTCAAAGTGATAAACCTCTAATCAGTTTCAATGAAGAAGTTGAGCCTGTCAGTTTTCAAGCCCTTGAGGTGAGCAACACTCACTATCAACCCATCGGGGATCCAGCTCTAAAGCCCAGAGTTTTCGCCGAAGTAATGTCGGCCAGTCAAGAAATGATATCCTTGGGTTTCCAACCAAGATAAGGGTTAAGAAAGAATCAGAAAGGACTCAAATACCTAATTTAAATTCCCAGCCAGACAGGGAAAGCCGGACTAGGATACTCCTCTAGGTCCATTCACAGGAATTCGCACAAGCATACACTTGTTCCTTCATCTACAAGGTTGTTGCCTAAACCTACAGATGCAGAGTCTGTGCAGTCTTGATACCGGTTAATAGCAAAGAAGTCTTGATTCCAGACCCAGACATTAAGGAAATGAATCAAAGTTGCAAACAGGACATTAAGAGACGGTTATCAAATGTGTGCATCCTGGTGCATACAGAGGGTATGAACAGAGATATCCTAGATGATGATTGTCCAGACATCATGGACATCATTCAAGAGGAAGAGGATGATAACCGCCCCTTCATCACAAATGTTTCCACCAGACTCGACTTGGCAGAATCGGAGCAAAGACCTCAGATTTACGAAAAAGGGTATAAAGGGCAGAAAATCCCTCTGCCCTGTAGATAGCAATAACTGCTTACTTTTGTTGTATAGTATTATCAGTTGTTTTTTTCATGCCATGCTAACACTCTGTATAATTAAACAGTTTCATATATTAACTAAAAACATTTTGTTTCAGGACTCTAAAGTTAGATTTGTCTAAACTTGTTGATGGAGTGCCAATTGTTCACAGGGACTGTAACTTTGATGTAAAGTTGGACTCTGACTTGATGGAGATTGAACAAGAGGACTATGAGGTGCCTGAGGAGATCAAAGAATGGGTCGAAGACAAACCCAAGCCAAACCTTGATCAAACTAACTTTTTCAACCTTAGAACCTCAGAAAATCCCAAACAAATCCAGATTGGCATGGATCTTACCCCAAGCCAAAGGAATGACATGGTTACTCTATTGACCCAATTCGAGGATGTGTTTACATGGTCTCATGAAGACATAATCAATTTTTCCACTGACATCGTCATTCATCGTTGTCCCATTAAAGAGGGGTTTAAGCCAATCAAACAGAAACTCAAGCGATTAAAACCTGAGTGGAGTTTGAGACTCAAGGAAGAAATTGTGAAACAATTTCAAGCCGGCATCATCATGGTATCAACATACCCTGAGTGGCTATCAAACATAGTTCATGTACCTAAATCCAGAGGGAAGGTGTGAGTATGCGTGGATTATAGGGATCTAAACAAAGCTTATCTCAAAGACAACTTTCTAGTGTCATTTATCCATATACTCATTGATAATACAGCTCAGTGGAACCTGGAGAAGACAACATTCATCACTCCTTTCGGAACCTTTTGCTATAGAAGGTTGTCATTCGGCCTCATTAATGTCGGAGCAACCTATCAGCGAGCCATGATGGCTCTTTTCCATGACTTGATGCACAAAGAGATAGAAGTTTATGTGGATGACATCATTTTTAAGCCCCAAAGGGAAGAAGACAACCTAGATCATCTCAAAAAGCTCTTCAACCGATTACATAAGTACAACTTAAAGCTAAATCTGGCCAAATGTGCCTTCAACGTCAAGTCAAGCAAGTTGCTAGGATTCCTAGTGAGCCACAAAGGCATTGAGCTAGATCCTACAAAAATCTAAGCCATTATTGAAATGCCCATACCCCAGACAGAGAGGGAAATACTGGGATTTCTATGAAGAATCAACTTCATCAGCCAATTTATCTCCCAACTCATAGCAACCCGTGAACCTATCTTCAAATTGTTAAGGAAGAACTCCTCCAAGAAATGGAATGAAGAGTGTCAAAAAGCTTTCCTTTCAATCAAAGAGCAAATAGTTAAAGCTCCTGCCTTGGTACCTCCCAGGGATGGTGTTCCCTTATTTATGTACCTGTCAATCAATGACAGTGCCATGGCTGCATGCTGGGACAAAAAGATGATAGAGGCCAAGAAAGAGCTATCTATTACCTCAACAAAAGATCCAGCATCAGTGAGCATAAGTATACCTTGCTTGAGAAGACTTGTTATGCATTAGCATGGGCTTCCATGAGATTACAGTATTATCTCCATGGTTAGAAAACCCATCTCATATCCCGCATGGATATGAGATGGGTTTGTTGGAGTACATGATGCAATGTACTATAGCATGATGTAAATGCAGGATGTATGTGGTTTGTTGGATCGTTTTCCTACTGGATGTAATGACTGTTTGCTCCCATGACTTATGATGGGGACTGGAGTTATCAATGATGATTTGACGAACTGCTTGGATGTGTACTCCAAAGCTCTCAGGAACTTCCAGGATGTTGACGTTGGGGTTATCACCAAAGTCCTTAATCCTTGGTACAGACCTCCTCCTGAGGATGTATCTCTTATGTATAAGAGACTCTGGGGATTTATTCTCTGTTTGATGAAGATGTATATAACATATTCCATCATCGGTCCTCCCCGATGAGGATGTTCTTTCCTGGTTTGTATTGCCAAGTCTTTCCAATGTTATGTTGGAGTTACTTCCAACAGTCTATGTTGTCAGGGTTGCCTGACCTTTGTTGAAATGTGCTTCAACGGATACCATTATCGGACCATCTTCGACGCTTCGTTGGGTTTAATTGTCAATGGCTGGAATCATCAGATGACTTCTGATGCTTTGTTGAATTTACTTGCCAACGGATGGTGATGTCAAAGTTGCTTAACCATCGTTGAAATGTACTTCAACGGCTAAGACCATCGGATGGTTTTTATGCTTCACTGGATTTACTTGCCAATGGCTGAATGGCATCAAGATTGTTTGACCCTCGTTGAAATGTACTTCAACGGTTGAGTTGTATGAAGTTTTCTCTAGGGAGAAGTTTTCTCTAGGGAGAAGTGTTTTGGAGTTACGACCCCGAACTGACGGCATCGGACCTTTGTGAGGTATTGCCGAGTATAGTTTGCAACAGTTGTGATCATTGGTATAGTGAACCCTGTGTTTAGGCTAATACCAATGAGTTATATGTAGACTCGCGATTTGGTCTCTAAAAACCAGGATTTCAGGTTTTTCCGCTCAATCGCGTAGCATCTTTATTCCTAATTTAACTTTTTCAACTTATGAGACCTCCTTTGCAACTCAAATTGGACCGAGCCGGAGGGATGGGACCCACCTAGGGGAGCCGCAGGTACACCTGTGACAGCCGTAGGTACTGTAACACCCCCAAAATTGGGACAATTTCTCTCCCCGATCTTGTGCGTTAATATTATCCTGTTCTAGCTTTAAAACATTAATTAATGTTAAAATAGCTAAAAATGCAGAATAAATTTTTTTTCTTTCTTTCCATTCATTCATTCCCTGAATCGCAACCTTTACGATTCTTCTTTATACTAGAATAACATCTATTCTCATTTCAGAATAAACATTCTTTATCCATTCAACATTTCAAACTATACATAACTGCCAATTACATTTGACAAAACTATCAATCATAGATTTATACCATTTCTAATTTAAGGAAATGTATTCATTTTGCACATCTTTCAATCTTCATCATCCGTGTATAGCAAGTAATATTGCCTAACATCATTAACCTGCAAAAAGTTTGTGTTTGCAAGATTGATCTTGTCAGCCCAGCAAATTTAACAGTCTATCATGTTTCACATAACACATAATTCCATATGCACTACATTTCCTTTACTATGCATATCCGCATGCAACATATATTCGTTACTATGCATATCCTACATGCATCAATAATTCCTTACAAAGCATACATTCATGCATTATACATTTTAAATTTATCGAGTTACATCATACAACATATGCTATCACATATCACATATAAATTGAGTTCCATAACCCAATTAACTTGGTCATATTTTGACTTTAACAATTCATAAAGTATGGTATGTAACTCACCACATAATCACATTTAATCCACAAACATAATAGAACTGAAAAACTTGCCTTGAGTG
Source organism: Panax quinquefolius (assembly GCA_020205615.1). Taxonomy (NCBI): domain Eukaryota; kingdom Viridiplantae; phylum Streptophyta; class Magnoliopsida; order Apiales; family Araliaceae; genus Panax; species Panax quinquefolius. The sequence goes on along the minus strand of JAINUW010000482.1, from coordinate 769,955 downwards.
TTGTTTAATGTTATAACTTATCCACTTTGTGATGATCCTTTTTGATTGCTTTTTCATATGAATTCCTTGATGCAATACCCCATTTATCACCCTTTGATGCCCGATTAATGTTAACTTCAGTCCAATAGACTTTTATCCCTTTGACAATTTTGATGATTATAATCGAGCCCAAGAAAATTTTGTCAAGAACTGGGTATGTCGTTCGGCAGCTTCAGAGAAATAACATCAGAGACAGATAGAATTGCTAGAGAAAAGACTTGATTATGGTCATGTTCCGTTATTGCCTCACTTATAAATCATTAAGCCCAACACTCAGTGTCTTTTTAAAACATGACAGCTCATGCTTAAGTACCCTAGCTTAGTGGCTTGCTTAAAGCTCATACATTAGCCAACTCCTACTTATCATTAAAATGACCCAGCATTATCATTTGCTCTGCTAGCATTAATAGATAATATGCTTAGCTTAAAATAAGGTCTCAGTACATATATCTCTCTTATTTACCAACACGTACACATACAATACATATAAATATTTTTATTACATATATACATTATGCATAATTTGCATGTAATTTATATTATATATAATACATCCATTATAATAGATACAATTTATAATTCAATTTTCTTACAAGTTGGTCACCCAACTTAAGTCTTCTCTAGTCTTCCCTTTATTTTTTAAAAAACTTTACAAAATCATCCCCTGGCGTATTCTTAAAGATATTCTCAAATATTCTTTATTCCTTAAAGATATTCCTTAAGATATATTTTAAGTTTCAAATATTAAGTTTTCAACCCTAAGATTTTCGTAAATCCTCATGAATTTTCTCTCTTATCTTTAAACTTTATTTTGTTAAGTTATTTAATTACTCAATCTTAGTAACTTAATTTAATCAAATAAGTTACTATATAAATCTCCTTAATTTATTTTACCTCTTGGAATCATATAACTTACATAACCCATCTTTGATATATAAATTATATAAAATATAACATAACATACTCAAATTACATATTTATTTTATAATTGTAAAATAAATATCTTCTACATATAATTTCTTATGTAAATACAATTATTTACATACCCATACCCAAGATATTATAATATAATATCCTTACCTCATTAACATTAATTCAATTATAGATTTATTTACTTTCTTAAGATATTACGATAAATATAATATCTTTTCTTTATTAAATTAATTTTATATAAGAATTTATTCTAATGTCATTGGATAAGGTATATATAAATATTATATAATTAACTCCGCTTCTTTTTTGTCTCATTACGCAAATTGATCCCAACAATTTTATTTCCCTGCGTAATATATATTTATTAACTCCTCATTACCTAATTTAAATAACTTATTTAAATTATACAATCTATATTGTATAATTAAATTTAATTTCCTCCTTCTTTCCATAAATTGTTTTCAAACAATTTATTTATATATTAAATATATAATTTAATATATGTAATATATTCAAATATGAATTTAATTTACTAACTAGTTGATACTAATATACATATTTTATATATTGGATCTCATATCATATTTTTACTTTACATCATTTGGTATAATATTAAATATTATACCATTATCCATGTAACATAATATCATATATCCAATTATTCTCTTTCCTTTCTATAAATTGCCTTTACAATTTATTTACATATAATAAAAATATAATACCAATATATTTGTAAGACCCTCAACTTTTATGAATAAAGATGAATTTTTCTATAAATATCATTTTTGAATATTAAGGTTTGAATTTGTTATAATGTTATAGTTGTGGGTAATATTTATGAATTTTACAAAAGTAAGCAAGTTGTTATATTATATTATATTAGATTGGTCGAAAATATTCGTTTTAACAGGGGAATATTAGATGACGGCAAGACAATCATTGGTGGATCCCATAACTAATTATTGTTTGATTAAGAAAAAAGCGACAAAAATATCTTTTATAAAAATAACTCTATGAAAGTTTTACTGTTAACTGTTGAAACACCCTTATTAAAAAAGTACAAGATGTCGTGTGTGTGGTTGCAAGTAGCACACTGCATTGATTATCGATGCTTACGTGAGAAGTCACTCAGTTTTGTTCAATTATTGTTATAGTAATTGTTGCATAGTATCTAACGTTATTTGATTCAATTATTGTCGATATTTTTATATATTATTAATTCGATAATTGAGACGACAAAGTTATTAATATTATTATTTGTAATATTGACGATGTTAAGAAGTTATGTCAAGGAGAGGTTTGGTCACCTAATTGCGCGCCAATAGGGAGAAATCCTTATTGGAAAGCCCCTTCTTTCCTAGGAACGACCTGGTTGTTAAATATTGCGAATTATAATAAAGAAAATAAATGTTGTTAAAAATATTGAGGGGATTTTATGAAGTATTTGTTGTATTTATGGACCCCCATTTACCCATTTTTTAAAATAATCGGTAGAAATTTATTCTTTATAATAAAGGTGGGGGCCACATGTAGGGGCCCACATGTAGGGGCCACATGTGGGGCCCACGTGTGGAAGAAAATGGATAAAATGAAAATGTGGTGGGGGGAAGAAAACGTATTGGGAAGGGTATTAATATTATATATATATATATATATATATATATTTATAACATATGTTTATATATATATATATATATATATATATATATATTATAAAGTTTGTTTTATTTGAAAAAAAAATTGTCAGAGGAAGGTTTGAAAAGTTGGCAATTCACGGGAGGAGTAATAATTTCATTATATATATATATATTATTATATATATTATAATAAGTTTTTTTTTATAAAAAATAGAATATATCATATTTTATTGAATATTATATTAATATTTTAAAAAATTGGACGACTTAGAAAAAAATTTCGCCATCCGTGATTTCTTTAGTTTGTTTCGTCTGAAATTCTGTACGTCCGTGATTAATTTTTTTCAAATAGTATCATTTCTATTCTCCTATAAATAGGATGCTTAGTTAGAATTGAAAATCACACTAGAATCTGAGAATTCTTCTTCTATAATATTGAGCGTATTTCTTTAGAGTTTTAAGAAGCTTTGAGCGTAGAAAACAGTATAAGTTTTCTTCAAGAATATCCCCGCCCTACCAGTCAGAATACTCTTCTTTTTAAGGTAAGGGGTATTATTTATCTCATATTTTGAAGAGATTATTTTTCGTATTCGTATGAATATTATTTTTGTTCAATATTCACTTGAAATAATATTTTCTTCCATACTCTGTGGTATGTAAGTAATATTATTTCGTTTCAGATTTCGAATTCTATACTCATTTGGTTAAAATTTTGGCTTCTATACTCCATGAAATTAGTAGAATATCCTTGATATTTGCGCTTCATCTAGTATCTTTTCATGGAAATATTATTCTGAGCATTCTTGATACGTTTTAACTTTTTCATACTAGAGTACTATTCACGTATTACTATTCCCAAATTACTATTCACGGGATACTATTCACCAGAGTAATATCCACCCGGGGTACTATTCATGATAAAAATTAATTCGTTTTCGGTCCAAATTATTTTTGGTACAATATTATTCTTGAATTTTACTCCACAAAGTAGTATCATGTTGACAATTTGGACGTTATTGATTTTTGGATAAATTAAATTATAAATCTTTAAAATTTATCCTTGAACTTGTTTTATTGAATTCTTATATCATTGTCATCATCCTCATGCTTATATTATGTTGAAAGTCATATGTGGCCTGTAGTGCATAAATGGACTTGGTATGATTATGACCAGGGATTATTCGGTATAATCATGACCATAATATTACAAATGATGTGGTAAAAGTCCTCATTGGCCCGTAGTGCATTGATGGACAGTTGTTGGCATGATCATGACCATTGATGAATACACGAATATCCTTGGCCCGTAGTGCATGGATAATTTGTGGTCGTGATACTAAAGAATATCCTTGGCCATAGTGCAAGGGTGATTCGATGATGTGGATTATTAATTAAGCTGAGTCTCAGCGATAAAGTTGATAAAAACCTTTTTAAATCGTAGAAGATAGTAGATTTTATGTTCTACTTGACTCTTCTAATGGATTGCTTGTTCCGTTGCAGTTAAACTTGTTGTCTATTATATTCTATCAGTTTAACATTGTTGAAGGCTAATGATAACTTATTCTGCATTATCTTAGTCATAATATTTCTTACTGGGCTAGTTGAGCTCACCCTTTTGCTTTCATTGTTCTCTTCAGAAAATGAGAACGTAATCGGGACTAGTCGGGGAATGGAGTGACGGTCCAGATGATAGCATTAGTAGTTCTCACTATTCTATGAAATAGTGTGATAATAAATGTATTAAGGACTCCATTTGAGTTTGAATACTATCTAGAAGACAATATTCATATTAAAACTCTCAGTTTATGTTTTGTCGTATTTTACACGACAGTTGTATTATTAAGTTGTATTTGAATTTTATACCATGTATTTGGCGACTCAGAATGGGTGATGTATACCTATTTTGGGGGCGACACAATATTTATTAAGCATAAACATCACATATTGCATAGTTCATACCCACTTATGCAATATAATATCATGCAACATATTATCTAATAAGAATTTTATTTATTTAATTCTAATTTTAATATTACCCAAAAATTTGGGTTATCACATTCTTTCCCCCTTATAAGGATTCCGTCCCCGAAATCATAATACCGAATCATTCTTAATCGGTTTAGATCTTATTCTTTCTCGTAACCTTATCGTTGAATCATTTCAACGTACCATTTCCTTAGATTTTTCTTAAAAATTTTAAATAAATCATCTATTTTCACTCTAGGTTTTTAACTTTAACCCTTAATTTAATCATTCAAGATCTTCTAAATTTTCGAGTTGTCACATTACACATGCGGCCAACCGTTGGTGGTTTTAAGTGTCCTGTTGCTTTCACAAGTCATTTTTAAGTTGCACCACATAGAGAATCAAAGAGCTCTTCTTCAGATCTGTTGAGTTCAGGCGGCTTTCTGCAAAATCTGTCATCGTACAAGTGTTCTGCACTATCCTGTTAACGCATGCATGTCTTCTTTTCCAGTTTTTATCCGTTAGAAAATGAGTTATCACATGAAATGCTTCTAAACACATAGTAGTGAATATGCATGCTCATATGACTTGATAAAAAATATTCAACATAGTAAATGTTAGTATTTAACCATGCTGAACATAATGATGTGAAATTTTTTTGACTTCTGAAATAGTCAAATTGGCACCTTTTTCTACTATTCTTATCCTATTTGAGGACAAATGAGCAAAGGTTGTAAAGCAAAGTAATCCTGGTAATTAGGCTACCCTTACGGAATTATGACTTTGACATTTTTATGCATATAAGATGTTTATGGCTGTGGGTAGGTGTGCTGCTGAATGGCCACCTAGTCATGTCTATGTGCATGTGGATAGTACTTTTTACAAAGGAGACTCTAGTAAAAGTTTTTCAAAAATCTAGGCATTGGGTAGACATGCATTTTTAACTCTACTGTAGGCGTATGTTAAAGTAATGCATGCATGCATATAGTCATAAAATGCATTTGAAAAAGCTCCAGGTTAGAATTTAACACACCCTTTTTGAGGTGATTTGGAGACTTATGTCCAGATATATGGATTTGGATCAGCCGAGTAGTTCCTGCATGACCACTTCAGGTGTACGGAGAAAGGCTTCTGATGTGCCTCGACCCCGTTCAGTTAGACAGCCTCGTCGTTTGGCGGAGGCGGTGATCCGTCTATCCGGGTTGAGGTACCGGATGTTGAGGATGAAGAGGAGGATGTACCAGTTACGGACCATGCTCCTGCTATTCATGTTCCCCGTAGGGATTTCCCAAGTATTCAAGTGACGATCCCAAAGCTTCTGGGTGATTTGAGTCGACACCCCTCGGTCTACTTGCATGCAAACGAGGTAAAAGCTAGATTTAATCTTCCTTTTTTCTTATTGACGAGGAGCAAGGATTCTGATATTGATCTGCTTTGTGATGTAGGTTCCTAGCTTTACGGAGCCTCGAGGGAACTAGTTCAGCATTCACTCTGTATATCAGACTCTACATCCCGATTATCAAGCGATTGTGCATGGTTGGGGCTTTGAGGCGTTCTTTTCCATCCTCCCCTGTCGTTCTCCCTGGGGTTATCTCAGGGCGTTGTCTGAGCGCGGGTTTCACCAGACTTAGTCTCTCCATTTGTTGGACTGTCAGGTGATGATGACTCCGATGGATTGGCGGTTTATCATAGGTATGGAGTTTGGAGGGGCGGGGGTTCACGTGGCAGAAAGGATCAAGATCCCCCGCCGGGGTGGGGGTATGCGGACAGATTGAAGACTTCTTTTGCAATTTGAATACTGCAGATGATGGGACAGAACAAATTTGGCTTGGATTGAGACTGTATGTAGGCATTTTTTATCAGCTATTACATGACTTATGCCTAATATTACAGAGACATCAATCAATCAACAACTTTGGAGCCCTAATTGAGAGAAGACATTGGAGGAACAAAGCAAGGAATAAAGATTCACAAAGATTGCAGAATTGAAGGCAAAGAAGGGTGGTTTTGTACTTCTTTTTTTTCTTTGAATTCAGTTTTTGTAATTGGGATGATGAATTTCTTTATCTTTTCAGTTTTTAATTCATCTATTATGAACTAAATTACTAATTAGGCTTGCAATGGATCTTTAATGTGAAATAATGATTGTCATGCTTTAATTTCAGTTTATTAATACTATCTATTCAGTTCATCTATTGTGATTTGTTCTTATTTTATGGATTACTTGATCACCAATTCTTTGTGGATTTGTATGGACTCGATAGATGATATATGAATCTAGACCTAGTCACAATAGCACGTGCTCATGATTTTTACGTTTAGATGGAATTCTTGATGTATGTTTAGGATAAAGATATACCTAATATCACATGTAATCAATAAAGAACTTGGACTTTAAACCTTCTTTGATTTTAATTCACATCGAGATATAGTGACTTAGTTAATTAGGGTGATTGGCTTAATTCTGTCAACTGTGGATTTAAGTTAATATGGGGTTAGTGCATTGAGAGATGGTTAATTCTACCTTAGTGGTCTTGATTAATGAACTGAGATAGTTAATTAAATTGAAAAGAAGTGTGATAATCTGAGTGAAACTTAAAGTGAAGTTGTAAGCCTAATTCTTCATTATCTAATTAAAATTTGTGGTAATTAGCTGTGTTGGTCAGTTGTGATTTTTAGTTTATTAGTTTTTAATTATTTTTAATCCTTAATTCGAATAGTTTAATAAAATTGAATTAATATAAATCTGGTAATTGATTGATTAAAATTCATACTTGTCTCTATGGGAACGATACTCTACTTACTATTATATTACTTGTTGACCACATATACTTGCGTGTTGTGCGTAATTTAAAATATAACCAACAGTCCCCACCAAGGCAATTGGTTTGGATAGCTTTCTAAATCATAGACAATTGGCCTAGCCGAAACAAATGGCTTAGACACCTGTCTCAATGCTTTTAAGAACAATTTTTAATTCCAATATTTGCAACATGTTTCAAAGAATATAATTGTGATTTAAATCAAGCTTCAGAGTATGAATAATAATTTTTATGAATTTATAATACAAAAATCATTCTAGCAATTATTTACTCATACAATCAATAAGAGTACATGTTTAGGTACTTGCTTGAGTCGTTGACTATTCCTGACCTTGACATCTTATCCTTTGAATAACCTATTGTTATCATAACGGTTAATCTCTATCAACCCATAAAATCGATCTAATTCACTAGCCTTAGATAACTAAGACTCCACAAAACAATTCATCTTATTAATTATTGTTTTATCTCTGTCTTCATATTTATCTCATAAGGAAATATTTTATTATCTTAATTATTCACTTAAGGTTTCACACCTTATTGCATTAATAAAGTATTCTTACTTCGTTTATTATCGATTAAGCAATTTCCTTAATTACTCTTCATATTTTAATTAATATGTTATTACTTTGGGTTAGGGATATCTCTTTATATCATTCAAAGTATTTATGTCTCACTTGACCACATTTAAATAATCTTCCAAGTATTTAATTGTTTAGCATTATCATTACATAGTTAAAGTAAATATTACTTTTAATGTCACTTTAATTGTCCCAATTAAAATGTTACTTAATGTCATCTTAATTGTTTATAATTCATTGATTTCATAATTAGAAATAGTTTTTACTACTATTGTAATTTATTAGTTATTACATAACATTATTATCCACAAAGCTTATAATAAGTATTATTTTAATTGAATAATAATCTTTTAATTATTGTTTATAAATTTTTATGTTTTGACCTGGTCTAACCTTGGGCCGATTTAACCCGATCTCGACTAACTATAAAGGGGCCCGACGCATGGCGCACTGGGCTTTTAGCCTATGGGCGACAGACGACTTACCCTACAGAATTCCATATCCGACCTTGGCGCGGGGCGCGCCAGGTTTTATTCTCGGGCTACATGGGGCACATTACCCTAATAGAGTTTCTAATTTGGTCCTGGCGCGAGGTGAGCCGAATTTTATTCACATGTGGCGCGGGGCACGCCAGCCTGACAGAATTTCTTGAGGAGGTTTTCAACACTTTGATTCTTCCTAACTTTTGCTTTATACATCCAAATAAGTTCAAACCACTTCCATTATCTTTTAACTTACATATCTTCAATATTTGATTTATTAAATCACTTTGCAAATTATTTAGTTAATCAAATTTATCAATTTTCCGAGATAGGGTTCATACTTGGATATGTTTCACTACACGTTTTATTACAAGTTCGTTTTAAGTTTGAATCCGATTATTCCACTTGGGTTATGTTCGTATTTCATATATGTTCAACATAACATTTTAGGATTATACACATAGCTTACACATTTTATGACATTAATCACAAATATGATACTTTCAAGCATACTAAGCTAGGTTTCATGCTCGCATGCTTATCTCTTGTTCATTTGGTTCTAAATCACATACAAGACACATATACCATACCATCTCCTTCCGATACTCATCCTTATACTTTTTGATCCACCATGATCCCACAACACAAAAATCTTCTACAACCAAGCATGCATCTCTACTTAGATTTATATATATATATACTAACGTATCTTGACCAAAATAAAGTTAGATGATGAACCTACCTCTTAGTTGCTTTCTTCCTCTTGGCTATGAACTTCCAATAGGTCTCCACCTTGATTCTTCCTCCTTGTGCTCCACCAAAATGCAAGAGTTCTCCTAGGTTTTCCCTTTTTCTCTCTATTCTCTCTGGCTCTCTCTATATTTGCCAACACTTGGGATTTTAATAAATGAAGAAATGAATTAGGAGGGCTCTATTTATAGAAGAATCATTGTCAAATAATTAGGTTATTATTCAAGGTTAAAAGTAAAGTTGGTAGAAAGTTCAACATTATTCACCTAAAGGACAACTAGCGATAAGGCTTAGATCATCATTATTCCCACATTGCCTTGCTTGTGAGCTCAATTAGCTAAAAAAATCAGCACTTTGCAAGGGGAAGGGGGCTTGGGCTGCAATGGGGGGTGCTACCCACTCATGTTGAATTTTTATTTTTCTCTTTTGTATATCATGTTAGTTCATTTACTCCTTATATAATTACATACACATATAATTCACTACATATATATACCCACATATAATTTTTTAAGTGTACTACACTTTTCATTTCTCATTACCTATTGGGCTAGTCCCAAGTTAAATTAAATTTGGGCTAGTCACCAAAACCTTTACACATTGGGCCCAAATATTAATCTAGTAATCCAATTGTTTGGGCCACCTCCTAACTCATGCTAGTATGTTACATTATTAATATTGGGCTTGGATATAACCCTTAGTCCAATACCTTATTAACTCATCTCTTAATTAATCCCATTAAGTAATTAATTATGCCACACAAGGCTTAACACAAAAGCTTAATTAATTATAATCAAGCTTATTATCAACATCACTATTATCTCATACTCAATTACCACATACTTAATTCAATTCATATTGAATTATTAAGCTTCAAGACACATATACATATGCATGCACTCAAATAATTGCAAATACCTTTATTTTCATTATTAATATTATTTATAAAATTCTCGAGTATTACAATAGTAATGGTGACTCAAAAGTTATTTGAGTGGTGGATAATGAGGGGATGATTTGTAAGATTTATAACTTAAGGGTTTTGACTATACAAGACTCTAAGTTAAGTGACCAATTCGTAAGGAAAGCAAAGTTATTTTAATGACAAAAGTGCCCTAGCTCTTGATTGTTTTATATAAGGCAAGCCATTTCTCTTCAAGGTGTTAGTTTATTTTCACCAACACCTTAAAGAGCAAAACAAATATTGAGAGAGAAAGAGGAATTCGGATTGAAGAAGAAGAAGGAAGAGAAAAGCAAGCAAATTGCAAGCTTTGTCAAGAGGAAGAAGAATCAAGAAAAAAGGTAATACCAAAACCTAGCCTTTAATCTATTTTATTTAGGTTTCATATGAAGAATCATATAGCATAATGAAAATGGAAGTAAAAGATGATAAGGAATGATATTAATATGGTTTAACCATAAGTATGAATTGCTTGTTGTTATTGGATGATTCAGATGAATCATATGAACGATCCGGGGAAATAGTGGATTTAAAACACTAATATGTATGTAAAAGTGAAATCGTAATCAAAATAATGATGTAAAACAAAGAACGTGCGAAGCACAAATGAAGAACACGAAGAACGAGTTGTTGATGGATAAATTGTAAACCATTTAATTAGAGATTTTTGTTGATGGACAAGTTTAAAACCATCGTGTGTGTGACACCCCCAAATCCGGGTACTCCATTCCCACAGAATTTGGTGCTCACTATCCAAAACCATTACATCTAACTACCCATATCAAAGGATAAAGACATAATTTAAATAACTTAAATAATAATCTTTCCATTAAAGGGTTACATCCATTTAAAACAATCCCAGGTAATCTAACCTTAAACTATTACATAAGTAAGCGGAATACATCACATAATTAAATTAAGTCTTATAACATAGTTCATTCAAATAAATTCTCATAAAGCTTCAACACTTGGACATCTTGCCCTTTCCTTTGCTGGAAGATGGCTGGAAGACTTTCTCAACTTTAGCTGCAGTGTTTAAATGTAAGAGTGAACAAACAATTGCTCACTAATATAGAGAGTAATAATAATGACAACATGAGAACGAACAACGAATACTGAATAATGGTGAACTTGTTTTATGAATTAAAAATAGAAAACAAGTTCGAATTTAATATTTGAGGGTCTTAAGACCACGAACTATGTCCCCGGTATTTAGGTATTATTACCCCAACCTTAACAGTCATTTAGACTATACAGACCCTTCTTTACGTACTTAGGGGGATCAGCCCTTTGTACCATGTATTGTGCACAAATATCTAAATGTTACACGTACATAATCCCCTATGTTAAGGTTGTTCATCTCAGTTTGAATTTAGGATTTCTGCACTAAAGAAAGTTTAGTTTGGAACTAATTTATCAGTGGTTCTAGAATTTTAGAACACTATTCAATTATAGACCAATTCAATCAATAAAAGTTTGCTTGCCATTTGAAGGTTCAATACAACAATATAGAATTGAACAAAGTTATTTAAGTCAAAGATCGAATAACAACATTATACAATTGAGTAGACATGGTATACATGCAAAGTACTATATTCAAAAGAGTTAGAACAATCTCCATTGAATCAATGTATTAGAACAATATACGCTTTGAATAACAATAACAAGAATAAGGAAAGTGAAACCCGCTCGATGTAACGAATTAGGTTACAATAGCTTATACAATTATACACAAGATAGATTAGGCTTGTTCGACTTTAACATAGAATTTAGGAACTTGTACAATGATAATTTAGGAATAGAAAGCTTGCTTGACATAAAAGATAACGTAGCTATAAAACTTGCATTCATTAATAAGAGAATGAAGTTAGGGAACTTGCCTCGTGTGTAAGCTACACAAGTATAATAATGTTCTCCAATTACCCTACACATACCATTGAAATTGCAATAACAATTAGTTGTGTTAATATTAGCTTTATAGGTTTAACCCACCATTTAGGTCATAACCTTAACTTAATGTCTAATCATGTTGGTTAACCACCCTAAAGAATCTAAAATCTACTATCGCTTAATATAAGCTTTACCCTTCATCTCTGACTCTTGTAAACGTCAATTTTTTTGTTCATTACATAACTTAATTAAATGATCACTTAAAATCTTCACACTTTATATTACATCACATTACAATCTGTTATTATAGACCACATTATGTTTTAACATCATTATCATGCATGCCAAACTAGATTAAGTCCTTATATTATAACCCATAAATAATTAGAACTCACCGCTGGGTTTAGGAACTGCAGAATGTCTTGCTACCGCTTTAAGCCTTTTAACACTAGCAGCTAGTATTGCTACTTGCAGAATCTCGAAGGCCTTACGGTAGCAATTTGCGTCATTTCGCTTATATGTACCTACCAAGACCTACGCTTACATATACGGATAAAGCTGCGGCTTTGCGCTCATATACGACAATGACTCCAAATTCAACCCAATTCCACAAAATTCACAAAACCTAACAACTTAAACTTTGTAATAACATCTATAAACATGCAATTCATCACTCTAACAACACAAACACTATATATAATCAATTTTGAAGAATTAAAACCACAATTTTCCCAATTTCTTCACTTTTAACACTTTTAGCGAATTTGATCGCCACGACTTCGTTTCTTAACCAATTGACACAATTCAAACTACGTTGTTTTTGTTTCTTGATGTACTAACACAATCTAACATAAATTTGAAAATTATATCACATATTGGACATCAAATTTTGTACTTAAACCACCCATATACACACTGTTATTTACTTTTCTTCTTGCAAACCCAATTTCATGCATTTTGATGACCAACAATTGTGTATATATATATTGACAATAACATATTCTACACAACCAATACATATATATATATATATATTCAACAACAATCCAACATAACTTCCAATAACAATATTAAAACTAACAGTTAAAATTAAAGTAGGTTATACCTTGATTTAGCAAAATGATTAGCAAACCCTACTCTTTTTCTCTGTGATTCTCTCTTCCTTACCAAGCTCTCTATCTATTCTCTATGTTTCCTTCTCTAAATTCTCTATAATTCTCTCTTCTCACCAAACCCTCTCTAAACATAGCCTCTAGGAATTATGGTCAAACATATAAACTAATTCCCACGTACGTCAAGTAAGAACCAAAAGTTCACGTCAATTAAATTAGGCCAAATGCCACAAGGCCTTGTTTGGCTACCACAAATTCCCCCCCCCCCCCCTTCCAATTTTTTTTATAATATATATATTATATAGTTTTATTTGTCACACATGTAACCAATTTACATAACTTATAATTATAACTATAATAATTATAATTTTTATTATAATTATACTTATGATTAATAAATTATTACACATCTAATTTAATTATTAAATTAGACTAAAACATCACTTTATTTAATTTGATTATTTACTTAAATATTAAACAATTCATTTTATTTCATTAAATTAAATATTTATATAATAAAATTACCTTTAATCAATTTAATTACTAAATTAATGCACCACAATTTCATCAATTATTTATTTTTCTCAATAAATAAATTATTCTAAAATATTTATTTAATTCAATAAATATTTAAATTACAAAATTTCTTGATCGTTACAGTGTGTGTGTGTGTGTGTGTGTGTGTGTGTGTGTGTATATATATATATGTTTGGTTAGGAAATTTTAGAATTGGAAAAGTATAAGAAATGTTCCACGAGGAACGGATTAAGAAATGTTAACCGTTGAAATCGTAGTTTACTATGATTTTCGGACGAATGTAGAAAGTAAGTTAATGATCCCGAACAATTAAGGTTTTATATGAATGTTAGAGAACATTGAAAACATGAGTCATGGACTCAAGAACCAAATCATTCCGGGTTCGTATGAGTAAGTTACGGACGAACGAACGAAAAACGTTAAAAATGTAAAATGAATGAACGATGAATTTTGAGCCAATTGAAAAGCTTGTTAATGGATTCAGAAAAATATTCTGTCAAGGAGAAAATTTATTATATAATGAAAGTAAGAAAATAGCTTTGGAATGGATTCGTTCCGAGTTACAGTGAAGAAGTTACGAAATTGCAAAGTAGGCGATTCGTACATGTTCAAGACTTCGGAAAAAAAATTTGAGTTTTAGTACTGGCGCCGCAGCGCCAGTATGAACTAGAAATGAGGCATCGCAGTGCTAGCCCGGAAGCCAGATATTGTTAACTTGTGTCGCAACGCCGGTTTAACAAAGAAGTTGGGTGCCACAGCGCCGATGCAAGGCATGACCCAATAATGAGCTTTTAACTTCTTAAAGCTTGGGGGAGTACGCAGAATGATAATGAATGCAAATTTTGCATAAAATAACACTTTAACAAGTGATTAAAACCTTAAGTAAAGGTTGAATGGAAGTTTAAAAGATGAAAAACGTAAGCTTTAAAACACTTAAATCGGCAAAGACAATTAGTGTACGCGTAAAGATAAATGTGCTTAACACAGACATGAGTGTATGGTTTGAACATGAAGTAATGAAGTTGGTAAGGGATGTGTGAACGTTGAGAAGCCGAGTTAATGATAATAACTTGAATAATGCTCCGAGGTAAATAAACCGGACATTGTAAAATATGTATGGAGGTAATGTAAAATGTTTGAAAGCTATGAACGCATAGTATTAGCATCGAATGTTCGCTCTTGGCATACAAAAGATTTTATGACTTAGACGTTAAAGAATAATCATGAGATATGACATTTGATGTCGAAAAGTCGTAATGAATGATAATTAACTTAATGAACATTAAATTTTTATTGATTTGAGTAAGTTATGCTAGAAAGAAGGAAAAGGTAATGTAAATCTATCTTAAATGATGATAATCAGGATTATGACATCTCCGTATGTCATAACGTTGAAAGAAAAGTTTAAAGTTCGGTTGTGTGAACTTAGGTTATAAAACGCTAACCATAAGAACTAAAGTTAATTTAAACCAATGTAAAGGTCAAATATATGACTAATTGGTATGTGTTATTCTTATGTGATATATATGGATTTCGAAGAGCAGTATAACGTAAGTTATGTGTTGTGTTTAAGGCAAGTTTCCTAACTTCATTCATATTATTAATTGAATGTGAGTTTCTTTAAGCTTACTGAGATATTATAAATGAGCGAGTTTTATCTATGTGAAAATGTGTTATATTTGTGCAAGATGTTTATTATGTATTAGGTTATGTGCCAAGAGTTTCAACACTTATGTGTTTCTTCAAAATGAACTATTCTAGGATGAATTGTTCAAGTGTAAAGAGTTATATTTATTCATGAACTGTGATAAGATTAAGTATATGCTGATTATTTCAATTAGACAGAATGAGCTGATGTTAATGTGTTTTGTAAATGTATATCGAAAAGGTGTTTCTTTTCACATATATTATCGTATGGGATGAGTTAAATCGTATAAGTGTTAAAGAAATATATTGATGTTTTAAAATGATAGGAATCAGAAGTTATTCATGTTATTTGAGTTGCTTCATAACTATTGTTCAGTTATTGAAGTTTTATATGTAAATAATATTTGATTCTTAATTTTGTTGTTATTCAACTTCTAGGACTTGCTAAGCAATTGAATGCTCACACTTGCTTAAAATAAAAATATTTTCAGTGAAAACGGAAAGAACTAAAGGATCTTGTGAAGATCGAGCTGATAAGTATCCTGATGAAGAGTTATTCATTATATGGATGACCATGAAGATGAAAGAGAAGTTCAAGTCGAGACGTGTAGAATAGTTAATTAAACTATTATGTATCTTTTGTGATGATTGAAAGTCACATTTGTAATGGAGTAAAGAATAATGTAATTATCATTATTTGTAATGTATTGAAGATCTTAAGGTAATAAAATTTGGGATTTGAAGAAATATATTGTTATATTTTGAAGTTTTAAATAAATATGTAAGATATATGGAGGTATGTAAGGAATGAGAAACACTAGTGATGCACCGAATTCGGGCTTGAAGATAGATCGAATTTGGGGGCGTCACACCAATCGCAACCAAACATAATTTTTTTTATTCCATAGGAATGAGTCATTCCATTCCCACCTTCATTACTCCAATCCAAACGTAACATTAGGGTCTTAAGGGACATGTCAAAGTATAACTCATTATACAAAAGATACTATGATGATCTCAAGTCTAAAGATTATTTGTACTACTATCACTAAAGGAATTCCTATTGACAGGCAAGTAAAACTCCATTAGGTATTCCTTAGCAAGCCACGTTCAATGTATTATTCTCCAATAAGCAATTACATACTTGCTTTAGCGTCTCCACACAAATGATTATGAGATCAACCATCCTCTTCCTAAGAGCAAGAAACATATGTAACAATCTATCCGGATTCACTAATCCCCTTTTTAGTAATCCAACGATTGGGGACTATTTTAGTTTTAAGCTATCTAAGAATTTAGATCTCATTAACATGATCATCATCATGATTTTAAAAGCATTGCTTAAAATTATGGGTTTATCACATTTACTATAACATTATTATGTAGATAAATTAAAAGCCTTTATTAAACAATTCTTTTATTAATAAATGAATAGGACTGTTACAAAGTATATGTTTTATCATATCAAATATGATTAGCTTGTGTGGATACTACTTTCATCAATCACATATCCAAGGGGAGTTATTGAAGATGTATTGATGAAGGTTGTAAGACCCAGAATTTTATGAAATGAAAATATTCAATTTTCCTATAATTATTATTCTATTTAGTAAATGGTTAAATTGATAAAAGGTTAAAGTTAAGGGTGATATTTGAAAATTTTGCAAAAAGAAAGCAAGTTGATATAAAATATTAGATTTGTTTGGAGAATATTCGTTTTAACGAGGGAATATTCGTCTGACGGCAAGACAATCATTGGTGGACCCTATAATAACGGAAGTATTGTCGTAGTTAGAAAACGCACGAAATATCTTTATAAAAATAACGGAGAAAGTTTTATCGTTAAACTGCTGAACTACCCTATTAGTAAAAGTACAATAATACACGTGGTTGCATAAGTAGCACACAGTATTGATTATTGATGCTTACATGAGAAGTCACTCGGTTATACTCAATTATTGCTCACAATAATTGTTGCATCATATCTCTCATATTATTGATTCAATTATTGTCACAAAGATCATCATCGCATAATATTTTATATTATTAAATCAATAATTGAGACGACAAAGTTATTCATATTATTATTTGCAATATTGATAATGTCTAGAAGTTCTGTCAAGGAGAGGTTTGGTCACCTAATTGCACGCCAATAAGGAGAAATCCTTATCGAAAAGCCCCCTCTTTACTGGGAACGACCTGTTTGTTAAATATTGTGAGTTATAATATTAATGATGAATAAGTTCGTGTTGATTAAAGATGAAATTGATAGCTCCATTGTGTTGGGATTATTAGCGTTAGTGGAAATCGACATCTATTTCGATAATAATGGATGTCTGGAGGTTATATTGACCAATCGGGTAATTAATCGGATAAATGAGCAATTAATTGCTATTAATTCACATACTTATAACTATTTGTTCACATGTGTGTACTATTGATTCACATGCATGTACTATTAGGGGAGGTGGTGCAAGATTGATAATACTTGCATGACTAAATTAAAAATAGAGGTATATATGAAGGTACTATACTGTAATTATTTTTTTCACATGATTGAACTATTGATTCACATGAATGTACTATTAATTCACATGATATACTATTAGGGGAGGTGGTCCAAGTTTGATAATACTTGCAGGACTAAATTAAAAATGAAGGAAAAGATGAAGGTATTATACTATAATATTTCGAGCCCCAAAACGTGCAATTATCGAAACTATATTTTTCTATAAATAGAAGCTCATTCTTCCTCCATTCTCACCAATTCACTAAGACTCACAAGAGCATTTATAGAGAGAGAAACTATAGAGAGAAAGAAGAAGAGAAGTCTGTTACCTCACTATTCCAGTATCCAATCTTCTTCTGAGGTAAGGGATATTATTTTGTTTAGTATTCGTAGGAATAATATTTTCTTCCATACTCTGTAGTATGTGAGTAATATTATTTCATCTCGTATTCCTGATTGTACCCTCATCTTGTTAAAGTATTACTTCTATACTCCGTGAAATTAGTAAAATATCCTTGAAATTTGCGCTTCATCTAGTATCGTTTCACAAGGATATTTTCTGCACATTCTTGTTAAATTTTAAGCTTTTCATGCCGGAGTACTGTCCATGAGTACTATTCATTTATACGGTACTATTCACAAAAGTACTATTCATAAAGTACTATTCATAAAGTACTATTCACGAGGTACTATTCACAAGTACTATTCACAAAGTACTATTCATGGGGTACTATTCCTGAAGTACTATTCATGGGGTACTATTCACCCAGAGTACTATTCATGACAAAAATTGATTTCTTTTCGGTCCAAATCATTTTGATACAATATCATTCTTGAATTTTACTCCACAAAGCAAAGATCATGTTGTAATTTGAATATTATTGAATTCGGATAAATTAAATTATAAATCTTTAAAAATTTATCCTTTGTTTCTTTTAATTAAATTCTTATATCATTTTCATCATCCTCATGCTTATATTGTGATGAAAGTCATCTTTGGCTTACGTGCATAGATGGACTATTGATTGGTATGATTATGACCAGGGATCATTCGGTATAATTATGACCCGTAATGTTACAAATGATGTAGTAAAAGTCCTCATTGGCCTGTAGTTCATTGATGGACAGTTATTGGTATGATTATGACCAGGGATTATTTGGTATAGTCATGACCACTGATGATTACATGAATATCCTTGGTCGTGGTGCAGGGATGATTCAATGATGTGGTTTATTTATTAAGTTGAGTCTTAGTGATAAAGTTGATGAAAATCTTTTTAAATCATAGAAGATAGTAGATATCATGCTCTACTTGACTCTTCTAATGGATTGCTTGTTCCGCTGCAGTTAAACTTGTTGTCTATTATATTCTATCAGTTTAACATTGTTGAAGGCTAACTGTCGACGTCGAGATTTTTGAGTGTCCCTTTTCGTTACTTGTTCTTTGGTGTTCTCATGTTAATGTGAGATTTGTTTGAAAAAATAAGTGAAAAAGGTCCGACATGTATAATGTCGATGATTGGACTTTAAGAGTCGCCATTGGTGTATAACCATAGGTTGCACTAACGCAAATCGAAAAACTTGCACATTGACCCGTGTTTTGACATTGCTAAATGTGTCTGTGAAATCGAGATTCATTTTGGGTCCGGGCTTGATTATGCGGAGGGAAGGTGTTAGGCACCCCCCGACATCCGTGTTACCACGGTGACTGCCACTTTTTAAAGAAACTATTATATGAATGTGTGTATGTGTGTGGATCAATGTGCTATTATTTGAAAGTAGTGCGAGGCCTCGTTCGCATCTATATACACAAGGTTTGAATTTTATAGAAAAATTCAGTTTTAACCCAGATGTGGCAATGACATTTTGTAAAAGAGGTTTTTTCAAACCCTGTGCTCAATAGGAATTGAGACCATTTCATACTTCCATTTTATTGTTAAATGTCCGGCTTGTTTGCTTTTATTTTCGAGATGCGAAGCATTCTCGAGAAAATAATATACAGCAGTGTCGACCTCCTCATGGGCATGACAACCATCCAAGGAAATTCGTACATCGTAAAAATAATGTACAGTACTTTGATACCGAAAATGTCCATCATGGGAACCGAATCTAGATTCATGAATCAACCTATGATCACATGATTCCTAGGCTCACATGATATCTTTAAATTTGTATGGAAAGCGATGGCGATTATATATATAAAAAGTCAGAAATATATATATATATATATGTGTGTGTGTGTGTGTGTGTGTGCATGATCAACCACCACAAAGCAACTCCATGGGGGATCGAAATGTAAATAAAGCAAGAATGCTATCAACTCGCCACGAAGTAAACTCAGGCGAGACAAAATGTAAATAAAGTCGAAAAAGCGATCAACTGCCACAAAGTGAACTCCAGGCAGGACTAAATGTAAAAAGCTGTAAAAAGCCACGGAGGGAACTTCAGGCTTGACAGGAATATAAATATATATATGTACAAATATATATATATATAAAAGCAGTAAACGCACCGGATGTAAATCCAGGCTCATCGGATATGTCCGACAACAATTATATATATAAGTATATATATATATATATAAAAGCAATTAAACGCACCAGATATAAATCCAGGCTCATCAGATAGAGTCCACCACGCTTATATATATATATATATATATATATATATATATATAAATATAAAAAAGCAATTAAACGCCTCGCACTAAAGTTCAGGCTCAATCGAGGCATAACTCGATAATGTTAGCCCATATATATGAAATATATACATATATTAGTATATATATACTGAGATTGTAAATGAAAACCACGGATCGAAGTCCGGCAAACGACATAACATACACGACTCTCAATGTGTATAATAATTGTGCTATATGAGAAGAAGGCTATATAAAATGTAAGAAGGCTTACGGTTAAGCCAAAGTAGACTTTCTATGACTTTAAATGGATAAACACTCGGCTCATGGGATAAAAGATAGCTATATGTGAGCTAACTAGTGTTTAAAGGAGGAAACACTCAAAAGATGTGTATGTAGAGTAAAATGGACAGGGCTTCCTCGCCTTTTTTCTTCTCTCCCTCTCTTCCAATGGCTGACCCCCCAACCTATATTTATAGATTGATGGTCGCAGTACACTGCTGCGCAAATTGCAGATTATACCTGCAATTTGGTCGTAGGAATCCGAGCCTCGTGGGTCCCGTCGTCTCGTAAAGACGTGCACTCATACCTTTGTAATGTCCGTTCGAAATTGCAGAACTTCAATCCGAGCATCCGAACGAGGTATATCTGACCTTCTTCGAACCACTGGTGTCGAGATTTACGCAATGACATGGATTAGAGGTTGTATGAAGTCAGGAAGAGGGGTCTATGCCCATGGTCTTCAAGCTTCAAATTCTATCCAAAGTACTGCCACACGTAATAGTAACTCGGGATTGTCATTCCTCGGTTCTTGTGGGACATTGTTGGATGTATGTATGAAGTGTTGAGACAACGTGCCATTGTTAAAGGAACAAGATGACGCTTGACTCCTTGTCGGGGTTATCGCTGGTTTGAGTTGAAAGTAGACGTTGCTCAGGATTACAGCTGAGATTGGACTACTTGTTGGTATGTCGCGATATAATCTTGTTGACGTGGACAGATGACGTTGTGACTCCTCACCGGGGTTATCGCCGGTTTAAGCAAAAGCAGACGTTGTTCAGGGTTACATCTGAGATTGGGCTGCTTGTTTGTATGCCTCATTGTCATCTGTGGATGTTCCTGTCTGCCCGTTATTATCTCCGGGTCTGAGGTGTGTGTGCCTCGACAGGATGTCTGGGGTTGAAGCTGATTGCATATGTTTGAAGCAAGCATTTCCAAGGTTATCGCCTGAACTGCAATGGCATCCCTTGGGGCTATCACCAAGGATGGTGTTGCTACTCCCAGTGTTGTCTCTAGGACTGGAACTGAGCATCGTGGTGTTATCGCCGAGACAGAACTGTCCTCTTCGGTGTTGTTGCCGGTCTTTTGATCTGCATATCTCGGGGTTATCTCCGAGATTGGAAATGACATTCCCGGTTTGTGTTCCAGGTTGGAACTGAACTTCCAATGGTATCCGGAATGGATGTAAGCTTTCTTTCAGGGTTTTCTCCAAAAGACGAATCTACCCTTCTGCAATGTTAGTAATAGGAGTGCAGAAAATTTCGAGTGTCTACACTAACGATAACATATTCTGCATTATCTTAGTCATAATATTTCTTACTGGGCTAGTTGAGCTCACCCTTTGTTTTCATTGTTCTTTTCAAGAAATGAGAATATAGCTGGGACTAGTCGGGGAACGGAGTGACAGTCCAAATGATAGCATTAGTAGTCCTCACTATTCTGTTAAATAGTGTGATAATAAATGTAATGAGGACTTCATTTGAGTTTGAATACTGTCTAGAAGATAATATTCGTATTAAAACTCTCAGTTTATGTTTTGTCATATTTTACACGACAATTGTATTATTAAGTTGTATTTGAATTTTGTACCATGTATTTGGCGACTCAAGATGGGTGATGTATACCTATTATGGGGGCGTCACAGTTGGTATCAAAGTTTAGGGATATGATCACTGGCTGAGATGTGAGATAAGAACTAGGAGGGGAGAGACGAGGAATTCCTTCGCTAATATGACCTACCTAAGTTTATTTGGTATTTATTTGGTCGGTCAGAGTATAGGGATAATATGTGACATGTCAATTAACCCTTGTTTTGTGGTAGTATTTGAAAATGGCATCCGAAAATGTTGAGATAAACAATGAAGCACATGAGACCATTGAGTCACCAACGATCAATACCCAGGATAATGTGCAACATGAAGACAATAATCCTCAGGTAAACAATAACACCGATGAAATGGTGAACGATGGGATGTTCAGAGGCTTTATGCAATTCATGCAACATCAGACGAGAGCGTCTCCTGTTCAAAATGCAGGTGGAATCACTGGCAACTCTCGGACGGTCACCGCTAAACATGTCAATGAGCTGGGACCACCGTGGTTTTTTGGAGAGCCAAAACCACTTAAGGCGGAGACGTGGATAAAGCAGATCACCAATATATTTGATATCTTGGGATGCTCCGAGGAGCAAAAGGTTCCTTTTGCCACCTTCATATTATGCGGCGCAGCAGGCGCATTACTAGTGGGGAATCAGTAAAGCGTACTCAACTCCGCCAGACCAAGATGTCTTGGGAGAAGTTCCAAGAGCTGTTCAATGACAAGTACTTTCCTAAAAGTATTCGTCACATGAAGGAGGTAGAGTTTATCAAGCTAGAGCAAAACAATATGATTGTGTCACAGTACAAAGCTAAGTTTGCCGAGTTGTCCCGGTTTGCATCTCATTTGGTTGATAATGAGGAGAGAATGACGCGGATGTTTCTAAGAGGTTTAAAACCGAGATACGTCAATATCTCATTTCTCACAAACTTTTTTTGTATTCAGATGTTGTAAATAGGGCTCAGTTATTGGAGCGCAATAATGAGTCAACCTAACCAAGAGAGAGCAGCTGACAAATTGATAATATCAGTGGTAGCAGTCATCAAAGCGGTGACAACAAGCGTGGAGGGAATTAACAGGCCAGAAATGGTAACCACTTTGGTGGTAATCATGGCCAAGACAATAAGAGTGGATATTTCAAGAAGAGGAGATTCAACAATGATGGAAAGACGTCAGCACCAGCACCCATTGTTAAGGAAGGAGAATGACCGTCGGTCGTATGCTACAAATACAGAGGGGAGGGACATATCAGTCCAAACTGCGTGATGCAGTCCAAAGCATGTTACAATTGTGGAAGAGAAGGTCACCTAGCCCAATTTTGTCATGCACCAAAGTGAAGTCCAGCTAGAATGGAGGCATCAAAGGCCATCCCAAACAAGATAAAACTGGTAGTTGAAGGGAGAGCGTTTGTCGTAACCTCCCAAAAAGCGAGGAATCCAAACGAGGTGATCACGGGTAAGCTAATCATAAACTCTAGTGAAATATATACCTTATTTGATACCGGTTCTACCCATTCTTTTATTTCTCCTACTTGCGCTCAACGTTTAAATTTGACTCCGGAGAAATTGGACTTTGACTTATCTGTTGAAACTCCATTGGGAGAAACCTTCATTACATCCACTGTTTATAAGTCTTGTTTGATTCAAATCGGTAACCACACGTTACCTGTCGATCTTATTTCTTTGAAAATACTAGCATTTGATGTGATTTTAGGGATTAATTGGTTAACTACTCATCGTGCTAAAATCGATTATTTTCGTATGGTTGTTAGCATTCATATTCCTAACCAACCTATTATACGAATTCAAGAAACCAAACCACTAAAGTCAATCACTGTCATATCAAGCCATAAAGCTATTCATTTATTAAAAAATGGATGTAAAGCTTTCTTAGCCCATGTCACGGATTTAAATAAAAATACGTCAGATTTGAATGATATTTCTATTGTTAATAAATTTCCTGACGTATTCCCTGAAGAACTTCCCGCCTACCCCGGGCGTGAAATTGAATTTTGTATCGACCTTGAATCCGGTACAAAACCCATTTCCAAAGCCCCATATTGAATGGCTCCTATTGAACTTCAGGAGTTAAAAACCCAACTACAGGAATTGTTAAACATCGGTTTCATTCATCCTAGTACGTCTCCTTGAGGTGCTCATGTTCTATTTGTGAACAAGAAAGATGGAAGTATGCGACTTTGTATTGAATATCGGGAGTTGAATCATGTCACCATCAAAAATAGGTACCTGTTACCTCGTATTGATGATCTGTTTGACCAGTTGTAAGGCGCCAAATTCTTTTCAAATATCGATCTTCGTTCCGGATATCATCAGTTAAAGATTAAAACCTATGACATTCCAAAAACGGCTTTCAGAACTCGGTACGGGCATTATGAATTCCTAGTCATGTCTTTTGGATTGACTAATGCTCATGCTACCTTCATGGATATGATGAACCAAGTATTTAAGGAATATTTAGATCACTTTGTGGTTGTCTTTATTGATGACATCCTCATATACTCCAAAACCCGTGAAGACCATGAGCAACACTTGAGGCTGATACTCCAAAAGCTTCATGAAAATAAGCTATATGCCAATTTGAAGAAATACGAGTTCTGGCTTGAGAAAGTTGCATTCCTTGGGCGCGTGATATCAAATCACGGAATATCTGTTGACCCGACAAAGATTGAAGCAATTCAAAGCTGGGAGCAACCTAAATGAGTGACCGAAGTACGTAGCCTTCTCAGCTAACTGGTTATTATCAGAGATTCGTAGAAGGGTTTTCTCGAATTGCTACTCCATTAACTCAGCTAACTCAAAAAGACACAAAATTTGGTTGGAGCGAGGAATGTGAGAAGAGTTTTCAAGAACTCAAAAGGAGACTCATTTCAGCACCTGTTCTGACAATACCATCTGATTCGGAGGGATTTGTCATATACAGCGATGCTTCAGGCAAAGGGTTAGGATATGTTCTCATGCAACATGGGAAAGTCATAGCCTATGCCTCACGACAACTCAAAGAATATGAGAGGAATTATCCTACTCATGATCTAGAGTTGGCAGCTGTCGTTTTTGTGCTTAAGATTTGGAGGCATTACCTAATGGAGAGAAGGTGGAGATCTATACGGATCATAAAAGCCTCAAATATTTCTTCACTTAAAAGGAACTCAACATGCGGCAACGATGATGGCTTGAGCTATTGAAAGATTACGATCAGACTATCCAATACCATCTTGGAAAAGCGAACGTGGTAGCTGACGCATTGAGTAGAAGATCATATGCGGGTACGAGTGCGATATTGTCAACGCAAAAACCCATTTTGTATGACTTACAAAGGATGGAGATAGAATTAAAGACTCCAGGGACCCATGTGATGATGGCGAATATACGAGTAGAACCGACTTTAATCGATAAAGTTAAAGCTGCTCAAGCTACAGACCTGGAGTTGATGCATATGAAGAAGAAAGTGCAAGAAGGTGTTATTCCAGAAGCAAGAATCAACGAAGAAGGAATATTTTGAGTCAACTCCAGACTTTGTGTTCCTAACGATTCTGACTTGAAGTATAAAATCATGATGGAGACGCACAACACGCCGTTTGCAATCCATCTTGGGAGTACCAAAATGTATCATGATCTTCGACATACATTTTGGTGGAGCAATATGAAGAGAGAGATAACAGGGTTTATCTCAAGGTGTCTAACTTATCAATGAGTCAAGGCGGAACATCAAGTGCCAAAAGGTCTATTGCAACCACTTGAAATTCCAGAATAGAAGTGGGAGCACATTACCATGGATTTCGTTACTGGTCTTCCCAAGGTTTCTCAAGGCATAGATGCAATTTGGGTCATTGTTGATAGATTGACCAAGTCTGCTCATTTCTTACCGATACAAGAAACTTATACACTTGAACGTCTTGCTAGTATGTACATAAACGAGATTGTAAGATTGCATGATATGCTAGTATCCATAGTTTCTGATCAATTGACGAAATCGGCTCATTTTCTACCAATAAAAGTTAGGTATAACCTAGAACAATTAGCTAAGCTTTATGTCAAGGAAATTATTTCAAGACATGGAGTACCTGTTTCGATTGTGTCAGATCGTGATCCACGATTCACATCGAACTTTTGGAGAAGTTTGCAAGATCAAATGGGAACACAGTTGAGATTGATGGACAAAGTGAACAGATAATTCAAACGCTTGAAGATATGTTAAGATCTTGCGTTATGGATTTCAAAGGTAGTTGGGATGACCATCTACCGTTAGTGGAATTTGCGTATAACAATAGTTTTCACGCTAGTATAGGCATGCCGCCTTACGAAGCGTTGTATGGAAGGAAGTGTCAAACTCCATTGTGTTGGGATGAAGTGGGTGAACGTCGGATGTTGGGAGCTGAGTTGGTATAACAAACAGCGGACATGGTAAAGCTAATACGTACTCGATTGGTAGCGGCTCAAGATAGACAGAAGAAGTATGCAGATCCTCATAGAGAAAAGAGAGAATTTGAAGTAGGGTCTTATGTCTTTTTGAAGGTATCACCTTGGAAAGGGAAGATACATTTTGGGAAGAAAGGGAAGTTAAGTCTAAAGTTTATAGGACCTTTTGAAATTTTAAGAAGGGTAGGAGAGGTAGCTTATGAAGTAGCCTTACCTCCAGAAATGGACCGTATTCACAATGTGTTTCACGTGTCTGTGTTACGTCCCTATAAGCCGGACTATAAACACGTAATAGAGTATGAATCTATTCAGATAGAGAAAGATTTATCGTATGAAGAATTTTCAATTCAAATTGTTGATAGGAAGGAACAAGTTTTGAGAAATAAGATAATACCTTCAGTGAAGGTGATATGGAGAAACCACAATGCTGAAGAAGCAACGTAGGAACTCGAAAGTAAAATGAAGGAAAATTTTCCTCATTTGTTTATGTAATTATAAGAGAGATTCTGGGGACAGAATTCTTAAAAAGGGGGGAGAATGTAACGCCCGAGAAAATCGGATTTATATGAGAATTAAATTTTTATTTTTATTTGATTATGTGAATTAAATGAATTTAATTGATTATTTATTTGAGTAAGCTATGAGAAGGTCGTTCTATAACCTAGAATGTGCGGATGTGGTTAGGATTCTGGCTATGTGCTAGAATTAATTGTTTTGAATTTTCAAGACAAAAATAAAGGTTTCTAAGAAATTTCCGTAAAAACACTATTCATCCATTTCTGCTCGGGAATTAAGTTTGAAATTCCGAGAAACGCGTAATGATAGAATATGAAGACGATATGGAATATTTAATAATATTTCATTTATGGAAAACGAAGTTTTGGCCTGTGGACTTAAAACCTAAGGGTTGAGAAGAATGATTTTCGAGAAGGAAATGAGCTTCATATAATGAATTACAATAATGATTATGCGTACGTTATACGAGTGTGATATGATTTAGTATACGAGTATAGCATGAAGATTTAATACGAAGTACAATATGACTATAGTACGAGTATTATACGAAGAGAATACGTGAATTATATGTATAGAATACGTTTTGGTGTTATTGGATTTATAGTTTAAGGACTTAATATCATCCAATTGGTTTTGGATTATACCAAGCCCAAGTAATTGAGTAAGCAAGCCCAATGAATTATGTATTTAGGCCCAACGTTAAGTTTAATTAAGTCCGATCCAAGAGACCGAACCGTGGATCGAACCGATGGGTCACTGAATGGGTAAAACCCATGGGACAACCCATGGGGATGACCCATGGGCATATGGGTCAGCCACTTGATGGCGAAGTAAAGTGATCTACTTGATCACCAAGTATTTTACTTGGTGATGAAGTACTGAATAGTAAGGAGGTGGGGAGAAAAGACCATTTTGCCCTCCATTTGAATTGCCTATAAAAGAAAGGAATATGTCGGTCATTTGATGGTTTTTTTCAAAGTTGTCCAACTTATATTGAGAGAGAAAAAAAGCTAGAAATAAGAGATTATCCTACTTTAAAGCAAAACCTTAGAAGTTTAGCAAGAACACAAAGATCAGAAAGGTAAAATTCCTTAATAATAGTTTTCCATCCCTTTTGATTTCTTTGTTATAAAGAATCATAAATTGGTAGAGCATGCCTCTTATGAAGGAATAAGGATATCTTGTAATATGTAAAACCTTTATAAGTCATGTGTAAATGAAAATCGTAAGGGTTTACGTAAGTTTAAACCGTAGAAAATATTGATTTATGAACATGGTTGTTGATGGACAAAGTGAACACCATCACTAATAGAATATGTGCATCTTCCTTGGTTAGGATGTAGATATGGAATCAATGGAGTGTTCCATTTGATTTGGCATATAGAACACTAGTAATTAAGTTATGGCGAATTTTACGGAATTAGACGTTAAACGTCGAAAAAGTAGAAATTCTGGATTAGTAGTCGAAAGTTGCCGTGAGACTTGAAAACACGGGAGATAGGGTATTTAAGAGTCGTGGGCTCAAGAATCATCAGATTCCGACTTAAAACGAAGAAAATGAGTATTGAACGCTCCAAAGCGTTTAACGAACGCTCAAAAATGAACTTAGATGTAAATTTTGAGTTAACGGATTCAAAATTGTAAAATTCTTATATGAATGCGTAGAGTATGTAATTTATGAGTTGTGGGCTTTTGAATGGACCAAATCGGACTTATAACAAAGAAGTTATAAAGCCAGGAAGTTCACTAAAAATTTTGTCTGTAAAAATTTTCTAGTCTTTGAGTCTGGCAGCCATGCCAAACAAGGCTTGTTGTCTTCAATGCCATGCCACCATGCCTGATGTAATGACCCTCTTTTGAAGAGTGGCGCCAGCAGATTGCCATTCATTGTATGGGTTTCAGCCGCAATATAAGGCGGGACTTTGTTATTATAAATCGCGCCGCAAAGACCAAATTTGCGTAGAAAAGGGAGCCATCTTGGCGCCGCCACTGCCGAAGCGTGGCATTTGTTAGACAAGTTAGGTTTGAACTCCAATTATTTCAAGACCAATATGAGATAAGTTTATATACTTAATAAATATACTAAAACTATTTCTATGTTACATATACTAGTGTATATGGCGATGAACTTAGAAATTGAAGCGAGTTTTTAGTATGGTAACGAAGAGCACGAAGTGTTAATAAATAAACCATGAACGATAATCGACATTGGTACTTCACCAATGATGATCGAGTCCGGTTAATATCGTAAGATCGTTAACAAGCCGAGATGAAGGGTAGTAAGTCAAATTGACATTATTAATGAAATAAAGTCAAATAAGACATAGAAGAGAAAGAAGTTGGTAGAAACAATGTGATTGATTGTGTGGTAGTTAATTACAGTGTGCTATGTGAATATATCATGTAGATTCTGTAAAGGCTAAGAACAGTCGAATAAATTATTTGAAGACGCTTGAAGGCAAGTTTTTCTTAACGCTTGTCTAACCTTTGTGTTAGTCGAGTTTTCTGTGATTCATCGTAATGAGTTGCATATATGATTTTAAAGAAAGGGTCAATGCCAGTTTTAACTCGGCTAGACTATTCGTAAGAGATAGATTGATTTATATACATATCTTTCTATATAGAAATGATAACACTATCCTATGCCAAGTATTTGGTACGGATTCAAAGGTAAGTATGTCTATGAACAAACAAAAGAATTTTTCATCGATTATTTGATGGGCACGCGAGTTTGCCAAAACTTAAACGTAAATACGTTTAACGGATGGATGTTGATCAACATAGAGTACTATAGGCTGATCACCTAGAAGTGCTCGTAAGTAATGTCGGATGTACAACCTTAGTGCTGTGATGTCCTTTTCAAGTATGAAAACAGAAAGATATTGTTCATGGTCTTTCGACCGGTTCAGAATTCCTAAACTATTATATACTTTGGGAATTGATGTTATGAATTGTTAAGTATTAATGTTTCGTAATACTTCATGACTATTTGTTCAGTTATGGAAGATTGTCATATAATTCACGAATGTGGTATTGATATTATTCTTTGTTAAACTTGCTGAGCTTGTTATGCTCACTTCTTGCGTGAATTATATGATTGCAGTTAAAGTCGAGCATACTGAGAATGCTAAGAGAAATAAGGGCAAGGCTAAGATGGATAGTTAACTATCTTGTAATAGATTAGTATGATTGAATGTATTATACTCACGAACAACGAATGATGTAATCGGTTTATGAACCTGGGAAAGGATTTCACTTTGATTGTAATAAGAAGATAGTAATTACATTCATTATGTTGTGGTTTCAATGGAATGATTATATAGTTATGAGTACCGTGTAGCACCATATGTCGGGTTAGAAGATACCCGAATTTGGGGGCATCACATAAATGATAATAATTACTTGAAAATTATTACGAGCTTATGAAAAATATCTTGAATGATAATAAATTATCTAAAGATATCTGTGAACCAGTTTAGACCGAGTCTTAGTGATTTTAGACTCGAGATTTGTCCGACTAGACCGTCGGGATGTTAGAATTTTGTCGGGCTCAAGTCAGACTGAAATAGTTTGACCCGATGCTAAGTCTTATGTGTGTTGTAGACTGATAGGGTTATGTATTATGTGTTTAGGTTATTCTATGTATATATATAATAGTATTATATTGTGATGATATTATTCTAATTTGTATATCGATATTATTTATATATTAGGTCTTCAGACAAAGCTTAATAAATTGCGTAACAATAATCGACCGAACATGCAAGTTTTCTTTAACTCGATCTAGAGTTGTTACATTCAAATATACTTATGGTTAATCATTGCTGATTGCCATGTCTAAGAATTGTTAAATTATACTATGTATATATTGCATGTATTAATCAGGTATGAAAGGCTGATCACCTTCATTACCATTCGGTCCAGATATATATATATATATATATATATATATATATATATATGTTCATGTTAAAGGTTCTTCAGCTATGCAAGTTTGTTCGTGCTAATTCACAACTATATTGTTGAATTATAGCCAACTTATTATTCAAACTCTTTCAATTATGATATATCCTCAAATAAATTTATACTTGCTGGGCAAACATATGTTCACCCTTGCTATATCATGATAAACATTGCAGATTAAGGCGAATACGTTGGATACAAGGAAAGGTTAAAGGCAATTCCAACGTTAGTTTATGTGTGCAGTTAAATTTGTAAAAGTAATGTATAATAATATCTTTGTATGTCAGATAGGATAATGAATTGTGTATAAGTTAAGGTTACTCGACCTTGGGGAATAGTGTATAAAGTTTAATGTATTAATAATTTATGTTTATATCTTCCGCAATAGTTATAGAATGATTGTACCAGATCCGTGGTGATTTGGGACCAAGATTTGGGGCTGTCACAAATAAGCTGATCGATGTGGGGCAGGGGATAAAAGTCGTTCGGGCATGCCTTGTTCAGATCAGTTTAATCTATACAAACACGCCATTTCCCATTCTGCTTCTGCACCAATACTACATTTTCCATCCACTTCGGATAGTCAATTTCAAATATGAAATCCACTGCCAGCAATTTTACAATCTCCTCATCTATTATCTTTCGTCTCTTTGGCGCGAAAATCCTCCTCTTTTGTCGAACAGGTTTCTTTGTTGGGTCCACGTGCAGCCTATATTCAACAACTTTTCGACTTACCCCAGGCATGTCACTGGGTACCCAAGCAAAGATATCCGTATAACATTGAAGTAATTCCACTAGGTTCGTCCGGAAAGATTCCGGCAGACCTGATCCTATCTTTATTATCTTCTCTTTCTTTCTTGGTATCAACTCAACCTCTTCGATTTCCTCTACAGGCATAACCAATGGCTATATACTGCTTTCTATAAAAGGCACGATCTCAATAGTCATGGCTTGCTTCTGTTTGTTGATCCCTACACCCGAAGTGATTAAAGCATTCCTATAGCACCTTCTTGCCAAATCGAGATCTCAAGCAACTTCCCCAACTCCATGTGGTGTAGGAAACTTAATCTTGAAATGGAGAATTGACGTCACTGCCTGAAGAGCTGTTAGGGTGGGCTTGCCCAAAATTGCATTGTACGCCGAATCCACATGTGCCACATAGAATTTACACATGATTTCCACTTGTTGTGAAGTCGTGCCGAAGATGACTGGCAGCTCAATAGTCACTGCAAATTTATCTGGCTCATTGTTGAACCCATATAAAGGAGACTCTTGCCCGATCTCCATCTTCCTTCCATCCAGATTCATCCTCTGATAAGCATGCGCATACAAGATACCTACTGAAGACCCATTGTCAATCATCATCCGCTTCATATCCATCGAACCCACCAGTGTAGTAATTACCAAAGCTCCTTTATGAGGTTCGATGGGTTCTGAAGGATAATGATCATTGATGAAAGAAATCACTGAACCCGAATACGCCCTCTTACTCCTTACGGGTTTATCCGCCACTAACATTACCGTATCTAGATATCCACGACGCCTCTTGCTAGCAACTTTTCCCATATTCCCACCTGTGATCACATCCACAACATGTCTCGCCATTTAATTCTGACTTGGTTGTTCGAGCTAATTGGTCTGAACATGCATACTATTCCTTTGTTGTACCCTTAGGGGCTCTCGTCCTGCCATATACTGTACTAACGCCCCACTCTGCACTTTCTTTTCAATAAACTCCTTCAAATTTCAGCAGGAATTCGTATCATGCCCTGCCGCCTGATGGTAATCACAGTATTTATAAGGATTCCCAGACCCTGGCTTAATTTTTCCCTTAGGCTACTCGAAGTAGGGTTGGTCCTTTATCTGCTCAAGAAAGATGGCCTGATCAGTATTAAGTTTTGTGTACACCTTGTTCACCTTCTGACTCAGAAAAAACAGGCGACCTCCTTTTGAACCCCAATTGTTGTTGTACTTCTTCTAATTCCCATCAGTCCGATCACCATTGCCATCATACCTCTTCTGGTTACCATCCAATTTATCCTTGTCTTTCTCCTTTGGTTTTTCTGAAGAGCCCTGCTTCAAGCTGCTCATGGTTTCCTCCACCACTATAAAGCATTCCACCTTCTCAAATGTTTCGGCCAGACTCTTCGGATGATTGAACATCAGCTTTTTCACTAGTTTCTCTGACTTTACGGGATCTAACCCATTCTAAAAGAGTCCTACGGCCTGAAGGTCGTTGAGATCTGTCACCTGACCAACTACTTCTCTGAACCTTTTAACGTACTGGCCTAGAGTCTCATTAGAATACTGTCTAATCTGTGCCAACGACCCAGTGGGTTTTCTTCTTCTTTTACTGCTTCCGAACCGGGAATGAAACTTGTCACACAACTCTTCCCATGATGAAATTGAGTTTGGAGCCAAGGTTCCCATCCACTGCCTAACGTCTTTCCTTAATGTTGTCACAAAGGTTTGACACTTAGCCGCATCAAATAAATCATAATAGTCCATCAGCCTATTGTATGCCTGGTTGTGGTCTTATGGATCTCCTAAGCCATCATAACTTTCCATATAGGGGAGCTTTTTACTGGGATCTGCCTTCTCCCGAAGGATTTCTAGAAAGAAAGGGGATGCCTTTTTGCCTGAACTCTCCTTCCCCTGCTGAACTTCGGCCAGTTGCTTCTAAAGCTCCTCTAACTTTCTGGCTAACAGTTCTACCCCTTCGGAATTTATGGAATCTTCTTTCTTTGGAGAGTCTTTCTTTCCCAGGCCAAATCGACCCTTTCCATCCGAACTACCTTCCCTAGAGGGGCTTCGTCTATCATTCTTACTGTGTCGAGACTCCACAAGGTGAGGTGCCCTCTTTGAAATCTCAGGTGTGCATTCCTTTGATCTGCTCCGACGCCTTTCCTTATCGCCATGCCTAGAATTTACAGGGCGAGGTGCCCTCTTTGAACTATCGGGTGTGCGTTCCCTTGATTTGCTTCGTCTTTTGTCTTTACCGCCATGTCGAAAATCCACAGGGCGATGTGTCCTCTTCGGATCCTCGGGAGTACGACCTCTTCCTCTACTTTGGTTACGAGAGAGGCTCCGAAGCCTAGTCTCAGATTGCTTTGAATCTTCATCCCTTCGGGCTCTGTTACATTTATTTGGAGACCTACCATGCCTCCTAGATTGAGGGTGGCTGGACGCCTCATCCTCCTGTTCTGTCATAAGGACCATCTATTTTTGCAATTTCTTCCTTCTGTTGCACAGTACCTTTAAAACTTTATCCGTCTCCTGTGCCATTTTGGTAAGAGCAGATTTCCTATCCGTCTGATCCTCTCGGTATTGGGTTCTAGGCGGTGTGCCTTCTACCCTTTTTCGATCGTTGCCAGGCCCTTTGCTGGTTGTGGAAAATAGTTTCCTCATGACATCATCGTGGTCTCTAGCTTGAGACCCTATTGGGGCGCCTTGTGGCCCAAGTCTATCATGGATACTCTTTGATGGCCTCAGTCTATCCTTAACAGATCCTCTCTAGCGAGAAGAACTTTCACCGCCTACCGTCCCCTCGCTTGTATGTCGTCGTCGTGATTCTCCATATAATCACGAGATGCGAGAATTTGATTGTGATTGAAAACTAACAACACTAAAAGGCCCTCCTTCTAACGCCAATGTTAACGCCAAGATCCGTCCACGCGCTCCAATCACCAAAGCGCATCTAATCCTGCACAGAAACAAGTAAACACCGAAAGCTTGACGGCTTGGGCCGTCGGGGGATAGCTCTAGTGTGAGAATAAGTACAGGCTGATATAAGGATAACAATGGAGGCTTTATGTTCTAGTGTTGGAAAGTAATAAATTGCATGTACCTTAAAACCAATGAAGTGTCTTGTATTTATAATGATCTCACCACCTTCATGCAATCCTTCTCCGAATTAGATTAAGGTTCCCAGCCAACGACCAATCCATAACAGGATTGTATCAAATCTCCTATAATTAAGGAAGTGGATTCATAGTTTAACACTTCCTTCCAAATTTAAATTCCAAATATAATATGGAACCCCAATCCATAAATTCCTCGTCCACCAAATCCTCTCCTGATCTAGCCCATATAACTCCACGTAATTAATGATCCACTACAATCCAAAAACCCAAATAATCATGACCCAACAAATCTTAATTAAAACTTTCAAATCTCGTCGACATTTATGTTGATTTTTCCCAAAATCACCCTTAAAACCCAATATCTATAAATCTATAATAAAGGAAAAAAAATCGACAATAAAAATATTTTAATATCATATTAAAGAATCATTATAATTAATATTTTTATTATGGGTTCAATAATAAATAATTCATATGTATGTAAAACTACGTTTATATTTTAAGTTAGTAGTTAAATTGCTGTTAATATATATATTATAGTAGTTATGTAAATATTATGGTTACATAATAATTAATATTTAAAATTATACGTGTTATAAAATATATTAATGATTAAATTTTAATTATTAAATTTATTTCAGTATAAGAGACATTTAGTTAATTAATATTAAAAATAATTATGACATATACATTAATGACTAAAATTTAATTAATTTTAAAAGTAAAAGTTGTAATAGTAAATTATTACTCTACAACAATTTTATTTTAAATAACTACATATTTAAAATAGAGAAAAAAATTATGAGAAAATAATGATTAATCTTAAAATGCATAATATATATTATAAAATATATCAATGATTAAATTTTACTTACCAATAACTGCTTACTTATATTAGTTATTAAAATTTAGTTGGCTTTCAAAAGTAAAAATTTCGATGTTAACTTATATGCTACTATAATTTTGTTTTATATATAAAATTTATTAAATTGAAAAAAATACATAACTACCACTTATTTGTGATTATTTGATAATTATTTGTTTGAAGAATAGTTGTAGTCATTCTAATAGAATTTAAAATTCAAAAATATATTTATAGTCATCTTATATCATATATCATATATGATATATCATATCATAAGCATATATATGAATTAAAAATAATTTCAATTAAAACATAAAGCATCATGTAGCAAAGAATTTCCCCAAAGTGTATGTAAAAATTGACTTCGCTCATAACCCAAAGCAAGGAACGGTTCGGTTCTTGATGTGCGTACAAAATTCAAAATTCCCTCTCAAGCGGGAAAGAAGTCCAATGAGAATTTAGGGCAGTCCAAAACAAAAGAACATACAGTAGGGTGCTTTTCTACATCTGAAGGCTCAAATAGCAGCTGAACCAGAAAAAATAGCTTTAACGAAAGCAAATCTCTATGGCGGAGAAGAAGAAGTTAGAGCCACTGAGTCTCAACCAGCGGCATAATCGTCTCCTCTTTGACCTCTCAGCTTCTCACTCCAGGCCCAAACCCCATGATTTTGGTATAATCATATCTTTCTCCCTTTCCGGAGTAAATAATTGGGTATTTATTTAATATATTGATTCAATGTTTGATTTTACCAGAAGAAGATGTGGTGGAATCGAAGGTGAAGCTCGAAAGTAGAAGACGCCTTTGCAAAGCTTCCTCATCGAGTGATACTCAAAACGACGACGTTCATCATTTCTCTGGGATTGCTGATTTTGATTCGCCTTCTCCTAGTATTATCACTATCTCTACCTCTCTCTATGTCTCACTATTTGTTTCCAAGTTCTACATATTGACTATTTTTGAACGTTTTAGCAGATGAAAACGTAATAGAATCAAACGTCAAGCGCGAACCTATCCAAAATGAGCAAAATGACGTTCCTCGATTCTTTGGAATTGGCGATTTTGATTCTCCTTCTCCTGGTACTGTATTTATCTATCTGATTATTACGTCTCTTTTATTTTTTATGTGAGTATGCTATATCTTCCTAGGATCGGGTTAGGGTGAAATTGTCACACCACATTCTACTATGAAATTCAATAGTATTTTACTGCATTTGTTATAGCAAATGTTGCATTTTAAATCTAGATCTCTTGTTGCGGGCCAACGGAATTTGCTATAACCAATGCAACAAAAAGTACAGAACTTCACGGTGGTATGTGTTGCGGCAATTTTACCATAACTGGATCCATCTTGCTATAAAGCATGACTTTTGTTGGAAGTAGATTTAATGACACATTATGGAAATGTGTGTAGATATATGGTAATCTGTTTCCACTCAAAAGATATGATTTTCCTTTATACATTTGTACTTTTGTTTGCTTGCATGGATTTGGACAACCTTTATTAGTTGGAAGGAAGACATTAATAGTTGAGCATGAAGGGGACTGTGAGAATAATGTACTCAATTGTTCAGGTAGGTTACTCTGTTTATTTCCCTGAGTTTATGTAGTTTTAGATGTTTATAGTTACTTTTACATTGTGTTTAGAGAACAGTAGCATTATGAAAAATTGAAATAAGTGTCACTACTTTACTGAATTTCAATGTGTGGATTTTATGCAACCAAACATAACATTGCAAAGTATAAGTATCTTTTATCTTCGGTTTAGTCTTTGGTTATTTATGCGCTTTGGTCAATTAAACAGTAGCAAAAATGAAGTCAAAGGCCAATAAAGAAGGGAATGGTTCATCTGTTGATGGCGAGAATAGGGTTTCTCTTGACAAATTTACGAGTTATGGAGTTACTAATTTTGCTTCTCAGCCTGATAAATTCTCTCTTTCTCTGTCTCTCTCTCTCTCTATATATATATATGTATGTATTTATGGTTTTGTGTTGAACTTGGAAAGTGTGAGGCTAAATAAAGGACAGGATAAAGAAAAGTGGAAGTAACGAAAGATGAGATAGTTTTCCACTTTTCAATATATTTAATTTTGGCATTATACTCGGTTAACTGTTTGCCTTATTTTACTTTTTACGCCCTCCCGCTTTTTCCAATTCCATATAGAATTGATATAGTTATGCTTGTGTCATTTGGGATTCTAAATAATGAAAGAACTGATGAATTACAGAAGAGGACAAGCCTTTGAAGGTTAAGATTGAAGGTAGACGCCGACTCTACAAAAAAGTTTCATCAAAAGATGACTATGAAAGAGATGGGAAAGGCATATTTATAAACGATGAACCAAATTTTTCAGCAATTGCAGATTTTGACTCACCTACTCCACTGAAAAAAGTTGCAGAGATTGCTGACGGTGATGGTAATGAAATTAGGGATATTCTAAATGATTTAAGTGCAAGGCTTGAAATTCTCTCAATTGAGAAGAGACCCCTTTCTAAAAAAATTGGACAGGTTGAGGATTCAGCTGTGTACATGAATGAAGGCAAGAATCAACATAAAAAGGAGGAAGTGGTGCAATATATGAGTACTGGTTCTTCCTTTTCACTATCTGACCACTTTAATGTTAGAAACGGTGTTAATACAACGAATAATGATCGTAACAGGGGAACTGTGTTGCAAGATGAGTCTGAGAGTACCAAAATTGTTGGTTGGGTCAATAGTATCAGCAATTTTGGTGAAAGACAAAAGAAGAATGAAATTGAGAGGGTAGGTGGAGACATATTCCCTACAGAAAAATCTGTTGGTTCGAATTTCAATCAACAAAGAGAAGACAATGATGATGATTGTGTGGTTATGAGTGGTCAAAACATTTCTCATAAATTAGATACGCGACAAGGCGTGTCAAGACAGAAGACTGATGATTCTGACAAGATTGACATACTGGATGTTGATGTAGAAAATACTATTTCAGGAGACGAGAATTCAATTGTTTTGAGTGGCCCAAAGTTTACGTACAAGTTACGTGGTAAAATTGCAAACATGTTGTATCCTCATCAGCGTGATGGATTGAACTGGCTCTGGTCACTTCATTGTCAAGGTAAAGGTGGCATCTTGGGCGATGATATGGGTCTAGGGAAGACAATGCAGGTAAAATTGATAACTCTTGCTGTTGAGCTGTTGTTCTTGTTAAATTATCCATGTTTATGAGATGATTATTGCATCACCTTGCACCACATCTCAGATCTGTGGCTTCTTAGCTGGCCTATTCCAGTCATCTTTGATTAAGAGGGTACTAGTTGTTGCTCCCAAAACACTATTACCGCATTGGATCAAAGAACTATCAGCTGTGGGCCTTTCCAAGAAGACAAGAGAGTGAGGCTGCTTGGTTCTATCTTGTGAATAATATTGTAATATGCTTATTAAGAGATGAAGTATGAAGAAAAATTGTTACTAACCTACTGACCTTTCCTTTTACACAGATATTTTGGGACTTGTGCAAAAGCTAGACAATATGAACTTCAATATATACTTCAGGTATTCCCTGTCTTTTATAATTGTTACTTAATAATGATAAATGAAAGGGACTACTAAGGCGGGACCTATTCTTTTCTAAGGAGGTCAAATGGATATAAACCTTTAAACTTGGACAACTATTTCTGAATTTCTGAAAAATAAGGTGGGTTAAATAAATTAAGGGTTTTTCAAGGTGGCAAAGTTTTTTAGTACTATAGTTTCGTGCCATTTTCTAAAGAACCTTCCAATACTGTTCTGGTTATTTATTTTTTATATTTTCTCAAAAGTTAAGGGGCCAATTGACTCCCTTACAATCAAATGTATATGTAACATAATAAACACTATATTTTCAGAAAAAACATGCTCTTCTACGGACTTGTGAAATAAAGTATATGTATATGTGCTATGGGAGATGCTGAACCTGTGTGGATTTTTTAAATATGTAGCAATCTTTGTAGACACAAAAGGCACCAATTTCTAATGACAGTTTCAAAGCAAAATATCAATTTGATTTCTTTCAACTTGAGTTCAGGGTTAGATTCTGTTCATGTGATAGTGTTCAATGAGGTCATTTTTTTTCATTTTTATTTTTTTTAATGTAATTATTAGTCATATTTTACGATTTAATTTGAGCAAAGTAATTTTTAAATGCTCATACTCGGTTTTCCAGATGTGTACTGTGTCATAATTTGAATGTTTTTGATTGCCTTTGCGTCACTTGTAGGACAAAGGTGTTCTTCTTACAACTTATGATATTGTCCGGAACAATGCAAAATCTTTACGTGGAGATTATCATTTCCGTGATGAGAGAAGTGAGGATGACACCACTTGGGATTACATGATACTCGATGAGGTAATTTTGTACTTTGATTTGTTGTTCTGTTGTATTGCTCTATCATTCTATGAATTTTTTGTATGAACTTACACTAACACAAGCTGACATGTTAGCACACAAACATAAGCTTACATGTTGCTATATCGTTTATGAATTTTTTGTATAAACTTTCACAAACACAAGCTGACATGTTAGCACACAAACACAAGCTTACATGTTAAGATTATGCCACCTATTTGCTATCAGAATCTACACATAACAATGTCATGTATTATGTCATAAAGCTCCTCCAAGAACTACCTCTTTTCCTACGGTTGTGAAAATGTAAATGATTTGACATTACTTTACATGGCTAAAAGTCTTTATGAATCTGTTTGTAAATAATTTGGAATTGACAGTAACGAGTCTTGGCAATGACGTTGGTTAGTAGTCACTAGCTGTTGGCGGTAATCATGAGTTTCGACAAGAATGTTACTCACCAAGGTTATTAGAACTTGACCGGATCGGTAAAAACCGGAACCAGTCCACATTCCGGTCTGGTTTAGAGCAATTAACCAGTTTAGACTAAAATCCGGTCAGACCCGGTGACATGGCGGCCGAATCGGTTGACCCAGTGAATCTAGTTCCCTACCATTTTTTTAGTTTAAGCCTTTGAATTTGATTGAATGTATCCTAGAAATGTTTATGTTCATGTGTTTGATTTTATCACTCTTGAGTTTTGAGTTATGATCATGATTTAATATCTTTCTTTTCATATAGATTTAGTATTTATTTGAATTGTATAAAGTAAACATTGTACAAATAGGTTTTATTTTGTAGATAAATTGATTAATTTTACATATTTACTAAATATTATATATAATATAGAATATACAATAATAATTAATATACTTAGTTATTTATTACATATTAATGACGTCATTAGGTCAATAACGGTTCGACCACTGGTTGGACTAGTGACCCATTCTCCTGGTACTTTTTTGGTTCGATAACTGGTCCCGGTTTGAAAACATTGGTAATCACTACCCATCAGGGTTTTGTAATGATTGTTGTTCACAAAGGTGCTGAGTTTCTTGTAAATGGTTAGTCTTCTTTTAGATTATTTAGAATTTAAGTCCTAAATATGGAAACTTCCTGATCACTGTAGATATTATTCATGCAGTGGATTGTTAAGTGTTGCTTGCAACTGATGGAGTCTGATCCCAGCTCTAGAACAAAACCATGTTTGTCGCACAAATCTTTTAAAACATTCAAAAACACATTTACAAACAATAATTTGTACCATCATTTCTCGAGTTTAATTGATCATCTTTCTTCAAATGTTTGTAGTACAAATTTTAAGGTGCGTCAAAATCTCATTTATATAATATATATATCAAATACAAATATAATAATTTTGTAAAATTATTTCCAAATAAGTTAAATAAATATGTTTTCAGATCATCTTAATATCCTTACCACAATCCACAAACACTAAACTAAAGTGTGTCAATTAATTCTTGATGATGGGAGAACGATAGTTTTCTAAATTATTGTTTAACATCTAAAGTGCAATTGAAAATATGAAAAATATTGAATCAAAATATATATTCAATAGGTTTTAAACTCTATGCTGCAACATGGTTTGTAGCCATGACATTCAATTTGAAATGGATGGAGTGTCAAACATCTGGACCTTCTATAGAAAACTTGAGTAGAAGTACTAACTAAAGTAAGATGATATCTGACAAACGAAATTAGAAATCTGAACTAACTCTTGCTAGAGTTAAATTATCTTGTGATGGAAATGGACCCCAAATGCATGTGGATAACTGCTTGTTTTTGTTTATACTGAAAGCCTTGTCTCTTATTGTTTTGAATTGTTATTCTATGAAATTAATTATTATTATTTTTTAAAATTATTTACTATCAAGGTGAGTGAAGGGGACATAGAATCGTACCATGCCTCAACCTGTCAAGAGTAGGCCCATATAGGCTATTGAAGATATCTTCAATAAGATGGTATATTCTCCATCGAGTCACTAACATGATTTGATCCCTACAACTCCTGTTAGAGGTTTAGAGGTGTACAACTAGAGCTAACCTCATTGGTTGTGAAAACAACACAAAACAAGGAAAAATTTAATTGCGTACATCTTAATTTTAAGTGTTTATAGCTGTAGAAACATGGACTGGTTTGGGGTTATGACAAATATTAAAATTTATAAAGACACGATAGAAAATAATTTATTTAACAAAATATCATATACTGTTGACACATGAAATTGCACATGAGACGTGTATATGCCAAAACAAAATATTTGAAAAAGGTACTCCTCCGTCCCTTAATATAAGACTTTTTAGAGTTGTGCACAAGTATTAATAAAATGATTGTATAACATTAAATATAATATCAAATGTCTATATTGCCCTTGCATTGGAAAAAGAGATTTGTTATTTATTGGACAGAAAATAGTGAGAGAACCAAAGTTATATTTAATATTTGGAGTAATATTGGAAACTAAGTAATTAATGCTTACTTGAAATTCTAAAACGTCATAAGGGACAAAAAAACTTCTCTAAAATGTCTTATATTAAGAGACGGAGGGAGTATAATACAAGCAAGTTGTGGATAAGTTGAATATCACTTGTATTATATTAATCTTCTAGTAAAAATCTGTATTTCAAAATCTTATTTTCATATTTAGGAGTTGTGGATTGGAACATGTGATCTCAAACTTTTTCTTTAAGGAAACTATTTCTTTCATTTTTTGGGATACAAGTGCTCAAATAACAGTATTGAACTTCTAAGTAGAAAACTTCAAATACAAATTTCAACAAGACATGGTAATGGAACTGAAAGGAGCATATATTTTAATATGTTTAAACTTCAAACCATCATTTTGTTACCTTCCGACTTGCATGAAATGGTTTTTACTAGGATCAAATTATTATCAAAATTTTCAAATCATGTGTTGTCTGGTTATAAGGTGTCCCCAAGTGTGTTGCTACTTCCTTGGTTCTGGCATAAGAAATAAAATTATAAAAAGAAATTACTCAATTTTGTGTGGACTTAATGACCTAAGTAACCCTTAAACTTTACATTTTTTTTTCAATATAACCCACAAACTCTTTTTTTTTTCTCTTTCCCAATTGACCTTTGAACTCTAATAATTGGACAAAAAATGCCCTTTAAACTAACTAATGTTGAACCATGATTAACCAATACTGAAGTGGCATGACACATGGCATATGACATGTAAATTAAATAATAATATAGTTATATTCTAACTATCAATTTATTTTATCAAATTAAGAGAAAAACTTAATCTTTCAAATTAGGTCATCATCTTCATCTCCAGGCTCTAGCCCCCAAACCCGGGCATAGCTTCTTTCCGGTCGATAGCGAGGCGTTAGTACTTTTTGTCACGGTGAAGCTCCAATTCATGGCATAGGCCGTGCCAAGGAGCTACGACCTTGTAGGTGTAGATCTGTGATTGTTTATTCCTCATCAAAACTCCAATTAATACTCTCTTCCCAATTAAAAGCCCAAACAATATAAAAGATGAAATTGAAGATTTTACCAAATTAATCCTCAAATATACTTTAAGAAACTCATGTTAGTTCTTTCAACTCCATTGAACAAAAAGATCCCCAATTCCTACAAAACCAAGCACATGCATCACCATTGGTGCCCCACTGTCGATCATCCGGAGACCACAAAGCCAATTCCACCCGCAAATGCTGCAACTGCTTCGACGATGCCTCCATTTCAAGCGAAAAGATCTCTAAGGAGCACGAGCTAGGGGGAGGCACCCTGTCATCGAGGGTTTGGAGAGGGTCTAGGTTTGGTTACAAAGGCTAGATGATGTGGGTACGACAATCAGAGGTGTGGGTACGATGAGTGGAGGGGTGATTGTATTTCCACTTCTTCATTTAAAAGGTGTGGTGCTTAGAAAATTTAATGCTTGTGATAGAGTTTCAAAATGGTATCTGGAATATTAAGCAGTTACATGGTGGACGATGGATTGTGGGTATATGTTAGTTTTTTTGTTTTTGTTTTATTTATTTTGTATTTTTGGTTTCTTTATATCTTTTGTTATTTTTATTTAACTATGCCTACATTTATATATGTTAATATGAATTAAATACACAATATATCCCGTTCATATTATGCAAGCCTCATTTTATAGAACTTATTTTTTTATCATCAATTTAAGGTTTTTGTGGTTACCATTTTAGATAATCTTTTAATTAAAA
Source organism: Panax quinquefolius (assembly GCA_020205615.1). Taxonomy (NCBI): domain Eukaryota; kingdom Viridiplantae; phylum Streptophyta; class Magnoliopsida; order Apiales; family Araliaceae; genus Panax; species Panax quinquefolius. The sequence goes on along the minus strand of JAINUW010000482.1, from coordinate 725,351 downwards.
ATTAAGATTGATGCCAACAAATAAATAATTACAGATTTATTTATTTTACATGTCATCTGCCACATATGATGCCAACTCATCACTAGTTAACCATGGTTCAACATTAGTTGGTTTCAAGGAATTTTTTTGCCCAAATATTAGAGTTGGAATGTTTTTTGTGAAAAATATAAGCTCGTGGGTTAAATTGATAAAAAGTGTTAAGTTCAAGGGTTTTTTGGGTCATTAAATCATTTTATGTGTCTGCCACTTGTCAGAAATGTCCATGTACACCAATGCTTAAACATTTAGAAGTGTCAAAATAAGCTGATCTGCCTGGAAATTTTTAGAAGTAAATCACATGAAGCTAGGGGTTTATTCTCGAGGCATCACTAGGTGTGAAATCTGCTTGACGAGGCATTGAGCAACAAACAGGGATTATAGTAAACTATTCAAGCGATAAGGTGTTCGCAATTGCTTACCCTTTGTTTTAGTCCCGGTATTACTTTAACACCTTAATTATTCCTCCTATAGTCTTTAGGTAGTATATCTTTCGATTATTATTAATGTCCGACACTGCTGCCATTAATAACATCTGTTATGTATTAGATTTGTTTGTTTGGAATAAGTTTATTGATTCATGTAATACCTCTGCCAGTAGCATCAGTTGTGTAGAAGGTATCGATTACTTCTTTTGATTTCCCACTCGTCTATTACGTGAATGTACACATACACGTATTCACTTAATCAACAATCATGGATTCTCAGATATCTCTTTGTTCTCATTTTTTTTGTTATTGGTATAAAATGTAGGGCCATCTCATAAAGAACCCTAGTACACAGAGGGCCAAAAGTTTGCTTGAGATACCAGCTACTCATCGTATCATTATAAGTGGTACACCCATACAAAACCATCTTAAGGTACTTTGTGGCATCTGTTTGCTTTTTTAATATTTTGCAATATACTTTTCTACTTCTTGCGTACAAGTAGTTTATGATTGCACGAAAACATATAGGAACTTTGGGCCTTGTTCAGCTTTTGTTGTCCTGAGCTTCTAGGTGACAAGAAGTGGTAATACTCTCTTTACTATAAATGGCATTTTTTAGATTTTGCTTCTAGGAGAAACTAATATTGTCTAATTCTGTTTTAGGTTTAAGGAAAAGTACGAGTCTGCCATTCTTCGTGGAAATGAGAAAAATGCGTCTGACAGGGATAAGCGTATTGGCTCAGCTGTTGCAAAGGTGATGATTTGGTAGAGACATATTTAGTTTATTTATTGTATTTTGAAACTATGAAAAAATATGGTTGCACCATTGCTCCTAATTTCTATTTGATGTGTAGTTTGAACTATGTTGAAGATCATAAGACAATCCTCATGTTGACTTATTATATCTTCCCTGTTCTGATTCTTGGAATTGAAAGAACATGTTTTTTAGAACTTAGTTTTTATAAACGCGCAAATTATGTAATATTTACATAGTTGGCTGCTAAGTTTTGACTTACTCATTTTTCTCAAAGCCAAGACCAAATAATTTTTTTTGCTGCATCATACCTTTTCTTCATATTACCTTTATGCACATTCCAGTTATATTTTATTACTGGACAGTTAAATTGTATTCATACCTGTCATTGCTGATGCACAATTTGGTAACTGTTTCCAAATAATGCTTCCCATGCCTAACAACAATTTAACTTTATAATTAAGAGTGCAATTGATAATTTTCTTTTATATAATCATAAAGTTCACAGGATTAGGGTAGTTAAATATTCAATTTCTGATTGTAACTTAACATGATATTCATCATGAATTATAAGTTTTGTTAGTTATAACATATTGGCTATGCCTTATCAGTAGCTGTAGAGGTCAAGTTTATTGTTTTTTCAAAAACAAAATTTATATTTGATAGAATATTTAACAAAGACAGAATCGCAGCATAAGTTTTGTGAAATGCTTGAGTAGCGTAAGTTTTGTTGCCATGTTAACAACTGCAACAATATTATACTCATAATGTAGTCTTGGATATTACTTTTAAGCTAACATATGTTGTTTCCTAGATGCTCAAGTAATGTTTTATTTATTTATTCTTTTCAGACTTTAATGTGATAATCTCTGCCACTACTGCAAAATAGCCTCCCAAAGGATATAAGTCACAAAGCTTAATCATCTATTAATAGTTTGATTTTCTTTTTGATAGGAGTTAAGAGCACGTATTCAACCTTATTTCCTACGTCGCTTAAAAAATGAGGTATTTCGTGAAGATGATGGCACAAACACTGCTAAGCTTTCCCAAAAGCATGAGACTATAGTGTGGTTAAGATTGACTAGATGCCAGGTACAAGGTCTTCAAGTCAATCTGTTCTTTAAACTTCCCATTTCAACTTTTATATTAGAAAAAATGATGATTTATTAGTCTCATAGTTATTCCTTTGTTTTTTGGGGTGTAGCAACAACTGTATGAAGCTTTTTTGAAGACTGAGCTGGTTGTTTCAGCCTTTGATGGCTCTCCACTTGCTGCGCTAACGGTAGTGTTACTAGTCGAGCTTTTCCTATTATGCTGTACCACTGGCTTGTTGAACCACTGGTTTGTCGAGTACTTAATATTTTTATCGTAGTTATTTATTCAAACTATCTGGATATTGATTCTAATATGTATTCATGGGTTTAACAGCGAATTTATTTCAGCTTTTTTCATTAATGATGTATCTCGCATGGTTACCTGTGTAAAGTCTATGATTATTATCCTTCATAGTGTCAGTCTACTAAAAAATGTGTTTTACTCAAAAGTTGAGATTTAGTGCCATAGCGGGAAAATATTGTAACAGTTTCTTTAGGATATCTAGGGAGTAATAGACTGATCACAGATTGCTATTGTACGAACTGTCTTTAATGTTCAATAAAATTATACTCCCTCTGTCCCAGGTAGGACTGAGCAAAAAACAGATATAACCGAATAGCCAAATTGAACATAATTTTTTTTAGCTGAAATTTCTTGATAATTTGGTTATTTTTTGTAATTCGGTTATATCCGAATTTTTATTCGGTTTTTGGGTTCGGGTTTAGTTTTTGAATTTAAGTTGTTCGGTTAATAGAATAACCAAATAAGATCTTAAAAAAAAATTAATGCTTCAAAGTTAAAACAATAATTTGATCTCTTCACTCTTTATTTCTCTAATCTCTATCTCTTATCTTTGATCTTGACTCTCAACAACCCTTAGATATCTCACTCTCTCAAATGAGAAGTATGATCTCTCATCTCTCTCTCTAACCCAAAAGTCAACCTCCTCAGCATCCCGATACAATGTTCTAAAAGGCGCTAAAGCGGAGGCGGAAGGCGTAGAGGGCCTAAATACTTAATTTTAAAGCGGATTTTTTATTTTAAGCCAATTTTAATATTTTATTTTGCATTTATCCAAACAAAACAATCTATAATAAAGATAATAAAGGATTTCGCTTAAAGTTTAAACACATATCCATATTGCTAATGTCAAAGTTCAAACACAAACATGTAATTGTTCAAAGTTCAAACATATTTTTAACGTATTAGTTTTATTCATAAACAAGATTGTTATTAAATAATAAAATTTAAAATTTCAAGAATTTAATTCAATATTAAAACTTAAGAAACTAAACATAAATTTAAGAATTATATTGATTTAAACTAAATATTACAAATGTATCATCATTTATATAATTTGAAGTCGTACAAGTTCAAAAAATTACAACTATAATAAAATTATCCATTTTGACTTGATATTGTTCATTTCTTGTTGTGATTTGATATGCTACAACATGTATTATGAATATGGTAAATCATTAGAAAAATAAATATATCAAGATCTTGTTTGGGTAGTTATACCTCACATAGGCCCCGCCTAATTTCTTGGAGGGATTTTTTTGCCGTCTTGGGTCTAGGTAAGGCGCCAGGGGGGCCTAGCGTCTAGATGAAGGTCCAAGGGGGGCCTAGTGCCTAGGCTAGGTACCAAGGGGGCCTTGCGCCTAGGCGGGGCGCCAAGGGGGGCCTAGCGCTTAGGCGGGGCCTAAGCGGGGATTTTTAAAACACTGCTCGCCATTCATAGTTCCAAAATCAGCCGCCTATGTATTACAATATTACCACTAGCAACTGTGACGCCCCCAAATTCGGGTATCTTCCAACCCGACATATGGTGCTACACGGTACTCATAACTATACAATCATTCCATTGCAATACAACATAATGAATGTAATTACTATCTTTTATTACAATCAAAGTGTAATCCTTTCCTAGGTTCATAAACCTATTACATTGTTTGTTGTTCGTAATGTATAATACATACAAACATACTAGTCTATTACACGATGGTTAATTATCCATCTTAGCTTTGCCCTTATCTCTCTTAGCATTCTCAGTACGTTCATCATTAACTGCAATCATATAATTCACGCAAGAAGTGAGCATAACAAGCTCAACAAGTTCAACAAAGAATAACATTAATACCACATTTGTGAATTATATGACAAATCAGACATAACTGAACAAATAGTTATGAAGTATTATGAAACAGTAATACTAACAATTCATAACATCAATTCCCAAAGTATAGAATAGATTAGGAATTCTGAACCGGTCGATAGACCATGAACAATAGCTTTCGGTTTTCATACTTGAAAAGGACATCACAGCACTAAGGCCGTACATCTGCATTACTTACGAGCACTTCTAGGTGATCAACCTATAGTACTCTATGTTGATCAACATTCATCCGTTAAACGTATTTACGTTTTTTGGCAAATTCGCGTGCCCATCTAATAATCGATTAAAAATACTTTTGTTTGTTCGTAGACAAACCTTACCTTCAAATCCGTACCAATTTCTTGGCATAGGATAGCGTTAACATCTCTGTATAGAAAGATATGTATACAAATCAATCTATATCTTACGAGTAGTCTAGCCGAGTTAAAATTGGCATCACCCTTTCTTTAAGATCAATCATGCAATTCAAGATAATGAATCACATAAAACCCGACTAACTTGAAAGTTAGAATGTTGTTAAGAAAACTCGCTTTTCAACGCCTTCAAATAACTTAATCGACCGATCACAAATTTTTACAGAATCTATATGATATATTCACATAAAGACACCGTAATTAGCTATCAAACAATTACTCACATTGTTTCTACCAACTTCTTTCTCTTCTATGTCTAAGTTAACTTTATTTCATTTAATAAAGTCAATTCGACTCATTACCCTTCATCCTGGCTTATTAACAATCTTACGTTATTATTCGGACTCTATCATCATTGGTGAAGTACCAATGTTGATTACCGATTATGGTTCATTAATAACACGTTGTGTTCTTCGTTCATAAATTAATAACATGCTTTCAATTCTTAAGTACATTACTATATACATTAGTATATGTAATTATAGGAATAGTTTTAGTACACTTATTAAGTGTATAAAATTAACTCATATAGGTCTCTGAACATTTGAAGTTCAAACCTAAGTTGTCTAACAAAGACCACCTTTTCGGCCACATGGCCTTTGATCTTCCTATATAATATCATACCATGCACATTCTAGGTTCTAGATACCTAAGTCCTGGCCTCGGCGTTGGCGAGATTCCTTCATATGAGTGGTGTCACATGCTGACTGATAAGAAAGAGTAACGACATCATCTCGGCATTTGGGCATGACACTTAAAGCTTTATCTCAGCCATGCCACCAGAGCTCAAAGACTAGAAAAGTTTGAAAAAATAAAATTTTTGGTGAGTTTCTCGGATCCATAACTTCTTCGTTATAAGTCCGATTTGGTCCGTTCAAAAGCCTACACGTCATAAATTACATACTCTACGTGTTCATATAAGAATTCTACACTTTCGAATCCGTTAACTCAAAATTCACTATTAAGTTCATTTTAAGTGTTCATAAACGTTAATGAGCCGCTCAATACTGCTTTTCTTCGCTTTTAAGTCTAATCCGACGCGATTCTCGAGTCCACGACTTTAAATACCCTATCTCACGTGTTGACATTGAAAACAACGCTTTCAAGTCTCACGGCAGCTTTCGACTATCAATCCGGAATTTCTACGTTTTTCGACGTTTAATGTCTATTTCCGTGAAATTCGCCATAACTTCGTTACTAATGTTCTATAATCCAAATCACATGGAATACTCCATTGATTTCATATCTACATCCTAACCAAGCAAGATGCACATATTTAAGTATTGATGGAGTTTAATTGTTCATCAACAATCAACCTCAACAATCAATATTTTCATGATTTAAACCTACATCAACCCTTATGATTTATATGTCTTCTTGACTTATAAAGATTGTATATATTATAAGTCATCCTTATTCCTCCATAAGAGACATACACCACCAATTTATGATTCTTCATATTTAAAGAAATCAAAAGAGATGGAACTACTATTAAGGGATATTACCTTAAGGAATCTTGGTGTTCTTGAAAGAAACTCTAAAGCAAAACTTCAAATTAGATTGATAACTTAAGTCTAGCTTTTTCTCTCTCTCTCTCTCAATATATGTTGAATACTCTTGGAAAACCAAAAATAAACAACAATTGCCTTCTATTTATAGACAATTGAAATGGAGGGCAAAAAGATCTTTATTCCCTCACCTCCTTACTATTCCCTACTTTATCACCAAGTAAAATACTTGGTGATCAAGTAGTTCCTCGTAACTTACCCCAAGTGGCTTACCACCATGCCCATGGGTTGCCCCATGGGTTTTACCCATTCAATGACCCACCGGTTCGGTTTTCTTGGATCGGGCTTAATCATTCTTTAGCTTGGGCTTAATCACTTAATCCCTTGGGCTTACATACTCAATTGCTTGGACTTGGCATAATCCAAATATAATTGGATCACTCTCCATAATACTAATCGTATTCTATACGTATAATTCACGTATTCTTTACGTATAATACTGCATTTGATAATCGTATTGTATTTCAGATTAACTCCTCAGATATACATAGATACTAAATAGTATCATACTTGTATAACACGCTTTATCATTACCGCAATTCCTTCTACGCGTCTCATTTCCTTCTCGGAAATCATTCTACTCAACCTTTAGGTTTTAAGTCCGCAGGCGAAAACTTCGTTTGCCATAAATGAAATATTATTAGATATTTTGTCTTATCTTAATATTCTATTATTACGCATTTATCGGAATTTCAAAATAATTTCCCAAGCAGAAACGGATGAATAGTGTTTTTACGGGAATTTCTCGGAAAACATTTATTTTCGTCTTGGAAATTCTAAACAATTAATTCTAGCACGTAGCCAAATTACTAACCATATCAGCACATTCTAGGTCATAGAACGACCTTCACATAGCTTACTCACAAAATAAATCAATTAAATTCATTTAATTCACAATCAAATAAAATCTAATTATCATAAAAATCCGATTTTTCTCGGGCGTTACAACAACCATCGCCTTAGGCTGCCGCGCCTCCTCAACAATAGCAACACCAGCCCTAACTCCCAATACACAGCTGCCACGGCTCAGCTAGCTAGCGCCGATGAGATCCGCACACTTTGGATTGGAGATCTTCAATTTTGGATGGATGAGAATTTTCTTCAAAGTTGTTTCGCTCAATCTGATCATCTTTTCATTTCCTTTCTTTTTTATTTCTCATTTTTTTTGGGTAATACACATGTAGTCTGGACTTTTTCCTTGTGGTATGTACTAAAACAAGAATTTTGTGGTTATCAAATTACCTTATTATTGGAAAAAGTAAAAAAGTAAAAGAAACATAAATCTGGATCCCCTTCTTCAGATTTTGGAAACTTTGTGAGTATAAATTCTATCCCTCTGAAGGTGTAAAATTGTGTAGTGTCTCAATTTCGGTTATTAATAGAAATACCTGAATTGTAAATTCGGTTTTCGGCAATTTGATTATTGCTAAATTCGTTTAGTAGTTCGGATAGTGAAATTAGGAATATTTCGATATTCGGTTATACTCGAATAAGCTATTCGGTTCGTTTATAATCGAAATGCTCATCCCTAGTCGTGGACTTTTCATGCATATTAAGAAGAGGAATGAAATGACAAAATTGTCCATAATAATGTCATTAATCATTTCCAATGTAGGTGAGAGAGTGACTTTTTAGCTTTTCTATTCAAAATATTTTCAGCACATGACTAATTATACATATTGAATATGGAGAGAGAATTAGAATAAGAAAAATATGAGATATTTAATTCTAAGGGTATAATAGGAAAAATTGTGTAAAAGTTTGGTTATTAAAGGAAAGTGGACATTTAACATGGGACTACTCAAAATAGTAATAAGGACTTTTATTCATGGGACGGAGGGAGTAATACCTAATAGTTTTAGGTGATTAGTTTCTTCAATTGAGTTAAAAAATACCATTTTTTTTCTTTTTAATTTTTTAAATACTTTGATTAATAGTAGACTTCCCAAAAATAAAAATAAAAAAGCACAAATATTTTTTAAATACTTTGATTAATAGTAGACTAACCAAAAATAAAAATAAAAAGCACAAAAAGACCTGCAAGGAGAAGTCAAATTTGTTCATTTAAAATAGGCTTAATATTTCCCTTTATTTACTTGTGCCAATTTATGTATTCAGTTGTTTAGGACCTTTAGGTAGATCTTGTTCCTTAAACAGCAAAATAATCAAGTAATTGTTATTTATTTATTTTTGTAGATTTTAAAAAAGATATGTGATCATCCACTGCTCTTGACAAAAAGAGCCGCTGAAGATGTACTAGAAGGTTTGGATTCAATGCTGAACCAGGCAGAACATGGCGTGGCTGAAAAATTAGCAATGCACATAGCAGATGTTGCTGAGAGATTTGATTTTGTAGAGAAGCATGACGTCTCGTGCAAAATTTCTTTTATATTATCTTTACTGGTTAGAATTCCATACATCATATTGAACTTTGAGATCTATAGTATCATGTTACTTTTTTGTGATATTCTGGTGCTCCTTCGCAGGCTAAGTTAATCCCAGAGTGTCATAATGTTCTCATTTTTTCTCAGACTCGGAAGATGCTTAATCTTATTCAGGTTAATTTCGAATCATTCTTATTTAGGTTAATTTCAAATCATCTATTATTCCCAGAAATAATACTTACGAAAAATTCCAAAGATTGATATTGTTTATGTTATATACACATGCACACACACATCATACATGTGTGTATATATATGCATATACCTTATGTTGCAGGGATTGAACTACACATACCAACTGGCGAAGGGATTCACTAGAGATTCGGGTACGGCGAATTCTTCAGATTTGTCTCGGAGATTCATTCAGAGTAGAATTCCAAAAAATTGACCAAAAAGTATTCTAAAAATCGTTAGGTGAACCTAGGTGGCGGAGGGTGTGACTAGGCGTTTCCCTAGGCGGATTAGGAGTTTCCTTAATCGGTCTCATTTATTTATTTTTCCTACTATACCTACATGTTATACTTTATAAAGCATATAGTAGACGTAATGTTTTTAAATATTACATGAAACATTACTTAAAAAACAATCTTTTAAGACTTGACAAATTCATTTTAAGTATTGTAGAGCATCAAAGTATAGGTCTGATTCTGCTTAATAGAGGCCTTGGTGCCTAGCCAACTCGAGGCGGTAGAGGACCGCTTAGGTCCGATAAGCAAGGATTAATCGGACTTAGGCGGGAATTTTTAGAACACTAAATTAGTTGCTCTCCTATAGCTCTATTGCTCTCCTTTTTTTGTAACGATTAACATTGAGAATCTCTTCAGCAATGGTCTCTCTTCTTCTCTCTTCTATTTTCTTCTTTGCCCTGCTTTTTTGTATTTGATAATCTGTAGATTTGTGCGTGAGTATTGTTTTGCTGCATTATGTTTTGTTAAGTATCCATACATTTCTTTTTCATTATTAAACCCACCATGCCACTGTTTGTAGCGTGGTGGGTTTGGGCCCATTTTGATACGATCTATATGAGATTAAGTTTGCTATTTGTATTTGTTCCCGGAAGATATTAGGAATAGTCTATCCATAAATAAGAATATAAAATAATTTACTAAAAGTCCTTTAGTCTTAATGTCTTGTTCAACATCAACCCGTAACTCTAGAATGTAAAAACTTGTAATTTTGACTCAGTAACATTACAATCTAAGAACTTAAATAGGACTCTACTAAGCATATAACTCATAGTTTTAAGGCAAAAGGCGCAAGGCAAGGGTCACATCTCATCAAATTTAGGCGCACAACCTCAAAAAATGCGAAAACATGTATCCGTTGTCATATTTCCAACAATAAAGTATGTTGTGATATAAATTGACAATATATGCCACTAAAACTTAAGAAAGAAAAAAACAGGGGAAGTAATAAGAGAGAGAGAAGGGGATTGATAGCAAAGAGGAAAATAGAAGAAAAAAGGCGGGAAGGCGGGTGGGCGGATGGGCGGGCGGGCGAGGGGTGGGTGGGAGAAAAAGGATGAAGATGAAGAGGGTGTTTTTTTTGGGGTGGGGTGGGGTGGGGGGTATAGGAGAATAAAAGAAGGAAAAGTATTACTTGAAGCCTAGGCCCAAAAGGCGCGCAAGACTTTGAACGCACCTCGAATATGATAAAATTTTATTATTTAAGGTCCTGAGTTGGCTAAGATATGGAAAAGATCCAAATACTTAAACTGGTTCTCGAAAAGTTTTTTCCATGATAATTGGATAATTAACTCTTTTAGATTTGGTTTTTTATACTATATTTGGCATTGGAAAGGGAATTGAAAATTTGTTTGACCCTTTTGCATCAAGGTTCAAGAAAAGCCATTATTCATATGTTGTAAACTTGCATTATCTTTTCATGGCATCATAAATTAATTTTAGCATGAAAACTGAATTTTCTATTTTTTTTTTGTACTCAGGACTCTCTAGAATCGAATGGTTATGAGTTCCTGCGCATCGATGGTACCACCAAAGCTAGTGACAGACTGAAAATTGTTAATGTTTGTGCTCTACCTGGAATACATAGTTGTACTATGATTATATTTTATGCTCTGCTATTTACTTAGATTGATTACAGGATTTCCAAGAGGGTAATGGAGCTCCTATATTTCTCTTAACTTCTCAAGTTGGCGGGCTAGGACTTACTCTTACAAAAGCAGATCGCGTGATAGTGGTTGATCCAGCTTGGAATCCAAGGTAAATGTTTGAAAGATTTCATTCATGCATGTTTCTTGGACTTAAAAATAAGTCAGGTGCTGGTTCTAAGATGTCATAAAATGCTTTGCAGCTTGATTGTCATTATATTCCCTTTCATCAACATCTTTTATGCAGTTTCCTGATTTAAAGTCACCATTTCTTCAATTCTATATAACAGATTATTAAAAGAATGTCTCATAACATATGGTTTACAAATATATGCTCAGAAATAAAGAAACCTACTAAACAAATCTATTGAGTTATGAAATTTTAGCTGATGCTCTGATGACTTGGGCAATGTGCTGAATCCATAGTATTGTTTGAGAATAAAAGTCAATATGAGCTTCGTGTAATTATTTTTATATTTAATTTAACTAGGAAACAATAATTTTTCTTGTGGTAGTGGACAGTTGGGCCTAGACCTGTAAATATAAATCTATTCACCCCCGTTCTGCCTAAATTTTCAACTCAAATTCCTGAGATGAATCAGTTCTACTATGGAAGATGCTCAAATTAGCTAAACTCTAGTTATGGTGATTTTGAACGCATGTCAAACTCCTTACAATGATTTTCAAGGTTTTAAATATGCTTTTATCTCCTAGTAATCAAGAGTAGAAAAGGGCGGTTTTCCATGTTTGATTTGGAACAGAAATACATCTGTAAGGTTTAAGCTCAATAAAGATCAAGGGTAACTTATGTGATATTAATCCTTACATTCACATTCTTGTTTTCATTAATTAATAGTTGAACTCTTTCAACTGACATGATCAGTTTAATCTTCTTAAAATTGTATTTTACAAATTATAAGCTTTTCTCCCCTTTTGCTGTTGCTATGTTCTAAAATTGTTTAACCGGTTACTTTTGATCTAGCTATAGCATTGTTATTATAGTGGACTTAGTATGTATTTTCTCTGTCTGTTATTCATCGTGGTTATAGTATGTGTTTTCTCTGTCCGTTATTATAGTGGACATAGTAACTGCACATGCACAGTGTCAAGAACTGACAAGTACAGGTAGAGTTTACATGGACTAAATTAAATTTTAAAATATCCTTAAAATGTATTTCAAGCGAATATGAAATAAAGATGAAGAATTTAATTAACTGCAATTAAAATTTAAAAATAATAACTAAACTAACTAAAAGATGAAAATTCGAATCCACTAAATAATAAACATAACAAATAATCCAATCTCTTCTATTTTTATAACTCAAATTACGCCACTTGTTTGGTGTACATAATTTGGAAAATAAAACAATTAAGTCCAATTAAAATTAACTATGGTTTTGATTTCGCTTTTCCTTTAATTTAGTAATTTTACAATTAAGGTGGGCAATCATAGACTATGAAAATTTAAAGAAATAATCCATCAAAACTTTTTCGAGCAAACATGAATTATGAAAAAACTTGTATCTTAACAATAATCCATCTAAACCTTTTAATTAATTTGAAATCACATAAGAAGTATCAAACGAAGGTATTTCAATAATGAAACATGAAGGAAAAATTAATTAGATATTAAAACACAATTAATAGAAGAGACAAAAAATATTGTCATGAATAATTATTTAATTTCATCTTCATCCTAGATTAAATAAATTAGTTAGACATGAAAATAAATAAACTAATTAAGATAAAAAAGAAGATTAAAAATTAAATAAGAAAACTCCCATTATTAACGATTCTCCAAAGAGCGTACAATGAAGAAGTTATTTAATCTACTCTTACTTTTAACCTAAACTAATACATATGACCCTAAAACGTCCAAATCTCTCTTGGTACTGCTCTATTTATAGGATACTCCTCTATTTATAGGAGTAAGGCTTAAATTCTTTTCCATGTAGAAATCAACTTTTTAGTGGCAATCAACTTCCTTCGAAAAGATCTTCTAGATGAACTTTCCTTTCCTTCATTATGAAGATTTGACTTGCACACCAAGATTGTTTCACCTCTTTCCTTCTTGTAGGAATCTTCTCAGCACTTTCCTTCCATGAATAGGGGTATTAAATATTGTTTGATCACCAAGATTTGAGTTTATTATAACAAAATATTAAATCTTACAAAATAAATGAAAACATTTTAATTAAATAAACTAATATAATACAAAAGACAAAATTAGGGATAATAAATTGCATGAATTACGTGTCTATCAGTTCTGAACTAATCCCTAGGAATGTAATGGTGGTTATTTGATATACAAATTCAATTTGTGCCTTGTTTTTGCAGTACGGATAACCAAAGTGTTGATCGCGCATATCGTATAGGGCAGAAGAAGGATGTCATAGTCTACAGACTGATGACGTGTGGCACTGTTGAAGAAAAGATATATAGAAAGCAGGTTAAACATTTTCTTTAATTTCTGTATTTTGGTCTAATTTTTCAGTGCCTCGTTTTGTAAGTTAATGTGCTGAAGTGATAAAGGCATAACAATGACATAGTTTCATTGGTTGCCTCAAAACTATCAAACAGCTGTATGCTATGTCATGGGAATTTAGAATCTATTCAATCCTCAATTTTAACAAGAATAATAATTCAGAAGGTTTCACCTTTTGAGTCCTTGCTTATTTTGTTTTTGATTCAAACTTACTTTTTTTAATAAGTATTTGAGAACTGACTGGCTTTCATGTTATGCCGAACATTTTGACTTTTGATAAATGAGGCTTTTGCCTCAAGGCTCTTAACATATATATTGAATCTTTATTTGGTAATGGTTCTTTATGAGATAGCACTAGTTGCCTGCGTGTTGTCCTAAAAAGAAAATATCACATTGGTCAGGGATGCTAGTCGTTATTTATTCTATGTCCATTTTTTCTGTCATCCTATTTCATATTTTTATCAGTCATGATATATTTTGACTGCTGTATAGTTTATGATATAGATATTCAAGGGAGGCTTGTTCAAAAGTGCAACTGAGCACAAAGAACAAATTCGATATTTCAGTCAACAGGTATGTACTCAGAAGGGTCAAGTCCCTTTTCATTTTGGTGGTTTTCTAGTTTAAGTCGGTTTGATATATTTATTCATTTTTCTTTTATTAGTTAGTGCAAGTAGTTATTGAAGGCTTTGACCATCTCCTGGGAATAATGTTTGGTCCTTGCATTAATTTTTCAGGATCTTAGGGAGCTTTTCAGTCTCCCAAAGCAAGGTTTTGATATTTCTCTCACTCAACAACAATTGCATGAAGAGCATGGTCAGCAGCATAAAATGTAAATGATTCTTTAACTTTAGCTTTGGTTAATTTTAGGAAATACTGATTCATTTTGTTGTGAAGTGTTGATGAGGACGACGAGTCCAAAGCCAAGAAGAAAAATCTATTTATTTTATGAATGTTATATTATAAGAGTAATTGATGTAGTTATTTGAATATTTATTTATTAGTGGGGATTTAGGATATTTAATAGCGATTAGGATTTTAATATTAGTAAGATTATTTTAGTCTTTAGTACTTTTATTATTCTCCAAGTTATATTAGGGTTTTGAGCATTTATAATACTATGCAATCCCCAAAAGTTAGTTAGACTATTGAATTATTGAAGATTATTATTACTACACATTTTCCTTCATTCTTTTTAAAGTGTGTAGTAATTAGACTATTGAATTATTGAAGATTATAATACCAGGGTGTGGACCGTGTGGTGTGCGTCACCCAAGTTCACTTTTCCTTCATTCTTTTTTAATTTCCAAAAAATATTCATGTTTGAATCTTGTCCTACATCAAGTGCCTTCAGTAATTAGTTGTACTACCTCTGTCCAGAAATGGTAGTCTTACTTTCTTGGTGACCGTTTACATGTACGAAGAATTGCTTTGGACGCGATTGAGCATAACTTTTTTCACGGATGAAGGGTGATCAACCTCAACAAGAAGAGCTCAACTTAGTTTAGACTTTTGTGTTGTGCATTCATGTCCTCTTGTTCTTTCTCATCTTAAAGTAGCATTCTTGGATTATAGCAGCTAATAATTTTTAAAATGTAATCCATAACTTAATCCTTATTGATAAAATACTGATAATTTATGATATTTGATTTTTTATCTAAGAGGAAACAAGATTATTTCAGCATGTTTCTGTTAGGTTTGTAATATTCAAGAACGCAATCAAATTGCATAAATAAGCGGAAACGTGGAAAATCAGAGTTTAAAAATTTTACAAACCATATACCCGGATCACCCTTTATGCACAATTATTAATTAAACGAAAAAGATGAATAAGAAACATACCCTTGAAGATCCGAGCTTCCTCAGGTACAAGTTCACCTCCAATCCTTTTCGCGTTCAACTTGAATCCACCGGGTTTGGTTCCTTCCTTTGATCAACGTTAGCCACCCAAGTGTTCAATTCTGTGAGGTGATCTACCAAGGAAGAAGAAGGATTCAAGAAGATGGGTGGTCACTAAACCCTAGTTTTTCTATCTCTATAGAAAAGGAGCGTATTTCCAACCATCGAATTATCACGTAGTCCTAGATATCCGATATAAGACTCCTCTTATAAAGATATCAAGTAACCCTATTAAAATAAGGTATTATTTAATTAAACCCTTTTAATTAAAGGGGCTCCCTAATCTTATTAGGGATAATTAATTAAACTCCTTTAACTAATTTCCCTTCCTAATCCAATTAGGAATAAATGAGAGTACTTATATTAAATTAATTCCTAAACTCTTTAGAAATTAAAATAATAATAATAATTGTAATAATATTAATAAGACTCTCTTATTAATTTATATTTAATATTTCTAAAATATTAAATAATAATATTAAGCTATTTAATTTATTCTATCACCATAGATTAAATTAAATATACATAACATATTATTACGATTATGCCATTAACTTCTTAAATAATTATTCTTCCTTTTACGGTGTGACCTTTAGGTTCTCCATATTAAACCGGTTGTGAATAAATCAATTAGAATAATTCTAATCTTATTTAAATAAATAAATTAAACAATTAATTTATTTAAATAAATAATATTTATTCTACAATAGGATAAGCCTCCCTAGCGATCAAACGACTTTTCGATAATATAGATTTCAACATTAATCATAAAAGAACCTTTGAGTAAATAGTTACCGTGACAATTCAATCTTTCCACCATACAATGTCCCAATTAAATATAAGATATGGAATTACCACAAGTCTTATTTTATTTAATTATATGATTTTCGATCCTTAAACGCACAACACTAAATAATGCAAATTAGAAACTCCTTTCTAATTTCATTCTCGCCGCCAAGGACTATCGGGTTGTCATTTATCGAATCACATAGACATTTCTCTTCTTTTAATAAGTGGTAGATTCTTTATCGATCATACATTATCTCCATGTACAACTTATTATACCCAAGCATACCCTTTGATATACCCTAAGGGTCTTAAGGAATAAGTCAAAATATAACTCATCATACACAAGATACTATGATGATCTCAAGTCCAAGGATCACTTGACTACTATCACTACAGAATTCCTATCGACAGCAAGTAAAACAACATTAGGTATTCCTTAGCGAGCCAATGCTCAAAGTGAACTTATTTTCTAATAAGCACCTACATACTTGCTTTAGTGTCTCCACACAAATGATCATGAGATCAATCATCCTCATCCAATGAGCAAGCAACGTATGTACCAATCTATCCGGATTCACTAATCCCCAATTTAATAATCCAATGATTGAGAATTATTTTAGTTTTAAGCTTTCTAAGAATTTAGATCTCATTAGAATGATCATCATCATTATTCTAAAAGCATTGCTTAAAACTATGGGTTTATCACATATTATAAAACAACATCATGTAGATAATTAAAAGTCTTTAATAAATTAATACTTTTTATTAATAAATGAATAAGATTGTTACAAAGTATATGCTTTATCATCAAACATGATTGGCTTGTGTGCATACTACTTTCAGTTTCTACCTCAGCTAATGTATAGTAGATTCTGGAGATCACCTTATTCATGACAGCTACTGAGATCTCTATGGTAGTTTTTGTGCTATAGATCTTCTCGAGTCTTATGGATTTCCAGTATAGCAATTTTGCTTAATAATGCTTTAGTTTAATTTGTTCTGATATTGACGACGATGAATTAGATTACTTCTTGTAGGTACTTCTTGTGTTCTTTTATTTCATTCAAGTAAAGAGAGAGTATCTCCTAATCACATAGTCGTTCCACAGAGCGGCATCACTCGTCACTAAAAAATAAAGAGTCAAAACACACAATCTCATGACCCTCACGGGGAAGTGCCCCTAAAAATTAACCCTATATTTGCCACGGTGGGGTAGTGGATTTACCCAAAGAGGGGCTGTTGCAGATTAGTATGGGCATGGTTTAGGTTTAGGTTTTAGAATAAGGTTTTTGTTAGGTTTTAATATTTAGGGATTGGGCTTTAGAGAATAAGCGGCGTCACTGCCTGCATCAGCAGGGGGGGCGTACATCTTGTGGACCCTTATTTCTAATGTATTCAATCAATCAATACAAAGCTGAAATTTTGCTGCTCTTTTGTTGTTATATTTGTCAATTTTTAAGTTCACATGTCACTAAAACAAATGGAAAACCGTCCAACACATCTCCTTAATTGGATAGTCATTAACATTAATCTATCTTTGCTGTTTTCTTCATGAACTTGCAGTGATGACAATTACCCTCCTTTCTGGATTCACAAGTTTGTCTATGTAAATGTAACTGTCTTTCTCATAAAATTCGAGTATCTCACGTGCTTCTATTTAGTTAGCATTTCCATGTGTATGTTTATCTTCACTGTGACCAGTACATGTCCGAATGTATAACCACTATCTTAATCTTATGATTTGCTTGCATATCTATTTGTCTATGTTTGAATATGTACTAATTTTTTTTTTCAAAACTATAGGGATGAGTCACTCGAAGAGCACATAAAGTTCCTGGAATCACTAGGTATAGCTGGAGTTAGTCACCACAGTTTGCTTTTCTCAAAGACAGCACCTGTAGCAGCTGTGCAGGAAGAGGAGGCAATTGCAAGGTGACTTGCTTTGAATTTAGTTGCTAATCTCACAAGTGTCATGAGATGTATTTGATGGGATTGTAATGGGCTCCATGGGATGTGCATGAGGATTTATATATTTGATAAGCATAGGTGCATGTTTAGGCCCAATGAACAGACTATGGCTTTATAGACATTATTTAAAATTTAGTAATTTAAGTAATGTCTCATATAGGACTTGTACGATCAAAGTTATCTATTTTTTTTTGGCTTAAATATAAATTACTACTCTAAACTATTGACTTTTTTTCCATTTCGGTGACCTTTCAATTTTTTTAGTCAGGTCATTAAACTAGCAATTTTTTCCTCTTTGGTTCAATTGAACCTGCCACGTCATAAATTAATGACGTGGCTTGAACACGTGACATGTTAAAGCTGATGTGTACTCAAATTGTAATTAATTTAAGACTTAAATATAAATTACTACATCAAACTATTGATTTGTTTCCACTTCGGTGATTAAACTGTTGTGATATCTATATATTTTTTAATTTGTTAATGATAATTATTTGTTTTCCTATTAGGTTTTCAAATTTTGATATTAATGATAGTGCTAATAATATTTTTATTATTACTTTTTTTTATCTTTTAAAAAAATTAAGTCTTAAATTAGATTTTTTCATTTTAAAAATATGTTAAGCTTGTATTGTTAAATTGTAATGTTATATAACATTTATGCCTTCTTAATTTTTATAAAATAATTTAAATTTATAATAAAATGAGTCTTCTTTTAATAAATTATCAGTCACATCCTATGTGTTAATGTTTTAACAGTTTAATCACTTAATTGAAAAAAATTAAAAAGTCAACCACCGAAGTGGAAACAAATTAATAGTTTGAGGTAGTAATTTATATTTCAATTTTAAATTAATTACAATTTGAGTATTCATCAGCTTTTACATGCCACGTGTTCAAGCCACATCATCAATTTATGACGTGGCAGGTTCAATTGAACCAAAGTGAAAAAAATTTATAGTTTAATAACCTGATTGAACAAATTCATAAAAATTGAATGATCAATCACTAAAGTAGAAAAAAGGTCAGTAGTTTGGGGTAGTAATTTATCTTTAAGCCTTTTTTTTCATTGTGTTTGGTGCCTATTTAACGTCTTTAGACTGTAATGGTTGATTAGCTTTGTTGTATTGATAATATTGAAATCATCCTAACCCTTTGTAACTATTGTCCCTCTCATCTACCTTTTTTCTACTGTACTTCCTTGTCCTTTTTACTCCTTTGTCACACTATTCCAATTCTTTTTCATCCTTTTCTTTACCTTGTACTGCTTCTTTCTTTCCTTTTTTGGGATAATTTCTCCCCATCTAAGAAGCAAGGATTCTTCTATAGGTTGACAAATCCCCTCTAATCCCGAATCCAAGCGAGTCCATATTCATGGATTCTTCTAGGGATTCTTCCGTAGATTTGTTAATGACATAAATTGAAATATTACTAGTGCTATATACCATACATATTAATACTCCATTCCAAAAAGAGTCATTTGTAAAAAGTTTTTGTTCCAGTCTTCTCTCTATTGATGATATATAAAATGACAATGTTCTCAGTTAAACAATACAATTTCACTACCATGACACCATTACTAAACGAAACACTCATTATATTTAAGGATAAATATGGAAGAAAAATATATCCTTAATGTTTGCAAATTTTGCAAATGAGACTCTTTTTATGAAACGGAGGGAGTATAATGTTTTATGCATTAAGACTATCAATGAAATTATTGTAAGAATCCTTGAACCCGATTCTTGCTTAGCTCTCTGTCCTCATGGGATGGCAAACTTGCTCAAACCAACAAAACCTTGTTATCATTATTTTGCCAAAAGCCCCAAAGTGTGATATGCTGGGAAATCTTCAAAGAAGAGGCATAACTTAGCCACCTCATATCTCTTCTCTATATCTATCTAATCAAACTTTCACTCCCGGTCTGCTTCTGTATCTCACTGAAGTATTTACATGTATGTGTATATGATCATTTCCAGGTACAATTTGATGATCTATTTGGTCAGCACATGTTTATTACCTTTCTTTTGTGTATTACTTTTATTAGTCTTATCATTTAACCTTTTGTTCTGGATTGACAATGTATGTGACCGTGTTTATTGAATATTGTGCAGGGTAAAGCCTACTAGATTTGTGGGGAACTCATCTTCATTCTCTTCTGTTGAATGTGATACCGATGGGTATGGCAGTTGAGATTCATTCTACTCATTGATGATATAAATTTCATTTCTTTGGTAGTTTTTTTATTTATTTATGGGTTAGAGAATTTTATTTTGATCAGATCCCAGTATGCATTCAATCCAAAGGATGTTAAATTGCACACAAAAAGTTCTTTTGTAAGCTATGCAAGTTCACCAACCGAAACAGATATTAAAGAGAGAATCAAGCGGCTATCTCAAGTTTTTGCAAACAAGGTAACATTTTCTGTAGAAGTGTTGACAACTCCTTTAGTTTGGTGATGTTCCTCAATAGGCAGTTTATAGGAACTGCTTGGACTGAAGCACTAAAATTTGACATCCCAAACATTTGAATTTGGCCTAGCTGTCTATGGCTATCAGTAGAGGTCATATAGCTTCATCTCTAGCAAATAGTCAACATTCCACCCAATAGTATGAGACTGTTAAGTTTACATATGAAGTCTGAAGCTGAAGTTAGAAATTTCTACACCATCTGTCCCACTTTAGTTGTCCACATTGGACTTTTCTCACGCATTTAAAAAAATAATGGTTTGAAAAGTTTTAGAGTTACCAAGTTACCCTTCATATCCACGTATTCCTCCTTCCAAGTAAGGATTAATGGTGTCATAAAAATAAGTCAAAAACTAAAGTGACAAGGTGTAGATAAATCGTGGAAGGATAGGGGATTATCTAAATTGGGACTGAACTGATTAAGATGTCTTGTTAGTGTAACTAATACCCCCTCTTGCCTCCAAAGTATGTCTTGAGTACAATTCAAAGAAAATCATATTTGAGGAGTACAGATAAACATCAATTTTACCCATAGTGGACCCCACATAAGTTCACTAATGGATCGTTCTTCCTTAAAACTGGTGGACCACTAGTATTTATAGCACATTTTACATTTGACTTCTGTACCAATTCCATCCTTTGGTTGGTAAACATTCTGTTTTGAAATACCCGGGACACTTTTTGGATGGTGATGGTAGATCCCTTATTAAAAGCTAAGCACTGTCCATTATCTCAGCTAAAGATTGTTTTTGGACTCAAATTTTTCTTTAATGATTATTTGAGAATTAGCTGAAAACTTTGTCAAGTACGAACCTATTGTATTTTGAAAGCTTTTATCCAAAATCTTAAGAAGTTAAGGGCAATGGTTTCTCAGCTTCTGAGGAAAAAAGTAATATACCACTATTTTTGATAAAACTTTTCAAATCTTTCGAATTGGAGCTTGCTGCTGTTCTTGTTGATGCTTTACTTCAAAGTTTGTTACAATTTCTTTGTTGCGGACAACCTATTTGCCCTTATCACATTTATTGGATTTCAAAGTGGTGCCTCCCACCCACTTAAAGTAATAATATCTTGTCTATGCCCTTGTCTGTACGTTCAAAAACATTGTCCTAGATCATATATACATTTCTCAAATGCATTTATATGTATTATCCTATACCATTAAATGAATGACTGAATCCAACTGTGAATAAATTGACTGCAATTGGCTCAGCTTTCCAAATTTGGTAATGTTATGCTTATTTCCTTTTGAAATTAACAGTAGGTAATGTTATACCTTGTTTCTTATATTTTCTCAGGTTATGGTTTCAAACCTACCTGATAAGGGAGAGAGAATAAGAAGGCAAATTACGGAACTGCATCTGGAGCTTAGTAACATTAGCATAGAGACGAGAAATGAAAATGAAATCATTAATTTGGATGACATATCAGAATAAGTCAAGTACGTGTTAAATGTGTGATATAGAACAAACAGTGAAGAATACTAAACAATTATATTTCAATTACTAAATATATTGAAATTGTTTCCTTTGTATATGCAACAATGTTGTGCTATCATGCATGAAGCATGGTACCTAACATTATTTCTTACAGGATTATGGCCGAGTCATAATCTACTCACTATACTCGGATGTCATTTATCCTCTGTTGTATTCGTATTCTCAAATGAGTGACTTCGTCTATTTACTTTTTACTGATTGAAGATGAAGGATAAAGTAAAGGAAGTAAGGAGCAGATGACTAAGAAACTAAACTAAGAAAAGACGCGAGCTTAAAGTTCGGTTTGGTTCTTTTTGGCCCCCATGCCAATTATGCATTCTTCATTTGCAGCCTTCTGAATGCACGGGGTAATGGACCCTATTATAATGTTGTATCTTTGGATTAAAATCCCCTCTATTATACTTCTTTTTCGGTTTCTCTTAATATGTATTCAGTGACATTAAATTTAACAACTCAACAAAATTTGTCATAAGTAAACGCTTATCTTACAATTTCTCAATACAAATTTAGTGACAAAAATATTATTTTTAGTCAAGATAATAATACAATTATTTGTTGTGTAGTTAATTATTTATGACAAATTTTGCTGTGTTGCTAAATTTAATATTTGTATTGCTGAGTACATATTCAGAAAAGTTGTAGAATACGTGTAATGGAAAAATCATAATCCTTTATCTTTATTCTTAACTACTTCAATATCCGTGCAAAACTTGTGTTGCTTTAATATGTATATTTTATGTACTTAGAAACTTGCTCATGAAAATAATTATGAAAAGATATGATTATGGCATTAAACTTACCAAACCTAATAAACGAAATGGAATTGAAACTAAATTCAATAATTACTTTAGACCAACTTAATTTAATATTTATAAGCAATTGTTAACCACTAATTATAAATTAACTAATAAAAAAAATGCCAAAACATTACATTTGTAATATTCTTCATCAAATCATCATTCATCACTCAATTGTACTTCTGACTTTTCTAGTTGCACTTTAATTACCAAAACAAAATTAAGGGGGTGTTTGATAAAAATTGAATGAATTTGAATCTGAATCTGAATCTGAATGAGCTGAATATGAATCTGAATGAGTTGAATCAATCTGAATCTGAATGAAAAAAGCTATTTGATAATTGACATGTCTGAAACATCTGAATGACAAAATTTTATTATTTTATCTTTTTGAAAAAAATTCAAAATTGTTGTAAATTTATTTAATATTACTTAATATAATAGTTAATATTTTTTTTTAATTTTTTTTACTTCATTCAGCTGCTCATTCAGCCATTCAGCTTTCAAAAAATCTGACTTAATCATTCAGCTCGTCCATCTTACCGATGTAGCCATTTAGACCAAAACAAACGCATTGACCGATTCAACCATTCAGATTCAGCTCCATTCAGTTCTATTCAGCTCTAAACAAACAGCCCCTAAGTTATTAGATTTGGATGATAAATAGAGTAGTTAGGTTTAGATACTCAAAATTTGCACGTATTTTCTCTAACAATGGTAGGAGGGCAATAATGTCATTTCATATCGAGGTGAGGATGTCAAAATGAAGATTACAAAGCTCAAGACGATTACTTGGAAGCCACAAAATGATTTTTAAGTACTAGATTGCAAAAAGAAAGACGAACAATTAGCCCGTGTATTTAAAAGGATGTTTTTTTTACCTTTTTTCTCCATCATCCCATATTTGAAATTGATCAAAT
Source organism: Panax quinquefolius (assembly GCA_020205615.1). NCBI lineage: Eukaryota > Viridiplantae > Streptophyta > Magnoliopsida > Apiales > Araliaceae > Panax > Panax quinquefolius. The sequence continues at coordinate 701,502 of JAINUW010000482.1, read as the reverse complement.
TTGATGCCATTGCTTAGGCCTTGAAAAGAGCTTTTCAGATTGGGGTATAACATTTTCTAGTTCATTTCGGTTTGACAGTTATGAACGTTTTAGTGCACGACACGAAAATTGACAGTGCAACACGAAAAAATGAAGCACGTGGGGCCCACCCGAGCTAGGTTGCCATAGGTGTACCTACGGTGCTGTAGGTAGACTTGCGGTAGGCCTAGCTCCCATAGATAATGTTTTTTGCTTCATTTATTCGGAGGAGAAGGAAAAAATAGAAAGAAAATGTGTTCTTTAGAGAGAGAAATAGCAAAAGTAAGAAAAAAAACTGGAAAAACCAGCAAACTACGGCTTCAAAGCTGACTTTATTATGAAAAGGAGAAAGGGCTTTCTGGCTGCTACTGAGCTTCTTTTTTAGTTGTTGCTTTCTTACTTTTTCCCTTTCATTTCCAATGAAAGAAAAAAGAAATGAACATCCCGCGTTCACATAAGGAAGCTTAAACAAGACGAAATAAAAAAAAAGGTCCGAGTCCGAAGAAGGGAGACAAAAAACTTCAAAATTAGATCTAGATCTAGTTTTTCTCATCAAATCTCCCATCAAAATATATTCAAGCAATACATAGGAGGCTTAAAGAGGAAAAAACTCCCATTCCCAAGGTCCATTTCTCGTCTCAATGCTCGTTTTAACTTTCATTTACGATAACGTTATTTGGGTTTTGTTTCATTTTCATGTTTAAAGGATCTCCTAGCATCCTAGATCATATCTAGCGGTGTTTGGATCCCATTTTGAGTTATGGGTAGTGTAGACATTTGAACTTTTATTTTCCTGGTACTAACCTTGTAGGAGGGTAAAATTATCTTTTTACATCTCAGAGATAACCCCGATGAATGGTTACAACAACCATTAACCACGGAGACAGCCCCGTGGAACATCAAATCAACTTGGGAGATCAACCCTAAGGAGAGACATAATCAACAGTAGTCAAAACCTGAAGATAACCCCGAGGGATAACCAAAAGCCACATCATGTTAGGTTTTGTGAAGATCAAAGAAGCAATGAAAGTGCAAAATTAGTAGAAGCAAAGTAAAATCAGATTTTAAAAATATTCACAAAATAATTACCTGAATCATCCTTTATGCATATTATTAATTAAAACGTAGAACAAGAAGTTATGGAATCATACCTTTGTAGATACGAGCTTCCACAGATACGAGCTTCCACAGCTACAAGTTCAACTCATACTTCTCCACGATCTCCTTGAATCTCTGGGTTAGATTCCTTTCCTTTGATCAACGTTAGCCACCCAAATGTATGGCCTCTACAGGTGATCCACCAAGGAAGAAGAATATTCAAGAAGAAGGGTGTATTGGCTCAAACCCTAGTTTTTCCTATCTCTATAGAAAAAGGGAGCGTACTCTCAGACAATTGGAATCACGTATATCTGATATCTGATATAAGACTCCTCTTATAAAGATATCAGGTAACCCTATTTAATATAATAAGGTATTATTTATTTAATTAAACTCCTTTAATTAAATAGGCTCTTTAATCTAAATTGGGATAATTAATTAAACTCTTTTAATTAATTTACCTCCTAATCTTATTAGAATAGATGAGAGTACTTTATATTAAATTAATTCCTAAACTCTTTTAGAAATTAAAATTAATAATAATTGTAATAATATTAATAAGACACCTCTTATTAATTTATATTTAATATTTTCAAAATATTAAATAATAATATTAAGATATTTAATTTACTCTATCACCATAGATTAAATTAAATATAATTAACATATTATTACGATTATACCATTAACTTCTTAAATAATTATTCTTCCTTTTATGGTATAACCCTTTAGGTTCTCCATATTAAACCTATTGTGAATAAATCAATTAGAATAATTCTAATCTTATTTAAATAAATTAATAAATTTAAATAAATAATATTTATTCTACAATAAGGATAAGCCTCCTTAGCGATCAACGACTTTCTAGATAATATAGATTTCATAATTAATCATAAAAGAACCTTTGAGTAAATAGTTACCGTATAATTCAATACTTCCACCATACAATGTCCTAATTAAATAAAAGACATAAAATTACCGTCATGTCTTATTTTATTTAATTATACATATTTCGATTCCCAAATGCACAACTCCTAATAAATGCAAATTAGAAACTACTTTCTAATTTTATTTCACCTTGACCAAGAATTCCTGGGTTGTCATTGATCGAATCACATAGGACATTTCTCTTCTTTTACTAGAAGTGGTAGATTCTATATTGATAATTTATTATCTCCATATATAACTTATTACACCAAACCATACCCTTTGATATACCCTAAGGGTATTACGGAATAAGTCAAAATATAATTCATTATACATAAGATACTATGATGTTCTCAAGTCTAAGGATCATTTATACTACTATCACTATAAGAATTCCTATTGACAGACAAGTAAAACCCCATTAGGTATTTCTTAGCGAGTCACGTTCAGTGAACTTATTCTCCAATAAACACCAACATACTTGCTTTAGTGTCTCCACACAAATGATCATGAGATCAATTATTCTCATCCAATGAGCAAGCAACGTATGTACCAATCTATCCAGATTTACTAATCCCCTTTTTAGTAATCCATTGATTGAGAATATTTTAGTTTTAAGCTATCTAAGAATTTAGATCTCATTAGCATGATCTCATCATGATTCTAAAACCATTGCTTAAAACTATGGGTTTATCACATGTTATTAAAATAACACCATGTAGATAATTAAATGCCATTAATAAATAATTCTTTTATTAATAAATAAATAAGATTGATTACAAATTATATGCTTTATCATCATACATGATTGGCTTGCATGCATATTACTTTCAATCTCCCACTTGCATTAATGCCAATCGTCGTGGTATCTCATACCCATCTTCTCTAAGTGACGATCGAACTGCTGTTGTGTTAACACTTTAGTAAATGGATCTGCTATATTGTCTTGAGAGTCCACACACTCTAGGGCGACGTCTCCTCTTTTAATGATCTCTCTGATCAAATGAAACTGCCGCAACATGTGTTTGGATTTCTGATGAGACCTGGGTTCCTTAGCCTGCGTAACAGCTTCAGTGTTGTCACAAAATAAAGGTACTGGTCCTCTAATGCTAGGAACCACATCAAGTTCGGTTATAAAATTCTTCATCCAAGCAGCCTCCTTTGAAGCTTCACTTGCAGCTATGTACTCTGCCTCTTTCACTGAATCAACAACTGTTTCCTATTTGGAACTCTTCCAACTCACTGTGCCACCCTTTAAGGTAAACACATACCCCAAAATGAATTTACTGTCATCTTGGTCCGTTTGAAAACTTAAGTCTGTAAAGCCCTCTAGTTTCAATTCAAGCCCACCGTAGACAAGAAACACATCCTTAGTTCTTATTAAGTACTTTAGTATATTTTTCACTGCCTTCCAATGTTCTTCTCCTGGATTCGGCTGATATCTTCTTGTTACACTAAGTGCATGAGTGACATCCAGTCTAGTACATATCATACCGTACATGATAGATCCTATTGCTAAAGCATAAGGAATCTTACTCATACGGTTTCTCTCCTCAGGTGTCTTTGGGGCCTGTTTCTTGGAGAGATGTATTCCATGGTTCATCGACATGAGACCTCTTTTGGAATCTTCCATGCTAAACTTCTTTAGCATCGAGTCAATGTACGTTCGTTGGGATAAGCCAATCATCCTTTTAGATCTATCTCTATAAATCTTCATCCCCAAAATATAGGATGCTTTATCCAAGTCCTTCATGGTGAAGTGTTTAGATAACCAGATTTTAGTCGATTGTAGCATAGGAATATCATTCCCTATCAGCAATATATCATCAACATATAATACAGAGAATGAAACAGCGCTCCCACTAACCTTCTTGTACACAAATGGTTCATCTTCATTTTTGATAAAATCAAACTCTTTGATTGTCTCATCAAAACGGATGTTCCATCTGCGAGAAGCTTGCTTCAATCCATAAATGGATCGTTGCAGCTTACAGACTTGATTTGTTCCAACCTTTGAAATAAATCCCTCTGTCTGTGTCATATACACATCCTCCTCAAGTTTCCCATTGAGGAAGGTCGTTTTCACGTCCATCTGCCAGATTTCATAGTTATGGTAAGCTGCAATCGTAAGCAAAATCCGAATGGACTAGAGCATCGCTACTGGTGAGAAGGTTTCGTCATAGTCAACTCTCTGTCTTTGTTTAAAACCTTTTGCGACCAGTCGGGCCTTATAGGTCTCTACCTTGCCGTCTGCTCATGTCTTTCTTTTAAATGTTAGGTTTGTAAGATTCATGAACACAATCAAATTGCACAAAGTAAGCAGAAGCATGGAAAAATAGAGTTTTAAAAATTTTACAAACCATATACCCGGATCATCTTTTATGCACAATTATTAATTAAACGAAAAGATAAAGAACAAGAATTATTGTAGCGCCCCCAAATCCGGGTCCTAAATCACCACGGATCTGGTGCACTATTTCTATAACTATTGCGGAAGATATAAACATAAATTGTTTATACATTAAACATTATACACTATCCCCAAGGTCGAGTAACCATAACTTCTACACAATTCCTTATCCTATTTGACATACAAAATTTTTATCATGCATTATTGTTACCAATTTATCTGAACATGTAAACTAAAGCTGGAACTGTCTCTAACCTTTCCTTGTATTCGAAACATTCGTCTTAATCTACAAAGTTTTATCATGATATAGCAAGGGTGAGCATGAAAGTTGCCCAACAAGTTTAAATTATATTTAAGGATATATCATGATTGAAAGAGTCTGAATAATAAGCTGGCTATAATTCATCAATGTAATTGAGAACTAGCACGAACAAACTTTTGACTGAACAAGTATTAAACATGAACAAATATATCTGAACCGAATGGTAATGAAGGGGATCAGCCTTTCATACCTGACTTATACATACAATATGTACAGAGTACAATTCTACATGGCAATCAGCAATGATTAACCATAAGCATATCTGAATAAAACAACTCTTAGTAGAGTTAAGAAAAACTTGCTGTCTGCATCATTGATTCACCGAATTACGAAATATAACTTAGCTTTATCCAAGACCTAATATAGATAATACCGATCTCCAAATATTAGAATAATATCATCACAGTATAAAATAACCTAAACACATTACCACATAATCCTATCAGTCTATTCAGCACACAAGACCTAGTATAGTGTCAAATTATTGCAATCGAGTCGAGTTCTAATTGACTATTATTACATCCCGATAGCTTTAATTTGGATAATTATCGAGTTTAAGTTGAATTAAACTCTGCCTAAACACTTATCAATTATCTTAGCTTATTTTTAAATCAGTCAACATAATTTTCATAGGCCCATAATAATTTTCAGATAATTATTACCATTTATTATGGTTTTTCAATCAATAATATCATATTTATATGCATTTAAATACTACTTAATTCTATTATCATTAATGTTTATTTAATATTAAATATTAATAAAATCCTTAACATAATATTATAATATATTTATAATATATCAAAGTATTTTTTAATACTATATTATCACCATTAAATGATTTTAAAGTAATTAAAACCATTATTAATTATCTGCCATTAATATTAAAATATTAATATATTTCATGACAAAATATCAAAAGTTATATTTTATAACTTAAAATATTTTTATAACACTTCAATTATTTTTATATAATTTTTAAAGCATTAATCTTATTTTTCCATAATTTATATAATACATTTATTAAATAAATTAATAATTTATTAATAAAATTTATCATGTATATATTAAAAGTCATTAAAAATAACTTAAAATATTTTCTTATACCATAATATAATTTTAAATGATTTTTCAAGTATTAAAATCATTTTTAAATAATTTATTTAATATTATAATTAAATAAATTAAATACCACTTATATTCCAAAAATATTAAATATTTATGAAATATACTCAAAATAATTAAAAACACATTTTCAGGCTTTAAAATAATTTTTAGGAATTTATTATGTATTTTTTAATAATTAAAAACCATTTAATACTAATTATTTAATAAAATTACTAAATTTATAATTAATCTGTCCCTAAAGGGCCCTATAGCGACAGACCCGTCGCTATAGGTGTTCTTGGGCATTTTCTTGAGCTTCATGTCAGTGGACAAGGTGATAGGTTTGACCAACTGTAATTCATAGATCCGGAGGTATCTGGATTTGATCAAGTGTTCAGATTATAGTATTGATGCAATACTACAACCCTAAACAAACAACATGGCCATCTTATATCCAATCAGAGAGATCTAGGCTCTCAAAGATTTTGTCAGGCCTCATCTGGGTTTTCTGGGTAACCCAGAAACCCAGACGTTTGTGAGGTACCACTTTGTGGCTCAAATTTCTTAGGGTTCTAGTTATATGTCTTGTGTTCTAATATCACAAACCTGTAGTTCGTATACCAAGGAACATATATATAACACCAAACTAGTCATACTACATAACAGGTAATAGATCAAGGCCGGTCAAAGAGTAGGCCAGGAACTATTCTTGGTGACTTCTGGGTTTTCTAGAAATTCATTCGGACAGTTGGTCAACGCTTGTTTGACCACTGATTACTTTGCTCCTGTGCAAGATCTGTTTGTTCTAAAGACTTTAGTGTGTAGTCTACATACCAGACAACAATCTTAAAGTAACAACATGGTCTAAACATCAACGATCAGTAAAATCAGAAGCCTCAAATAGTTTGTCAGAAAATTCCTGGAAAATCTGGGTTTTCCAGATTCTAAGTTTTGTGCTTGGTTAACGGTCTTTGACCGATCATATCTTGTAATCTAAACATGCTACGAGGTTGATTCAAGTCTCAGATTAAAGCCCTAATATCAAAGAACATATCTATAAAATAAAGTACACCAAACATCAAACACACACAGATCTAAGGCCTCCTCGACATACGACATTGCTATGCCACATTTTTCCGTTTTCCGTTTCTAAAACTCAAATTTCGAGCACTTCGATGTTATGGATCTGGGATTTAACACCCCAGATCACTAAATGACACCCTCTAACACATATCTAACCAATCATTAACAACATCTAACATCAAATACATAGATTTTCAAGTTAGGGTTTTATACCTCCTTTTTGAGCTTGATCTTTGATTCTGACCTTGATGTTTGTTCTTGGCAAGCTAAAGGCTGACATTGGTTTTGTTTCTCACTCACTTTCACTCTCAAATTTCGGATGGGAGAGAGAGAGAAGGTTTGGCTAGGTTGAGAAGTAAAGTAACTGAATTTCCTTACTTGTATGCTTTAAATCCTTGGTGTAATGTATATAATCTAGCAAGTTGGATGATTAAAGTAGCTTTTTAGACCACATGGCTAGCCTAGGGTTGTTCACCAACCACAAGTAGGGCTAGATCTACACTCCACCTTATTAAAGTAATAAAAAGCGTAGTTTGGTCATTTGACTTATAAAGTGAATGACAACTTGGTAACTTCTCACAATCATTAGGTTTTAACCCTTAGGGTTTAACCCTAAGGTTACACAAATTTATATTCTAGACTTTTCTAATTAGGTTCTAAAAATAGAAAAATTATAATTACGATTCCCTAATTATAATAAAGTTTACTAATCACATTCAAGCTTGCTAATTAGGGTTAATGCTTTCTAATTAACATTAAACTCTATAAATTAATAATTAGGTTTTCTCTAATTGTATATTAGGGTTTCCAACATTAGAAATTAGGGCTTTCTAATTAATCAATTAGGGTTATCCCTACTTATACTTACAATTAATAACATAAAAACTTTATACTTATCTTTAAGCTTCCCAGTTAGGGTTTTATTATTCTGAATTAGGGTTACGGATTCCCGAAACTGAAATTAGGGTTTTCATAGTCGGTAATAGGGTTCTTATCAGTCGATAGGGTTTTCTAACTGAACGTCGAGGTTCTAAAATATTATTAGGGTTTGTGACTGATATAATTTATCCGGTCAACCCTTGACCCTTAACCACATACTGTACACATATATGACCATATACACAGATATTCTTAACACTGTAAACCTTCACCAAGTGTTTTTAAATTCACAAAATTTATTACCAAAAATGTCAAATACATACACTTATTTTCTGTCTAGGTTTATTATTTAACCTCTATTCAATCTTTTAAGATTTTATTAAATTTTCTAAATTCTCGGGTTGTCACATTCACCCCTTCTTCTAAGAATTTCGTCCCCAAAATTCAACTTACACCTCATACCTTGCCTATACAGCATCACATGCTACCCAATACATCACTCACAAGAGTAAAAATTTTCAAATTGTGCTGAGGAGTCATATAAACTATTTATCTGTCATTTTCGCAAAGATTTTATGGAAATTCATCCGCAAACCGTCCTAACTTACGGACACAAAGGGTGATTAGCCCGATATGCCCTCAGATTGCCAAGTCTCGTTTGGTTGGAACAAGTTTTCCCCTGCTTTTCTATCCCATCCGCCAGTAGCGCACAAAATTTCTTACCTCGCCTTTTATCTCGATTCCGCACTAAAAATAATTTGGTTCGGGAAATTTTCAAAGAACACTTAGAGTTTTATAAACATTGGTCTAGCTGAATCGAATAGCTTAGACTCATATCAATAATTCAATTCAATCAAATTATTTAGGCGTATCCAAACCCCGTTGGCAAATTAAAATCTTGAAAATATTCTTGAGAATGACGTCATGATGCCATACTGTATTAACAGTCCATTTGAGGATGCCGTCATTGTATGACTTTGTCATAACACATCATACAATAGTGAAACAATGATTTTTAGATCGAATTCACACTATGTATTCCTGTATTTATAACTCTATCAACTTTTTATCATCTCTGCACCAGGTTACATGGTACATGAATGATAAATAAAATATATTTTGATATTTTAAATCATTTGTGTCTAGCCGAAATAAGTAGCATAGACTATACTTTAAACCGTTCCAAAAATGATTACGAGTCTATAATTTTTTTTTTAAAATCACATAGTGCATATTTAGCTTGATGTCAAAATTTCAAAATCTAGCATAGCTAGGAGTTTTGGAAAGCTTATGTCTCCTCTAATAATCATTTGCTTAACAATCTATTTATTCCTATTATCCTCAATACTCGATTCACACTTAATTCTACCCAGTTCGTCAAACTTACCACACTTATGAGTTCAGGAACTTTCCACAATTATATGAGTTTAAGAACTTATCCTAGTCAGACCTTTAATGTCCATCCGCCGAGGGGTTCATAAACATTTTATATAACTATGAGTCACGAACGTAACATAAGTATGAGTTTTAAGAACTCGTACTTAAACTTATATTCTCTACTTATAACCTATCTATCTGTTATACACATGAGAAAGGAATCACCCTCTTAACATGCATATAGCAAATAGTGCGACACAAACAATCCCACTTAATCCTGGCTCCGTTCTCAAAACGAATTTCATTTTAACTTATATTCATAATCCTTTCCTAAATCTGTACAAAGTCATAGTATAACTTACACACAGCAATCTTGCTGTAAACTTTCCAATCATCAGATTGATTCTTCTCCTTGCTATCACCTTATCAGATCACGGGGTGATCTCATCGTATATATTATGATTCATTTCCATGCTATGATCGTTTTGTTTTACGATCTCCTATCCCAGTACTTTTAGTCTTTTAGACTCTATTAATGTATTCATTACTACTGTTCACCTTTATTATCAGAGTTAGGGAACTCCGTATCTTTATAACTCGCCGAGATTCTTCTTTGAATCTTACCGACACATTAATTCCGTGTGAGTTAGATCTTATCCTAATCACTGCGGTTATTAGTCTAAGGTAACTCTACCCTAGGTTTATAACCAACAAGTTTGATACCAAATGTAGCGCCCCCAAATCCAGGTCCTAAATCACCACGGATCTGGTGCACTATTTCTATAACTATTGCGGAAGATATAAACATAAATTGTTTATACATTAAATATTATACACTATCCCCAAGGTCGAGTAACCATAACTTATACACAATTCATTATCCTATCTGACATACAAAATTTTTATTATACATTATTGTTACCAATCTATCTGCACATATAAACTAAAGTTGGAACTGTCTTTAACCTTTCCTTGTATTCGAAGCATTCGTCTTAATCTGCAATGTTTTATCATGATATAGCAAGGGTGAGCATGAAAGTTGCCTAACAAGTTTAAATTATATTTAAGGATATATCATGATTGAAAACGTCTGAATAATAAGCTGGCTATATTTCATCAATGTAATTGAGAACTAGCACGAACAAACTTTTGACTGAACAAGTATTAAACATGAACAAATATATCTGAACCGAATGGTAATGAAGGTGATCAGCCTTTCATACCTGACTTATACATACAATATGTACAGAGTACAATTCTACATGGCAATCAGTAATGATTAACCATAAGCATATCTGAATGAAACAACTCTTAGTAGAGTTAAGAAAAACTTGTCTGCATCTGGTTGATTACTGCATTAAATATAACTTAGCTTTATCCGAAGACCTAATATAGATAATACCGATCTCCAAATATTAGAATAATATCATCACAGTATAAAATAACCTAAACACATTACCACATAATCCTATCAGTCTATTCAGCACACAAGACCTAGTATAGTGTCAAATTATTGCAAATTGAGTTGAGTTCTAGATTATATTATTACATCCCGATGTACTTTCTTATTTGGATAATTATCGAGTTTAAGTTCAATTAAACTCCTAAACACTTATCAATTATCTTAGCTTATTTTTAAATCACTCAACATAATTTTCATAGGCCCATGATAATTTTCAGATAATTATTACCATTTATTATGGTTCTTAAATCAATAATATTATTTAATATTTATTATGGTTATTTACCATTAATATTTATTTCATATTAAATATTAATGAAATCCTTAACATAATATTATAATATACTTATAATATCTCAAAGTATTTTTAATACTATATTATTACCATTAAATGATTTTAAAGTAATTAAAACCATTATTAATTATCTGCCATTAATATTAAAATATTAATATTTTTCATGACAAAATATCAAAAGTTATATTTTACAACTTAAAATATTTTTATAACACTTCAATTATTTTTATATAATTTTTAAAGCATTAATCTTATTTTTCCATAATTTATTTAATACATTTATTAAATAAATTAATTACCATTAATAATAATTTATTAATGAAATTTATCACAAAATATTAAAATTCATTAAAATAACTTAAAATATTTTCTTATACCATAAAATAATTTTAAATGATTTTTCAAGTATTAAAATCATTTTTAAATAATTTATTTAATATTATAATTAAATAAATTAAATACCAATTATATTCCAAAATATTAAATATTTATGAAATATACTCAAAATAATTAAAAACAAATTTTTAGGCTTTAAAATAATTTTTAGGAATTTATTATGTATTTTTTAATAATTAAAAACCATTTAATACTAATTATTGAATAAAATTACTAAATTTATAATTAATTTGTCGCTAAAGGTCCCTACAGCGACAGACCCGTCGCTATAGGTGTTCTTGGACATGTTCTTGAGCTTCATGTCAGTGGACAAGGTGATAGGTTTGACCAACTGTAATTCATAGATCCGGAGGTATCTGGATTTGATTAAGTGTTCAGATTATAGTATTGATGCAATACTACAACCCTAAACAAACAACATGGCCATTTTATATCCAATCAGAGAGATTTGGGCTCTCAAAGATCTTGTCAGGCCTCATCTAGGTTTTCCGGTAAACTGTAAACCCGTACGCTTCATGAAGTCAAATTTCATAGGGTTCTAGTTATATGTCTTGTGTTCTAAAATCACAAACTTGTAGTTCGTATACCAAGGAACATATATGTAACACCAAACTAGTAATACTAAATAATAGGTAATAGATCAAGGATGGTCAAAGAGTAGGCTAGGAACTATTCTTAGTTAATTCAGTGGTTTTCGAAATTATCCTGATAAATTGGTCAACGCTTTTTCGATTAATCGATTACTTTGATCCTGTGCAAGATCTGTTTGTTCTAAGGACTTTAGTGTGTAGTCTACATACTAGACAACAATATTAAAGTAACAACATGGTCTAAACATTAATGATCAGTAAAATCAGAAGCCTCAAATAGTTTGTCAGACCATTCCTAGAAAATCTGGGTTTCCAGATTCTAAGTTTTGTGCTTGGTCAACGGTCTTTGACCGATCATATCTTGTAATCTAAGCATGCTACGAGGTTGATTCAAGTCTCAGATTAAAGCCCTAACATCAAAGAACATATCTATAACATAAAGTACACCAAACATCAAACACACAGATCTAAGGCCTCTGACATATGACTGTCAGGCCACATTTTTCCAGATTTCTAAAACCTCAAATTTTGAGCACTTTGATGTTATGGATCTGGGATTGAACAATCCAGATCACTAAATGACACCCTCTAACACATATCTAACCAATCATTAACAACATCTAACATCAAATACATAGATTTTCAAGTTAGGGTTTTATACCTCCTTTTTGAGCTTGATCTTTGATTCTGACCTTGATGTTTGTTCTTGGCAAGCTAAAGGCTGACATTGGTTTTGTTTCTCACTCACTTTCACTCTCAAATTTCGAATGGGAGAGAAAGAAGGTTTGGCTAGGTTGAGAAATAAAGTAAGTGAATTTCCTTACTTGTGTGCTTTAAATCTTTGGTGTAATGTATATAATCTAGCAAGTTGGATGATTAAAGTTACTTTCTAGACCACATGGCTAGCCTAGAGTTGTTCACCAACAACAAGTAGGGTGTAAGACCCCGAAATTTTTTTTAAATAAAAAGAAATTTCCTTTATTTATTATTTTGAAATAGTAAGGGTTGATTTGATTAATGTGGATAGTTAAGGGTTAAATACGCAAATATTTCAAAATAAGCAAGTGGTTATAAAATATTCATTGTTGTCAGGGAATATTCGTTTGGTCGTGGAATATTCAGATCGTTGGGAATATTCGTATTTACGCGCGCAAATGCATGTGTGGGCCCCATAACTAAAAGCGATTGGATGAGGAAAACGACAAAGTTTGGTGGTTAAAAATAACGCGTAGTTGTTACCGTTAAGACCGTTGAATACCCTATGGTTAAAATACAAGAATACGCTGCGGTCGCACAAAGAGTACACCAGATTGCACAAAGATTGTCGAATTATCGATCCTTACGTAAGATGGCACTACTCAATAATTTTCACAAAGAGTTACCGCTCAATATTTTATTTTATCGATTCAATAATTGTCATATTGATATTTTATATTATCATTGTTCAATAATTGTCACCGCACAAAGATTTCCCATTATCGATCAATAATTCATATTATTTGAATAATATTATTAGATAACATTATTGGCAATGTCTAGAAAGTTCTGCCTAAGGAGAGGTTTGTCACCTAATCAAGCGCTACCAAAGAAGGAGAGATCCTTATCGAAAGCCCCTCTTCCTCGGAATACTGTCATTATAAATGTGATTCTCAGAATATTATTTGTGGATAATTAATTATCGATTCATATGATAAGGAAATATTTATTTTATATGAATATAAATGATGGATTTATTTATGTGGTTATTAATGAAGGAATTAATGTTGAGATGTTTTATCAAGATTTTATCTGATTGAGGTGTTAAAAATCAAATCGTGGGTTTTTAGATATATCATGGGGTTATAATTTTAATCCGACTACCGGATCAGGGTAATTTTTGGGTATGTTATATATATATAAGTTGAGTATATGTCCACAAATTTTGAACCGTTAAAATGCACGAATGATTTGTTGTGAATTTTAAGAGGTGCTCGATTCTAAATTAGGTTTATAATTGATTTTGGTGGAAAATTCTAGAATTGAGGGGCCCCACTTGTGGTTGGTGAAGAAATGTGCTGAATTTTATTTCAAATGTGGTGGTGGCAATAGTAGCAGTGTAAAGCCATCAGTAGCAAGTGTCAAGTCTGCTTTCTACGGCTAACATTTTCCTATAAATAGAGGGCTGTTAGAATTGAAAATCACACCGTAAACAAAGTTTTCTTTCTCTATATTATCGAGCGTATTTTGTGAGTATTTAGATACTTTTAGAGTTGTTGTTCAAGATAAGTTTCATTCAAAGATCACTTCCGACCTTTCCTTCCAAATAATCGATTCTTTGAGGTAAGGGATGTTATTTTTTTTTCAGAATGATATTATTTCTTCAATATCATTACGTCAAATATCGATTGAACTTTTTATCAAATTTGAACTTTTTCATGCTTCTGGGGTTACTATTCATGAGTTACTATTCACGAAGTTACTATTCATGAGTTACTATTCACGAAGTTACTATTCACGAGTACTATTCATGAAGCGTGAAAATATTTTTTTTATGTGGAATTTTTATCTTTTGCGTGTCTGAGTTACTATTCACGATATCTGCACTATTCACGATACTTCAGACTATTCACGATACTAAGACTATTCATCGAAAAATAAAATTTCTTCTTTTCGTCTAAAATATCTATTTTGGATACTAGCTTTGATCAGATCCATGTTTCGATCATTCTTGAATTTTACACCACTACGATTATTTTTGGGGTATTGCTGATATGGATAAAACAAAGTACTAATCCTTAATCCTTAATCCTTGTCATTTTGTTTCACTAGATTCGCTTTTTAAAAATATTTTTCATCATCCTCACCTTAAATGATGATATTATTGAATATCTTCGGCCCGTAGTGCAAAGATGAATGATTTCAAGAATATCTTCGGCCCAGAGTGCAAAAGATGAACAGTGTTTAGATGAATACGACCGATCGATTAATATCTTCGCCCGCAGTGCAAAGATGAACAGTGTTTAAAACAATACTTAATTAATCGATGAATATCTTTGGCCAGAGTAAAAAGATGAATATTTGATTCCGAGATGTATATCGATTGTTGTTACAGTGATAAAAGATAGACGATGAACTTTTAAATTCATACATTATAAGATAGAGTTTCATTCTCTACTTAACTCTTCTAATGAATTATTATTTCACATGTAATATTGATCCAAAATTTGTTGTCTATCAGATTCTATTAAATTTTTCCTCGTTGAAGACTAACGATAATTTGTTGATATTATCTTAGTCATAACATTCTTTATCGGGCTAGTTGAGCTCACCCTTTCCTTTTTGTTCCATTTTTCTTCTCGTGAGACGAGAATGTAATGAGTACTAGCCGGGGTAATGGAATGAAGGTTCTAGAGAGAGTTGTTTAGTAGTCCTCACCATTATTGTAAAATAATGTATCAATAAATGTGATGAGGATTTATTTGAGTATAAATATTGTCTCAAGATAATATTTGTATTTAAACTCACAGCTTTATTGTTGTGATAATAAAGTTGTAGTTGCTTCGTACTCATGTATTTGGCACTCGTAATGGGTGATGTATACCTATTTTGGGGGCGCCACAACTGGTATCATGAGCCATAAGTGTGAAGAGCCCCAGCCTCACACATGACTTCTTCGATGGGGAATGCACCGCCGCATTCTCATGTATACGCCATTTTCGGGGTACTAATGTGAGGTGTCACACAAGTTGGTGTCCAGAGTCACAATGGTATCGTAGCTTAGGATATGATCTCCGGCGAGATCTGGGAATAGAACTAGAGGGGGAGAGACGAGTAAATCCTTCGCTAAAGGTGTCCTACCTAAGCTTATTTGTTAGTTGGTCAAGATATAGGGGTATTATGTGATTTGTTAATTTATTTAATTAACCCTTGTTTTATGACAAAGAATTGAGAATGTCGAATCGAGAATATTAATAGTGGTGTAAATGAGACCGTGGAGATGCCTCAGATTTAACAACGAGGAGAACGCAATGTAACAGTCGGCAATGTACCTCCCGTGAATAACACCACCGAAAGCGTATGATGAACGAGGGATGTTTAGAAGTTTTTTAGCTCATGCAAAATCGACGAGGAGACTCGTGTTCAAAATACAGAGGAGATGATAGCAATTCACCGTGGTCACAAAAGCAAGTTCAAAGAGTCAGGGACCACCGTAATTTAAGGGAAAGCCCGATCCGATCATCATACGTAAAACATGGGTCAAACAAATTACCAAGATATTCGATGTCTTGGGATGCACGGAGGAACAGATGGTTCCATTCGCTACCTTTATGTTCCGTGGCGAGGCAGACATCGGTGGGAATCAGGAAGCGCACTCCATTCAAATTTGACTCAAAGATGTCATGGGAGACGTTTAAAATACAATGACAAGTACTTCCCCGAAGTATTCATTATACGAAGGAAGTGGAGTTTATTAGATCGGAGCAGTAATAACATGACGGTGTCCCAAAGACGAGGCGAAGTTCATGGAGTTATCCAGTTCAGACCTCATTCGGTGGAGAATGAGGAACGATGACCTTGATGTTTCGAGAGGTTTGAAACCCGCAGATACGCCAAGATCTCATTTCTCATAAATTTTCTCTATTCAGATGTTGTAAATGTGGCTCAAATTGTTAGAGCGAGATAACGAGTACGCTCAACCGAGGGACCATAACCAGATCATACCAAAGATAGCAAACATCGTAATAACGATAACCAAAGGAGAAAGAAGAATACTTGACAAAGGCTAGAACCACTCCGTGGTAATCGTGGCCATGAAAATAGAAGAAGCGAGTTGAGAGGAGATTTTAAAAGAGGAGATTCAACAACCACTATGTGAAGACGCTACCAAAGGGCAACCGGGTTCCAAGGGAGGAGAAAGACCATCTATCAGATAAGTTACAAATGCGGAAAGAGGGATATATCACCCCAAACCGCCCACAACAGCTTTAAGGTATGCTATAATTGTGGAAAAGAAGGACATATCGCCGAGATTGTTCGATATCGAAACTCAAATAGTGCAATGGGAATGGTGACTCAAAAGGATGTCCCGTAAAAGTCAAAGTCAACGATTCTCGAAGAGCGCTTTGTCGCGACCCATTAAAATACGAGGAACCCGAACGGTTAGCACGGTTTAGTTAATTATAAATTCTCAAGTAAGTATATACCTTACTAGATACCCTGCTTCTACCCATTCTTTATCTCTTCGCTTGCCAACGCTTGAACTCGACTACTGAGAAATTAGACTTTGACCTATTTATGGAGAATCCGCTAGAGAAACTTTCATTACATCCGTGTTTAAAAATCTTGTTTGATTCAAGTCGCACCATTACATTACCTCGTTAACCTTATTTCTTTAAAGATATTTGCTTTTGGGGATTGATTTTAAGGTTAACTACTCATCACGCCAAAATTGATTGCTTTTGTAAGGTCATAGTTTTCATATTCCTAAGCAACCCGTTATTCAACTCAAGCAATCAAACCATCAGAAGTCAAACATTTTCATATCAATCCATGAAGTCATTCGCTTATTACTTGATGTCAAGTTTTCTTAGTCCATGTTATGGATTTGAATAAAGACACGCCGATTTGAATAATATTCTTGTTGTTATTGATTTTCCCGACGATTTCAAGAATTTCTCGCTTACTCCCAAAAGCCTCGATATTAAATTTTGTATCGACTTTGAACCCTAGACAAAACTCATTTCTAAAATCTCATATCGAATGGCTCCTATCGAACTCGTGAGTTAAAAATTCAACTATAGAATTTGGTACCGAGCCTTTATCTTGTGACTTTTTGGAATTCACCTGCCGCACTTCTATAAGGGACGCCATATTCGCGCGATAGTAAACCGATAGGTGTCATTGTGACGCACTATCCAAGATTGGGATATGAAATCACAGCTTGAGAGCAACCTAAGTCAAGAATCGAAAATACGAGCTTTCTAGCTTAGTCAAGTTATTATCGAGATTCGTTGAAGGATATTCTCGAATCGCTATTCCATTATCGCAAATGACTCATAGAGATACAAAATTCGAATGGAGCAAGGAATGTGGGAAGAGCTTCAAGAACTCAAGAGGAGACTCATTTCAAAGACATGTTCACCATGCCATCCTCGGAAAAGTTTAACGTAGCCGACGTGTTGAGTAGAAGATCGATATAAGTACGAAAATGATATCACAAAGACTAATTTCAGATAATTTACAAATAATAGAGATGGAGATGAAAACTCTAGGTACCCACGTGATGATATACCAAAGATAATCGATTTTAGTTAAAGTTAAAGCCACCCACCCAGAAATATGCGTGATGAAGAAGAAAGTACAAGAAGGAGCTATTCCAGAAGCGAGAATTGATGAAGAAGGAATACTTCGAGTCCACTCTAGACTTTGTGTTCCTAACGACCCTGATTTGAAGTACAAGATTATGATGGAGGCACACAATACACCATTTGCAATCCATCCTGGAAGTACTAAAATGTATCGTGATCTTCGACATACATTTTGGTGGAACAATATGAAGAGAGAGATTGCAAAGTTTATCTCGATGTGTTTAACTTGCTAACGTAAAGGCGAGCATCTAGTACCTAAGGGTCCGCTGCAACCACTTGAGATTCCTAATGGAAGTGGGAACACATTACCATGGATTTCATTACGGTCTTCCTACGGCTTTCTCAAGGCATCAATGCTATTTGGGTTATTGTTGATAGATTAACCAAATCCGCTTTTATTTCTCACCGATACGGAGACTTATTTCCTTGAACGCCTTTTCTAGTACGTACGTGAATGAGATTGTGAGGTTGTATGGCATGCCAAGATCCATAGTTTTAGATCGTGACCCAAGATTCACTTCATGATTTTGGGTTAGTTTCAGAAAAGCTATGGGCACGAATTTATTTATCTGGCTTAGCATACCATCCTCAAACGGATGGGCAATCGAAAAGGACTACTCAAACTCTTGAAGATATATTAAAACTCGTGTCCTAGATTTCAAAGGAAGTCGATAAGTACTTGCCATCAGGGAATTCTCATACAACAATAGTTATTAAACAAATATAGCATGGTTCCATTCAAGCATTATATGGACAAAATGTCGCTCTCCAATATGTTGGGATGAGGTGGGTGAAACAACATTGTTGGGACCCGAAGTTAGTACGTATGACTAATGATTCGACAACGATACAAACCAAGACAAGATCGACAAAAGAGTTATGCGATCTTCATCGAAAGGACGTGGAATTTAATGTAGGGATCATGTATTGTCATGAAGTTGCTCCATGGAAGGGAGTTACAAGATTTGGGAAGAGAGGAAAGCTCAAATCCATGATTTATCGGTCCATTTCAAATTCTCGACCGAGTAGGAAATGTAGCCTATGACTCATAAGTTACCTCCAAGTATGTCTCGTGTTCATAATGTGTTTCATATATCCGTATTTCAGAAATATGTGAAAGACCCGAACCACGCTATCGAAAGTTAGAACCGGACGAGATAGCCAAGACTTAACGTATGAGGAGGTACCGCCAAGATTTTGATATAGAAGGAGCATGTCCCACGCCAAGAAAGGTCATACCACAAGTTAAAGTTTTGTGGAGGAATCATGCTATAGAGAAATGACCGGGGAATTGGAAACGGAAATGAAAGCGAGGTATCCTCACCTTTTCAAACACTGTGTATCGTACGCCAATTTCGAGGACGAAATTTCATAAGGAGGGAGGTTAGAAGACCCTCAAATTTTTTTAAATAAAAGAAATTTCTTTATTTATTATTTTGAAATAGTAAGGGTTGATTTGATTAATGTGGATAGTATGGTTAAATACGCAAATATTTCAAAATAAGCAAGTGGTTATAAAATATTCATTGTTGTTGGAATATTCGTTGGTCGTGGAATATTCGTATCGCTTCAGAATATTCGTATAACGGCGCAAAACGTGTGGGCCCCATAACTGAAAGCGATTGGATGAGGAAAACGATAAAGTTTGGGTGGTTATAAATAACGCGAAGTTGTTACCAAGTAAGACCGCTGAATACCCGGTGGTTAAAATACGAATACGCTGCGGGTCGCACAAAGAAAGTACACCAGATTGCATGTATTGTCGAATTATCGATCCTTACGTAAGATGGCACTACTCAATAATTTTCACAGAGTTACCGCTCAATATTTTATTTTATTGATTCAATAATTGTCATATTGATATTTTATATTATCGTTGTTCAATAATTGTCATCGCACAAGATTTCCCATTATCGATCAATAATTCATATTATTTGAATAATATTATTAGATAACATTATTGGCAATGTCTAGAAAGTTCTCATCTAAGGAGAGGTTTGGTCACCTAATTGCGCGCCAAGAAGGAGAGAGATCCTTATCTGAAAGCCCCTCTTCCCGGAAAATACTGTCATTATAAATGTGATTCTCAGAATATTATTTGTGAATAATTAATTATTGATTCATATGATAAGGAAATATTTATTTTATATGAATATAAATGATGGATTTATTTATGTGGTTATTAATGAAGGAATTAATGTTGAGATGTTTTATCAAGATTTTATCTGATCGAGGTGTTAAAAATCAAATCGTGGGTTTTAGATATATCATGGGGTTATAATTTTTAATCCGACCGCTTGATTGTGGTAATTTTTGGGTATGTTATACATATATAAGTTGAGTATATGTCCACAAATTTTGAACCGCTAAAATGCACGAATGATTTGTTGTGAATTTTAAGAGGTGCTTGATTCTAAATTAGGTTTATAATTGATTTTGGTGGAAAATTTAGAATTGAGTGGGCCCCACTTGTGGTTGGTGAAGAAATGTGCTGAATTTTATTTCAAATGTGGTGGGGGCAATAGTAGCGGTGTAAAGCCATCGTGTAGCAGTGTCAAGTCCGCTTCACGGGCTAACATTTTCCTATAAATAGAGGGCTAAGTTAGAATTGAAAATCACACCGTAAACAAAGTTTTCTCTTTCTCTATATTATTGAGCGATTTTGTGAGTATTTAGATACTTTGAGAGTTGTTGCTCAAGATAAGTTTCATTCAAAGATCACTCCGACCTTTCCTTCCGAAGCACCGATTCTTCGAGGTAAGGATGTTATTTTCTTTTCGATGATATTATTTCTTCAATATCATTACGTCAAATATCGATCCAACTTTTTATCAAATTTGAAACTTTTCATGCTCTGGGTTACTATTCATGAGTTACTATTCACGAAGTTACTATTCATGAGTTACTATTCACGAAAGTTACTATTCACGAGTACTATTCATGAAGCGTGAAAATATTTTTTGTGGAATTTCTATCTTTTTGTGTTTGAGTTACTATTCACGATATACTAAGACTATTCACGATACTTTGACTATTCACGATACTAAACACTATTCATCGAAAAATAAAATTTCTTCTTTTCGTCTAAAATATCTATTTTGGATACTAGCTTTGATTGTATCCATGTTTTGATCATTCTCAATTTTACACCACTACGATTATTTTTGGGGTATTGTTGATATGGATAAAACAAAGTACTAATCCTTAATCCTTAATCCTTGTCATTTTGTTTCACTAGATTCGTTTTTTTAAAAATATTTTTCATCATCCTCGCCTTTAAATGATGATATTATTGAATATCTTCGCCCAGAGTAAAGATGAATGATTTCAAGAATATCTTTGGCCCAGAGTGCAAAGATGAACAGTGTTTAGATTTAATACGACCGACCGATTAATATCTTCGGCCTTTAGAGAGATGCAAAAGATGAACAGTGTTTTAAATGAATACGACCGATCGATGAATATCTTTGGCTCGTGAGTAAAAGATGAATATTTGATTCCGTATGTATATCGATTGTTGTTACAGGATAAAAGATAGACGATGAACTTTTAAATTCATACATGAAGATAGTAGTCAGCATTCTCTACTTAACTCTTCTAATGAATTATTATTTCACCATGTAATATTGATTGAAAATTTGTCAGTTCATCAGATTCTATTAAATTTTTTCCTCGCTGAAGACTAACGATAATTTGTTGTATATTATCTTAGTCATAACATTCTTTACCGGGCTAGTTGAGCTCACCCTTTTCCTTTTTGTTCCATTTTTCTTCTCGTGAGACGAGAATGTAATGGTACTAGCTTTGGTATGGAATGAAGGTTCTAGAGAGAGTTGTTTAGTAGTCCTCACCATTATTGTAAAATAATGTATCAATAAATGTGATGAGGATTTATTTGAGTATAAATATTGTCTGTAAGATAATATTTGTATTTAAACTCACAGCTTTTATTGTTGTGATAATAAAGTTGTAGTTGTTTCTCGCACCATGTATTTGGCGACTCAGAATGGGTGATGTATACCTATTTTGGGGGCGTCACATAGGGCTAGATCTACACTCCACCTTATTAAAGTAATAAAAAGGGTAGTTTGATCATTTGACTTATAAAGTGAATGGCAACTTGGTAACTTCTCACAATCATTAGGTTTTAACCCTTAGGGTTTGACCCTTAGGGTTTAACCCTAAGGTTACACAAATTTATATTCTAGACTTTTCTAATTAGGTTCTAAAAATAGAAAAATTATAATAACGGTTCCCTAATTATAATAAAGTTTACTAATCACATTTTAGCTTGCTAATTAGGGTTAAGGCTTCCTAATTAACATTAAACTCTATAAATTAATAATTAGGTTTTCTCTAATTGTACATTAGGGTTTCCAACATTAGAAATTAGGGCTTTATAATTAATCAATTAGGGTTATCCCTAATTATACTTACAATTAATAACATAAAAACTTTATACTTATCTTTAATTTCCCAATTAGGGTTTTATTATTCTGAATTAGGGTTACGGATTCCCGAAACTGAAATTATGGTTTCCATAGCCGGTTGTAGGGTTCTTATCAGTCGATAGGGTTTTCTAACTGAACGTCGAGGTTCTAAAATATTATTAGGGTTTGTGACTGATATAATTTATCCCATTAACCTCGACCCTTAACCACATAATTTGTATATATATATGACCATATACACAGATATTCTTAACATTGTAAACCTTCACCAAGAGTTTTTAATTTCACAAAATTCATTACCAAAAATGTCAAATACATACACTTATTTTTTGTCTAGATTTATTATTTAACCTCTATTCAATCTTTTAAGATTTTATTAAATTGTCTAAATTATCAGGCTGTCACAATTATAACCTTGAAGATTCGAGCTTCCACAGGTACAAGTTTCCGTCCAAATTCTTTTCGCGTTCAACTTGAATTCACCAGGTTTGGTTCATTCCTTTGATCAATGTTAGTTGTAAGACCCCAACTTTTATGAATAAAATAAAATTTCCTTTATTTATTATTTTGAAATAGTAAGAGGTTGATTCGATTAATGTGGTTAGTTATGGGTAAAATACACAAATATTTTAAATAAGCAAGTGGTTATAAAATATTCATTGTTGTCGGGGAATATTCGTTTGGTCGTGAAATATTCTTCATTGCTTGGGAATATTCGTGACGATCGAAAGCGTAAAATTATTCAGGGCCCTATAACGGAAAAATTGCTTTGATGAAGAAAAATGACAAGTATGAGTTTTTTTTTTATAAATAACGATGAAGTTATTACCGTTAAAACCGTTAGAATACCCTTGTTTAAAATACAAGAATACGCTATGTTGCATAAACTTGCATTACCAGATTGCACAATAATTCTAATTATTTATTCTTACGTAGGAAATCACTACTCAATAATTGTTACAATAATTATTTTTCAATATTTTATTTTATTGTTTCAATAATTGCTACGTTGATATTTTATATTATTGATTCAATAATTATCACTGCACATTATTTTCCTTTATCAAATTAATAATTCATATTATTTGAATAATATTATTAGATAGCATTATTGGCAATGTCTAAGGAAGTTCTGTCTAGGAAAGGGATTTGGTCACCTAATTGCGCGTCAGTAAGGAGAAATATTTATCGAAAAGCCCTCTCTTTCCTGGGAACGACCTGGTTGTCATTATTATGATTCTGTAATATTATTTATGAATAATTAATTATTGATAAAAATGATAAGAAAATATTTATTTTATGTGGATATGAATGAAGAAATTAATGCTGAGGTATTTTATCTGTATATTGTCGGAATGAAGGTATTAAAATCACCCATATGTGAATTTTGATCATTTTTCGTTTGGAATTTAAAAAAACATTCTTCTACAAAGTTGTAGAGAATTAAATTTCATATGGAATTGACATAAGATTCAAATTTTTCTGATAAAAGGGTTATTTATTATGAATTATTGAAGTTCCAGAATAATTGATTTTTGGAGAGATAAACATTTTTTTTAAAAAAAGACATTTTTTTTGTGTTGGTGGGCCCCACTGGTGTGTTGATAAATTTGGTCAAGGGTGGGCTTGAATTTTTTTTTATATAAAATATTATTTTATTAAATTTTTTACTTTGACGTTCTAAGCATTTTCCTATAAATAGGGTGCTTAGGTTAGAATTAAAAATCACACCAGAATCTGAAGTTTTCTCTCTCTATAATATCGAACGTATTTTTTTGAGTATTTAGATATCTTGAGTGTTGCAATATAGTGCAAGTTTCCTTCAGCATTATATCCGATATTTTTGCCAGAAGTACTATTCTTTTGAGATAAGGGATGTTATTTTTTTCATAAATGATATTATTTCTTTTAATATCATTATACTGAAATATTGATATAAATTTTATTGTGAAAGTTTTACCTTTTTGTGTCGGGGTTACTATTCACATATACGACACTATTCACGCATACGACACTATTCACAAAAAAATTAAATTTTCTTTTCTTTGTCCAAGTTGTCTATTATGGTTACTATATTTGATTGTATCCATATTTTGATCTTCATTATTGAATTTTGCTCCACAATTATTTATTATGGAGTATTTTTAAACTTGGATTAACTAAAGTATGAATCCCTTATCTTTGTCCTTTTATGTCACTAGATTCGTTTTCTTTAAAATATTGTCATCATCCTCAGTCCTAAATAGTGATATAACTGAATATCTTTGGCCTGTAGTGCAAAGATGAATGATTATATGATGAATATCTTTGGCCCGTAGTGCAAAGATGGACATGTGTTGTGATAAATATAACCAACTGGTGATACAAATGAATATCTTTGGCCCGTAGTGCAAAAATAAATATTTGATTCAAGATGTATATTAATTGATGTCACATGGATAAAATATTAATAATGGACTTTTAAATCATAGAAAATAGTAGACTTCATTCTCTACTTAACTCTTCTAATGAATTGTTATTTCCACTGCGAATATTGATCTAAACTTGCTATCGATTATATTTTATCTGATTTATTGAAGGCTAAGGATAATTTATTTTTCATTATCTTAGTCATAATATTCTTTACTGGGCTAGTTGAGCTCATCCTTTTCTTTTTTGTTCCATTTTTCTTCCCAGGAGGCGAGAATATAGCGGGAATTAGTCGGGATATGGAGTGATGGTTCAAGACAGTTGATTTAGCAGTCCTTAATATTCGTAAAATAGTGTATCAATAATTATAATAAGGACTTTATTTGAGTTTGAATATTGTCTAGAAGATAATATTTATATTAAAACTCACAGCATATGTGTTGTCGTATTTTGCACGATAATTGTAATAATGAAATTGTAGTTGTTTTCTGTACCATGTATTTGGCGACTCAGAATGGGTTGTGTGGACTTATTTTGGGGGCATCATATTTGGTATCAGAGCTTAGGGAAATGATCTCTGGTGGAGATCTGAGATTAGAACTAGGACGGGAGAGACGAGTAAATCCTTTGCTAGTGTGTCATACCTAAGCTTATTTGTTGGTCGGTCAGAATATAGGGATATTATGTGGCATGCCAATTTCTTTAATTAACCCTTGTTTTGTGGCAGTATTTGAGAATGACATCTAAAAATGTTGAGATAAGCAATGGAGCACGTGAGACTATTGAGACATCGACAATCAACAACCAGGATAATGTGCATCAGGAAGGCAATATTCCTCTTGTAAACAACTCCACCGATCAAACGATGAATGATGAGATGTTTAGAAGGTTTTTGCAGTTCATGCAAAACCAGACGAGAGAGACTCCCATTCAAAATGTAGGTGGAAATAATGACAACTCACGACTGGTCACTGCTAAGAAATTCAAGGAGTTGGGACAGCCAGAGTTTTTGGGAAAGCCAGATTCGATCAAGGCGGAAACGTGAGTTAAGAAAATTACCAAGATATTTGATGTCTTGGGATGCACGGGGGAACAGAAGGTTCCATTCGCCACCTTTATGTTCCGTGGTGAGGCGACATCGTGGAATCTATGAAGCGCACTCCACCGCCGCACTTAATATGTCTTGGAAAGCGTTCCAGAAACTGTTCAATGATAAGTACTTTCCTGAAAGTATTTGTCATACGAAGGAAGTAGAGTTTATCAGACTGGAACAAAACAACATGTCTGTGTCCTAGTACGAGGCTAAGTTCGCGGAGTTATCCTGGTTTGCACCTCATTTGGTAGAGAATGATGAACGTATGATGTGGATGTTTCTGAGAGGTTTGAACGCCAAAATTCGTCAATACCTCATTTCTCACAAATTTTCTCTATATTAAGATGTTGTGAACAAGGCTCAATTATTAGAGCGAGATAATGAGTCTGTTCAACCGGGGGATCACAACCAGGGTCGTACCGGTGGCAGCAGTCATCGGAGCAATGACAAACAGCGGGGAGGAAAATATCCGGACAGAAGCGGTTTCCACTCTGCTGGTAATCGTGACCATGATAGTAGAAAAAGCGAGTCGGGGGGAGATTTCAAAAAGAGAAGGTACAACAATGACAACGTGAGGACGCCAAAGACCAACCTGCTTTGGGAGGAGAACGACCACCTATGCAGATGTTATAAATGAGGAAAAGAGGGACACATCATCCCAAACTACCCACAACAATTTAAGGTGTGTTATAAATGTGGAAAGGAAGGTCATATAGCTCGAGATTATCATGTAGAAAAATCAAGTCTAGCGGGGATGGTGACTCCAAAGGCTGTCCCAGACAAGTCAAAGTCGGTAGTTCCTGGAAGAGCTTTTATCGTGACTGTCCAAAATATGAAGAACCCAAACGAGGTGATTACGGGTAAGCTAATCATAAACTCTTGAGAAGTTTATACCTTATTAGATACCGGTTCTACCCATTCTCTTATCTCTCCTGCTTGTTCTAAACGTTTGAACTTGACTCCTGAGAAATTAGACTTTGACTTATCTGTTGAAACTCTGTTAGGAGAAACTTTCATTACATCCACTATTTATAAATCTTAATTGATTCAAGTTAGGAACATCACATTACCTGTTGATCTCATCTCTTTAAAGATACTTGCATTTGATGTGATTTTAGAGATTGATTGGTTAACTACTCATCATGCCAAAATTGATTATTTTCGTAAGGTCGTTAGTTTTCATATTCCTAACCAACCTGTTATGCGAATTCAAGCAACCAAACCCCTAAAGTTAATCACTGTCATATCAAGCCATAAAGTCATTCATTTATTAAAAAATGTTTGTCAAGCTTTCTTAGCCCATGTCATGGACTTGAACAAAAATACGTCATATTTAAATAATATTTCTGTTGTTAGTGAATTTCTTGACGTATTTCCTGAAGAACTTCCTGGCCTACCCCCAGAGCGTGATATCGAATTTTGTATTGACCTTGAACCCGGTACAAAACTCATTTCCAAAACCCCATATCGAATGGCTCCTATTGAACTTCAGGAGTTAAAAACCTAACTACAGGAGTTGTTAGATATTGGTTTCATTCGTCCTAGTACATCTCCTCGGGGTACTCCTGTATTATTTGTAAAGAATAAAGATAGGAGGATGCGACTTTGCATTGACTATCGGGAGTTGAACCATGTCACCATCAAAAATAGGTACCCACTACTTTACATTGATGACCTGTTTGACCAGTTGCAAGGTGCTAAATTCTTCTCAAAAATTGATCTTCATTCTGGATATCATGAGTTAAAAATTAAAACTGATGACATTCCAAAGATTGCTTTTAGGACTCGGTACGGGAATTATGAATTCCTAATCATGTCTTTTGGATTGACTACTGCTCCTGCGGCTTTCATGGATATGATGAACCAAGTATTCAAGGAATATATAGATCATTTTGTGGTTGTCTTTATTGATGATATCCTCATCAATTCCAAAAGTCGTGAAGATCATGAGCAATACTTGAGGCTGATACTCTAAAAGCTTCGTGAAAATAAGCTATATGCCAAGTTAAAGAAATGCGAGTTCTGGCTTAAAGAAGTAGCATTTCTTGGGCATGTTGTATAGAAGTATAGAATATCAGTTGACCCAACAAAGATTGAAGCAATACAAAGTTAGGAGCAACCTAAGTCAGTAACCGAAGTACGTAGCTTTCTGGGCTTAGTGGTTATTATCGGAGATTCGTGGAAGAATTTTCTTGAATCGCTACTCCATTTACTCATCTAACTTGAAAAGATACAAAATTTAAATGGAGCGAGGAATATGAGAAGAGTTTCTAAGAACTCAAGAGGAGACTCATTTTGGCACCTGTTCTGACAATACCATCAGGTTCGGAGGGATTTGTCATTTACAGCGATGCTTCAGGCAAAGGTTTAGGATGTGTTCTCATGCATCGCATGGGAAAGTCATAGCCTATGCCTCGCGACAACTCAAAGAATATGAGAGGAATTATCCTACTCATGATCTAGAGTTGGTAGCAATAGTTTTCACGTTAAAGATTTGGAGGCACTACCTATATGGGGAGAAAGTGGAGATCTATTCAGATCATAAAAGCCTCAAATATTTCTTCACCCAAAAAGAACTCAATATGCGGCAACGACGTTGGCTCGAGCTATTGAAAGATTACGACCATACCATTCAATACCATCCTGGAAAAGCGAACATGGTTGCTGACGCATAGAGTAGAAGATTATATGCGGGAACGAGTGCTATGCTGTCAACACAAAGGCCCATTTTGTGTGATTTACAAAAGATGAAGATAGAGTTTAAGACTCCGGGGACCCATGCAATGTTGTCAAGTATATGCGTAGAACAGACTTTAATTGATAAAGTTAAAGTTGTTCAAGCCACAAACCTAGAGCTAATGCGTATGAAGAAGAAAGTATAAGAAGGTGCTATTCCAGAAGCCAGAATCGATGAAGAAGGAATACTTCGAGTCAACTCCAGACTTTGTGTTCCTAACGACTCTGATTTGAAGTACAAAATCATGATGAAGGCACACAACACACCATTTACGATTGTGAGAGCCCCGAATCCGGGTCCCAAATCATCGCGGATCCGGTACAATCATTCTATCACTATTTCTATTGCGGAAGATATAAACATAAATTATTTATATAATACACTTTACACACTATTCCCCAAAATCGAATAACCTTAACTTATACACAAACCATAAACTATCTAACATATATCATTATTATCCAACTATACTATTACAATCTAGCTGCACATTTTATCCCAAGCAAAACTTGGCATTATCCTTTTTCTATATCCGAACGCATTCGCCTTATCTGCAATGTTTATCATGATATAGCAAGGGTGAGAATGAAAGTTTCCCAGCAAGTTTAAATACAATTTAAGGATATATCATGATTAAAAGAGTCTGAATAATAAGCTGACTATAATTCATTAATATAATTGAGAACTAGCACGAACAAACTTTTGACTGAACAAGTATTGAACATGAACAAATATATCTGGACCAACTGGTAATGAAGGTGATCAGCCTTTCATACCTGACTTATACATGCAATATGTATAGAGTACAATTATCCATGGCAATCAGCAATGATTAACCATAAGCATATCTAAATAAAACAACTCTTAGTAGAGTTAAGTAAAACTTGCTTGAACCGTTGATTACCGCTACACAATTTATATCGCTTTATCCGAAGACCTAATATTAGTAATATAGATCTCCAATATTAGAATAATATCATCACAATATAATACTATTATATATATATATACATAGAATAACCTAAACACATAACACATAACCTTATCAGTTTACAACACACATAAGACTTAGTATCAGGTCAAACTATTTCAGTCTGACTTGAAGCTGAAACAATTTTATCATCCCGATGGTCTAGTCGGACAAATATCGAGTTTAAGTTCAGTTAAACTCTGCCTAAACACTTAACAATTATCTCAGATAATTTTCTTAGAAGTTAAAATAATTTCCATAGGCTCATAATAATTTTCAAATAATTATTACCATTTATCATGATTTTTCAATCATTAATATTATATTAATATGATTTAAAATACTTTACTCTCATATATTATAAGTTTTTCTTGAACATAAAAGTCAAATACCAATCCAGCAACCTGGATTCCAAATCCAGCAAACTGGATTTCAAATCCAGCAAGCTGGATTCAACATATTTTCAATTCAGTAAACTACTTTTCAATTTAGCAAGCTAGATTCATTATCCTTTTCACAAAAATACCAAATCAACTTATTATTTTTCTATCCTTTTCTCAAACACATATACATATATATCATACACAAAAAGTATTTTTCCAACTTCCTTTAGTATTTTTCAAAAATCATTTTTTAGTGCGTAGCTTAAGAAATTAGCCCTATCATGCTTAAGTCCAGAAATGCCCATCTTTTGACACAATCTTATACTTCATAACGTGACACTCCAGTTTAAATTTCGTGGCCATCGGAGTTATAAAACTCCGGTTATAGCCGTTTTCGTCGGAAAATCACAAAAATTGAAATGGTCATAACTTGGTCATTGTAAGTCAGAATGAGCTCATTTTTGGACAGGAGGTACTTAATACCATATATTTTCATGTCCCAAAAGGCCGGAATTTATTTCATAAATTAAGTTGCCGAAACAGCCCTCGCAAAATCTTGGCAGTTTACTTTTGTCATTTTGCAGTTTTGGAGTCCTTTGCTAAAACTTAAATAAAATGAGATCTATAACTCCAATTAATGATCTGTCAATTTTGTTGGATTCTTATCTTTCTGATCTAAATTTTTCATCTATCACAATCCATATTTGGACATTTTAAGCTCCCGGAAATTAGCCTGGAAGTGGCTGATAAAAACTGTTGTTCTAACAATTTTCTTAGCTTTGAGTAGTTTGGGATAAATTCCATAACTTGCTCATTTTTCAACCTAATTGAGTGATTCCAAAGGGTTTTTATCCTTCATACACAGATCTAGCATCCTAAGAACATAAATCACAAATATCCATCATAGATTTCAAAAATCAAAAGCTATATCATACTTTGAAGTTTAAGCTTTCCGGAAAATTCTATTTTTCTATTCCTTCTGATTTCAACCAAATCAACACCCAATAAGGGTAGATCTACACACAAAACACTCATCAACATGTATATACATGGTTTTTGAGTTTAGAACTATAGATTCAAGGTTTGATTTACAGTAATAAAAAATTACATAAACAAAAAGGGGTTTATACCTTTGCTTGATTTTCTTTCTCCTTCAAAAATCTGAGATGGATCTTGGGTGTATGAAGATCAAAGTCTTCTCTTCTCCTTCTCCTCTTGGAGCTGCCGAATGGTAGCTCTCTCTCTCTCTATTGTCTCTCTCTTTCTTTCTTAGTTGCAAAGTAGGAAATAAGATATGAAAGAGAAAATGGGTTTTATTTGTTTGTTAGTAATCTATGTATAGATATATTTTATATATCTACATACATCCCCCAATCTCATCTCTTCTTCTCTTCCTTAATCATTATATTGTTGCTTGCACTTTTGGATAAAAATAAGTGTTGGTCAAATAAATACGTGACACATGAGCTAGTGGTAGATAAGTATCATGATTACATCCATTCCCCCTCATTTTCTCTCTATCTTATCCAGCCATGTGGCCAATTTTTGTCTAAGATTGGTTTCATTCTATGCTTTAATTAACTTACTAAATGTCCAACATATCCCCTCCCACTTGGGCTAAAAGTTGGGCATTTTCGATTAATGTGTTGTTTGGCCTCTAACCAATTTCGTTGGGCCAACACTTGGGCTATAAAATTTACATAGTGCCATACCTTAATTCTTATCCAACCCAAATCATTTAATTAGGGTTTTCATTTCCTCAATTATAACATAAATCCTTACTCATGCACATTTAATTTCTTAACCCAATTA
This sequence comes from Panax quinquefolius, assembly GCA_020205615.1. Taxonomy (NCBI): domain Eukaryota; kingdom Viridiplantae; phylum Streptophyta; class Magnoliopsida; order Apiales; family Araliaceae; genus Panax; species Panax quinquefolius. The sequence continues at coordinate 669,336 of JAINUW010000482.1, read as the reverse complement.
GACTTGCTATAATTAGGTTATCAAATTAATTAATTGAGATGTATAAAATAAATCTCTTAGAATTGTATATATTATAAATAATAATATTCTCCCATACCATAACCTCTTAGGTTATTTAATTATCACACCCAATACATATATATTAGGTTACATAACTTAATTCTTTTATTTGTTTATATTACAAAAAAATATAAACCATCACATAATATTCATATTCCTTACACACATAACTTTTAACCCTTAGGGTTTTATACTTAGCATTAGAGTTTCTAATTTAGTCCCTAATATATAATCAAAAATACTTAAGCCATTATATTTAGCCTTTGATTTCCCAAATTAGGGTTTTGAATTCTCGAAACTATAATTAGGGTTTTTGAACATATCGTTAGGGTTTCTAACTAAACGTTGACGTTCTTAATAATATTAGGGTTTGACACTGATAAAATTTATCTGGTCAACCCTTGACCCTTAACCACATTCCGAACACATACATAACCATATACACAGAACATAGTCACATATACACTTAATCCTGAATAATTCACCTAAATCCTTCACAGAATTTTGAAATCCTCAAAATTCCATCCCAAAAACATCAAACGCATACACTTATTTTCTGTCTAAGTCTATTATTTGACCTTAAATCAATCATTTAAGATTTTAATAAATTGTCTAATTTCTCGGGTTGTCACAACGATTCATCCTGCAAGTACTAAAATGTATCGTGATCTTTAACATGCGTTTTGGTGGAGCAATATGAAGAGAGAGATCGTAGAGTTTATCTCAAGATGTTTAACTTGTCAACATGTCAAGGCGGAGCATCAAGTACCAAAAGGTCTATTGCAACCCCTTGAGATTCCAGAATGGAAGTGGGAACACATTAACATGGATTTCGTTACTGGTCTTCCCAAGGTTTCTCAAGGCATAGATGCAATTTGGGTCATTGTCGATAGATTAACCAAGTCTGCTCATTTCTTGCCTACACGAGAAACTTATTAACTTGAACGTCTTACTCGTATATACATAAATGAAATTGTGAGATTGCATGGTATGCCAGTATCCATAGTTTCTGATCGAGACCCAAGATTCACTTCATGATTTTGGGTTAGCTTGCAGAAAGCTATGGGCACAGATTTATTATTTAGTTCGGCATACCATCCTCAAACGGACGGGCAATCAGATAGGACTATTCAAACTCTTGAAGATCTATTGAGAGTTTGTGTTCTAGACTTCAAAGGGAGTTGGGGATAAATACTTACCATTTATGGAATTCTCCTACAACAACAGTTATCAGGCAAGTATAAGTGTGGCTCCATTCGAAGCATTTTATGGAAAAAATTGTCGCTCTCCAGTATGTTGGGATGAGATGGGTGAAGCAACATTGTTGGGACCAGAGTTGGTATGTATGACTATAGAAAAGATCCAAATGATCCGACAACGTATACAAACGGCACATGATCGTTAAAAGAGTTATGCAGATGTTCATTGAAAGGACGTGGAATTTAATATTGGGGATCATGTATTGTTATGTGTTTCTCCATGGAAGGGAGTTACAAGATTCGGGAAGAGAGGAAAGCTTAATCCATGATTTGTTGGTCCATTTGAGATTCTTGACCGAGTAGGAAATGTGGCCTATAGACTCGCATTACCTCCAAGCATGTCTCGTGTTCATAATGTTTTTCACATATCTGTGCTTCACAAATATTTGAAAGACCTAAACCACATTATTGAGTTAGAACCAGACGAGATAGCCGAAGATTTAACATACGAGGAGGTACCTGTCAAGATCTTGGATAGGAAGGAGAATGTACTACGCACAAAGGTTATACAACAAGTCAAAGTTTTGTGGAGGAACCATGCTATTGAGGAAATGACATGGGAGTTGGAATAGAAAATGAAAGCGAGGTATCCTCACCTTTTCGAAACACCAGGTGTGACACCCCCAAAATAGGTATACACCACCCATTATGAGTCGCCAAATACATGGTACAGAAACAACTACAACTTCATTAATACAATTTTTGCACAAAATACGATAACACATAAACAGTGAGTTTAAATACAAATATTGTCTTCTAAATAATATCCACACTCAAATAAGTCCTCATTACAATTATTGATGCACTATTTTACAAAATAGCAAGGAGTGGTAAAACAACTATCCTGAAACATCACTCTATACCCCAACTGGTTCCCGCTATATTCTCGCTTCTTGAGAAGAAAAATAGAACAAAAAGGAAAAGGGTGAGCTCAACTAGCCCAGTAAAGAATATTATGACTAAGATTAAGTAGAACAAATTATCGTTAGCCTTCAATAAATCAGATAAAATATAATGGACAACAAGTTTTAGATCACTATTCACAGCGAAAATAATAATTCATTAGAAGAGTTAAGTAGAGAATGAAATCTACTATCTTCTATGATTTAAAAGTCCATCATCAATATTTTATCCCTGTAACATCAATCAATATACATCTTGAATCAAATATTCATCTATGCACTACAGGCTAAAGATATTTATCAGTTGGTCATGTTCATCTCAACACCTGTCCATCTTTGCACTACGGGCCAAAGATATTCATTAGGTAATCATTCATCTTTGCACTACAGGCCAAAGATATTCATCAAGTAATCATTGGTCTTCGTACTATAGGCCAAAGATATTCAGTTATATCACCATTTAGGACTGAGGATGATGAAAAATATTTTTAAAGAAAATGAATCCAGTGAGATAAAAAGATAGATTAGGGATTCGTACATCTAAGTTCAAAAATACTCCATAATAATCAATTGTGGAGCAAAATTCAAGAATGAAGATCAAAACATGGATACAATCAAAGATAGTAACCATAATAGACAACTTGGGCAAAGAAAAGAAAATTTAATTTTTCTGTGAATAGTGCTGTATTCGTGAATAGTGCCGTATACGTGAATAGTGTCATATACGTGAATAGTAACCTTGACATGAAAACGTAAAAATTTCACAAGAAAGTTTAGACCAATATTTCAGTGAAATGACATTAGATGAAGCGCAAAACTCAAAGAATTTTTGATCATTTCAGGAATTATAGAAGCAATACTTACCATAGTAAGTTTAGAGTTAGGAATCTGAAATAAACAATATACGAAACTGCAAATGGATTTTCAACTGTCAAGCGGTAGTCTGTGTAGACAGATCATTTCCATAATTTTATAACAAATGAATACAAAGGGTTATTCATCAGGCATGCGGTAGTCCGCGTAGACAGGTTATTCCCACAGAATAATAAAGAATGGAATAACAAAAGGATTTCACCATGCATGCGGTAGTCCATGTAGACAGGTTATTCTAACAGAATAATAAAGAATGGAATAACAACCCTTACGAGTATTGAAAGAAATAACTCTCTTCATGAATACGAAAGAAATAATACCTCTTACCTTAATAAAATTTCAGAGACCGCACTAGTGTAATAACAGGATACGCTTCTTCTTTCTCTATTATTCTCTCTATAGCTTTAGTGAATTGGTGACAAATAATGAAGAAATGAGCATCTATTTATAGGCTTGGCAGAGTAAGGGTAAAATAGTCTTTTTGCCATAATCTATGACATCATCACTTACCTTATCATTCTAATGACATCATTGCATACCTCATCGCTCCGATGACATCATTGCATACCTAATTGCTCTGATGACATCATTGCTTATATCGTACGAATTCAAAGTCAATTTGTTCTCTTCCACCTCATTTTACTTTATACCATGAATTTACTATAATAATGTTACCACTCAAATTATAAAAATCATACTATTATGTAATCACATCATACTACTATAATGTAATATTATAATAATATATTTGAATAAATTATTTTATCAGAAAAGATAAAATACCAACTTTAAACAAATGTCACATGCTAAAAATTCCTCTATTTAAATCTACATTGAATAAATATTTTCTTATCATATATATCAACAATTAATTATTCACAAATAATATTACGAACTATAATATTGACAACTAGGTCGTTCCCGGAAAGAGGGGCTTTCAGATATTTCTCCTTCTTGGCCCAAGATGATTAGGTGACGAAAGCCCTTTCTGAAGCAGAACTTCCTTAGACATTGGCAATAATGCTATCTAATAATATTATTCAAATAATATGAATTATTGATCGATAATGGAAAATCTTTGTGCGATGACAATTATTGAATCAATAATATAAAATATCGGTAATAGCAATTATTGAATCAATAAAATAAAATATTGAACGATAATTCTTTGTAACAATTATTGAGTAGTGCCTTCTTACGTAAGAATCAATAATTTAAGAATATTATGCGATACCATATCTTCTTTGTGCGATCATACGTATTCTTTATATTTTAACCACGGTATTCCAACGATGTTAGCAGTAACAACTATCTTAGTCATTTATAAAAACTCAATTTGGTCGTTTTCTTCATCCGATAGTTTTTTTGTTATAGGGCCCTGAAATGGTACGTATTAAATCGTATGGATATTCCCCGACAACAAGAATATTCCACGACCAAACGAATATTCCCCGACAATAATGAATATTTTATAACCACTTGCTTATTTCACAAAATTTACACATTTTACCCATAACTAACCACATTAACCAATTCCACCCCTTACCATGTCAAAATAATTAATAGAGGAAATTCAATTTTATTTATCAAAAGTCGGGGTCTTACAACAGGTACGTACGTCAATTTTGAGGATGAAATTTCATAAGGATGGGAGGTTGTAAGACCCCAACTTTTATGAATAAAATAGAATTTTCTCTATTTATTATTTTGAAATAGTAAGGGGTTAATTCGATTAATGTGGTTAGTTATGGGTAAAATGCTTAAATATTTTAAATAAGCAAGTGGTTATAAAATATTCATTGTTGTTGGGGAATATTTGTTTGGTCGTGGAATATTCTTGTTGTGAGGAATATTCGTATTTACGCAAGACAAATTCATTTGGGGCCCCATAACTAAAAAGTCATCTCGATGAAGAAAAACGACAAGTATGCTTTTTTTATAAATAACGGTGTAGTTAGAATTGCTAAAATCGTTAGAATACCCAGTGGTTAAAATACAAAGAATACGCTGTGATGTTGCAGAGTAATAGCGCATTTATATCAATAATAATTCTAATTATCGATTCTTACGTAAGAAGTCACTACTCAATAATTGTTACATTAATTATCGCTCAATATTTTATTTTATTGTTTCAATAATTGCTATGTTGATATTTTATATTATCGATTCAAAATCACATCGCATAATATTTCCCATTATCGATCAATAATTCATATTATTTGAATAATATTATTAAATAGCATTATTGGCAATGTCTAAGGAAGTTCTGTTTGTGAAAGGGTTCGGGTCACCTAATCATGCTACCAGAAGTGAGAGAAATCCTTATCTGAAAGCTCCTCTTTCTTCGGGAACGACCTGGTCATTATTATTATGATTCAGAATATTATTTGTGAATAATTAATTATTGATAAAAATGATAAGGAAATATTTATTTTATGTGGATATAAATGAAGGAATTAACGCTGAGGTGTTTTATCAGTATTTTGTCGGAATGAATGTATCAAAATCATTCGTATGTGAATTTCGATCATTTTTCGTTTGGAATTTGGAAAAACTTTCTTCTACAAAGTTGTAGAGAATTAAATTTCCAATAGAATGGACATAAGATTAAAATTTTTCTGGTAAAAGGGATATTTATTATGAATTATTGAAGTTCTAGAATAATTGATTTTTGGAGTTATAAATATTTTTTTAAAGAAAAACATTTTTTTGTTGGTGGGCCCCACTAGTGTGCTGATGAATTTGCTCAAGGGTGGGCTTAAAAATTTTTTATATAAAATATTATTTTATTAAATTTTCTGCTTTGGTGTTCTATGCATTTTTCTATAAAGCCAAGGTGGTTTTAAGCTTGAAAGAAGCTCCATAATAGATTTTCATATTGGACTTGGTTTTCTCTTTCGAAGATCTCATGAAGGTCTTGCTAAGGGTTTTGGAAGAAGCTCACTTGCTGAAATCAGTGGATGTTGAAAAGTTCCAGCATCTGGTTGATCACATTTTTAACAACAATGTGATATCTTTCACTGGTGATGACATACCTACCGAAGGGACTGGTCATTGCAAACCGTTGCACATAGCGGTTCTGTCCTCCAGATATATGGTGGGATGAGTTTTGATAGATGGGGGATCGTCCTTAAACATCTGCCTTTATGCCACCTTGGAGAAGATGAATATCAATCTCAATAGGATCAGAAGCAGCCATATAGTTATCAAAGCTTTTGATGGATCCCGAAAAAATGCTGTCGGAGAGATTGAACTGCCTGTGGCGATTGGTCCACATACATTTTGCGTATCCTTTCTGTTAGGTTTTGTGAAAATTAAAGTAGCAATCAAATTGCAAAAATATCCGAAGAAAAATAAAATCAGATTTTAAAATTTTTCACAAACCAATTACTCGGATCATCCTTTATGCATATTATTAATTAAAACAAAGAACAAGAAGTTATGGAATCATACCCTTGTAGATACGAGCTTCGACAGGTACGAGTTCACCTCCTACTTCTCCGCGATCTCCTTGAATCTCCGGGTAGATTCCTTCCTTTGATCAATGTTAGCCACCCAAGTGTATGGCCTCTAGAGGTGATCCACCAAGGAAGAAGAATTTTCAATAAGAAGGTTGTATTGTCTCAAACTCTAGTTTTCCCTATCTCTATAGAAAAGGGGGTGTACTCTCCAATAATTCGAATTGCGTATATCTGATATCTGATATAAGACTCCTTTTATAAACATATCAGGTAACCCTATTTAATTAAAATAAGGTATTATTTATTTAATTTAACTCTTTTAATTAAATAGGCTCCCTAATCTTATTAGGGATAATTAATTAAACTCCTTTAACTAATTTTCCCTCCTAATCCTATTAGAATAAATGAGAGTACTTATATTAAATTAATTTCTAAACTCTTTTAGAAATTAAAATAATAATAATTGTAATAATATTAATATGACTCCTCTTATTAATTTATATTTAATATTTCTAAAATATTAAATAATAAATATTAAGCTATTTAATTTATTCTATCACCATAGATTAAATTAAATAAACTTAACATATTATTACGATTATGCCATTAATTTCATAAATAATTATTCTTCCTTTTATGGTGTGACCCTTTAGGTTCTCCATATTAAACCTAGGTTGTGAATAAATCAATTAGAAATAATTGTAATCTTATTTAAATAAATAAATAAAACTATTAATTTATTTAAATAAATAATATTTATTCTACAATAGGGTTAAACCTCCCCTAATGATCAACGACTTTCCGGATAATATAGATTTTAACATTAATCATAAAAGAATCTTTGAGTAAATAGTTCTGCAAATAATTCAATCCTTCCACCATACAATGTCCCAATTAAATAAAAGACATAAAATTACTGTCAAGTCTTATTTTATTTAATTATATGTATTTCGATTCCTAAATGCACAACTCCTAATGAATGCAAATTAGAAACTACTTTCTAATTTCATTCCACCTTGGCCAAGGATTCCCGGGTTGTCATTTATCGAATCACATAGGACATTTCTCTTCTTTTACTAGAAGTGGTAGATTCTTTATTGATCATTCATTATCTCTATATATAACTTATTACACCCAAGCATACCCTTTGATATACTCGAAGAGTCTTAAGGAATAAGTTAAAGTATAATTCATTATATATAAGATACTATGATCATCTCAAGTCTAAGGATCATTTGTACTACTATCACTACAAGAATTCCTATTGACAGGCAAGTAAAACTCCATTAGGAATTACTTAGCGAGTCACGTTCAGTGAACTTATTCTCTAATAAGCACCTACATACTTGCTTTAGTGTCTCCACACAAATGATCATGAGATCAATCATCCTCATCCAATGAGCAAGCAACATACGTACCAATCTATCTGGATTCACTAATCCTCTTTTTAGTAATCCATTGATTGGGAACATTTTAGTTTTAAGCTATTTAAGAATTTAGATCTCAATAGTATGATCTCATCATGATTCTAAAAACATTGCTTAAAACTATGGGTTTATCATATATTATTAAAACAACACCATGTAGATAATTAAATTCCTTTAATAAATAACTCTTTTATTAATAAATAAATAAGATTGATTATAAAGTATATGCTTTATCATCATACATAATTGGCTTGTATGCATATTACTTTCAATCTCACACTTGCACTAAAGCCAATCGCCGTGGTATCTCATACCCATCTTCTCTAAGTGACGATCGAACTACTATTGTGTTAACGCTTTAGTAAATGGATCTGCAATATTGTCTTGAGAGTCCACACGCTCTAGGGTGACGTCTCCTCTTTTAATGATTTCTCTGATCAAATGAAACTGCCGCAACACGTGTTTGAATTTCTGATGAGACCTGGGTTCCTTAGCCTACGCAGTAGCTTTGGTGTTGTCACAAAATAAAGGTATTGGTCCTGTAATGCTAGGAACCCCACCAAGTTCAGTAATGAACTTCTTCATCCAAACAACTTCCTTTGCAGCTTCACTTGTAGCTATGTACTCTGCCTCCATCACTGATTTAGCAACTGTTTGCTATTTGGAACTCTTCCAACTCACTACGCCATCGTTTAAGGTAAACGCATACCCCAAAACGGATTTACTGTCATCTTGGTCCATTTGAAAACTTGAGTCTGTAAAGCCCTCTAGTTTCAATTCAGACCCACCGTAGACAAGAAATACATCCTTAGTTCTTCTTAAGTACTTTAGGATATTTTTTCACTGCCTTCTAGTGTTCTTCTCTTAGATTCGACTGATATCTGCTTATTACACTAAGTGCATGAGCGACATCTAGTCTAGTACATATCATACCGTACATGATAGATCCTATTACTGAAACATAAGGAATCTTACTCATACGGTCTCTCTTTTCAGGTGTCTTTGGGGCCTGTTTCTTGGAGAGATGTATTCCATGGCTCATCGGCATGAGACCTCTTTTGGAATCTTCCATGCTAAACTTTTTTAGCATCGAGTCAATGTACATTCCTTGGGATTAGCCAAACATCCTTTTAGATCTATCTCTATAGATCTTTATCCCCAAAATATAGGATGCTTCTCCCAAGTCCTTCATGGAGAAGTATTTAGATAACCAGATTTTAATTGATTGTAGCATATGAATATCATTCTCTATCAGTAATATATCATCAACATATAATACAAGGAATGAAACAGAGCTCCCACTAACCTTTTTGTACACACATGGTTCATCCTCATTTTTGATAAAATCAAACTCTTTAATTGTCTCATCAAAACAGATGTTCCACCTATGAGAGGCTTGCTTCAATCCATAAATGGATTGTTGTAGCTTACAGACTTGATTTGTTCCAACCTTTGAAATAAATCCCTTTGGCTGTGTCATATACACATCCTCCTCAAGTTTCCCATCGTTTTTACGCCCATCTGCCAAATTTCGTAGTAATGGTAAGCTGCAATCGCAAGCAAAATCCGAATGGACTCGAGCATTGCTATTGGTGAGAAGGTTTCTTCATAGTCAACTCCTTGTCTTTATTTGAAAACTTTTGTGACCAGCCGGGCCTTATAGGTCTCTACCTTGCCGTCTGATCCAGCCTTTCTTTTAAAGACCCATTTACACCTAATATGCTTAATGCCTTGAGGTGGTGAAACCAAAGTCCATACTTGGTTCTCATACATGAAGTCCATCTCGGATTTCATGGCTTCTTGCCACTTCTCTGAGTCTTTGTAATTTAATGGATCATCATCATCTATGATGCGTACCTCATCGTCATCCTCTTTGGTATCAGATATCTATCAGATATCTTTGGTACTCTTCCAGATTTACGAATAGGGTGTGGTACAGAAGGAATCTCTACTTGGACATGTTCATCTATTTGATCTGTAGTGGTTTGTGGTTCTTGAATTTCTTCAAGATCTATTTTCCTCCCACTGGCCCCTTCAAGGATAAACTCCTTTTCCAAGAAGGCAACATGTTTGGAAACAAACACCTTTTGTTCAGTAGGATTATAGAAATAATATCATAAACTTTCTTTAGGATATCCCACAAAAGTACACTTATCAGATCTTGTCCCAAGCTTATCATTCTGAAACCTTTTCACATAAGATGGACATCCCCAAATCTTAGCATGCTTAAGACTTGGCTTCCTCCCTGTCCACATCTCATATGGAGTCTTAGGGATAGATTTTTAGGGAACCTTATTTAGTAGATATGTAGCTGCTTCTAGGGCATATCCCTAGAATGACACCAGAAGATCGGTAAAACTCATCACAGAACGAACCATGTCCAACAGTGTTCGATTTCTACTTTCAGATACACCATTCAGCTGTGGCGTCCCTAGTGGAGTCCATTGTGAGATTATACCATTTTCTTTGAGACAATTGAGAAACTATCTACTTAAGTATTCACCACCTCAATCTGATTGAAGAATCTTAATACTTTTGCCCGTTTGTTTCTCTACTTCACTTCTGAACTCTTTGAACTTTTCAAATGATTCAGATTTGTATTTCATTAAATACACATCCAAATTGTCGATGTCGGGATTTTTAGTTGTCCCTTTTTCGTTACTTTTTCTTTGGTGTTCTCATGTTAATGTGAGATTTGTTTGAAAAAATAAGTGAAAAAGGTTCGACATGTGTAATGTCGACGATGGACTGTTAAGAGTCATCAGTTGGTGTTTTTAACTAGTTGCACCAACACAACCAAAAAGGTTTGCACATTGACCCAGTGATGTGACACTGCTAAACGGATCTGTGAAACCGAGATTCATTTGAGTTCGGGGGCTTGATTATGCCGAGGGAAGGTGTTAGGCACCCCCCGAAATCCGTGTTGCCACGGTGACCGCCACTTTTCAAGAAACTGTTATATGAATGTGTGTGTATGTGTGTGGATCAATGTGCAATTATTTGAAAGTAGTGCGAGGTCTCGTTCGCACCTATATACAAAGGGTTTGAATTTATAGAAAAATTCAGTTTTAAGCAAGATATAGCAATGAAGTTTTGTAAAAGAGGTTTTTCAAACCCTGTGCTCAATAGGAATTGAGACCTTTTCATACTTCCATTTTATTAGTAAATGTTCGGCTTATTTGCTTTTATTTTCGAGATGCGAGGCATCTTCGAGAAAATAATATACAGCAGTACCGAACTCCTCATGGGCATGATAGCCTTCTAAGAAAATTCAGACACCGTAAATAATGTACAAGTTGCTTACAGCTGAAAATGTCCATCTCGGGAACCGAATCTAGATTCAGTAGACTGAATCAGTGATCACATGATTCTTAGGCTCACATGATCTTTGTAGTTTGTAGGGAAAGCGATGGCGATTATATATATAAAAGTCAGTAAATATATATATATAGACATGATCAACCACCACGAAGCAACTCCATGGGGGATCAGAAATGTAAATATATAAAAGCGGTAAATATATATATATATAGACATGATCAACCACCACGAAGCAACTCCATGGGGGATCAGAAATGTAAATATATATATATATATTTAGACATGATCAACCACCACGAAGCAACTCCATACGGGATCAGAAATATAAATATATAAAAGCGGTAAATATATATATAGACTTGATCAACCACCACGAAGCAACTCTATGGGGGATTAGAAATGTAAATAAAGCAGTAAATGCGATCAACCGCCACGAAAGTAAACTCCAGTGAGGACTAAATATAAATAAAGCGGTAAAAAGGTCTCAAGTAAACTCTGTGCTGGCGGATAAGTATATATATATATATATATATATATATATATATATATATATATATAGCAGTAAATGCTCCGATGTAACATCCGGGCTCATCGAGATATATATTCGATAACGATATATATATATATATATATATATATATATATATATATATATATATATATATATATAAAAAGCGAGTAAACGCTCCTGATGGAAAATCCGAAGCTCATCAAACATAGTTCGACAACGGTTCATATATATGAGTATATATATATATATATATATATATATATATATATATATATATATATATATATAAAAGCAAATAAACGCCCGGGCATCAAGTCTAGGCTCAATCGAGGCATAACTCAATAATGTTAGTCCATATATAATATATATATATATATATATATATATATATATATATATAAATATACAGACAGAAATGAAAACCACGGACCGAAGTCCGGGCAAACACACTTAACGCGACTCTCAACGTGAAGAACAGTGTGTGCAAAGATGAAGAGAAAGGCTTTAAAGTGTGTAAGAAGGCTTACAGTGGACTTCCAAAGAAGACTCCAATAACTATAAATGGATAAGTACTCAGCTCCCGCCGGTAAAAATATGACAGAATATAAGCTCAAAAGTGTTTGAAATAAGAAAACACTCAGTTTATGGTGTGTACAAAGCCAATTGGACAAGGTTTCCTCGCTCTTTCTCTTCTAAATAAGGCCACCCCAAGCCCCATATACATAGAGGGGGGTGCCACAGGTCTACCCGCGGCTGCCCGGTCGCCTAGGGCCTTCGTGGGTCCTGTCGTGTCGTCAAAGACGTACACTTTCGGATAACGTCTTTGTTAATTTCGATCGCTCATAACTTTCAATCCGGGAGTCCGATGGAAGCGTGCCATACCATTTCAAAAAGCTCTTTTCGAGAGCTACACAATGACATAGGATTTTCCCTTTTTTGATTTCAGAAATATGGATCCATGACTGAAATAGCATTTCTGGGTTTCTCTTATGCAATCCGGTGAGCTGTTTTATGTAGTTTGCGCTCCAAAGTTAAGATATGGGTCTTGTGGGACTTCTATTAAAGCAATTTGGGTTGAAATGAGTGTATTTGGTTTGAAGTGAAGTTGATTTGGCAAAAATAACCATTTTGCCCCTCCCGGGGTTATCTCCGATTTTCACACATTTGTAGTCATCTTTTCGCAGGGTTATCTTTGAGGTTGTCATGTTGTTGACTCTGAATATCCTTAGGCTTATCTCTGAGGTTGGAATTGATGTTGTGGTCCTCTAAGGTTATTCCTTGTATGAAAAAGACGCTTTTGCCCTCCTACATAGTTAGTAAAAGGAAAAGAAAATTTCGAGTGTCTACATAAATCTTGAGTGATCATCAATGAATGTAATAAAATAAGAATACTCTCCTCGTGCATTCGTTGTCATAGGTCCACATACATTCGTGTGTACCAACGCTAACAACTCTGTAACTCTTTCTTTTTTTCTACTAAAAGGAGATTTAGGGTGTGTTTGATTAGCTCTTAATGCCTCTTAATTGGAGTGCCTCTGATTCGGTCAGAGGCAAAGCATGTTTGGTAAATTTTTTTTTACCTCTTAATGCCTCTTAATCGGCTAGACACAAAATTAAAGCTTAATCATTTAGAGGCACGTCTGAATGAGTTTATATTCTAAAATTACAATATTGTCCTCCCTGGCTTTTGTGAGGAAATATGAGGGTACACTTCTAAAATCAATTACCAATCTCATTGCATTTAAAAGCTTCCAATCCTGAATTTTGTTAAAACTTTGAATTTAGAAGAGGATTTTCATTTTTGAATTTGTGTGGGGGGTATATTTGATTGTCATGCTTTTTAGGGTGCCATTGGTTTTTTGATGCCTATAACAATCTGTTGGCTGCCTTGGCATGATTCCTAATTCCATATGAATTGAAACTTTTAAAATTTAGAAGCATTTCATGATTATGTAATATATAATTATTTTTTTCTTGTGACCATGAATTGATCTTGGCATTGGGTTACTCAGGTGAAAGATTAGGTCGTGTTTAATTATAGTTTTGTTAATAAAGAAATTGGAATGCATTTCGAGTTTTTTATAAATAACTTTTGTGTTTGGAAATTTTGTAGTTTATATATTTTTTTCTTTTGTTCAGAGGATTAAAATGGTAAAATATTGTTATTCAGACATTTGGAATTTTTTTTTATCAAACAACATTTTTTCATTCAGATACAATTCTATTTAGATGCTCTATATTATTCAGACATCTAAACTGTTCAGGTCTTAACAATTAATTTTATCAAACACCACCTTAGTCATTTTTCCCATGAGACAAGATTCACAAGTTGGATATGATTCATAATCCGATAGCTCTAGGAGCCCATCTTTATACAACTTGGATAATCTTGTTTCATTAATATGACCAAGTCTACAGTGCCACATATAGGTATAATTAACATCATCTCTTTTCCTTTTCTTTGTTTGTTCAATTTGAAGTATATTTTCATGCAAGTCAAGAATGTAAAGTCCATTTCGTAAATTACCAACACTATATAAAACATTATTATTGTAAATAGAACAACTATTGTTCTTTATTATAATGTAAAAACCATCCATATCCAATACAGATATTGAAATAATATTTCTAATATGTGACGGAACAAAATAAAAATTATTTAAACTAATGGACTTGCCTCAGCGAAGTTTAAACAATAAGTCCCTACATTTAATGCAAAGAACCTTTGCCCCATTTCCCACTCATAGGACGACTTCATCCTTGCTCAGCTTTCTACTTCTGACCAGTCCCTGCATATTATTACATATGTGAGAACCATAGCCGGTATCCAATACCCAAGTAGAAGATTGACTTTCAGAAAAATTAATTTCAATCTTAAATAAACCTTGATTAGGATTTAAAGCTTCTCCAAGCTTCTTCTGCTTTTGTTCTGGAAGATAATCCTTGCAGTTCCTCTTCCAGTGACTCGACTTGTTGCAATGGAAGCAAATTTCTTTGCTAGCTGGATCAGGTTTCTTTTGATCCTTCACTTTCGCCTTACCCTTAGCCTTCTTGGATTTCTTCTTTTGAGAAGATACCTTGGGCCTCTTCCTTTTCTTGGAAGAATCATCCACCATTAAGACATGGTCCTTCTTGGATGGGAAGTGACCTTCAGCAGTTTTAAACATGTTGAGTAATTCAAGCAAGCTGACATCTAACTTATTCATGTGAAAATTCACAAAAAATTGTGAGAAGGTGTCCGGGAGTGACTGCAAGACTAAATCTTGACTCAACTCCCCATCCATGACGAACCCAAGCTGTCCAAGATGTTCAATCAGATTGATCATCTTTAATACATGAGTCTCAATGGTAGTACTCACGGTTATCCGAGATCGGAAGATCTCCTTAGATATTTCATATCTAGCAGTCTTACTTTGCTCACCATACAACTCTTGAAGGTGCAGTAGCATAGTAGGAGCATCCATGGTTTCATCTTGATCTTTCAAGCTCATTACTCATGGATGCGAGCATGATGCATTGAGCCACAGATGCATCATCTTACCACTTTTTAAAAGTAGCAATCTCTTCCTCAGAGACTGTCTCTGCAATTTTTATAGGTACGGGCGAATTTAGGATATAAGAAATCTTTTCAGCAATGAGAACAATTCTCAGATTCTTTAACCATCAGTAATTGATGCTCGTCAATTTGTTAAGATCAAGTATGCTACGCAGATGAAATTAGTGAATGTGACATTTTCAAAATTACTGCATGTAAAAGATAATATTTTAGCAAACATTCATTTAATTAATTACCAAAATAAATTAGGTCTTATTTTATATTGGTATCTCCCACTATTTTCTTCAAACTATATTACCCTCATGAATATAGTTCGGCAATATCTAATTAAAGATTGGCCAGTGAGAATAAGGATCCCATTTTAAATGTATATAGCCTTGTGTGTGCACAACAAACTATATATAAATAAATAGGCAGACAACTCTTGTAAAATACATCATCATGTAACTCCTTATATTTTGCCTCTTAAATCATAATGGTCAAGTGTGTGCACATCCGAACTAAAATGATTTAAGTTAAGTCATACCCAGCATTTCCATATAAGTGAAGAGAAAACTACAGCCCTTGTGTGTTGATAAGTAGGTTTTATACCTACTTATCTAGTATCTATTACTTGAATTAGTTGCTTAAACCTATGTTTTATAGTTATTTTGTATGCATTGTGTGTTCATTTCATACATTTTATGTTATTTTGTAGGATATGACACGACATTGGCATGAAGAAGCAATGAAAATCAATTTGGACATCTTTTGGACTAAAATACTCAGGCAAGTGCAAGAGTGGAAGATTACAGGGCTTTTAACACTAAGTTGGATGCATGTTCTTGGCTTGAAACTTGGATTTTATTGTAGATATACTTCTTAGCTTTCCAAAACATCTTGAATCATCCCAATCGGAGCTTGGATGCGAGAGTTATGTCCTTTTTTATCAACAAAGATCAAAACTAAGAGTTGTCAAACTTGTAATTTACATAGAATCTACTTCAAGCCCAATTTCGGTCTTGATCCGGACAGAATCTATAACATCTCAAAGAATGAAAGTTGTATATCTCATCGATATCTTCGATTTGATAGGTAGTAGGCCCCGTAACTCCTAGCGGATCAAAAGTTATGCCTTTTTTACCAAAGGATGTCGTAGTTGGAAACAGAGTGGCGTGGGCGCATTTGGGCGATAAGAATTTTCTCCTTTCAAGGCGTGGGCATCTTGGGTCGTCGGTGAGGGGGGGGGGTGGGGAGAGTTAAATTGGGTGTTATGTTGTCCAATTTGAGCTAGGATAGGATTCTTAGTCTCCTAACTTGTTAGGGTGTCCATTAGAACTATAAATACTTGATTTTAACTTGGATTGAGAGGCTAGTTTTGGAGGATTCCATTAGATTAGATTAGAGTTGATTAGGAGCAAAACCCTAGTTCTTATGAGATTGGGAGATTGAAGCAACTTGGAGATCATTGAAGATCAAGAGCAGGAGCTTGAGGAAGATGGAGATTTGCTGACAACAGATTTATTCTTTACTCTTCTCTTAGTTTTATCTATTAATGTGTATTCAAGTGTGGATTCTTAGTTTTAATTCAATGAACTAATTCTTTGTTTGAGATTACAATGGATCTTATTGTTTAGTTTATTTTAATATATTTCACTATCAATTATTATATTCTATCGTGAGAATTGTCTATTGTGATTTGGACTTAATTGTTTAATTGATTGGCCATCAATTACCGTGATAATCTATATGAACTCGAGAGATGAAGTATATATTTAGATCTGATCATGATAGCATGTGTTTGTGATTTTTGCATAGATGGAATTCATGATTCATGTTTAGGATAGAGATATGCTTTTACGCCATATGTAATCTTATAGAGAACTTGTACTTTAAATCCTTTTTAATTGTAATGCACATAGAGATATAGTGGATTAGTTAATTAAGGTGTATTGCTTAATTCTATCATCTATGGATTTAAGTAAGTATGGGTATTATGCATTGAGAGGTGGTTTTATCTGCTTTAGTGTTCTTGATTAACAATTCAAGATAGAGAATAATTGATGAGAAGTGTGTTAACTTAAATGAAGCAATAAGTGAAGTTGTGATCTTAAATCTCCGTAATCTTAATTTAAATAGTGGAATTTAATAGTAGTTTAATTATATAATTTGAAATTCATTTGTTTAAATGAGATTGAGTTGGTTACAGGTTAGTACTTGGTGATTTTTATTAAACAATTCCTCGTGGGAATGATACTCTACTTATACTTTATTACTTGTTGACCACGTATAATTGCATGTTGTGCGTAATTAGATTTTACCCAATAAATTTTTGGCGCCGTTGCCGGGTAATTAGTTTAATATATTTTTTTTGCCAATATTAGCTTCAATCAAATCAGTCTTAATTTAAACATTTTTTTCTTTCTTTTTATTTTTAATTCTCATCCTATATTTCTTTCTTTTCTGGTACCACGGATGACTTTGCGTATCAATGTCCATACACGAAGATGACTCAACCAAGGGAAACATGGATTGACGGGCTTAATATATTTTCTATAGAGTCAGTACAAATCGAGGAAAATTCGAAGACGTTGGAGGTTATCGCAGCCCAAAGGAGTCGAAGGATGGCAAACATGACTCAACCAAGGGAAACAAGGATTGATGGACTTAATGCATTTTCCTCAATATCAGTATAGATTGAAGAACTTTCGAGGATGTTGGATGTTATTGCAGCCCAAAGGAGTCGAAGGATGGCAGTTACATGTGACTATTATGCTGGCAAAACATCAAAGTCGTCAATGCACCGTTAGTTTTGAACCGGTACAATATAATGGAGATTACCTCAACAACTATGTTGATCCTAACTATCACCAAGATTGGGGGTATCACCCGGATTCTTCATGGAGCTACAATTATGATGACCAACATTACGCTCTAAATCCATCATACACACCATAATTTTCATGTCCACCTCCAGTGCCACAAGAAGAAGATAATTCAAGGTTGGAGGAAGCGTTGTCTGAGATTAGAGTGACAAATGAGGAGCGACAGATTAATCAAGAGAGGTCAAATCAAAATCTATAGACAAAAATTCAAAATCTTGAGAATTAGATGGAGCAAATGACCAGAGCCTTAAACAACCACCCACCAAACACTAGGCTTTATGACATGGATGACGAAACTGACGAAGAACCCGAACCGAATCTGTGACTGGATGAGCTACAAGATATCGAAAGTGTGGAGACAATTGGGGATAATGAAATAGAGGTCGACGAAGATCTAAATGGGTCTCCACCAAAGATCAAAGAGTCAGTCAGATTTGCAAAATTATGCCCACTTGGTAGTCATGTCGTCGACGAAGCTCTTGATGACATAAGAGTGAGTCCAATTTTAAATCCATGGTGGGACGAGAAAGAGAAGATAGACGAAGAACCCATGGTGTGTGACAAGCTTCCATGCCCCAAAGTGATCACATACACAATGGAGAAAACACCTAGCTGTGGGACGTTCTTGATTGAGATCATACCAAATCAGAGCATGCTAGGTGACTTTGATGCATTGGCCATCGCCTATGGGAACCTCTAAAAGGACAATTTGTTTCCGATGGATGGAGGGTTCCTCAATTATCGAAGAGGAATTGGATAGCGTTGACCAAACAAAGTCTGGCTGAAGGACTATATATCAAGCGCTTATTGGGAGGCAACCCAAGTTTAATTTTTAGTTTTTTTAGGTTTCATAGTATTTAATAAATTTTTATGTCTTAGGATCTAACAAGCTTGCTTCTATCATATTCACAGGTTAGTCAAGTCCAATTCAAGTGTGGTGCCCGATTCATTCTAATGTGCCTAGCCTATTCTTCAGACTTCGTAGACAAGAAGATAAATTGCTATATGTCAGGGAAGTTCTCTATTTTAATTTTTTCCTATCTTAGCCATTGAGAACAATGTTTGTTTTAAGTTTGGGGGTATTTATCATGTTTAGTATTTACTTGGGCAATGTTTTGATGGAATTTGATTTTTGCCAATGATAAGTGGGTGGTTGATATTGCTAACTCTTGGAGAATTGATGAGCATGCTTAGTCTATATTTTAACTCATTAGTTGGTTTTCACAATACTTGCGAATTTTTTGAAAATTTTTACACATATCCATTTGTTTAGCTAGTTGGGAGTGAATTTTTTTTTGGCTAAATGCTTATGAAAGATACCATTGCAACTTGAGAAATCTTATTTGAGCATCATTCGAAGTGAAAATTAGGCACTCACATAAGTTTGGGGGAAATCTTGGGGTATTTTTGAAAAAACAAATTATTGGAACCTTCCCGAGTTGAATAATTGAAGCATGTGGTGGGTCGAGATGGAGCGTAAAATGCACACCTCATAAACATAGGCACGAGATGGAGCGTAAAATGCACTCGTTCAATGAAAAGTGGAAAGTGAGATGGAGCATAAAACGCACTCACTAAATAGAGAAAAGAAAATATGTATGTTTGAAATACTTGGGAAGGGTTCATATGTGCTTAAATATTTGAATATCCGGTTGATCCTCAAAGAAAAAAAAAGAAGAATTTTTTTTGTGCTTTGTCTATTTTAGCGGTGATTGATGTGATAAAAAGTTTTGAGAGTTGTTTTTGAAAGTCATTTATGAGTATTGGTTGATCTAATCTAAATCATGACTAGTTTGAACATATAGATGCACACACGCACTTAAATGATCAAGAGTAGATGTGAAGCTAATGAAAGTTATTGAAATTTTAGACATGACATTATTTTGAAATTTTTTGCGGGTTATTATTTGAGGTAACCTTTGAGGCAATTGTTCTAATTCATATTGATTCATTGTTTAAGTGGATCATTGCTAAAGAATGAATCTATCTACTTTGTGTTTTTGCTTGAGGACAAGCAAATATTTAAGTTTGGGGGTATTTGATAAGTAGGTTTTATACTTACTTATCCGATATCTATTACTTGAATTAGTTGCTTAAACCTATGTTTCATAGTTACTTTACCTGCATTGTGTGTTCATTTCATACATTTTGTGTTATTTTGTAGGCTATGACATGAAGAAGCAAGGAAAATCAATTTGGACATCTTTTGGACTAAAATACGCAAGCAAGTATAAGAAGGGAAGATTATAGGGCTTTTAACACCAAGTTGGATGCATGTTCTTAGCTTGAAACTTAGATTTTGTTTTAGATATACTTCTTAGCTTTCCGGAACATCTTGAATCATTCCAATCGGAGCTCGAATGCGAGAGTTATGGCCTTTTTATCAACGAAGATCAAAACTAAGAGTTGTCAAGCTTATAATTTATATAACATCTACTTCAAGACCAATTTCGGTCTTGATCTGGCTAGAATTTGTCAAATCTCAAAGAATTAAAGTTGTAGATCTCGTCGATATCTTCGATTTAATAGGTAGCAGGCCCCGTAACTCCTAGTGGATCAAAAATTATGCCTGTTTTACCAAAGGATGTCGCAACAGGAAACAGAGAGGCGCGGGGCGCGTCAGAAATGGCGTGGAGCGCGCTGGGCCAGCAGATTTTCTACTACATGGCCTTGCGGCGCTTTGAAAGTAACCTATGAACAACGCTGGGTGCACCGATTGGCGGGGGGTGGGTGGGGGAGGGGGTGGGGAGAGTTAAATTGGGTGTTATGTTGTCCAATTTGAGCTAGAATAGGATTCTTAGTCACCTAACTTGCTAGGGTGTCCATTAGAACTACAAATACTTGATTTTAACTTGGATTGGGAGGCTAGTTTTGGAGGTTTCCATTAGATTAGATTAGAGTAGATTAGGAGCAAAACCCTAGTTCTTATGAGATTGGGAGATTGAAGCAACTTGGAGAACATTGAAGATCAAGAGCAGGAGCTTGAGGAAGATGGAGATTTGCTGACAACAGATTTATTCTTTACTTTACTCTTAGTTTTATCTATTAATGTGTATTCAAGTGTGGATTCTTAGTTTTAATTCAATGAACTAATTCTTTGTTTGAGATTACAATGGATCTTATTGTTTAGTTTATTTTAATATGCTTTGCTATCAATTATTATGTTCTATTGTGAGAATTTTCTATTGTGATTTAAACTTAATTGTTTAATTGATTGGCCATCAATAACCGTTATAATCTATATGAACTCGAGAGATGAAGTATATATTTAGATCTGATCATGATAACATGTGTTTGTGATTTCTGCATAGATGAAATTCATGATTCGTGTTTAGGATAGAGATATGCCTTTACGCCATATGTAATCTTATAGAGAACTTGTGCTTTAAATTCTTTTTTAATTGTAATGCACATAGAGATATAGTGGATTAGTTAATTAAGGTGTCTTGCTTAATTCTATCATCTATGGATTTAAGTAAGTATGAGTATTATGCATCGAGAGGTGGTTTTATCTGCTTTTGTGTTCTTGATTAACAATTCAGGATAGAGAATAATTGATGAGAAGTGTGTTAACTTAAATGAAGCAATAAGTGAAGTTGTAATCTTAAATCTCCGTAATCTTAATTTAACTAGTGGAATTTAATAGTAGTTTAATTATATAATTTGAAATTCATTTGTTTAAATAAGATTGAGTTGGTTACGGGTTAGTACTTGGTGATTTTTATTAAACAATTCCTCGTGGGAACGATACTTTACTTACACTTTATTACTTGTTGACCACGTATACTTGCGTGTTGTGCGTAATTAGATTTTACCCAACATGTGTGCACAACAAAGCGGTAATGTTCAATTCCTTATAAACATCAAATGTAATAAAAACAACATCTCAAATATTTAATACTCGCTTTGTGTGTGCATAACAAACTCATATTAAATATTCAAGACTCTCTTATTTTTATCATGCTAGAAGGCGACGTTAGATATTCTAAATATCTTTGAACGTTACAACTTAATATAATTTCATTGAGGGGTTTGTTATTATTAGTCTCATCTTGTTTAGCGCACATGCAAATATATATATATAAAATACGCATCATATTATTAAACATGCGAAGCATGTTTGAATAATATATAATATATATAATACTAGCATGCACATATAGAATACTATATTCTACCCGGATTGATTATGGACTTTTATTCTAGTTTGGTTCACTAGAGCCACCAAGTGAACCAAAAGGACAAACCCTAGGGTGCAAGAATAAACATTTAAATATAACTATTACATTTAAACCCGGGTTCCATTACAAACGGGTCTTCGAGCGCTCCTTGCTCCTTGATCGCCGGTTCTTCAAAAAAATTCTAACTAATCCTATTACATAAACTATTTAATTTAAATAGAAACATTGATCAACAGTCAAGGGGAAGTACATAGGAGAGAGATCGAATTTACATCAAGAAGAAAACCAGAAAAGACGAGATACACAGATCCTATTTAATAAAACCCATTCATTCAAACATCCAACCAAAATAAATCCAATCACATTGGTCAATAGTCCATAATCAATCTCATTTATTATCATACATATCATCATATGTATCAATAAATAAAATCATTCCATATATATATGAATATCATTTAATGGGCAATTTTAAGTTGCATGAAATCCAATTTTAAGATTAAAATAAACTCTTTATTTTAATTATAAAATTATTAAAAATAATAATAATAATATATATATATATAATATATCCGTATGTTATATATATAATATATATATCACGTGAACGTGAATCACAGATTCAGAGCATGACATGATTACTAATACTATAACTTATATATATATATATATATATATATATATATATATATATATATATATATATATATATATATATATATATATAAAAGTAAATTACAACTAAATCACAAAATAACGGATATCGTGAATTTTGATAACCGTTTTTTTTAAATAAATTTTATACAACAAAATTATGTCCAATAAATTATTCTAAATACATACCCATACATATATGGAATCAAAACAATTAATAATTAGCATAAAGTTTGGCTCTGATGCCACTGTTAGGTTTTGTGAAAATCAAAGTAGCAATCAAATTGCAAAAATAGCGGAAGCAAAATAAAATTAGATTTTAAAATTTTTCACAAACCAATTACCCGGATCATCCTTTATACATATTATTAGTTTAAACGAAGAACAAGAAGTTATGGAATCATACCCTTGTAGATACGAGCTTCCACAGGTACGAGTTCACCTCCTACTTCTCCGCGATCTCCTTGAATCTCCGGGTAGATTCCTTCCTTTGATCAATGTTAGCTGCCCAAGTGTATGGCCTCTAGAGGTGATCCACCAAGGAAGAAGAATTTTCAAGAAGAAGGGTGTATTGGCTCAAACCCTAGTTTTCCTATCTCTATAGAAAAAGGGGGCGTACTCTCCAACAATTGGAATTGCGTATATCTGATATCTGATTTAAGACTCCTCTTATAAAGATATTAGGTAACCCTATTTAATTAAAATAAGGTATTATTTATTTATTTAAACTCTTTTAATTAAATGGGCTCCCTAATTTTATTAGGGATAATTAATTAAACTCCTTTAACTAATTTTCCCTCCTAATCCTATTAGGAATAAATGAGAGTACTTATATTAAATTAATTCCTAAACTCTTTTAGAAATTAAAATAATAACAATTGTAATAATATTAATAAGACTCTCTTATTAATTTATATTTAATATCTCTAAAATATTAAATAATAAATATTAAGCTATTTAATTTATTCTATCACCATAGATTAAATTAAATATACTTAACATATTATTATGATTATGCCATTAATTTCTTAAATAATTATTCTTCCTTTTATGGTGTGACCCTTTAGGTTCTCCATATTAAATCGGTTGTGAATAAATCAATTAGAACAATTTGTTGCCACCTTTTTAGTTCTAACAAAAGGACTCTAACTCATGCAAGCATACATGGGTCAACAAGTAATACAGAGTAAGTAAAGTATCGATCCACGAAGAAAGGTTTTAAAATTTAATTATTATGCACCAACTATATCACTATTTATATATGCTTAAACGAATACTTATGATTTTGAATTACTCGAATCTCAACTAATGAATAGAAGAAGAATATTAATGTAATAAATCAAATCTGGAAATAATGGGATCCTAACTTCATTTAATAATTCATCTAATTACCACCGTCATGCAAGACTATTCACGTATCACAGAAAATTAGCCAAGAGCACGAATGTAGACATAACCATTTTTTAATGTATTATGACCTACTTACATAACATCCACATACAATAGACACCATGTAATCATCAATAAAACCAACCTCACTATATTTCTATATAAAATTGTAGCCATATTGAATTTAAGCACAAGCCCTTATATAACTCACATGGTGAAACAATATATTTCTATCTGGTTCACGAAATATAAAGCTAAGCAAATCAGCCCCATATACGCATGCTATCATGATTACAACCATACTCGCATGTCATTTTTCAACTCCACACAAGCACATAAAATGAATGGTGATCAATAATTCATGCATCCAAATCAACCATAATAGAAATTTCTGATGATACACAAACAATCCAGCAATCAAGCAATCAATTAGACTACATATTAAAATCCTTTAAAATCCCATAATGGAGTTTAGTTCATTGTTGAACCGAAAACCATTATGGGATTAAAGCAACACATGGAAAATAACTAAAAATAATTGAAACCCAATTGCTGATTATAATCCAAACGTGATGTTCAAATCCTTAATATTCTCCAGCAACATAAAAGTAGTTCATAAACAATGATTGAATTCCAAAGAAGAAGTAGAAAATATTAAGTCTATGCTTGGATCTTCGTTGGAAATCTCTCCAAGTTTAGAACCCTAGTTCTTTATTATGAAAAACTCATAAAAATAGTAGATGATCACGTCTGGTACCAACCAGAATAGTTTTAACCCACTCAAACTCTTAAAATTTCAAAAATAAAATAAAGTCAGCAACTGCAGTCAATGACATGCGCGACCGTGCGCGATCCCTTCATTAACATGGCGCGGGCGCGCGTGTGTAAAATCAGCTCTGTCCGGTTGATGGCACGGGTGCGCGTGTCCCAGCCTATTCAGCTGTGCGGCCGTGTGGCTCCTGCAATCTGCAATCTTGTGTTCTGCTGCTGCTCATGTTGCTCCACTGCTTGTTGCTTGTTCCTTCATCACAGTTCAATCCCTTATCTCCACTTGTACCTCGTGCCAAACCTCCATTAGCTTCATTTCCTCCAACCAACGCCGAGCTATGCCATTTCCTGCACTTTCACACCAATGGAGTTCTCAGTATATGCAATGCAAAATAACACAAAATGCAACTAAAAACATACTAAAATGTACTTGAGATGGGCATAATTCTCGTGAATTGATATCCAATAAGTAGGTATAAAACCCATTTATCAAATACCCCCAAACTTGAACTATTGCTTGCCCTCAAGCAATGCATACTATATAAAAACTAAAAATGCAACTACATACTATGCAACTATATCATGATGCAAACGAGTCTCACATTCTTCCAACTATAACAGAATTTCAGTCCAACATGCCTCAGTGAATTATCCGGATTCAAAATTGAAACTTCAAACTAAGCCATAGACATAATATCATACACTCAAGTAATCCATACATGCTATAAAAATGCTATGTGTGTGTTGTGTTCACCAAAACTTGACTAAGTCAAGAATACACATGCTTAACTGCTCAACATAGAAAATTATAGTCCAAATCAAGATTCATGTATACTTATACAACAAAGACTGTTCCAACATATCAAAACGAACTAAGGTTCAACAATGGCTTTAACTGCTTTATTTCTACTCACGAGGGTGATTTTCGCTCTTTCCCGCGGTGTTTATTGCTATTATTTTTTCCTTTATTTTTTCACATGACTGTGCAATGCCTCATTCCATTAGGCTAACAATGCTACCCCTTAGCGAGCTTTCAACCAATGACTCCCAGACCATAAAAGACCTTAGGGCGCTAGGTGTTAAGACATCCCTACGGGCATACTTACTCAAGTAACAAGGGCCCCAAAATAAGACTAGCCACGTTATTGCTTTTTCTTTTTTTCACATGACTATGCAATGCCTCATTCCATTAAGCTAACAGTGCTACCCCTTAGCGAGCTTTCAACCAACGACTCCCAGACCATGAAAGACCTTAGGGCGCTAGGTGTTAAGACACCCCTACGGGCGTACTTACTCAAGTAACAAGGGCCCCGAAATAAGACTAGCCACGTTATTGCTATTTTTTTATATAGCATACCCATGTGTTCCCAAAGTTTAATTATCAATGTTTTGTACAGTCTAAATCCATCTTCTACATAATTCTCTTTTTTTAAAAAAACATTTTCTATCAAGCAATGCAACACATAATTCTTATTCTTACAAGCAATTGTGAACACGGCAGTGCAAACCGAAAGCATCTAAACAGCATCATGAATCATATCATATAAAACACTATAGTTAAGCTTAAGCTATCCATTAAATTCAAATATACTTCAAGATTCAAACTCATCATTGACTGGACATAACTTCTACAAAGCTAGAATTTGTGAGACATGCACTAAACAACAAATGCAACTAAACATAAACTAACACAATTAATGATGACTAAAAACAGAACATGCAAACTTTATTTTTTATTTTTTAACTAAACATGAAACTTTAAAATGAACATGGAAATACTATATGCAACTACACTACTACCCCAATACCCCCAAACTTATAATATTCATTGCCTCAATGAATGAAGGTATAGGGTTAGAGAAACTCCCCTACTGCTCAGCTGCATAACCCTCATCGGGTGGTGAATCCGGTGGTGGATATGGCACGACCGTCCCGAACTATGGCCACTCAAGCATGGTCCCTTGCTGTGCAAACGCCTCCGTGAGCGACCTCATCCGACCCGTAGCAAACGCTTCAAAGTTGTCGTACATCGCGTCGACCTTTCGCTCCAACCTTCGAGTCGCCGATCCCCGATGCATCGATTGCTTGAGCCGAGCGTTCCGCTTGCTTTCTGTGTGGGCTATGGTGGAGGCACTGAGAATGTGGATTGAATGATAAAGCCTTTTCCTCTCGGGTGTGGTATACCCCCCGCCCAATCCTCAAATTTGGCAATAGTCGCATGAGTGATATCCTGGCCGGGGTTCTGTAGTTGTCCATTACCCCAC
Organism: Panax quinquefolius; assembly: GCA_020205615.1. Classification (NCBI taxonomy): domain Eukaryota; kingdom Viridiplantae; phylum Streptophyta; class Magnoliopsida; order Apiales; family Araliaceae; genus Panax; species Panax quinquefolius. The sequence continues at coordinate 641,846 of JAINUW010000482.1, read as the reverse complement.
TGGACTCCTTGATGGGCACACAGGCTAGCTACAACCGACGCATGTGGAATACTCCCCGTAGTGCTCTCCCGCATATAACGTAACATATTTTGATGAATGAGGTGACCCACATCAATGTACTTGCCTGTGACTATCCCCCATAGAATGATAGCCCTCTTAGTTGTGATTTCATGCTGATGAGTCGACGGAATGAGCTTTGCACATATAAACAAATTCCACGCTTTGGCATACCGATTCAAGGCTGAGGCTGGGAAAGTTCTAGGCTGATTCATTCCTACCCTATAATTCCACTTCATTCCTGGAACGCATAAATCAGTAATGACTACTTCCAGATCAGTTGCCAAACGCGCAGCCTCGACCCGATTATCATACCCAGTCGGTGGTGTGTCGAGTATTCTGAAAATTGCTCTGATTGTGGGAGGTCAGAAATCTACTTGAACTCCTCAAACCATAGATAACCCACTCATAGTGTCTTTTGCATTCGCATAAAATTCTCGAACAATACCCATAGGGGCAACCATAGGAGTTGCAGTCAGACCAACCCATCCTCTCTCGCAAAACATATCCCATAACTGGCCATCCTTCTTTTCAGGCTTGAAACCCCGTTCCTTCACAAACATCTTTGCCACGATTATATAATACTCTATTTGTGCTTCTAGACCGAGAAATTTTGTATGATCCACCACATCCTCCCCTTGACTGCTAGAGAAAGACGATGATGACGAAGAAACAGAGCGAGCTCGCTTAGGAACCATTTCTTTGACTGTTGAAGATGAACACTTATTGATGAACTGATAACTCCCAAACTTGAATTTCAAAAACCCACCGAAACCCTAGATTTATCAATGTAGAGGTTGAGTAGAGGTTGAACGTGGGTAGAATCGTGGGTAGTAGAGCAATTAGTAATGACTTGAAGATGAGAAGTCGTGCGTTTTGGTGAGAACAAGGGAAAACGCCTTTGTGTGATTTCAAATGATAGAAGAAATGAGTCACAACACCTATTTTAAAACCCAATTTTTTTTCAAAATCGGTTATCAATTGTGTGTTGACATGGGTTTGACATGAAAGTTGTGGCGCGGTATGCGAGTGGATATTTCTCTCTTGCACATACATACAACGCGGGTGCGCGATTTATCTGACAATTCATCACAGCGTGGCAAGGCCCTCGCTTTTTCTGTGACCGCCAACTTTCCTTTCCAATATTTCAATACAGTACTGACTTCAGTCCAAGATACCTACACAGACATCAATAAACACTGTCAATGCATGGATTACTGACTAAGCATGAATATCTATCTTTACACCATAATTTTTATGCTATGTACAAATACCATCAGATCCACATTCAGCTACTAAGTTATTTATGGAAAGCTATCAACCTATCATAACTACATATAAAACTGAACTAACGAAAAACAAACTAAATAGAATAAATATAAACAGTAGAGATAGAAACAATGGGTTGCCTCCTATCAAGCGCTAAGTTATAGTCAATTAGCTTGACTGTCTCTGAATTTCATATCGAGGAAAGAATTGAGGTGACTTTTTGTCTGTCAACCTCGCCACCAAAGTAATGCTTCAGTCGTTGTCCATTCACTTTAAATGGCTTGTCCGGTAACTTATCAAACACTTCTATGGCACTCTGCGGGAAAACAGTCTTCACTGTAAATGACCCCGACCATCTTGATTTTAGCTTTCCAGGAAAAAGTTTAAGTCTAGAATTGAAAAGAAAAACTCTCTGTCCCGGCTCGAATGTTCTCTCTATGATCTTGCAATCATGCCATTTCTTCACCTTCTCCTTGTACAACTTTGAATTTTCATACGCCTGTAATCTGAATTCATCCAACTAGTTGAGTTGGAGTAGGCGTTTCTCCCCTACAATTTTTAAATCAAAATTCAGCTTCCGAATCACCCAATATGCTTTATACTCTAGCTCCATAGGCAGGTGACATGCTTTGCCGTAGACTAGCTGGAAAGGTGACATGCCCAATGGAGTTTTGTATGCAGTCTTATATGCCCAAACAACATCATCAAGCTTTAAAGACCAATCCTTCCTCGTGGGATTCACAACTTTTTTAAGGATTCTTTTAACTTCTCAATTTTACACTTCTACTTGGCTATTCGTTTGTGGGTGATAAGCTGTAGCGATGCGATGGTTCACCCCATACTTAGCCAACAAAGCTATAAACTGCTTGTTGTAGAAATGACTGCCTTCATCACTAATGATGGCCCTAGGCGTCCCAAACCTCGTGAAAATACTCTTCTGTAAAAACCTGAGGACTAGTTTGGCATCATTTATTGGAAGAGCTTCCACTTCTACCCATTTCGACACATATTCCACTACGAGCAAGAGGTAAAGATTTCCACAAGAAGAGATAAAAGGGCCCATGAAATCAATCCCCCAAACATCAAAAATTTCTACTTCGAGGATTATATTCAATGGCATTTCATTTCTTTTCGAAATGTTCCCCACTCTCTGACATCTATCACATCTCTGGACGAAACTGTACGTATCCTTGAAAATTGTCGGCCTGTAGAATCCTGCTTGTAGCACTCCAGCCGCTGTTCGCTCTCCACCATAGTGACCCCCATATAAAGAAGCGTGACAATCCTGTAAAATCCCCTCAGTCTCGCTATGTGGGATACACCTTCTTATCATTTGATCAGCACACTGTTTAAACAAATACGACTCATCCCATATATACCATTTGACATCATAAATAAATTTTTTCTTTTGAGGACCCACTAAGTTAGAAGGTACCATCTTACTTACCAAATAGTTTGCATAGTCTGCAAACTATGGCACTTCCCCTTTCACCACAAACAACTGCTCATCTGGAAAGGATTCATTAATTACAACTTTATCGTTTGCCTCCCTTTCCGGATTCTCTAGTTGAGATAAGTTGTCCGCCACTTAGTTTTCAGTGCCCTTTTTTTCCTTGATCTCCAAATCAAATTCCTGCAATAATAATATCCATCTGATCAAACGGGGTTTTGCATCCTTCTTTGCCACTAAATGTTGAATTGCCGTGTGATCCGTGTACACAATCACCTTTGTACCAATCAGATATGTTCGAAATTTATCAAAGGCATACACCAACCCCAATAACTCTTTCTCGGTGGTGGTGTAGTTCAACTGCGCATCTATAAGGGTCTTGCTGGCATAATATATCACATGAAAAATTTTCTCCTTTCTCTGCCCCAAAACAGCCCCCACAACATAATCACTGGCATCACACATCAACTCAAACGGCAAATCCCAATCTGGTGCAGTAATTACTGGTGCCGAAGTTAATTTCCCCTTTAAGTGCTCAAATGTCGACACACAAGCCTCATCAAAATTAAACTGTGAATCCTTCTCCAATAAACTGCATAGTGGTTTAGTTATCTTGGAGAAGTCCTTGATGAATCTGCGGTAGAAACCTGCATGTCCGAGAAAACTGCGAACACCTTTTACTGAAGTAGGTGGTGGCAAGTTCTAAATAGTTTTCAGCTTAGCCCTGTCCACCTCAAGTCATTTCTTCAAAACTTTGTGTCCCAATATAATTCCTTCTTGTACCATAAAATGACACTTTTCCCAATTCAATACTAAATTCGTTTCAACACACCTTCTCAAGACCATCACCAAATTCTCAAGGCATAAATCAAACGAGTCCCCGAAGACTGAGAAATCATCCATAAAGACCTCCACATTCTGTTCCACCATATCCGAAAAAATAGCCATCATGCATCTTTGAAAGGTGGCTGGAGCATTGCACAACCCGAAAAACATCCTTTTGAAAGCAAACGTGTCGTATGGACATGTGAAGGTTGTCTTTTCCTGGTCTTCTGGAGCTATAACAATCTGATTGTAGCCTGAATAACAGTCCAGAAGGCAATAATACTCATAACCCATTAGTCTATCAAACATCTGATCGATAAAAGGTAGTGGGAAATGATCTTTCCTCGTAGCTTTGTTAAGCCTGCGATAGTCCATGCAAACTCTCCACCCCATCACTGTTCGTGTTGGAATTAACTCATTATTCTCATTTGAAACCACGGTTATACCACCCTTTTTCGGTACACATTGCACTGGGTTCACCCATGAACTGTCTAAAATTGGATAGATTATGCCTGCATCAATCCATTTCAATACTTCTTTCTTGACCACTTCTTTCATTATCGGATTAAGTCTTCTTTGTTGCTCCACCGACGACTTACTATCATCTTCCAGCAGGATCTTATGCATGCAAAACGAAGGGCTGATCCCTTTAATATCTGCTATAGTCCATCCAATAGCTGACTTAAACTCTCTAAGGACTCGTAGCAGTTTTTCCTCCTAAAAAGATGTTAGTGCAGAAGAAATAATCACAGGTAGCTTTGAATCTTTATTTAAAAATGCATACCTTAGATGGTCCGGAAGTGGTTTCAATTCAAGGTTTGGAGGTGTCTTAAGAGATGGCTTTAATTTTACTGATGACTCTCCAGCTTTCTTCAATGGCTCAACAGGAGTTTTGAAATTTCTGAACTGCGGAGTAGTATCAAGAAATTGCACAAGTTCTTCAAATTCCTCATCCTTTAATTTTGAATTCCCAACCATAACACTTCTCAACGGTTCATAACCCACCAGATTCTCCACTTTATCATTCAAGACCTGGTCTACCAAATCAACCCTGAAGCATTCCTCTTCATCTATCGGAAACTTCATTGCCTTGAATACTTTAAAGGTAACCTCCTAATCATGAACATGCATAGTGAGTTCCCCTTTCTGAATGTCTATCAAGGTCCTTCCTGTAGCTAGGAATGGTCTCCCCAGTATGATTGGTATACTCTTATCTTCCTCGTAATCCAAAATGATGAAGTCAGCCAAAAAGATGAATTTATCCACTTTCACCAATACATCTTCAACAATTCTCCGTGGATAAGTGATAGATCTGTCAGCTAACTGTAAAGAAATATTTGTCGGCCTTGGAGCCCGCATCCCAACTGATTGAATACTGACAAGGGCATCAAATTGATACTTGCCCCAAGATCACATAGACATTAACTAAAGTTCATCTTTTCGATCGTGCATGGAATTGTGAAACTGCCCGGATCCTTCAGCTTTGGAGGTAGTTTGTGCTGAAGCACTGCACTGCATTCCTCTTTCAAGGCCACTGTCTCAAACTCTTCTAATCTCCTCTTCCTTGACAATATACCCCTCATGAACTTTGCATAACTTGGCATCTGTTTCAATGCCTCAGCGAAAGGTATGTTAATCTGCAGCTTTTTAAAGACCTCCAAGAACTTGCTGAACTGCTTATCTTCCCTCTGCTTATTTAATCTCTGTGGATACGAAACCGGAGGGTGAACTAATGGTGTTTTACTCATGGGCTTCTCAACTGAACCTGCTTTACCCTCCTGTTCCTGCTGTAACTCAGAATCTTCCTTATTTTCTTTCTCAGCAGATACATTTTCTTCCTCATGCGGCCATGCTTCTTCTCCTTAAAACATGGCGCTGCAGTCGCTTTGGTGGATTTCTCGCACAATTTGCTTCCCAGGACCTAAGTGTTATCGCCTGACACTGTTCCTTCCCTTCTCTTCTTGGATTTGCCTTTGTAGTACTTGGCAATGAACCCTAGGGTCTGTTGTTAACCATGCTCACCATTTGACCCATTTGAGTTTCCAGATTTTTAATAGCCATTGCTTGGCTTTTGATCATCAATTCTGTATTCGCCATATACTTCATCATAATCTCCTCCATTTCTGATTTCTTTTCTTGCTGAGGTGCAGCTGGAGTGTGATGTTGTTGTTGAGAAAATCCCGGTGGAAAAGGTGGTCTTGGTGTAAACTGTGGCTGAGATGGCTGTGAATGAAATTGTTGATTCGGCTGAAATTGATTTTGTTGATTTCCTTGATTATTTGACCAACTTAAGTTTGGATGGTTGCAGTTGTGGAGTTGTATGTGTTCTAAAATTGGCCTTGATCCTTCCTGTAGTTACTCACATACTGTACCGACTCTGAGCTGATAGCAGATTGATCCGTGGAGTGTGACCCTGCACAAATCTCACATACAAAGGCAACTGTCTTTGCCTTACTCTCTGTCAATGAATCTATTTTCTTCACCATAGCTGCCATCTGTGCTGACAACTGAGTGATAGCATCCACTTCCAACAAACCTGCAACTTTGGGTTGTGGCATCCTGGATATAGGGTTTTGAAAGTCATTCCCTTCCATTGTCTCGATAAGGTTATAAGCTTCCTCATAACTCTTTGCCCATAACGCTCCTCCAACAGCTACATCTACAATCGGTCTCGACTGCCATCCCAATCCATTGTAAAATGTGTTGATCACCATCCAATCTGGCATACCATGGTGTGGACACTTCCTTAGCATCTCTTTGTATCTTTCCCAGGCTTCGTATAAGGATTCTCCTTGTTGTTGCTCGAATTGAGAGATTGCTGTCCTCATTTTTGTAGTCTTAAAAAACTTGGCTAAGAACTTCTGTGCTAGGTCCTCCCATGTAGTAATTGATCCTGAAGGCAAAGAATGAAGCCAACTTCTCGCTTTTTCCCTAAATGAGAACGGAAACAGTCTTAGTCTAATAGCATCCTCTGTTACCCCGTTATATCTGAAAGTATCACATATTTCGATGAAACTCAACAGGTGTTCATTAGGATCATCTGTAGCATCACCCCCAAACTGTACTGAATTCTGCACCATCTGAATAGTGCCAGGCTTTATTTCAAAGGTATTAGCTACTATCGCTGGTCTGACTATGCTCGATTGCAGTCCGTTAATGTTTGACATGGAATAGTCCCTCAAAGCCCTGTGCTCCTCTCTTTGCTCATCTCTTTGTCCGTCTGCCATATTAGATGTAGTCCCCTCTAACTCTGCTTGTAAATTTCTACGCACTCTCGCTTTCCAACCCCTCCCGTTAATATTGTCCTGTGCTGGTATCAACTCAGAATTGGATGATCGCGTGTGCATAAAATATAAACAAGTACTTGAAACAAAAACAAAAACAAAAATAGAAATGAGACAAGATTAGATCTGTTTAAGTCATACAATATAGCTTAAAACTGATGATAATAATAAATTTAAACGCCTTTCCCCGGCAACGGCGCCAAAAACTTGTTGCCTCCTTTTTAGTTCTAACAAAAGGACTCTAACTCATGTAAGCATACATGGGTCAACAAGTAATACAGAGTAAGTAAAGTATCGATCCACGGAGAAAGGTTTTAAAATTTAATTATTATGCATCAACTATATCACTATTTATATATGCTTAAACGAATGCTTATGATTTTGAATTACTCGAATCTCAACTAATGAATAGAAGAAGAATATTAATGTAATAAATCAAATCTGGAAATAATGGGATCCTAACTTCATTTAATAATTCATCTAATTACCACCGTCATGCAAGACTATTCATGTATCACAGAAAATTAGCCAAGAGCACGAATGTAGATATAACCATTTTTCAATGTATTATGACCTACTTACATAACATCCACATACAATAGACACCATGTAATCATCAATAAAACCAACCTCACTATATTTCTATGTGAAATTGTAGCCATATTGAATTTAAGCACAAGCCCTTATATAACTCACACGGTGAAACAATATATTTCTATCTGGTTCACGAAATATAAAGTTAAGCAAATCAGCCCCATATACGCATGCTATCATGATTACAACCATACTCGGATGTTATTTTTCAACTCCATACAAGCACATAAAATGAATGGTGATCAATCATTCATGCGTCCAAATCAACCAGAATAGAAATTTCTGATGATACACAAACTATCCAGCAATCAAGCAATCAATTAGACTACATATTAAAATTCGTTTGAATCCCATAATGGAGTTTAGTTCATCGCTGAACCGAAAGCCATTATGGGATTAAAGCAACACATGGAAAATAACTAAAAACAATTGAGAGAAAAGATAGAATTGATCAAACCCAATTGCTGATTATAATCCAAACGTGATGTTCAAATCCTCAATATTCTCTAGCAACATAAAAGTAGTTCATAAACAATGATTGAATTCCAAAGAAGAAGTAGAAAATATTAAGTCTATGCTTGGATCTTCGTTGGAAATCTCTCCAAGCGTAGAACCCTAGTTCTCTATTATGAAAAACTCGTAAAAATAGTAGATGATCGCGTCTGGTACCAACCAAAATAGTTTTAACCCACTCAAACTCTTCAAATTTCAAAAATAAAATAAAGTCAAACATCGCTAATTGATCGATGGCCTTGCAGTGGTCGCATGATCCTTCATTAACATAGCGCGCGGTAGCGTGTGTAAAATCACTCTGTCCAGGTTGATGGCGGCGGTAGCGCGTCCCGATCTATTCAATCAGCATGGCTCCTGTAATCTGCAATCTTATGTTCTGCTGCTGCTCATGTTGCTCTATTGCTTGTTGCTTGTTCCTTCATCACAGTTCAATACCTTATCTCCACTTGTTCCTCGTGCCATACCTCCATTAGCTTCATTGCCTCCAACTAACGCCGAGCTATGTCATTTCCTGCACTTTCACACCAAAAGGAGTTCTCAGTATATGCAATGCAAAATAACACAAAATGCAACTAAAAACACACTAAAATGTACTTGAGATGGGCATAATTCTCGTGAATTGATATCCAATAAGTAGGTATAAAACCCACTTATCACAATTCTAATCTTATTTAAATAAATAAATTAAACTATTAATTTATTTAATTAAATAATATTTATTCTATAATAGGGATAAGCTTCGATAGAGATCAACGACTTTCCAGATAATATTGATTTCAACATTAATCATAAAAGAACCTTTGAGTAAATAGTTACCGTACAATTCAATCCTTCCATCATACAATGTCCCAATTAAATATAAGACATGGAATTACTATGTCAAGTCTTATTTTATTTAATTATATGTATTTCGAGTCCTAAATGCACAACTCCTAATGAAAGCAAATTAGAAACTACTTTCTAATTTCATTCCACCTTGGCCAAGGATTCCTGGCTTGTCATTTATCAAATCACATATGACATTTCTCTTCTTTTACTAGAAGTGGTAGATTCTTTATTGATCATTCATTATCTCCATATATAACTTATTACACCTAAGCATACCCTTTGATATACTCTAAGAATCTTAAGGAATAAGTCAAAGTGTAATTCATTATATATAAGATACTATGATGATCTCAAGTCTAAGGATCATTTGTACTACTATCACTACAGGAATTTTTATTGACAGACAAGTAAAACTTCATTAGGTATTCCTTAGCGAGTCATGCTCAGTGAACTTATTCTCTAATAAGCACCTACATACTTGCTTTAGTGTCTCCACACAAATGATCATGAGATCAATCATCCTCATCCAATGAGCAAGCAACGTACGTACCAATCTATCCGGATTCACTAATCCCCTTTTTAGTAATTCATTGATTGGGAACATTTTAGTTTTAAGCTACCTAAGAATTTAGATCTCATTAGCTTGATCTCATCATGAATCTAAAAGCATTGCTTAAAACTATGGGTTTATCACATATTATTAAAATAACACCGTGTAGATAATTAAATACCTCTAATAAATAATTCTTTTATTAATAAATAAATAAGATTGATTACAAAGTATATGCTTTATCATCATACATGATTGGCTTGTATGAATACTACTTTCATTTTCATGTGCTCAAAATAGCTACAGGATATAACCTGCTCTTGGGGAGGCCGTGGATTCATATTGCTAGAGCTGTCCTTTCCTCCCTTCACCAGTAACTCAAATACATCATTAACAATAGCCTAGTCACTGTTAATGCTGAGCCGGAATGTCCTGAACAAGGTGACATACCACTCATCAGCTTCAATTTAGAAGTTAAGCCGGTCAGCTTCCAGGCCCTAGAGGTGAGCAACACTCACTATCATCCCATTGGGGCGCCACCTCTCATACCCAGAATTTCTGCAGAGGTAATGTCGGCAACTCAAGAAATGATATCATTGGGTTATCAACCTGGACAAGGGTTGGACAAAGATCATCAGGGCATTAAGCGCCCAATTCAAATTTCCAATTAAACAGGAATAGCCGGGCTAGGCTATTCTGCTAGCTCCAGTCACATGAATCCTCACAAACACAAACAGGTTCTTTCAACTTCAGCCACACGGCGATTATCTCAACCTATAGATCCTGAGCCTGTACGTTCTCTAGTAAAGGTGTTTGCTCATGTAATGACTATGTTATTTCCTAAGCTGATACCGATTAAAGGAATAGAGGTCCTGATTCCAGATCCCGAAGTAGAAGAAAGGGAACGGAGATGTAAACGAGATATTTCCAGGCAGTTATCAAACATACGCATTGTAAAACCCAAAACCCTAATAAGACTCGAATATGTAAAATTCAGTTATATTAATAAAATCTCTCCATTCTGAAAGTGTTATGTGTTAATATATACTCTGTTTAACAAATTAGGTCAAATAAATTTTTGTCCGAAAAATTGACATGCTTGACACCTCGTGCTTAAAATTTTTCTTCTGAAAATGGACTTTTCGGTATATTTGTTTTGACAAGCTGCTTTATCGTGCTTACACTAACAAAACGCTTTGTCATGCTTGTTAGGATTCGTATAAAATCAAGGTTAGTAACCCTAGATTATAAACCCTAATCCCAATTTATAAACCCCAACCCTAATGAGCTAGACTAAACCCTAATTTGGTTATCCTAGCACCTAATCATGATTACTAAACTTCAATTAGGTACTAATAAACATCATTAAACAACCCTAATCATTAAAAACAAAATCCTAATCAAAATTAGTGAAGATTAGGGAATAATTAAGCTATTAATCTAACCTAAATAGTTCACAAGTAGGTTAGGAGTCACCAATGCAAGTTCCTGGGCTGCACATGACATGCTTGTAACTCCCAAGCACCAGAAGAGTCATATGATCAGATATTTATGGAGGCAAGTAGGTGAAAATGATACAAAAACCCTAACCTTGCAATTCTATAAATAACAGCCCAATTTCAGTTCAAATTCATGAAATTTCTAAGCCTAAACAATCATATATTATACCTCAATAAGCTTTGGTGATAGCAACAACATATTCAGTAGCCAAAAATTCAAAATCAAGCAAGAAAGGTGCAAACCCTAATTCATAGCTAGATCTTTGATGCTTTGTTCAAATTGTTGTTTAGATGCTTAGAATTGTGTATTAGCATGTTAGAAAGTATGCTAGGTTGATAGAACATGTTTCCATAACGTCTAGATGCCTCAAATCAGTGTAGATTCGTGTATGTTAATAATTAGGTCTGTTAATTGTATGGTATTTGTAGTCTGATATGAGGTCTTTAATCTGGAAAAGAAAACAGGTTCATTAGAACCATATATTGCAAGATATAGGTGGTCAAAGGTGGTTGACCGATCACGAATTTCTGTTTTCTGAGTTACCCAGAAAACTCAAGAATAGGTTGAACTGGCTACTTTGACCAGCCTTTTAATCGCTTTCTGTTTGTTGTTTTAATGACTTTTTGTAATAGATTAATACCTTGATATACATAATACATATCTATGACCTTAAATTGCTTAAACAATTCATAGGATTACTAGAATTAATGGTCAAAAGTTGTTGACTGAGCTTGACCAAGTTTTTTGGGTTACCCAGAAAACTGATGAACATGAAAAATAGCTTTTGGCTGTACTTTGACCAACATAGATCGAGACCTTAGAATTATGCTTTGTCCAAACCAGTGTTATATATATGTACCTTGACATATAGACTACCTATTACAACAAATAAAACACAAATCTATTACACAGATTCAAAGATATGAAGGCCACAAAATCGTTGACCGACCATGACCACTGTTCTGGGTTACCTAGAAACCCAAGAACAGCTCTGACAGTGACTTTGAGCCTCTATAACTTCTTGTTATATATAGGTTAACGCACGAAATTTGTTTGATGTTGTATTACTGTAGGAGTAATATGACATCCATATTTGTCCAAACCCAGAATCATTAACAGTAGCAAGATAGATTATAGTCAAAGTGGTCCTCGACCACATGGTCGATCAAACCTGTAAACTCAAGAATACCTCATGATGACACTTCCTGTCACTATAGGGCTTTAGCGACATACAGAAATTTGTTTTTTAGAAATTAATTAATAAAAAATTAGAAATAATTAATAAATAAATATAAAAACAGTTTTAAAAATTATATTATGTTATTATAATTAACTTTTGATATTTTTTACATAAATTCAATAAATATTTTATTTTATTTGGACATTATTAATAATTAAGTTATTAATAAAGTAATTATAATAATTACTTATAAATAATAAATAATTATTGAAAATAATATTAATGATTTAAAAATTATAATAAATGTTTATAAATTATTTAAAAATAGTAAATGCAGGATTTTTATAAAATTCTAAGTAAACACTAATTATTTAGAAATAGAAATAAATGATTTAAAAATCATTTAAAGGATAAATAAATACTTAAAAATTATTATAAGCCTCTAAAAATTATTATAATGGATATATAAATTATCTAAAAATGTAATAAAGCTTATAAATAAAGTTTAGTCAATATATCAACTTATTTAATACACGGTAAGGTCATTAAACACCGAAACTATATCGAACTTAATCCGAACATATGTAAATTTTTGTATTTTTGTATTGTTATCAATACTAATGTGTTAAATTTATATGAATGAACATCGTCGATGTTTATTAATGAATCGAGTAGCATAACTTGACTGATCTACGCTTAGGTAAGTTTCCTATACCCTAATTCATTTTCCAAATTATTACGTATGTACTTACGCAAATTCTAAAACCCTGTTTATTCGTTGAACAAGATTTCTATCTTGAATTCCTTTTAATATGATAAATCAAACCTAAACTTGAATTACCACTTATTGTACTATTATTGCTATAGCTTCAGTATAACTAAGAAATGAATTGTTTATTCTTATGATATTGTTTATTAAGCATAAGCTATTGTGTCAAACCAAATTGTTTTGGTAAGACATCCTATACTAAAGTTGGGTATCCCGTGAGGGATCGAGGTTTGGTCAATAATAAATTGACAATAATTTGGGTGCATTTGAGCACTGGTAGGATGAGATGCATACTCCTAGGATATTAAGTAGGCTGATCCCCTATCTCATATCTAAAACAAAGTTTCTAAGTCTGTGTGACTGACATAAATAAAAAGTACAGAAATGGTTGAAAAAGAAATTCTAGAAATGGTAGCAACTATTAGTTGAATTTTGAATTATTATACTTCTTCAAATCATATATTGTTATAAATATAAAACTTGCTGAGCATGTCATAGCTCACCCTTGCAAATTATTCCCTTTGCAGTATCTGGACAAATAGCTGTTGTATCAATTGCTATCTGGACAATCGACAATTTAGTATGGGCTTGCTGAACACATACTTGAGAGGATCCATTCGGGATATGAGATGGGTTGTGTGACCATGGAGGTAATGTTGTAACCTCATGGAAGCCCAAGCTAAAGCACAACAAGTCTTCTCAATCAGAGTGTACTTGTGTTCAGTGATGCTGAATCTTTTGCTGAGGTAATAGATAACTCGTTCTTGGCCTCTATTATCTTTTTACCCCAGCATGCAGCCCATAGCATTGTCATTTATGGACAGGTACATGAACAGAGGAACATCATCCCTAGGAGGTACCAAAACAGGAGCGTTAATCAACTGCTCTTTGATTGTGAGGAAGGCTTTCTAACACTCATCGTTCCATTTCATGGATGAGTTCTTCCTTAACAATTTGAAGATAGGCTCACAGGTTGCTGTGAGTTGAGAAATGAATCTGCTAATGAAGTTGATCCTTCCCAAAAATCCCCGTATTTCCTTCTCTGTCCTAGGAATGGGCATTTCCTTGATGGCCTAGATTTTGGTAGGATCCAGTTCAATCCCTTTGTGGCTGACTAGGAAGCCTTGCAACTTGCCTGACTTAACACCAAAGGCGCACTTGGCGGGATTCAACTTTAAGTTGTACTTATGCAACCTGTTGAAAAGCTATTTGAGATGGTCTAAATGGTCATCCTCCTTCCGGGATTTGACAATGATGTCATCCACATAGATCTCTATCTCCTTATGCATTAAATCGTGAAAAGAACCATCATAGCTCGCTGATAGGTTACCCCGGCGTTGATGAGGCCAAATGAGAACCGTCTGTAGCAAAAAGTTCCCCAAGGCGTGATGAAAGCTGTTTTCTCACCATCTTCCTCAGCGACCATAATTTGATGGTACCTCGCAAAGCAATCAGCAAAGGAGTACATGTCGTATTGAGCAGTATTGTCAATAAGAATGTGGATAAAGGGCACGAGAAAGCTATCTTTAAGGCAAGCTTTGTTTAAATCCCGATAATACACGCAGACTCGCACCTTTCCCCCTGGTTTAGGCACGGGAACAATATTGGATATCCACTCCGGATATGTAGACACCATGATGATGCCAGCTTGAAATTGTTTCACAATTTCTTCTTTAACCTTTAAACTCCACTCATGTTTCAATTGCTTCGAGCTTTTGCCAAACTAAACTTGAATCCTTCTTTAATGGGAAGCGATGATGAAGAACAATGTCGGTGGACAAACCCACCATGTCTTTATGAGACCATGCAAACACATCCCGAATTGGGTTAACAAAGGCAACCATGTCATTCCGCTGAGTTGTGGTAAGGTCTGAACCAATCTAGATTAGCTTAGGGTTGTCTAAGGTTCCAAGATTGAAAGGAGTGGTTTGATCAAGATTGGGTTTGGGTTTTTCTACGACCCATTCCTTAATCTCTTGAGGTGTCTCAATGTCCTCTTGGATGTCAATCAAGTCTGAGTCTAACTTTGCATCAAAGTTACGGCCCTTGTGGAGAGAAGGCACCTCATCAGCAAGTACATGTACATATAAATTCAGAGTCCTAAAACAAAAGATTCTTTCACTTAATATATGCAACTGTTCGATCATACAAAAGTGTTAGCATGTACGTGATAAAATAACTGCTAGTGCTCTAAAGGAAAGCAAGAAATTAAAGTTATCTACAGGGCAGAGGGATTTTTTACCCATTTTACCCTCGTCGACCAATGCATGGAGTGCTGCTCCAATTGTTGAGGGCAAAGTCCTGAAGGACTGTAGTGATGGAAGGATCGTCAGTGTGTTCCTTCTCCCGAATGATAACCATGACATCTGGGCAATCATCGTCTGGGGTGTATTTGTTTGTATATTCATTATGAACAATGACACGGATGCCTGTCATCATCAAGGAAAGGTCATGTTTACGTTTCCGTTCCTTTTCTTCCACTTCGGGATTAGGAATCAACACCTCTTTAGCTTTGATTGGCACTGGTTTTGGAAATAGCATAGCCACAGCATGGGCTGGCACCTTTACTGGAGATTGCATTAACTCATGAGGTAAAGGCATAGAAAATCGTCGTGCGGCAGAAGCTTGAGGAACCTGCTCGTGCTTATGAGGATTCCTGTGTCTGGAACTAGAAGAATAGCCTAGCCCGGCTATTCCAATTTGATTGGACATTTGGATAGGGTGCTTAATACCCCATTGATCCTTACCAAGCCCTTGTCCAGGTTGATGACCCAATAACATCATTTCTTGAGTGGCCGATATAACCTCGACAGAAATCTTGGTTACGGGAAGTGGCGCCCTAATAGAATGGTATTGCGTGTTACTCACTTCCAAAGTATGGAAACTGGCCGGTTCAACTTCTGAATTGAAGCTGATAATTGGTAGAATTCCTTGTTCAGGACAATCCGCTTCGGCGTTGACAAAGAATTCAGATCATTGTTGATGATGTATTTGAGTTATTGATGTAATGTGGATGGAACAGCTCCAACCATGTGCATCCATGGTCTCCCCAATAGCAGGTTGTATCCTGAATCTATTATGAGGACGTGGAAGGATACATTGAATGTATTTGGACTAATCTCAATTGGCAATTCAATCTTTTCGACGGCATTTCATTGGGATCCATCAAAAGCTCGGATGACAGTATGGCTGCTTTGGATCCGCTTGAGATTGATATTCATTTTTACCAAGGTGGTATAAGGACAGATATTTAGAGATGAGCCTCCATCTATCAATACTCCTGCTAGCATGTACCCGAAAGATAACACTTCGATGTGCAATGGCTTGCAATGATCGGTCCCTTCGGGAGGTATATCGTCATCAGTGAAGGATATCACATTGTTGTTGAAAATGTGATCAACCAAATGTTGAAATTTTTCCACATCCACTGATTTTGGCAAGTAGGCTTCTTTTAAAACCTTCAACAAGATCTTCCGATGATCCTTAGAAGAGAAAACCAAATCCAGTATTGAAATCTGGTGTGGAGCTTCTCGCAAGCTTAAAACCACTTTGGCTTCATTATGACCCATAGTACGGAGGAATTTTTCAATCTTTTCCATGGGTAATTTCCCCTTTGCTTCGCAAGTAGGTTTGATAACCCATTGAGGAAGGTACAGTGGATTTTCTTTCGACACTGTAGCAGTAGTATGAGACGTGGATCCTTCAGCTTTTCCATAATTCTATGGAACTTTGTGCAACTTGACAACAGGATGTTGTGGTCTGCAAGGTAAAGGAATTGGCTCTGGTGCGGCCACTTTCAAAAGATTGTCAGCTCCTTTGAGTTGAATTGGTTATATGGGAAATACTTTGACAATTTCATCATCCACTTCGGAGATAACTGCTACTGATCCCTTCCATCGGGTAGGGCATGCATTCCCACCCTTGAGTTGCACAGTGTAATCATCTTCTATTTGTAGGACACCGCTATTAATAAGATTCTGAATAAGATGGCGGAGTGCCCAACATTCTTCTGTGCTGTGACCGCGAGAATGTGAATGATATTGACACATTTCATCATGATTGAACCGCCCTGAGCGGGGATTGATCGGAGGGAGAAGGAATGTGATTCTTCCTTCATTGATCAACATTTGAAGTATCTCCTCCATAGACTGGCCCAGATAGGTGAATTTCCTTTGATTGGAAAAATCCCGATGGGCTTTAGCACTTGCTCGCTTTGTAACCTTATCCTCCATAGTTTCACTTTCTGAAGGTATTAATGGAGCATTTATAACAAATGGAAGGAGATAGGCATGCTCCTGCCTAATTAATTGGCGTGTGACTTGATGTCAGGGTCACCGCCTCGCCAATTGCTCAATTTGTTTGCAAAGAGCTTTCATCTTTCGTTCCATGGTAAACTAGAACTTTGCATAATCCCATTTGTCAACACCATCTTTGATGGGTTGGGATGATTCGCCATTGGAACCTTGTACAGTGCTCCAACTGATCATGTTGATCTCTTCTTCTTTGTGTTGAGGAGGAGGGTTGTCTTGCACATGAGGTTGATCTAGTTTGGTGACTACAATCTCACCGTTGTCTATCAGATCCTGAATCTTATGTTTCAAGGCCCAACAATCTTGAGTATCATGTCCGGGTGCCCCGGCATGATAAGCAAACTTCCGAGTAGCATTAAAACCCGTGCCATTAGGGTTGGCTGGTGGAAGAAGATGTGTAATTTTCTTCTAAAAATTCAGAAGAGCAAGAATGTTCTCGAGCGAATCCCCTAAGGGTGTGAACGTCTGAGGTTGCTTTACTTCTCCACTTTTAGGCAATGGAGGGTTTGAAGATTATGCTAAAAAAGGGGAGTAGTTTCTCCTCTGCATAGGCATGCTTGGATTGCCTTTTTGTCCTTGTAGTATCAAGGAAACATCCTCCTCTTTCTTTTTATGGACCCTCCGGGGGTTGTTTCCATAAGATCCAGATTGGATGTGCTCAGCAACAGCTTTAAGAGTGGCTAGGTCTTGAATTTTACCAGACTTCAATCCCATTTCAGTCATCTCGCCGTGTTTGATCATTTTAGAAAATGGTTTGCAATACCAGCTAGAACTCTTTCATAGAAAGGAGCTTCCTGTACATCTATGAAAGTCATGACCATTTCTGATTCTGTCATAGAAGGAATGACTTGAGCATCAAAGCGCCTCCACCTTTGAGCATACTCTCTAAATGACTCATTAGATTGTTTCTTGACCTTGGTGATTTGGTACCGGGTCAGAGCCATCCGAGATTGAAAATCAGATTGAGTGAGGAAGGCGTGAGCCACTTTCCCAAATATGGATCTTAGAGTTGTTTAATCTAGTATACCATGAACAGGCTTCTCCAATCGATTTTTTAAATAAAACCGCATTCCAGCCTTTCATTTTCTCGCAGTAGACCCGAGTTCTCCAATGAACACCTTTAAATGTGTGTAAAGATCCCTAATCCGCTACTTTTCAAAATCGGGGTCTTAAATTTCTCTCGGATAATGCACACGTGAAAAATATGCAAAGGTCTCGCATATGAAACATCGCCATGTGTTCCAATCCTTTGAGAACGTGATGGTTTCTTCCATTTGAAGGACCTTCTTCCGATGTCACCAAAGGTCTCGGATCTCTTTTGAGATGGGTGCCTTTAGGGTCTTTGTTGGTTGTATCCAACTCGATGTTCGGAATTGTTTTTTCCGCACCTTGAACTCCCCTCAGGTGTAGGGATTCAGATGTAGGTATCTCCGCATTCCTAGAGTAGATCGTCCAATTCTTTCAAAGTAGAACGAAGTCTCATGATTTGTTTCACTCAATCCGTTAAATTCTTCTCGAAAACAGATTAGACTGCTCGAAAGAGGATACATGATTGGCTATATAGGCTCATGACCTTTTTGGATTTTCGACCGCACAGCCCAATTGCTTCCTATTAATTTTCGTAAGGAATTAACCTGCGTATACAAAAGACTTACGTATAATTAGTTTAGTCTTAGGGTAATATAAATGTTATCATAACATGTCTGCTTAGGAATTTGTCCTACAAAACCAAATTGTTAATTGATAACATGTCATGCAATATTCTTGATATTTTCCATTACATATGGATGAACATGGAATAAAATTACAAGTAAATGCTTTTACAAGTAATTGAAAATGGAAAGCATGAAGAAAATTTCTCCGCTTGGTTTATCGTAAAACAAGAATTAAATAAATTAACAAATTGACCTATCCCTAGGTTTCTCTCAACTTCAATAATACAAATGTCGTGTGCTTTTTCCATACCCCGAATGGCATGAAGGTTCCTATTCATCTTTGCATACAGCATCATCGCAATCTACTTTTTATCTCGACGGAAGTTAATCCGGCCGCTCAACCGAGCGAATCTGGTGGCCTTTCCCGAGCCCCGGAATCAATCATTCTTCCCACGAGTCCAATAATCAAACACCGATAGGATAGCCTCCTGGTGGAGGGACCACACAACATACATTCACATACAACGTGTCTCACCATTTATGCAAAATGATGACATGTGCGAAGCACTAATATCATAGATAGATATTTAGTAGTGCAGTAATTAAAATGCATTCGTACACATTCATCAGAAATGTAAATACAACATTCACACAAAGCATATAATAATTTTGAAAAGCTTGTAATATCGGCTTAAGCCCTCCTACTGGAGTCCCCAGCAGAGTCACCACCTATCGACGTTGGGATTTTTGAGTGTCCCTTTTCATTACTTGTTCTTTGGTGTTTTCATGTTAATGTGAGATTTGTTTGAAAAAATAAGTGAAAAAGGTTCGACATGTATAATGTCGATTGATTGACTTTAAAGAGTCGCCATTGGTGTATTTAATCGTCGCACTAACGCAACCGAAAGGCTTGCACATTAACCCAAAGGATTTGACACTAAACGGTCTCTGTGAAACCGAGATTCATTTTAGGTCCGGGGCTTGATTATGAGGAGGGAGGTGTTAGGCACTTCTCACATCCGTGTTACTACTACGACCGCCACTTTTTAAAGAAATTGTTATATGAATGTGTGTGTGTGGATCAATGTGCAATTATTTGGAAGTAGTGCTATACTGCTCGCACTTATATACATGTGGTTTGAATTTATAGAAAATTCAGCTTTTAAACAAGATATGGCAATGACGTTTTGTAAAAGAGGTTTTTCAAACCACATGCTCAATAGTAATTGAGGCCTTTGATACTTCCATTTTATTATTAAATGTCCTATTTGTTTGCTTTTATTTTTGAGATGCGAAGCATTCTCGAGAAAATAATATACAAGCGAGCGCTTAACTCCTCATGGGCATGACAACCATCCAAGGAAATTCAAACATCAGAAAATAATGTACAAGTCAAGCTTCACCGAAAATGTCCATCATGGGAACCGAATCTAGATTAAAAAAAAATCAACTCAGTGATCACATGATTCCTAGGCTCACATGATACCGCAATTTGTATGGAAAGCAAGAAGCGCTTATATATATAAAAAATCAGAATATATATATACAGACATATATCAACCACCACGAAGCAACTCCATGGGGATCGAAAATGTAAATATATAAAAGTGGTAAATATATATATATATGGATATGATCAACCGCCACGTAAGTAAACTCAAAGTGGACAAAATATAAATAAAGTCAGAAAAAGCGATCAATCGCCACGAAGTAAACTCCAGTGCAGAAAAAATGTAAATAAAAAATGTAAAAGGCCACGTAAGTAAACTCTGTGCCCGACAGAATGTAAATATATATATATATATATATATATATATATATATATATATATATATATATAAAAGCGAAACGCACTAGATGTAAATCCAGGCTCATCTGTGATATCATTATATATATATATATATATATATATATATATATATATATATATATATATATATATAAATAAACGCACTTGATGTAAAATTCAAAGCTCATCGATGAGTCCCACATAATTTATATATATATATATATATATATATATATATATATAAAAGCAATTAAATGCTCCGCATCAAGTTCAGCTCAATCGAGGCATAACTCGATAATGTTTGTCCATATATATGAAATATATACATATATTAGTATATATATATATATATATATATATATATATATATATATGAATGAAAACCACGGTCAAGTCCCATAAACGCATACAACACGACTCTCAATATGTATAACAAAAAAGTGCTATATGAGAAGAAGGCTTTATAAAATGTAAGAAGGCTTATAGTGGGCTGCCAAAGTTGACTTCTATGACTTTAAATGGATAAGCACTCAGCTCCCGACGGATAAAAGATAGCTATATGTGAGCTAACTAGTGTTTAAAGAAGAGGAAACACTTAAAAGATGTGTATGCAAAGTAAAATGAACAGGGCTTCCTCTCCTTTTTCTTTCTCTCTCTCTCTCGAATGGCTGACCCAAGCCTTGTATATATAGATGGATGGCCACAGGTACACCTATGGCTGGTCGTGGTGGATCCGAGCCTTGGGGGTCCTGTCATCTAGTAGTACGTGCACTCATGCACTGTAATGTCTGCTCGAACTTGCAAAACTTTAATCCGAGCATCTGAACGAGGTATATCTGACCTTCTTTGGACTGCTGGTGTCGAGAGTTACGTAATGACATGGATTAGAGGTTGTACGAAATCAGGAAGAGGGATCTATGCCCATGGTCTTCAAGCTTCAAATTCTATCCAAAGTACTGCCACACGTAATAGTCACTTGGGATTGTCACTCCTCGGTTCTTATGGGACATTGTTGGATGTATGTATGTATGAAGTGTTGAGACGACGTGCCATTTATCGAAGGAACACGATGATGTTTGACTCCTCGCCGGGGTTATCGCCGGTTTGAGTTGAAAGTAGACGTTGCTCAAGGTTACAGCTGAGATTAGACTACTTGTTGGTATGCCTCACTGTCATCTGGATTGAAGCTGATCGCATGTTTGACACAAGCATTTCTAGGGTTATCGCCGGAACTGCAATGGCATCTCTTGGGGCTATCACCAAGGATGGTGTTGCTACTCCCAGTGTTGTTTCTGGGACTGGAACTTAATGTCGCGGTGTTATTGCCGAGACAGAACTGTCCTCTCCGGTGTTGTTGCCGGTCTTTTGATCTATATATCTCGGGGTTATCTCCGAGATCGAAAATGACATTCCCGGTGTGTGTTCCGGGTTGGAACTGAACTTCCGATGGTATCCGGGATGGATGCAAGCTGTCTTTCAGGGTTATCTCCAAAAGACGAATCTACCCTCCTGCAATGTTAGTAATAGGAGTACAGAAAATTTTGAGTGTCTATAATAACCAAGATAAGTCCAAGGGAAAATTTGCCCCAAACTGGGAAGGCCCGTTTGTTGTCAAGGAGGTATTGATAGGAGGTGCTCTCAGATTATAGGAAATGGACGGTGATGAATTTCCACAGCTCATCAACTCGGATACCGTGAAATGATACTATGTCTGAGGTTACCATCAAATAAACATCCTAGTTTTTGATCACCAGATCCCCAGTCACTTCTGGTTTTCTAACCCTTCACTACATACAACCCTTCTTCATACCCATCTGCCCCATCAGGGACAAACACACTCTTTAAACCAGCAGCCTGGTTTCAGATTAACATATCCTTCGCTCAACTTTGTTTTCAAGACTTTTTACACCTGCAATTTTGTCGCACCAGGGAAAAAACTTTTCACACTTGCAGTTTGTCATGTACATGGGATCAAACTTTTCACCAGTAGTTTGTCCTGAACATGGAATAAAACTTTTCATCTGCAATTCATCCTGCACATGGGGTGAAATACGTCAACCTGATCTCCAAAATACACAGGAGTACATAGGTAGCCATTTTTATGGTCTAGTCTCACTATAAAAAAAACAAAAACAAAAATAAAAACAAAAACAAACATATTTCTACACCCACTTTGCCATATACAGCGTTGAACCTTTACACCAGGTTTGACCTACGCAGACCTGATCTCCTCTTCAATAGGAGTACGTAGGCAGCCATTCATGGTTCGGTCTTACCCCCTATTAAAACACAAAAACTTGTAAACGGTACTGGGAACATCCTTTAATCCACCATAATTCATCGGCTTTAGACCAAGGGGATGGAACTACCTGGTCTCCCCATACCAATGGGAGAATCGACGACCATCTAAGTTGCGGTTGAGTCCTCAAAGAGAAACACCAATTCATAAGAGATGGAACTACCTGGGCTCCCCCATACAAAGGAGTACCGATGACCATCTATGGTGCGGTCAACCTCAGAGAAGAAAGCCACACTCTTCTCCATTACTACATATAGAAACCAGTCCCAAAACACCAAAGGGTAGGGATACACACAGATCAACGATCCATTCTGAAAGATCCTGAGACATCTCAATGTCCATTCATCAAGGGGGAGTTCAGAATATATCAAGATTACAAGCCCTGAAGAAATAAAAAAATATCAAGCAAGTAACAAGGCACAACTAAAAGGGAAGTGAATCAAAATATATTTCCCTGCCATATATAATGTTGTTTGATATATACAATATGTACTGTACAATACAAAATGGCTAAGCTAGTTTATGCAAGAAAATACAAGCCCATCTACAAATCAGTGTATATGCGAGCTATCAAGTCTAGCATAACATCTCTCTTAGAAGAAGGAGGTAACACTGTGAGCTCATGCCCAAGGGTATCTATACGAGCCAACAGATCCATAACCAACTGCATGGTGACACTATTCTCATCAATATACGTGCTCATTTCTGCAATAATAGCATTAATATGGGACCTCACTACAGTACTATCTGTAATGGCTACATCTTGGGCAGATATAGTGCCATTCCGCTCAATAATGAATTTATCTCTAGATGATCTAGCCTCATCCTGCGCAGTAATAGCGGTGTCTCTATGAGCTAAAACATCATCTCTCTCCAAAAGAGCGACATCTCTCCTAGAAAGAGCTATCAACATCAAGTCCCTAGCCTGATCCCTCTCAAATGTCATCAGATGCAGGCTCTGCTCTAAATACTTTGCTGAATGCGGGGTCACAGTAGTAGTCATACTGGGAGAATCAACAAGAGCTTCTGGCAACCTAGCAAATAGCTTCTCCTCCGTGGGAGAATCAATGTCCTCTATGGGCTCTCCACCATCAGAATCAATCCACGGCTCTATGGATACAACCGTAGCAGATGTGGTCTCTGCCTCTATCCATGTAGAATACTCTGTAGAATGACCTGGATGGCTAGTGGAAAACTCAGCTAGCTCACGCTGATCCCAATAGGCATACACCCTGGATCTGTCCTCTGCTGACAAATGGCGAGAAGCCAAACGCTGACCCAATGCCCCCTCAAAAGGATGGACGTCCTGAAACTGGTCGAACTGTGACATCACAGCCAATGGGTGATACATGGTCATGCCCCTCAAACTAGCTAGAGGAAGATAATCCATGCCAGGTGCATGAGTAATGAGGCTGTAGGGAGAACTAAGCAATGTACACGGAAAAATGTCAAATGGATCTCCAATCCCTGCCAAAACCACCAACCAGGATGTAGCGTCTGTACACTCCATTGGCTGAAAGGAGTAAGACATGGCTATCTCATGGGAAATAGAGTACCCATGCCATCAGAAGGTGCCAATCGGTCTTAAGTGTGACATGAACCACACATACAATATGACCGAGCTTCCTATGAATACCCCTGTAGGATAAGTGTGGCAATACGTGGCTGATCTCAATGTCTCTGTCACAATCATCGGCACAATGGTATGACCCTCCCTGAGAGCTCTCATTGCCATGATAACACCAATGTCCAAGTCATCCATATACATTGGCATGTATACATAAGCCACTACGCACATCATGAGTACGTCTACCCTGGCCATAGGCCACTGATCCTCCGATGTGGTGAAATCCCCAAAGTGCCATGCATAACAGATAAGTAGATTTTATACCTACTTATCCGGTATCTGTTACTTAAATTAGTTGCTTATACTCATGTTTCTTAGTTACTTTTCATGCATTTTGTGTTCATTTTGTAGATTTTATGCTTGGGAGCTGTGTGAGAGAGTATTGGTATGAAAATGCAAGGAAGATCAATCCGGACAACGTTTGGGCTTTCATGTTCATTTTATGTTCTTGGCTTGAAACTTAGATTATGTTATAGATCTTCTTCTTAGCTTTCTGAAACATCTTGAATCATTCCAATCGGAGTTCGGATGCAAGAGTTATGACCTTTGTACCAATGGACGTTAAACTTCAATGTTTTGGGTGGCCATTTGCATAGCTGTCACTTCCAACCCAATTTCAGCCTTCATCTGTCCATTATTTGTCAATTATCAAAGAATAAAGTTGTAGAGCTCATCGAGGGCTTCGATTTGATAGGTGGAAGGCCACGTAACTCCTCCCGAATCAAAAGTTATGGCCATTTTACCAGAGGACATTGCAGCAAAAAATCAACAGCGCGGGCGCACGAATTTCTAGGCCATTTCCTGCGCGACCGCGCTAATCCCTGGAGCAAAAAAAATGTCATCTGCTACTTGAGTGCGGGAACATCTGATGTTGACCAGAGTTGACTTTTTCACTAAATAGTGCAATTGAAGCGTAATTTGGATGAGGGTTCAATGAGGGCTTATATAAATAAGAGACATATATCAGATGTAAAGGGGATTCCACCCCTTGGGGGATCACGTAGCTAATATTGCTTTCTTCTCTTTAATTTCCATATTAGAATAGAGTAGGGTAGAGTAGTTAATCTCTAGAATTGATTAGGTCTAAAGATTTGAAGCAATTGGATAGCATATCAGATTCAAAGTTGGAGCAAAAGAACAGATTTGCACTTCAATTCTCTACTCTTATCCTCTCTTTGATTCCTATTTGTAATTTTATGATGTTTATTCAATATGTGGATGATAGATTTGATTCAGCTATGAGTTAAACTTTATTTGGGATTGCAATGGATTCTGTTGCTTAGTTTAATCTAATATACTTCATTGTAAACCTTATTGATTTCTATGAGATTGTCTATAAAGATTCATGCTTATTTGCTTAGTTTCTTAGAGATAACCAACCCTGAGGACATCCATCACTTACATCAGCCCAATATCAGAGATAACCCTGAGTAACGACTGCTACATCTACCTAGAACCGGAGATAACCCCGGTGAGGGGAAAAACTATCATTTTGTCACCTTAATCCCACATTTACGCCATCTCAACAAAATTTCAACATACATACTACACACAAGTGTCCTATAAGAACCATAGCTCAAATCCCAAGTGACTACTACACAAGACAACACATCAGATGGAATTTGAAGACACGAAGATCTAGGCATGGCCCTATCTTCCCGACTTCGTACAACCTCTTATCCCATGTCATTGTGTAGCTCTTGACAATAGCATTCCAGAAAGGTATTATACGCCTCAATCAAATGCCCGAATTGAAAGTTATGAAGGTTCGAGCTGATAACGCATTGTATACGTGCACGTACTTTGAGACGACGGGGCCCACGAAGCCCGAAGGCACCCCAGGTAGCCGCAAGTACACCTGCGGCTACCGCAGGTACACCTGCGGCTCCCCCTCAATAAATAGAGTGCTTGGGGTGGCCGTTTTAGGAGGAAAAAGGCGAGGAAGCCCTGTCCATTTTGCTCTATACTCACTATAAACTGCTTTCTCTTTTTCATACACTTGTGAGCTTGTACTTTGTCATATTTTACCGGTGGAAACTGAGTGTTCATTCATTTAAAGCAATTTGAAGGCTTCTTGGCAGCCCACTGTAAGACTTTTTACATTTCTTAAAGCCTTTCTCTACATTTTGCACACACAGTTATTCACATTAAGAATCGTGTTGTGTGCATATACCCGGACTTCGGTCCATGGTTTTTTTATTTCTTTTGTATATATATGCTTATATATATATATATGTGTGTGTGTGTACTAACATCATCGAGTTATGCCTCAATTGAGCCTGGATATATATCCGGAGCGTTTACTGTTTATATATATATATTATCATCAAACTCTATTTGATTGAGCCTGGATTTATATCCAGAGCGTTTACTGCTTATATATATATATATTTACATTTCTGGTAGGCCTGGAGTTTACTCCGTGGCCATTTACTGCTTTATTTACATTTCGTCCCGCCTAGAGTTTACTTCATGGCGGTTGATCGCTTCTATATATATATATTTACAGCTTTTATATATTTAAATTTCCAATCCCCCATGGAGTTTATTTTGTGGTGGTTGATTGTTCATATATATATATATTTATAGCTCTTATATATATAACTGCTTACAGCTTTCATACAAACTGCAACATCATGTGAGCCTAGGAATCATGTGATCACAGATTCAGTCTCCTAAATCTAGATTCGGTTTCCGTGATGGACATTTTTGGCTGTAACCAGCTTGTAAATTATTCACGGTGTTTGAATTTCCTTAGTTGGCTCTTATGGCCATAAGGAGTTTGGCACTGCTATGTATCTTATTGTCTCGAAGATGCCTCGCATCTTGAAAGTAAAAAGAAATCAAGCCGAACACATAATAAAATGGAAGTATCAAAGGCCTCAATTACTATTGAGCATAAGGGTTTGAAAAACTTCTTTTACAAATCATCACTGCTATATCTTGTTAAAACTGAACTTTTATACAAAATTCAAACCCATTGTATATAGGTGCAAATGAGGCATAACACTACTTCTAGATAATTGCACATTGACCCACACACACACACATTTATATAATAGTTTAATTTGAAAAGTGGCGGTCACCGTGGTAACACGGATGTCGTGGGGTTCCTAACACCTTCCCTCCGCATAATCAAGCCCCCAGACCCTAACAAATCTCGGTTTCACAGACAAGTTAAGCAGTATTACATCACTAGGTCAATGTGCAAACCTTTTCTTGGTTGAGTTGGTGCAACCATTTAAAAATACCAACTCGCGACTCTTACAGTCCAATCGTCGACATATACATGTCAGACCTTTTCACAACTTGTTTTTTTCAAACAAATCTCACCTAACATGAGAACACCAAAAGACAAGAACAGAAAAGGGACAGTAAAAATCCCGAAGTCGACAACGAAGCTCCCACTAACCCTTTTGTACACACTAGGTTCATTCTTATTTGTGATAAAATTAAACTCTTTTGATTTGTTTCATCAAAACGAATGTTCCATTTTTGAGAAGCTTGTTTCAATCCATTTCTCTGAGTGTTTGCAACTCTTACCTCATCATATGTAACTGGATCATCATCTTTTATGATACATACCTCATCATCATCATCCATGATGAATCCATACCTCCCAGGTATCTTCAGTACTATTCCAGATTTACGATTCGGTTGTGGTACAATAGTTCTATCTACAACTTCCTCTTATTTGATGTATAGTTCTTTGTGGTTCTTGAACTCTTCAAGATCTATTATCCTCCCACTAGCCCCTTTAATGATAAACACCTTTATCTTAGAAGGTATCATGTTTCACAACAAACACCTTTTGCTAAGTAGGATTATAGAACATATACCCTAAACTTACTTTAGGATGTCCCACAAATCTGTACTTGTCAAATCTTGTCCCAAGCTTATCCTTTGAAACCTTTTTCATATAAGCCGGACAACCCCTTATCTTAACATACTTAAGATTAGGAATCCTCCCTGTTCATTACTCTTATAGAGTCTTGGGGTCAAATTTTGAGGTTACCTTTTTCGTAGATATGCAGCCATTTCTAGGGCATGACCCCAGGAAGATATTGAAATGTCGATAAAATCATTATGGACCGTACCATGTCCAACAAGGTACAATTTTTCCTTGCAGATACATCAATCAATTATTGCATATCAGGAGGTGTCCATTATGAGAAAACCATTTGAGATGATCTAGAAACTTATTGCACAGGTATTTATTCCTTGATTTAATCAAAGAATCTTAATACTTTGCCAATTTGTTTCACTTCTGAATTCTTTGAACCTTTCAAATAATTCACACTTGGATTTCCACAAATACACACATTAAACTCTTTGAACGATCATCTTCTTTTCTTATACTAGTTTGTTCAATTTACAAAATAATTTTTCACGTAAGTCAAGTATACATAATTCATTAATTAATATTCTAGTTATATACAAAACATTATTATTATAAATAGTACAACAATTGTTCTTAAATATAATACCAAAGATTTCATTGTCCAACAACAAAAAATGGAAACAATGTTTCTAACGAGAACTCAAATACAATAACAACTTATTGACTTAATAGACTTTCCCGTAGGTAATTCTAAACAATAAGTTTCTTTGTCTAATGCAGCAACCTTTGCTTCATTTCCACACATAGGATTACTTGCCTCTTGTTTAACTTTCTACTTTTGCTTGGTCCCTTAATAAATCTATATTTATGATAACTAATGTCGGTATCCAATACCCAAGTAGAACCTTGACTTAAAGAAAAAATTATTTTAAATTATAAACAAAATTGTATTTGTAATTGAAACTTCACTAAGCTTCTTCTGGTTAGCCTCTGCAAGATGCTTCTTGTAGTTTCTTTTTAGTGTCCAGGCTTATTGCAGTGGAAGCAAACTCCTTTGTTATCCGTATCAATTTTGTTCTTATTATCCTTTATTTTTGCCTTTCTATTTACCTTCTTAGAATTGTTCTTTTTTTAGAAGATCCTTTGACCCCTACCAGTAAGACTTGGTCTTTCTTGGTTGGAAAGTGACTCTCAATATTTTAAAACATGTTAAGCAAATCAGCGAAGCTAATATCCAGCTTGTTCATATGAAAAATTCACAATAATTGTGAAAGGAGTCCGGGAGTCAGTGCAAGATCAAATCTTGGCTCAACTCTCCATCCATGACAAAACCCATTGTCCTAATTGATCAATCAAATTGATTATGTTAAGGACTTTTATCTGTACTGTAGTGTCATCGATCATTCTAGATCGGAAGAGCTCCTTAGATATCTGATATCTATCGGTCCTACTTTCCTCACCATCAACTACTTGATGTGTCCATAGTTTCATGCTGACGCTGAAGCTCGTTACTCATGGATGCGAGCATGATGCATTAAGCCAACTTTGCATCATCTTGCCACTTTCTAAAAGCAGCAATGTCTTCCTCAGAGGCATTGTCTACAACCATTGCATAGATAGGCATATTAAGGACATACGATAGCTTTTCAGCCGTGAGAACTATTCTCAAATTCCTTTACCAATCCGTTTAATTTGGCCCGATTAATTAAAATCTAATATATTTCGCGGTGATAGTAATTTAGACATTGTAAAATTCTATAAATGAATTTGTAATTTTACAACATTATATCATATATTCTTTTATTAATTACCAAAATAATTTAGGTCTTGTTTTAAATTGGTATCTCCCACTATTTTCATCAAACTATATTACCCTCACTTATATAGTTTGGCAAAATCTAGTTAAAGATTTGCTAGTGAGAATAAGGATCCCATTTTAAATATATATAGCCTTGTGGTGACACAACAAACTATATATAAATAAATAGGTTGACAACTCTTGTCAATTAAATCATCATGTAAGTCCTTTTATTTTGCCTCTTAGATTATTTTGATCAAGTGGTGGCACATCCGAATCAAAATTATATAAGTTAAGTCCAACCTAGCACTCCATGTATTCAAAAAAGAAAAACATTGTCCTTGTGGTGACACAACAAAATAACATTGTTCAATTTTCTTTATAAGCATCAAATGTGATAAAATTAACATCTTAAAAAATTAAGATAAGCCTTGCGGTGACACAACAAACTGATAATAATAATTAATTGATACTCTATTATTTTTAAGGTGACGTTCGATATTTCAAATATCTTTGAATGCTTAGAACTTAATATAAAATCTTTGAGGGGTTTGTTATTATTTGTCTCATCTTGTTTAGCATGTATGCACACACACACACACACACACACACACACACACACACACACACATATATATATATATATATATATAAAATATGTGTCATATTAATCAACATGCAAAGCATGTTTGCATAATATATAATATATATATATATATATATATATAGTATAAGCATGCGCATATAGAATTCTATATTCTACCTGGATTGATTATGGACTTTATTCTAGTTTGGTTCACTATAGCCACCAAAGGAACCAAAAGGTCAAAACTAGGGTGCAAGAATTAAATTTAAATATAACTATTATATTTAAATCCTGGGCTCCATTACAAACGGGTCTTCAAGCGCTCCTTGCTCCTTGATATCCAATTCTTCAAAATAATTCTAACTATTCCTATTACAAAACTATTTAAAATAAATAGAAACCTTGATCAATAGTCAATGGGAAGTACATAAGAGGGAGATAGAATTTACATTAAGCAAATTTAGAGAAGACGAGGTACGCAGACCCCATTTAATAAAACACATACATTCATGCATCCAACTAAAATAAAATCCAATCACATTTGTCAATAGTCCATAATCAATCCCATTTATTATCATACATATCAACATATGCATCAATAAATAACATTTATCTCATGAATAATAAACATTCAATATCTACATTGATATTAATTTAATGGGCAATTTTAATTAGCATAAAATCTAATTTTGAAACAAAATAAACTCTTTTATTTTTAATCAAAATCATAATAAATTTTTTATTTTATCCAATTTTGAATAAAAATAAACTCATTTATTTTTAATCAAATTTCCAATCAAAATAAACTCCTTTATTTTAATTAACAAGGAATCCAATTTCAAGTACAAAATAAACTCCTTTATTTTAACTTAAAATTCCTAGAAAAATTAAAATATGTTGAATCATATTCCTTATTAAAATTAAACACCATTAATTTTATGAAACATGGAATCCTATTCCATATGTGAATAAACTCCTTTCTTCTAGGAACCATGGAATTCAATTCTATATGTGAATAAACTCTTTTATTCAAACAAACGTGAAATTCAACACTAAGTTAATATAAAACCTTTTTTGAATAAACTATTTTATTCAAACAAACATGGAATCTAATTCCAATTAAAATAAAACTTTTGAATAAACTCCTTTATTCAAACAAATATAAAATCCAATTTCAAGTTATTATAAAACTTTTGAATAAACTCTTTTATTCAAACAAACGTGGATTCCAATTTCAATTAAAATAAACAACTTTATTTTAATCCAATTCCAAATCAAAATAAACTCCTTTATTTTTAAAATAGAATTACTGAAATAAACATTTAATTTAATTTTAATTAAAATAAACCTTTTATCTTATTAAAAATCAAAAAAATATATATATATATATATATGTGTGTGTGTGTGTGTGTGTGTGTGTGTGTGTGTGTGTGTGTACGTGAAAGTGTGAAATATGCTAAATCTCCGAACCTATTTTTTTTAGTTCGCGAATTGTACAGTTTTTCTCCAAAAACATGATTTATACCAATAATTATGACCAAAAAAGTTGTTATAAACACACATCAACATACATATCAAATCTGAACAATTAATAATTAGCATAAATGTTTGGCTCTGATGCCACTGTTAGGTTTGTAAGATTCATGAACACAATCAAATTGCACAAAGTAAGCGGAAGCATAGAAAAATAGAGTTTTACAAATTTTACAAACCATAAACCCGAATCATCCTTTATGCACAATTATTAATTAAACGAAAAGATAAAGAACAAGAATTATACCCTTGAAGATTCGAGCTTTCTCAGGTACAAGTTCACCTCCAAATGCTTTTCGCGTTCAACTTGAATCCACCGGATTTGGTTCCTTCCTTTGATCAATGTTAGTCACCCAAGTGTTTGGCCTCTAGAGGTGATCCACCAAGGAAGAAGAAAGATTCAAGAAGATGGATATTTGACAAAACCCTAGTTTTTCTATCTCTCATAGAAAGAGTGTACTCTCCCAACTATTAGAATTACGTATTCACGTGTTTTGTGAAAGTGTCAACCACCCTCACCCATAATAAGACTTCTCTTATTTATATATGTGGGCAACCCTCCTTAACAATTAAGGAATTGAGTTTATTTTAATTAATTAAACTCCTTTAATTAATTATGCTCCCAATCTTATTAGGAATAAATTAATTAGTCTCCTAATCTTATTAGGAATAAATGAGAGTACTTATATTAAATTAATTTCCAACTCTTTAGAAGTTAAAATAATAATAATTATTATAATATTAATAAGACTTCTCTTATTAATTTATATATTTAATATTTCAAAATATTAAATAATAAATATTAAGCTATTTAATTTATTCTATCACCGTAGATTAAATTAAATACACTTAACATATTATTACGATTATGCCATTAACTTCATAAATAATTATTCTTTCTTTTATGGTGTGACCCTTTAGGTTCTCCATATTAAACCGTTTGTGAATAAATCAATTAGAATAATTCTAATTTTATTTAAATAAATAAATTAAACTATTAATTTATTTAAATAAATAATATTTATTCTACAATAGGGATAAGCCTACCTAGTGATTAACGACTATCTAGATAATATAGATTTCAACATTAATTATAAAAGAACCTTTGAGTAAATAATTACATGTTGCCTCCATTTCGGTTTAACAAAACAGACTCTAACTCATGCAAGTATACACATGTCAATAAGTAGTACAGAGTAAGAAAGTGTCGATCCCACGGAGAAAGGTGAATAAGTCTAAACTATCATGCAACAACCTAATCACTATTTCTATATGCTCAAACGATCATTCAACAATTAAATTTATATCTAAAATAATTATCAACACGAAAATACTAAATACTGAAGGAAGGTAATCAAATTGTAGATAAATGATATCCTAATATCATTTAATGTTTCATCCAAAATGCATGCCTCATGTTATGCCTAATTATTTAATATGGAAAGCTAGTCAAGAGCACAAAAGTGGAACATAACCACCGTTCAATGAACTATGTCCAAATTACACAAAATCCACAAGTGATAGAATTTATGTAAGCATCACAATTACCAAACCCACTACATATCTATGTGAATTTGCAACAATTATGATTTAAGCACAAACTCCATTAATGACTACACATGGTGAACCGGTATATGCCTATTCGGGTCACGAATTACAAAACCAAATATAAATAAGTCTCATGAACATATGCCAACATGGTCTAATCTATACTTATATTTCATTTTCCAATTCCATACAAGAAATTAGTGTGAATGGTGATCAAGCATTCAATCATTTAGCACAACCAAGATGGGCATTCCAATATTAAACATACAGACTTCACATACTGGAATACAAATATGGACTACACATTAAAATCCCATAATGGAAGTTAGTTCATTTCTGAATCAACAACCATTATGGGATTGAAGCAAAACATTGAAATAAAAAATACAAACAAGAAATATAAGAGAAATGAGGAATCAAATATGATAATCCTTGCTGCAAAGTCTGTTTCCAAGTTTGTTCAAATCCACAATCTTCACCATAATGAAAACTAATAATTACGAGTAATCTTCTAGAGAGAGAAGCTCAAAGTAATAAAGGAAATGCTTCAACTCTCCTTAGAAAAAAACAAAACCTAATAATAGTAAAAATAAAAACTGAATACTACGTCCCTGGTAACCAACCAAATCTTCTGTAGATAGCAAACACACTTTCACCTTTCAAATTACAAAAGTTAGCATTTTAAAATAATTATGACTGGCGCGGCCACGCGATGATGTAAGGGATTTCGGGCGCAGGCGCGCTGTAGGTGTTATTACCGAGTGCATGGCCCTTTGTTAATGAGGCGCGGCTGCGCGGTAGCCTGTCTACCTCTGTAATTCCTCTGGCACGGGCGCGCCATGACTAGGCTATATGGCAATAGCATTGTACCATCACATCACCGCATACTAAATTCGTGTTTGCTTCTTTATTGTCATTGTCTGCTACTTTCTTCTTCTTCATTTATTTTCTTTTTCACTTTACAACTTCATTGATCCTCTAAGTCCCCTCCTCACCTGCTTAAGTCCAGCTACCATCTTCACTGTGACAACCCAGAAAATTGAATTGTCTAGAATTTAAGTTTAAAGAATTAGTAATTAATAAAATAAATTTTTATTAAATGCTATTTTGTGCTGTGTTTATTAATCGTTCTAGAAGCTAGGATGATTATTAATCGGGAGGATTCTCGCCACGAGCTAGACTGAACGAGTAAGAATTTTCAAGACGAAAATAAAAAAATTTAGGGAACAAAATATTTCTAGAGAAAAAGACGAAATAGGCACTATTCACCCGACGAAATCCTAAGGGTTAGGGTTTGAATAACCTTACCCTTTCTGAGAGTTCGGTATGTCGAAATGACATTCCATCGAAAGATTTGACGATAATATATAGAGAAAAGTTAAGTACGTCGATAAAAGTTTTTCTCGAAAAACGTGCAGAAATCGGATAAAATAAAAATAACGAAAAGTACTGTTATGTACTTTTCACTCGTTTAGCTATGTTAGGGGAAAACGTGAAGGAAAACGCTTATCGTGGAAAAGGGTTTTTCAGTTTTTCAGAAATCCGAAGATTACGTAAAAGTTAATCGGTAAAGGAAAGACGAAATATTCAAAAATATTTGGATTCCGAGAATCACAGTTTTTAATACTGTCAGACGAAACCCGAAAGATGGAACCACGAAGCTTCCAAGGGAAGCTACGTGAATAGTAAGGAGGTGGAATAGTAAGGATAAATTACTTAATGAGTAAGTAAATTTAAGAGTTAAGTAAACTTAAGAGTTAAGTAAACTTAGTGGCTAAGTAGACTTAATGGCCAAGTAAGTGTGGAGGCCAAGTAAACTTGGTCCTTATGTTTTGAATAGTAAGGAGGTTAAGGGGGACAAAATGACTAAAATACCCCTAGCCTTGAAAATCTATAAATAGGAAGCTAACTTCATTGTTTTGGGATTTTAAAAAATCTTACCACTTTGAGAGAGAGAGAGAGAGAGTTCGGATGGGAGATGAGAAGGAAAAGGAAGAGTAAAGCTTGCCGAGAGCACGCTTTGTCCGACGGAGGAAGATTAAGGAAGAGAGGTAATCCGGAAACCTAGTCTTCTATAAATTTTCTTTTAGTTTATATGTCAAAAACATAGCTTAATAAGAATAAGGAGTAAATGATGTTAGAAATGATTTCATATGGTTGAAATAGTAAGAAAATGAAGTAATAAGAAATTAGAAATTTAGTTTATAAATTTCTTAAGGAAGTGTAAGATTCGTAAGGATTTTGAACGATCCGAGTGGATTATATGAATGAGTAGGTGAATTAAGTAAGGAATGGTGTTCTATAACATCAAATTCCAAGAAAAAGTAAAATCGTAATCCAAAATATATATTAAAAATGCAGAACAAATGAAGAACACGAAGAACACGCGAAGAACACGAAGAATGTTGTTGATGGACAAATTTAAAACCATCGTAGTATAATTGTTGTTGATGGATAAGTTTAAAACCATCGCATATAAGTTAGATGCTTATTGCTTGGTTAGGAACGGTAGTAACGTTCATGAAGAATGGATTAAACTGAGCTATAACGAAGTTATGGAGAAAATTCGTAAAAGATGAACGAGAAATAGAAAGTTAGTAAATGAACCCGAACGTGTACGTTTTCATAAGAATGTAAGAGAACGTATAAAACGTGAGTCGTGGATTCAAGAATGAACGAGTTCCGAGTTCGGAGGACCGAATTACGGACGAACAAATGAAGAACGTTAATAACATAAAATGAACGAATAACGAAGATTAAGCCAATTCAATGGAATGTTAACGGATTTAGAACAAAGTTTTGTCCATGGGTAATCGAAGTACGTAAGATAAGGAAGAAAATGGCTTTGGAATGACCTCATTCCGAGTTATAATGAAGAAGTTATGAGATTGGAAAGTAAGTGTCTCAAAACGAAGTTAATTCTTAGAAAAATTTTCGAGAAGAAGGACTTGGCACCGCGGCGCCAGACATGCCTTGTAAGGTGGCACTGCAGCACCAGACTGGAGGGCCAGACACTGCTAACTCGCATCGCAGCGCGAGTCTTAGTGGAGAGAGTCGCGCCGCAGCGCAAGTACAGGGAAAAAGGCCAGTAATGAGCTTTTAAGTGCACAACTGCTGGGGGATGTGTAAGAAAGAAATATGAACATGTAGTTCAACTAATGTAACACTTAATCGAGTGTATTAAACCTTTAATGAAGGTTGAACAAAAAGATTAAACGAGATTAAAAGAAGGTGAATGCGGGTTACAGAACCGATATCTGGGGACCGTAGTCGCGATAAACGAATGTGAGGGATTGCTATAATTGTTATTCCTTAGACGTTGAGTGATGAGGGTAATGAATAACATTTCGATGTTATGTTATAGTAATGCGAGATGAATGTAAAGCGTATAGACGCTGTGAACACAACATTGTTGCGATGAACGATCGGTCTTAGTATACAATGATCTGTATGGCTTCGACATTAAGAAAATATAATGAACATGGGGTTCATGGGATGGATAACGATCAAAAGCAATTAAAACCTCGAGTAAAGGTTGAATGAGAGATTAAGAGACGAGCAACGTGAATGTTGAATACGTAAACGATCCTCGTGAATCGTATTCCCGTTGGACGAACGTGCTAAGTATACCCTGGTTGTATGACACAGACGTTGACAAAGGTAGTAAGAACATATGAATGGTATCGAGAAAGCCGTATCGAATGGTAATAAGATTAATGAAAGCCGAATGTGAGTTGGATAAAAATGAGTCCTGAAAGCCAAAAGGAATAAGAAATTGACTTAACGAACATTATAGTTAATAGTTCGTATAAGTTAAGATAAGTTTAGGTTGTGGTACAATCGTAACCTTTGATGGTTGACATATGGGAGCTGGGCTAAACAATTCCTTTAGAGAGCGAAGGTATATACGAAACTGGCAACCGATCTAACTCACTGTTATAGGCAGTGTAGATGAGACGGGAACTTGTTTGTTGGTCATTTGTGGGAAACCACTTAGAGTACCATATGGACTACTAGTAGAGACACGATGTGTGCTGAGTCCTAGGAGAGTTATAAGAAGAAGATAAGAATGTAAATCATCAAAGATGATGAACGTATTAAGTAAGACATCTCCGTATGTCATGAAACCGTTAACCGGTAAAGGATGTTGGTCGCGTAAACTTAGTTTATAAGAACGTGAACCCTAAGAAGTAAAGTTAAGTAAACCAATGTGTAAAGTCAAGTATATGACTAATTGGTGTATGTGTTATTTCCTTATGTGCTACATAGGAATTGGAATGAGCAGTTCAGCATAAACTATAAGTTATAGCTGTGCGTAAGGCAAGTTTCCTAACTTCATTCATATTTCAAATGAATGTTAGTTTCTAAAACTTCTCAGATGTTGAACTTGAGAAGTTTTGTATATGTGCGAATGTGTGATATTTGTACAAGGTGTTAGAATGAATGAGGCCTTGTGCCTGATGTGAACACTTCTGGTGTTTCTATGATATGAATCGCTTACGTGATTGAACTGTTCAATATGAGCATGTTCTGTTTATACATGAACCGTTATTGTTAAGTCTGTGCTATTGATTCTAGCCAGACAAAATGTGTATGAAAGAGGTAGAAGAATGAAAGTATTTCAAAGTGAAAGTGACTAATGTTTTAAAATGATAGGAATCGAGATTATTCCTATTATTCAAGCTGCTTCATAACATTTGTTCGGTTATTGAAGTCTTAAAAGAATGTTTAAATTCTTGAAGTTGTTTGTTCAACTGTTATGACTTGCTGGGCAATTGAATGCTCACACTTGCTTTAAATGAAAAAAAAATTCAGTGAACGATGTTAGAAGAACTTAAGGATCCCGTAAAGATAAAGCTGACGGTATCTAGATGAAGTGCCATTCATAATGTGAATGAGTGAGAAGATGAAGGGTAGACTTGTAATGTAGAAAGAAGAAAATTAAACTATAGACTAGTTTAATGAACTGTTATGTATCCTTGGTGGCGGATAAAAGTCACTCTTGTAAGATGAAAGGAATATTGTAATTATCATTATTTGTAATGAGAAAGCTTATAAGGTTTTAGAACCTGGGAATTCAGAATGTATGTTATTATATTTCAATATATAATGATGTATGTTGGATGAATGATGTACTAGTGACGCACAGAATCTGGGTGTGAAGATATACTGGATTTCGGGGCGTTACAAGTTGGATTGAATCTGGTGTTGGATTGTTATGTATCCTTGGTGGCGGATAAAAGTCACTCTTGTAAGATGAAATGAATAATGTAATTATAATTATTTGTAATGAGAAAGGTTATAAGGTTTTAGAACCTGGGAATTCAGAATGTATGTTATTATATTTCAGTATATAATGATGTATGTTGGATGAATGATGTACTAGTGACGCACGGAATTCGGGTGTGAAGATAGATCGGATTTCGGGGCGATACAGGTTGGTATCAAAGCTGATAGGTTATAAATCTTAGGTATGAGTACCTAAGACTATAATCATAGAGAGAATGATAAGGAGATCACCACGTGATCATAGTAAATCGTAGTAACATATGAGTTGTTAAACGATGAATGATTTATAGCCAATGCTATGAATGAATGGTATTACGAAGTAGTACGGGAAGAAGAACTCGGATTGAGTTGTAAAGAATAACATACGAATCAAAGAAAATTCGTATTAAGTAAAGAGAAAGTTAGAATTTGTAAGATTTCAACTGAGGACTAATGTGATAGCTGAGTTGTATGAACCTTTGAATGGGCAGAGGTTTGTGCTTGGTGTAACAACCACTCGGTTTATTACAGTGATAATCATTGAAATTGGTCGCGCTATCAAGATGTATATGACGAGAAGGTGAATCTTTTCTCATGTATATACCTGATAGGTAGAGAACGATAAGTTAGGTACGAGTTCTTAAAACTCATACATATGGTATGTTTTTGAACTTCTCAGTGAATGGATGCCTATGGTCTGTCTGGGATAGTTCTTAAACTCATATTATTGTGGAAAGTTCCTGAACTCATAATGTGTGGTAAGTTGATGGACTGTACTAAGGCATAGGAAGGTGTAGACTAAAAAGAGTTATTTTCAGTAGGCTTAGCATTGAAGGTGCTAGAGAAGATTATGTATTTTCACAAGTAAGACAATTAAGGAAGATAGAGAATAGGATATTCCAAGTCATCTAGCTATGCTAGATTTCAAAATTTCTTGAAATCGTGCTAATGTGCGTGTTTTGAAAATGAAAGAATTGGTTCAAATTTTGGAACCAATGGATTTTTAAAAAACTATTCTTGGTATGTCTATGCTAATTGATTCGGCTAGACAGAAATTGATTTGAAATATCAAAATGAATTTAATATCATCGGTGCATTTGATGTAAAGGTGGTAAAAGGATGGAACTATTAATGCAACTGAACCTAGTGTTGGAAGTGATCTTAGGATCAACAACCCACTATGGTATGATGTATAATGATGAAGTCATAAACTGACGAAGTCCTA
The DNA here is from genome assembly GCA_020205615.1 of Panax quinquefolius. NCBI lineage: Eukaryota > Viridiplantae > Streptophyta > Magnoliopsida > Apiales > Araliaceae > Panax > Panax quinquefolius. The sequence continues at coordinate 601,548 of JAINUW010000482.1, read as the reverse complement.
AACGTACTATGAAAAGTGCGGTATCATGACGTCATAAAACGTTTTGATGTATTGTAAAAGAATTTAAAGAAGTAGTTAATGTCAATTAATTTAACTAGACGAATGTTTCAAGTTGATGTTCGATTTATTGGTATGGTCTAAGCTACTTGATTTGGTTAAGACGAATGGTATGTCATGATTAAAAGAAAATCGAGCTTTCTTTGAAGAGTTATGCCGAACCAAATTGTTTTGGTGCGGAATCTAATGATTAAGTCTGAGGTGAACATACCCTGAAATGGGGTTATATAATAGGTTAATCACCTACGTATGGAAGATGTAGTTTACCTTCTGTGTGATTGTAAACTTACCATGTAAGAATAGTTTACGGTGAAATGCTGTTAAACCTAGTAAGAGTTCTTGGTCAATTTGACCCCTCAACAAAAGAATGAAATGTTTTAAAGGGATCCTTATATTCCTTTTTATTCCTTTCACTTCATGATTCTTGATAAGTTATGAAGGGTAGGGAATGTATGAATGACAAGAACTTCTTTGAAGAGAAGTTGAGAAGATGAGTAAGATAAAATTTTGAGGACAAAATTCTGTGAAGAAGGGGTGAATGTGATGACCCGGGAATGGGTGTGGTTTTAGAAATTCTGAGGATGGAATTTTTATAAGGAGGAAAGAATGTGACAACCCGAAAATTGGATTGTCCAGAATTTAAGTTTAAAGAATTAGTAATTAATAAAATAAATTTTTATTAAATACTATTCTGTTCTATGTGTTTATTAATCGTTCTAGAAGCTAGGATGATTATTAATCAGGAGGATTCTCGCCACGAGCTAGACTGAACGAGTAAGAATTTTCAAGACGAAAATAAAAAATTTTCGGGAGCAAAATATTTCTGGAGAAAAAGATGAAATAAGCACTATTCACCCGACAAAACCCTAAGGGTTAGGGTTTGAATAACCTAAGCCTTTTCGAGAGTTCGGTATGTCGAAATGACATTTCGTCAAAAGATTTGACGATAATATATCGTGAAAAATTAAGTAAGCCAATAAAAGTTTTTCCCAAAAAACGTGCAGAAATCGGATAAAATAAAAACGACGAAAAGTATTGTTATGTACTTTTCACTCATTTAGCTACGTTAGGGGAAAACGTGAAGGAAAACGCTTATCGTGGAAAAGTGTTTTTCAGTTTTTCAAAAAATCGAAGAATACGTAAAAGTTAATCGATAAAGGAAAGACGAAATATCAAAAAATATTTGGATTTCGAGAATCGCAGTTTTTAATACTGTCATACGAAACCCGAAAGATGGAACCACGAAGCTTCCAAGGGAAGCTACGTGAATAGTAAGGAGGTGGAATAGTAAGGATAAGTTACTTAATGAGTATGTAAATTTAAGAGTTAAGTAAACTTAAGAGTTAAGTAAACTTAGTGGTTAAGTAGACTTAATGGCTAAGTAAGTGCGGAGACCAAGTAAACTTGGTCTTTAAGCTTTGAATAGTAAGGAGGTTAATGGGGGCAAAATGACTAAAATACCCCTATCCTTAAAAATCTATAAATAGGAAGCTAACTTCATTGTTTTAGGATTTTAAAAAATCCTAACACTTTGAGAGAGAGAGTTCAGATGGGAGAAGAGAAGGAAAAGGAAGAGGAAAAGCTTGCCGAGAGCACGCTTTGTCCGACGGAGGAAGATTAAAGAAGAGAGGTAATCCGGAAACCTAGTCTTCTATAAATTTTCTGTAAGTTTATATATCAAAAACATAGCTTAATAAGAATAAGGAGTAAATGATGTTAAAAATGATTTCATATGGTTGAAATCGTAAGAAAAAGAAGAAATAAGAAATAATAAATTTCTTAAGGAAGTGTAAGATTCGTAAGGATTTTGAACGATCCGAGTGGATTATATGAATGAGTAGGTGAATTAAGTAAGGAATGGTGTTCTATAAAATCAAATTCCAGGAAAAAGTAAAATCGTAATCCAAAATATCGATTAAAAATGAAGAACAAACGAAGAACACGAAGAACACGCGAAGAACACGAAGAATGTTGTTGATGGACAAATTTAAAACCATCGTAGTATAATTGTTGTTGATGGACAAGTTTAAAACCATCGCGTATAAGTTAGATGCTTATTGCTTGGTTAGGAATGGTAGAAACGTTCATGAAGAACGGATTAAACTGAGCTATAACGAAGTTATGGCAAAAATTCGTAAAAGATGAATGAGAAATAGAAAGTTAGTAAATGAACCCGAACGTGTAGGGTTTCATAAGAATGTAAGAGAATGTATAAAACGTGAGTCATGGATTCAAGAATGAACGAGTTCCGAGTTCGGAGGACCAAATTACGGACAAACGAATGAAGAACGTTAATAACATAAAATAAATGAATAACAAAGATTAAGCCAATTGAATGGCATGTTAACGGACTCAGAACAAAGTTCTGTCCATGGGTAATTGAAGTACGTAAGATAAGGAAGAAAATGGCTTTGGAATGATCTCATTCCGAGTTATAACGAAGAAGTTATGAGATCAGAAAGTAAGCGTCTCAAAACGAAGTTAACACTTAGAAAATTTTTTAGAAGAAGAAGGCGTATACGCCATGTCAAGCTATTGATTCTAGCCAGACATAATGTGTATGAAAGAGGTAGAAGAATGAAAGTATTTCAAAGTGAATGTGACTAATGTTTTAAAATGATAGGAATCGAGATTATTCCTATTATTCAAGCTGCTTCATAACCTTTGTTCGGTTATTGAAGTCTTAAAAGAATGTTTAAATTCTTGAAGTTGTTTGTTCAACTGTTATGACTTGTTGGGCAATTGAATGCTCACACTTGATTTAAATGAAAAACATTTTCAGTGAATGATGTTAGAAGAATTTAAGGATCCCGTAAAGATAAAGTTGACGGTATCTAGATGAAGTGCCATTCATAATGTGAATGAGTGTGAAGATGAAGGGTAGACTTGTAATGTAGAAAGAAGAAAATTAAACTATAGACTAGTTTAATGAACTGTTATGTATCCTTGGTGGCGGATAAAAGTCACTCTTGTAAGATGAAAGGAATAATGTAATTATCATTATTTGTAATGATAAAGCTTATAAGGTTTTAGAACCTGGGAATTCAGAATGTATGTTATTATATTTCAGTATATAATGATGTATATGAAAGTAATATGCACACAAGACAATCATGTTTGATGATAAAGCATATACTTTGTAACAATTTTATTCATTTATTAATAAAAAGTATTAATTTATTAAAGGCTTTTAATTATCTACATGATCTTTGTTTTATAATATGTGATAAACCCATAGTTTTAAGCAATGCTTTTAGAATAATGATGATGATCATTCTAATGAAATCTAAATTCTTAGAAAGCTTAAAACTAAAATAGTTCCCAATCATTGGATTACTAAATTGGGGATTAGTGAATCCGGATAGATTGGTACATACGTTACTTGCTCATTGGATGAGGATGATTGATCTCATGATCATTTGTGTGGAGACACTAAAAAGCAAGTATGTAGGTGCTTATTAGAGAATAAGTTCACTTTGAGCGTGGCTCGCTAAGGAATACCTAATGGAGTTTTACTTGCTGTCAATAGGAATTCCTGTAGTGATAGTAGTACAAGTAATCCTTGGACTTGAGATCATCATAGTATCTTGTGTATGATGAGTTATACTTTGACTTATTCCTTAAGACCCTTAGGGTATATCAAAGGGTATGCTTGGGTATAACAAGTTGTATATGGAGATAATATATGATCAATAAAGAATCTACCACTTCTAATAAAGAAGAGAAATGTCCTATGTGATTCGATAAATGACAACCCAAGAGTCCTTGGCGAAGGCGAAATGAAATTAGAAAGGAGTTTCTAATTTGCATTATTTGAGTTGTGCATTTAAGAGTCGAAATACATATAATTAAATAAAATAAGACTTGACAAAGAATTCCATGTCTTATATTTAATTGAGACATTGTATGGTGGAAGGATTGAATATTACGGTAACTATTTACTCAAAGGTTCTTTTATGATTAATGTTGAAATCTATATTATCCGGAAAGTCGCTGATCGCTAGGGAGGCTTATCCCTATTGTAGAATAAATATTATTTATTTAAATAAATTAATTGTTTAATTTATTTATTTAAATAAGATTAGAATTGTTCTAATTGATTTATTCACAACCCGTTTAATATGGAGAACCTAAAGGATCACACCATAAAAGGAAGAATAATTATTTAAGAAGTTAATGGCATAATCGTAATAATATGTTATGTATATTTAATTTAATCTATGGTGATAGAATAAATTAAATAGCTTAATATTTATTATTTAATATTTTAGAAATATTAAATATAAATTAATAAGAGGAGTCTTATTAATATTATTACAATTATTATTATTATTTTAATTTCTAAAAGAGTTTAGGAATTAATTTAATATAAGTACTCTCATTTATTCCTAATAGGATTAGGAGGGAAAATTAGTTAAAGGAGTTTAATTAATTATCCCTAATAAGATTAGGGAGCCTAATTTAATTAAAATAGTTTAATCAAATAATACCTTATTTTATTAAATAAGGTTACCTGATATCTTTATAAGATGAGTCTTATATCAGATATCAATATATACGCAATTCTAAAAGTTGGAGAGTACGTTCTTTTCTATAGACATATAAAACTAGGGTTTGAGCCAAATACCCATCTTCTTAAATCCTTCTTCTTCCTTGGTGGATCACCTCTAGAGGCCAAACACTTGGGTGGCTAACGTTGATCAAAGGAAGGAACAAAACCCGGTGGATTCAAGTTGAACGCGAAAAGGATTTGAGGTGAACTTGTACCTGAGGAAGCTCGGATCTTCAAGGGTATGTTTCTTATTCATCTTTTTGTTTAATTAATAATTGTGCATAAAGGATGATCCGGTATATGGTTTGTAAAATTTTAAACTCGATTTATCTCGCTTCGCTTAATTTTTTGCAATTTGATTGCGTTCTTGAATATTACAAACCTAACAGTATGTTGGATGAATGATGTACTAGTGACGCACGGAATTCGGGTGTGAAGATAGACCGGATTTTAGGGCGTTACATTCACTTTTGCATAAGCCACCATGCCTTGTCCTTGCCATTTCCATGCCATTCCGTACCTTTGGATGCTTTTAGGAGTTCCAGCTACGCATACTGAAAAATAAACATAAAAAGCAAATAAAAATATACCAAACATACTTGAGCTAAGCATAATTCCAGTGAGTTGGCACCCAATAAGTAGGTATAAAACCTACTTATCAAATACCCCAAAGTTGAACTATTGTTTGCCCTCAAGTAATCAACACAACAATAAAATAAACAATGCAACTATATGCTATGGAAACTACACTATCATGCAAGTGAGTCCCAAGATTTCCAGCCATATCAGAATTCCAATCAAGTATGCCTCAGAGAAATATCCAGATTCAATAATAAAGTATCAAACTAAGCTACAGACATAACACCATACAATCAAATAATCAAAAATCGCTATAGAGATGATGTGTGTGTGATGTGTTCATAAATAAGCTTGACTGAGGAAAAGACTACACATGTTATACCGCTTAAGAAAAAAATTGAAGTTTAAATCAAGAACTATGTATACTAGTGAAATAACAACTACTCCAACACATCAATACAAACTAAGGTTTAACAAAGGGTTTATTTTGCTTTATTTTTACTCATGAGGGCGATTTTCGCACTTTTTCGTGGTGTTTATTTATTTCTTTTCTATCTCTCATGACTGTGCAATGCCTCATTCCATTAGGCTAACAGTGCTACCCCTTAGCGAGCTTTCAACCAACGACTCCCAGACTATAAAAGACCTTAGGGCGCTAGGTGTAAAGACAATCCCCTCGGGCGTACTTGCTCAAGTAACAAAGGCCCCGAAACAAGACTAGCCATGGTACTATTTTTTTAATATTCTTCTCTTTTTCTTTTTCTTTTTCTTTTTCTTTTTCTTTTTCTTTTCGTTTTTATATAGAAAGCACCCATGTGTTCCCAAAGTTTGAGTATCAGTGTTTTCATACTATATGTCCACTTCCTACACAATTCTATCTTTAAAAACAACATTTCTACTCATCAAGCAAACAAGTTATTCTTTTACCAACAAGCAGACATGAACACTTATGTGCTAACCAATAACATCTAAACAACAAGCATGGTTCAAATCATGTATAACATTATAACTAAGCTCAACTATCAACCAAATTCAAGAATCCATCAAATTTCTAAATTCATTATTGGCTAAACTAGAATTCCACTAACTAGATACTTGGGATATGCAACTAAACAGTTAACTAAAACAAATAATAAATAATAAAGTGCAAAAATTTTCTGCACAATTAAACTAAACACATTAACATGCAAAAATTATACTAAACATGCATAAATGATGCAAATCAAACTACATGCTCTATACTACACTAATAATCACCCAATACACCAAAACTTATAATATTCATTGTCCCCAATGACTGAAGGTAAAGGGTTACAAGAACTCCCCTAATTTTTAGCATTACCACCCTCCTCGGGTGGTGAGTCTGGCAGTGGAAAAGGCATGGCTGTCCCGAACTGAGGCCACTCTAGAATTGTTCTTTGCTATGCAAAAGCCTCGGCTAATGACCATGATAATCCCTTTGCAAACACTGAGAAATTATCATACATTGCATCCACTTTTCTCTCCAATCTTCTAAGGTGACGATCATCATTTTTTGCAATGACATGGGATGAAGTTCCCGCTTCAGTTAGCTGCATGGGCTGCGTGAGATGGCACCGACGATGTGGCTAGAAGAATGAAACCCTTGCCCCTCGGATGTGGTGTGCCTCCTGCCCAATCCTCAAACTTGGCAATTATGGCATGAGTGATGTCTTGGCTTGGATATTGTATTTGTTCATTAGCCCAAGTGACCCCCGCTCGTGCACATAAGTGAGCTATAATAGATGCGTGTGGGATGCTTCCTGTGGTGCTTCCCCTCATGTAGCGTAACATATTTTAGTGTAGAAGGTGGCCCCACATCTATATATTTGCCTGTGACTATTCCCCATAAAATTATTGCTTGCTCGGTTATGATATCATGCTGATGTGATGATGGCATCAGCTTTGTACAAATAAATAAATTCCAGGCCTTGGCATAGCGGTTGAGGGTTGAGCTTGAAAATTTGTACCTGAGGAAGCTCGGATCTTCAAGGGTATGTTTCTTATTCATCTTTTTTGTTTAAATAATAATTGTGCATAAAGGGTGATCCGGGTATATGGTTTGTAAAAATTTTAAACTCTGATTTATCTCGTTTCCGCTTAATTTTTGCAATTTGATTGCGTTCTTGAATATTACAAACCTAACAGTGGCCTCAGAGCCAAACCTTTATGCGAATTATTAATTGTTTTAATTTGATATGTGTATTGATATGTGTTTAGAATAATTTAATTGGGCATAATTTTATTGTATAAAATTAAAAAAAAAAAAAAAAAGAAGAAAAGCGAAACTGTCACGGATTTATATATATATATAACTTTCGTCTGCAACATCATTAAATTGATGCGGTTGATGCATGGTGGGATTCGGCCAAGCTGACTAGTTGAGTTGGTTAGGTGAATAACTTCCTTTTAATAAAAAAAACAAAAAAAAACGTGGCTATCTTTTGGTTACGGGATAATCATATATATATATATATATATATATATATATATATATATATATATATATATATATATATATATATATATGTTTACCTATATAGTAGGAAGGAGTTTATTTAGATATCCACGTGACTTTGTTTTCTTGATATCCACGTGCTTCATATTATATATATATATATATATATATATTCTTAATTTTTTTAAAATTAAAATAAAAGTTTATTTTAATTTTAAAATAAAAGGTTTATTTTAATCTTAAAATAAAAGGTTTATTTTAATTTTAAAATTAAATTTTATGCTAACTAATTAGAGTTGGAATTTGATTTCATAATAACTAATTGGAGTTGAAATTGGATTCTATATTTTCCTAAAATAAAGGAGTTTTTTAGATATGAAATAAGATTTCATATTATTCAAAATAAAAGAGTTTATTTGTGAATAAGAAAATAAATCCATATTTTCTTAAATAAAGGAGTTTATTTAGATATGAAATAAGATTTCATATTATTCAAAATAAAAAGAGTTTATTTGTGAATAGGAAATAGAATCTGCGTTTCCTTTAATAAAGGAATTTTTTTACATGGAATTAGATTCCATAATTAATTAAAATAAAGGAGTTTATTTTGATTAAAATTTTGATTAAAATAAAATAATTTATTTTATTCAAAATTGGATAAATTAAAATAAAATAGTTTTATTTTGATTTAAATTTGGATTAAAATAAAGGAGTTTATTTTGATTCAAAATTAGATTTTATACTAACTAAATTTGCCCCAATATATATATTAAATGTTTATAAGATGAATGTTATTTATTGATGATATTGTGACGCCCCAAAAAATAGGTATACATGATACCCATTCTCGAGTCGCCAAATACATTGTACGAAAAAGCAAACTACAACTTCAATAATACAAATGTAAGTGTGAAATACGACAATATATCTTATGAGTTTAAATATAATATTGTCTTCAGACAATATCCACACGCAAATAAATCCCCATCATAATTATTGATACATTATTTTACAAAAATGGTGAGGGCTACTAAACAACTCTCTCTAGAACCTTCATTCCATACCCAGAGCTAGTACTACTTACATTCTCGCCTCCACGAGAAAAATGGAACAAAAAGGAAAAGGGTGAGCTCAACTAGCCCGATAAAAGAATGTTATGACTAAGATAATATAGAACAAATTATCATTAGTCTTCAACGAGGAAAAAATCGATAGAATCTGATAGACAACAAGTTTTAGATCAATATTACATGGCGAAATAATAATTCATAGAAGAGTTACGTAGAGAATGAAATCTACTATAATCTATGAATTTAACGGTCCATCATCAATATTTTATCCTGTAACATCAATCAATATTCATCTCAAATCAAATATTCATCTTTTTGCTATATGAGGCCAAAGATATTCATCAATCGGTCGTGTTCATCTCAACACTGTTCATCTTTGCACTAAAGGCCAAAGATATTCATCGATCGGTCGTATTCATTTAAACACTGTTCATCTTTTTACACTCTGAGGCCAAAGATATTCTTGAAAAATCATTCATCTTTTTTTCTGGGCCAAAGATATTCAATAATATCATCATTTAAAGATGAGGATGATGAAAAATATTTTTAAAAAACGAATCCGGTGAAACAAAATGACAAGGATTAAGGATTAGTACTTGGTTTTATCCACGTCCAAAAATACCTCAAAAATAATCATAGTGGTGTAAAATTCAAGAATGATCAAAACATGGATACAATCAAAGCTAGTATCCGAATAGATATTTTAGACGAAAAGAAAAATTTTCATTTTTCGATTGAATAGTCTTAAATATTAAGTGAATAGTCTTAGATATCGTGAATAGTCTTAGTATCGTGAATAGTAACTCAAACACCAAAAGATAGAAATTCCACAAAAAACATCTTCACGCTTCATGAATAGTACTCGTGAATAGTAACTTCGTGAATAGTAACTCATGAATAGTAACTTGTGAATAGTAACTCATGAATAGTAACCCAGAAGCATGAAAAAGTTCCAAATTTGATAAAACTTGGATCAACATTTCAACATAATGATATTGAAGAAATAATATCATTCTGAAAAAATAATATCCCTTACCTCAAAGAATCGATTGCTTGGAAGGAAAGATCGGAAGTGATCTTTGAATGAAACTTATCTTGAACATCAACTCTCAAAGTATCTAAATACTCACAAAATAAACTCGATAATATAGAGAGAAAGAAGAAAACTTTGTTTACGGTGTGATTTTCAATTCTAACTTAGCCCTCTATTTATAGGAAAATGTTAGCCAGCAAAGCGGACTTGACTTGCTTTACTGATGGCTTTACACGCTACTATTGCCACCCACCACATTTGAAATAAAATTCAGCACATTTTTTTCACCAACCACAAGTGGGGCCCACTCAATTCTAGAATTTTCCACCAAAATCAATTATAACCCTACTTTCCAGATCAAACACCTCTTAAAATTTATAACAAATCATTCATTCATTTTTAACGGTTCAAAATTTGTAGACATATACTCAACTTATATATGTATAACATATCCAAAAATCATAGCGATCCAACGGTCATTTAAAAATTATAACTCACATGATATATACGTAAAAATCTTGATTTGATTTTTAATACCTCCATTCAGATAAAAATCTTGATAAAACACCTCAACATTAAATCCTTCAATTATAACCACATATAATAAATAAATCCATCATTTATATCCATATCAAATAAATATTTTCTTATCATATAAATCAATAATTAATTATTCACAAATAATATTCTGAGAACCACATTTATAATGACCAGTACATTTCCCGGGGAAGAGGGGCTTTCTTATAAGGATCTCTCCTTCTTGGCGCAATGATTAGGTGACCAAACCTCTCCTTGAAATGAACTTTCTAGACATTGCCAATAATGTTATCTAATAATATTATTCAAATAATATGAATTATTGATCGATAATGGAAAAATCTTTGTGCGATGACAATTATTGAAATAGCAATAATATAAAATACCAACGCAATGAATTATTGAATCAATAAAATAAAATCTTGAGCGATAATTCTTTGTAACAATTATTGAGTAGTGCCTTCTTACGTAAGGATCAATAATTGATGCAATCTGGTGTCTTCTTTGTTCAACAACGCGTATTAGTGTGTTTTAACCATTGGGTATTCCAACGATATTACTTGGTAACAATTACGTAGTTATTTTTAAACAACTTATATTTGTCGTTTTCCTCATCCAATAAACTTTCCGTTATGGGGCCCACACATGGTACTAGCATGTATCGTCGAATATTCCCAAAAGATCTGAATATTCCACGACCAAACGAATATTCCCAAACAACAATGAATATTTTATAACCACTTGCTTATTTTGAAATATTTAGCATTTTACCCATAACTAACCACATTAATCAAATCCACCCTTACTATTTCAAAATAATAAATAAAGGAAATTCCTTTTTATTTAAAAAATTTGAGGGGTCTTACAACCTCCCTCCTTATGAAATTTAAGTCCTCGAAATTGGCGTCGTACTGTGTGTTTGAAAAGATGAGAATACCTCGCTTTCATTTTCGTTTCCAACTCCCAGGTCATTTCCTCAATAGCATAGTTTCTCCACAAAACTTTAACTTATGGTATAACCTCGGTATATAGGGCATGTTCTTTCCTATCCAATATCTTGACAGGTACCTCCTCGTACGTTAAGTCTTCGGCTATCTCGTCCGGTTCTAACTCAATGACATGGTTGGTCGTCCACATATTTACGTAACATCGATCGTGAAAAATGTTATGAACACGCGTCGTACTTGGCGGTAAAAGCGAGTCTATAGGCCCACGGTTCCTATTCGATCGAGAATTTCAAGCTGGATTAATAAATCGAAGGTTTGAGCTTTCCTCACCTCACCGATTCTACGCTTTTGAAATAACAACTTCTTGCACCTCCTTCTTCAAATTCATCGACTCCGTGTGTAGCTTGAGCGACTTTAACTTTATCGATTAAAATCGATTATACTCAGTATATCATCACGTACTCGTATATCATCACGTGGGTACCTAGAGTTTTCATCTCCATCTCTATTATTTGTATATTATCTGAAATGAGTCTTTGACAATATCGTACTTTCGTACTTGTATCGATCTTCTACTCAACACGTCGGCTACCACGTTAAACTTTTCGAGGATGGCATGGTGAACATGTGTTGAAATGAGTCTCCTCTTGAGTTCTTGAAGCTCTTCCCACATTCCTTGCTCCATTCGAATTTTGTATCTCTACTGAGTCAATTTGCGTTAATGGAATAGCGATTGAGAATATCCTTCAACGAATCTCAGATAATAACCAACTAAGCCTGAAAGCTACGTATTTAGATTCTGAAGCTTAGGTTGTTCTCAAGCTGTGACTCATATCCCAACCTTGGATAACACGTTACAATGACACCTATCGGTTTACTATCGCGCGAATATGGTGTCCCCCACGAGTCGGCTTGGTGCATTCCACAAAAAAGTCACCGGATAAAGGCTCGGTACCAAATTCTATAGTTGAATTTTAACTCACGAAGTTCAATAGGAGCCATTCGATATGAGATTTTAGAAATGAGTTTTGTCTGGGTTCAAAGTCGATACAAAATTTAATATCGAGCTTTGGGAGTAAGCGAAATTCTTGAAATACGTCGGGAAAAATCAATAACAACAAGAATATTATTCAAATCGGCGTGTCTTTATTCAAATCCATAACATGGACTAAGAAAACTTGACATCCGTAATAAGCGAATGACTTCATGGCTTGATATGAAAATGTTTGATTACAATGGTTTGATTGCTTGAATTGAATAACGAGTTGCTTAGGAATATGAAAACTAACACCTTTACGAAAGTAATCAATTTCGGCGTGATGAGTAGTTAACCTTAAAAGTCACATCAAAAGCAAATATCTCTATAGAAATAAGGTTAACGGTAATGTGATAGTGCCAACTTGAATCAAGCAAGATTTCTAAACAACGGATGTAATGAAAGTTTCTCTAACGGAGTCTCCATAAATAGGTCAAAGTCTAATTTCTCGTAGTCAAGTTCAAGCGTTGGCGCAAGCAAAGAGATAAAAGAATGGGTAGAGCAGGTTATCTAGTAAGGTATAAACTTATGAAAAATTTATAATTAACTAACCCGTGCTAACTTCGTTCGGGTTCCTCGCATTTTATTGAAGTCACGACAAAAACGCTCTTCCGAGAATCGTTGACTTTGACTTTTCTTGGACATCCTTTTGAGTCACCATTCCATTGGTTTGGGTTTCGATATCGTCTGATCTCGGCGATATGTCCTTCCTTTCCACAATTATAGCATACCTTAAAGCTGTTGTGGACGGTTTGGTGATATGTCCCTCTTTCCGCATTTATAACATATGGCCGGTGGTCGTTCTCCTCCCTTAGAACTAGTTGCTCTCTTGGCGGCGGCGTCTCACATGGTGGTTGTTGAATCTCCTCTTTTAAAATCTCCTCCCAGGCTAAGCTTCTATTTTCATGGCCACGATTACCACCGAGTGGTTTCTGCGCTTTGTCCGTATTCTTCTTTCTCCGTGGTTATCGTTATTACGATGGCTACGCTATCTTGATATGATCCACAGTTATGGTCCCTCGGTTGAGCGTACTCGTTATCTCGCTCTAACAATTGAGCCTGTTGACACAACATCTCGAATAGAGAGAAAATTTATGAGAAATGAGATCTTGGCGTATCTGGGGTTTCAAACCTCTAAGAAACATCCGCGTCATCGTTCCTCATTCTCCACCAAATGAGGTGCAAACACGGATAACTCCGCGAACTTACGCCTCGTCTTTGGGACACCGTCGTGTTATTACTTTCTAGTCTAATAAACTCCACTTCCTTCATATAGCCGAATACTTTCGAGGAAGTACTTGTCATTGAACTATTTCTGAAATGTCTCCCATGACATCTTTGAGTGCGGTTTGGATGGAGTGCGCTTCACGAGACTCCCACCGATGAGTCCTGCCTGCCACGGAACATAAAAGTAGCGAATGGAACCTTCATTTCCTCCGTGCATCCCAAGACATCGAATATCTTGGTAATTTGCTTGACCCGTGTTTACGCCATGATGATGGGATCGGCTTTCCCTTAAATTCGGTGGTCCCAACTCTTTGAACTTTCTTGGTTGTGACCACCACGTGAATTGCTATCATTTCCTCCTATATTTTGAACACGAGTCTCCTCGTGCGATTTTGCATGAGAATGCAAAAAACTTCTAAACATCCCTCGTTCATCATCTCGCTTCGGTTGGTGTTGTTCATGGGAGGTACATTGCCCGACTGTTGCCGTTCTCTTCGTTGGTAAGTACATGCATCTCCACGGTCTCATTTACTCCACTTTATTAATATTCTCGATCGACATTCTCAAATCTTGTCATAAAACAAGGGTTAATTAAGGAAATCAATATATCACATAATATCCTATATCTTGACCCGACTAACAAATAAGCTTAGGTAGGACACACTTAGCGAAGGATTTACTCATCTCTCCCTCCTAGTTCTAATCCCGATCTCGCGGAGATCATATCCCTAAGCTACGATACCAACTGTGGCGCCCCCAAAATAGGTATACCTGACACCCATTACGAGTAGCCAAATACATGATGCGAAAAAAGCAAACTACAACTTCATAATACAAATGTAGTGTGAAATCGACAATATATCTTAATGAGTTTAAATATAATATTGTCTTCTAGACAATATCCACACACAAATAAATCCCCATCATAATTATTGATACATTATTTTACAAAAATGGTGAGGGCTACTAAACAACTCTCTCTAGAACCTTCATTCCATACCCCCAACTAGTACTCGCTACATTCTCGCCTCCACGAGAAAAATGGAACAAAAAGGAAAAGGGTGAGCTCAACTAGCCCGATAAAAGAATGTTATGACTAAGATAATATAGAACAAATTATCATTAGTCTTCAACGAGGAAAAATCGATAGAATACAATAGACAACAAGTTTTAGATCAATATTAGCGGTGAAATAATAATTCATAGAAGAGTTACGTAGAGAATGAAATCTACTATAATCTATGAATTTAACGGTCCATCATCAATATTTTATCCTGTAACATCAATCAATATTCATCTCAAATCAAATATTCATCTTTGCACTACTGAGGCGAAAGATATTCATCAATCGGTCGTATTCATCTCAACACTGTTCATCTTTGCACTAAAGGCCAAAGATATTCATCGATCGGTCGTGTTCATTTAAACACTGTTCATCTTTGCACTCTGGGCCAAAGATATTCTTGAAATCATTCATCTTTTGCACTCTGAGGCCAAAGATATTCAATAATATCATCATTTAAGGCGAGGATGATGAAAATATTTTTAAAAAAGCGAATCCGGTGAAACAAAATGACAAGGATTAAGGATTAGTACTTGGTTTTATCCACGTCCAAAAATACCTCAAAAATAATCATAGTGGTGTAAAATTCAAGAATGATCAAAACATGGATACAATCAAAGCTAGTATCCGAAATAGATATTTTAGAGCGAAAAAAAAAATTTTCATTTTTCGATTGAATAGTGCGTAAATATAAATGAATAGTGCTTGCAAGTATCGTGAATAGTCTTAGTATCGTGAATAGTAACTCAGACACCAAAAGATAGAAATTCCACAAAAAAACATCTTCACGCTTCATGAATAGTACTTTCGTGAATAGTAACTTCGTGAATAGTAACTCATGAATAGTAACTTCGTGAATAGTAACTCATGAATAAGTAACCCAGAGCATGAAAAAGTTCCAAATTTGATAAAAACTTGAAATCAACATTTGACGTAATGATATTGAAGAAATAATATCATTCTGAAAAAATAATATCCCTTACCTCAAAGAATCGATTACTTGGAAGGAAAGATCGGAAGTGATCTTTGAATGAAACTTATCTTGAGCAACAACTCTCAAAGTATCTAAATACTCACAAAATACGCTCGATAATATAGAGAGAAAGAAAAACTTTGTTTACGGTGTGATTTTCAATTCTAACTTAGCCCTTTATTTATAGGAAAATGTTAGCCCAGTAAAGCGCAGACTTGACACTGCTTTACATGATGGCTTTACACTACTACTATTGCCACCCACCACATTTGAAATAAAATTCAGCACATTTTTCACCAACCATAAGTGGGGCCCACTCAATTCTAAATTTTCCACCAAAATCAATTATAACCCTACTTTCCAAGAATCAAACACCTCTTAAAATTTATAACAAATCATTAGTTCATTTTAACGGTTCAAAATTTGTAGACATATACTCAACTTATATATGTATAACATATCCAAAAATCATAGCGATCCAACGGTCGAGATTAAAAATTATAACTCACATGATATATCGTAAAAATCTTGATTTGATTTTAATACCTCCATTCAGACAAAAAATCTTGATAAAACACCTCAACATTAAATCCTTCAATTATAACCACATATAATAAATAAATCCATCATTTATATCCATATCAAATAAATATTTTCTTATCATATAAATCAATAATTAATTATTCACAAATAATATTACGAGAACCACATTTATAATGACAATTTACATTCCCGGAAGAGGGCTTTCGATAAGGATCTCTCCTTCTTGGCGGCGCAATTAGGTGACCAAACCTCTCCTTAGGCGAGAACTTTCTAGACATTGCCAATAATGTTATCTAATAATATTATTCAAATAATATGAATTATTGATCGATAATGGGAAATCTTTGTGCGGTGACAATTATTGAAACAACAATAATATAAAATACCAACGCAACAATTATTGAATCGATAAAATAAAATCTTGAGCGATAATTCTTTGTAACAATTATTGAGTAGTGCCTTCTTACGTAAGGATCAATAATTGATCGATAATTGATTAGCAATATTCAACAATGATTATCTAACTCTTACCGTTATTTTAAACAACTTATATTTGTCGTTTTCCTCATCCAATATTTTCGTTATGGGTGTGTATTCCAACGATTACGACCAAACGAATATTCTTGGTAATGATTTTATAACCACTTGCTTATTTTGAAATATTTGCGCATTTTACCCATAACTACTTATATTTGTTTCAAAATAATTTTCCTCATTTAAATTTTTGGGCTTTACATTATGATGGGATAATAAATGGGATTGATTATGGACTATTGACGATAAATGTGAATATTCACAATGCAGATGTATGAATATTCCACGACTCTAATTTTTCTTAATGAATATCTCCTCTTATGTACTTCCCTTGGATTTCTTTGATCAATTTATTTTAAATAATTTTGAATAGAATATTTTATAACCACTTGCTTATTTTGAAATATTTTAAATATTATTTCTTGCACCCCTAGGGTTTGACCTTTTGGTTCCTTTGTGGCTCTATAACCAAACTAGAATTAATCAAATCAACCCTTACTATTTCAAATATATATAATATAAATGAAATTCCTTTTTTATTTGAAAAATATATAAGGAAAATTGAACAATATTGTTTTGTTTTGTCACCACAAGGATGATATTTTTCTTTTTGAATATATGGAGTGCTAGGTCGGACTTAACTTGGATAATTTTGATTCAGATGTGCCACCACTTGATCAAAATAATCTAAGAGGCAAAATAAAAGGAGTTGCATAGTTGATGTAATTGACAAAAGTTGTTTACCTATTTATTTATATATAGTTTGTTATGTCACCACAAAGGCTATATACATTTGAAATGGGATCCTTATTCTCACTAGCAAATCTTTAATTAGATTTTGCTTAACTATATAAGTGAGGTAATATAGTTTGAAGAAAATAGTGGGAGATACCAATTTAAAACAAGACCTAATTTATTTTGGTAATTAATAAAAGAACGTATGTTAAAATGTTGTTAATTACAAATTCATTTACGAAATTTTACAATGTCTAAAATTACTATCATCTGCGAAGCATATTAGATGCTAAATTAACCGGCCAAATTAAATCGGATTGGTTAAGGAATTTGAGAATAGTTCTCACTATTTGAAAAGTTATCTTATGTCCTTAATACGCCTATCCTCGCAGAATGGTTGCGATAATGCCTCCGAGGAAGACATTGCTACTTTTAGAAAGTGGCAAGATGATGCACAATTGGCTCAATGCATCATGCTCGCATCTATGAAAGTAACGAGCTTCAAATACGTCGACGTGAAACTATGGATGCTTCTACTATATTCCCGCACATCAAGTAGTTGATGGTGAAGAAAGTAGGGCCGATAGATATCGAGATATCTAAGGAGCTCTTCCGATCTAGAATGACCGATGACACTACAAATGATGAGATAAAAGTCCTTAACATTATCAATTTGATTAATCAATTAGGACAACGAGTTTTGTCATGGATGGAGAGTTGAACCAAGATTTGATCTTGCACTCACTCTGGACTCCTTTCACAATTGTTGTGAATTTTTCATATGAACAAGCTAGATATCGGCCTCATTTGATTTGCTTAACATATTGAAAAATGTTGAGAGTCACTTTCCAACCAAGAAAGATCAAGTCTTACTGGTAGGGGCCAAAGGATCTTCTGAAAAGAAGAACGATTCAAAGAAGGTAAATAGAAAGGCATAAACAAAGAATAGTAAGAACAAAACTGATACGGATAGCGAAGGAGCTTGCTTCCACTGCAATAAGCCTGGACAATGGAAAGAAATCTGCGAGAAGCATCTTGCGAGAGCTAACCAAAGAAGCTTAGTGAAGTTTCTATTAATAATCGATTTTGTTCATGATTGAAATAAATTTTTCTTTAAGTCAAGGTTCTACTTGGGTATTGGATACAGACTTTGGTTATCATAAATATAGATTTATGAAGGGACCAAGCAGAAGTAGAAAGCTAAACAAATATAAGTAATCCTATGTAAGGAAATGTAACAAAGGTTGCCATATTAGCCATAGAAACTTATAGTTTAGCAATGCCTACTGAGTAAATCTATTAAGTCAATAAGTTGTTATTTTATTCCGATTCTTGTTAAAAATATTATTTCCATTTTATTGTTGGACAATGAAATCTTTGGTATTATAATTAAGAACAATTGTTGTTCTATTTATAATAATAATGTTTTGTATAGAATCGAATATTACTTAATAAATTTTGTATACTTGACTTACATGAAAATAATTTTTGCATATTGAACAAATTAGTATGAGAAAAGGAGATAATCATTCAAAGAGTTGAATATATGTATTTGTTGAAATACAAGTGTGAATTATTTGAAAGGTTCAAAGAATTCAGAAGTGAAACAAATTGGCAAAGTATTAAGATTCTTTGATTAGATCAAGGAATAAATACTTGTGCAATAAGTTTCTAGATCATCTCAAATGGTTTTCTCATAATGGACACATCCTGATACGCAATAATTGATTGATGTATCTGAATGAAAATTCGTACCTTATTGGACATAGATGCGGTCCATAATGATTTTTCCGACATTCAAAGATCCTTCGGGATAATGTCCTAGAAATGGTCAAGCATATCTACGAAAATGGTAACCTCGAAATCCATTTGAAGACTCCATAAAAGTTATGGACAAGGAGGATTCCTAATCTTAAGTATGTTAAGATAAGGGTTGTCCAACTTATGTGAAAAGGTTTCAAAGGATAAGCTTGGGACAAGATTTGATATGTATGATTTGTGGGACATCCTAAAGTAAGTTTAGGGTATATGTTCTATAATTCTACTTAGCAAAAGGTGTTTGTTACTAAACACGCCTTATAAAGATAAAGGTGTTTATCATTGAAGGGGCTAGTGGGAGGATAATAGATCTTGAAGAGTTCAAGAACCACAAAACATTATAAGTCAAATAAGAGGAACACAGAGATGGACCTATTGTACCTGGCACAACCGAATCGTAAATTTGGAATATTACCAAGATACACGGAGGTATGGATTCATCATGAATGATGATGATGAGGTACGATATCATAGAAGATGATGATCCAGTTACATACGATGAGGTAAGAGTTATAGACACTCTCAAAATGGAACATTTATTTTGATGAAATAATCAAAAGAGTTTGATTTTATCAAAAACAAGAATAAACCTAGTGTGTACAAAAGAATTCGATTGGGAGCATCGTGACATTCCTAGTACTATATGTTGATATACTACGGATAAGGAATGACATACCAATGCTACAATCAAGAAAGATAAAGTTGTCTAAACATTCCTCCATGAATGATTTGGAAGAGTATCTTAATTGGGGATATAAATCTATATAGATAGATTTAAGAGGATGCTCGACTTAACCCAAGGAACGATATTCGATTGATGCTAAAGTCGCTTAGCATGGCAAACTCCAAGAGATGTCTCATGTCGATGAGCTATGGAGTGTATCTCTCTTAATAGTCCCCACGCACTCTCGAAAAGAGAGAGTCGCATGAGTGACAATCATGTATGCAATGAAATGTACGAGACTGATGTTGATAAGTCATATTATGGAGAAGTTCACTATGAGTCGATGAAAAACATCTTAAAGTGCTTAACCTAAGGTACTAAGGATGTGATCATATTCATGGTGGGTCTAAATTAAAACTAGAGGGCTTAATGACTCAAGTTTGTCGAGACGCACCAAGATGATGAAAAAATCCACTTTAAGGTAAAGCGTTATCTTGAACAATTAGTGCGAAAGGAATTGGAAAGGTTCCAAACAGCAAATAGTTGCTGGTTTAGTAATAAAGACAAAGTATATAGCTACATATGAAGCTGCAAGTTGATTGTTTGGATTAAAAGTTCATTATAGAACTAGGAATAGTTCCTAAGTCTCATCTTGGATCTAAACATGTGTTGTGGCACTTTCATTTGATTATTAGAATCATTGAAAGATGGGAAATAACTATAGAGATAGTGGACTCTCATGAACAACATTACATATCCATTACCTAAAGCTTATCCAACAGCAGGATAATCGTCACTTAGAGAAGAAGAGTATGAGATACCATGACGATTGGCTTTAGTGCAAGTGGGAGATTGAAAGTAATATGCACACAAGCCAATAATATTTGATGATAAAGCATATACTTTGTAACAATCTTATTCATTTATTAATAAAAGTATTAATTTATTAAAGGCTTTTAATTATCTACATGATCTTTGTTTTATAATATGTGATAAACCCATAGTTTTAAGCAATGCTTTTAGAATAATGATGATGATCATTCTAATGAGATCTAAATTCTTAGAAAGCTTAAAACTAAAATAGTTCCCAATCATTGGATTACTAAATTGGGGATTAGTGAATCCGGATAGATTGGTACATACGTTCTTGCTTCATTGGATGAGGATGATTGATCTCATGATCATTTGTGTGGAGACACTAAAGCAAGTATGTAGGTGCTTATTAGAGAATAAGTTCAACGAACGTTGGCTCGCTAAGGAATACCTAATGGAGTTTTACTTGCTGTCAATAGGAATTCTGTAGTGATTGTAGTACAAGTAATCCTTGGACTTGAGATCATCATAGTATCTTGTGTATGATGAGTTATACTTTGACTTATTCCTTAAGACCCTTAGGGTCTATCAAAGGGTATGCTTGGGTATAACAAGTTGTACATGGAGATAATATATGATCAATAAAGAATCTACCACTTCTAATAAAAGAAGAGAAATGTCTTATGTGATTCGATAAATGACAACCCAATAGTCCTTGGCGGCGAGTAATGAAATTAGAAAGGAGTTTCTAATTTGCATTATTTGAGTTGTGCATTTAAGAGTCGAAATACATATAATTAAATAAAATAAGACTTGACAGTAATTCCATGTCTTATATTTAATTGGGACATTGTATGGTGGAAGGATTGAATATTACGGTAACTATTTACTCAAAGGTTCTTTTATGATTAATGTTGAAATCTATATTATCCGGAAAGTCGTTGATCGCTAGGAGAGGCTTATCCCTATTGTAGAATAAATATTATTTATTTAAATAAATTAATTGTTTAATTTATTTATTTAAATAAGATTAGAATTGTTCTAATTGATTTATTCACAACCGATTTAATATGGAGAACCTAAAGGGTCACACCATAAAAGGAAGAATAATTATTTAAGAAGTTAATGGCATAATCGTAATAATATGTTATGTATATTTAATTTAATCTATGGTGATAGAATAAATTAAATAGCTTAATATTTATTATTTAATATTTTAGAAATATTAAATATAAATTAATAAGAGGAGTCTTATTAATATTATTACAATTATTATTATTATTTTAATTTCTAAAAGAGTTTAGGAATTAATTTAATATAAGTACTCTCATTTATTCCTAATAGGATTAGGAGGAAAATTAGTTAAATGAGTTTAATTAATTATCCCTAATAAGATTAGGGAGCCCAATTTAATTAAAAGAGTTTAATTAAATAATACCTTATTTTATTAAATAAGGTTACCTGATATCTTTATAAGATAAGTCTTATATCAGATATCAATATATACGCAATTCCAAAAGTTGGAGAGTACGTTCTTTTCTATAGACATAAAAAACTAGGGTTTGAGCCAAATACCCATCTTCTTAAATCCTTCTTCTTCCTTGGTGGATCACCTCTAGAGGCCAAACACTTGGGTGGCTAACGTTGATCAAAGGAAGGAACAAAACCCGTGGATTCAAGTTGACGCGAAAAGGATTGGAGGTGAACTTGTACACGAGGAAGCTTCGGATCTTCAAGGGTATGTTTTTATTCATCTTTTTCGTTTAATTAATAATTGTGCATAAAGGGTGATCCGGGTATATGGTTTGTAAAAATTTTAAACTCTGATTTATCTCGCTTCCGCTTAATTTTTGCAATTTGATTGCGTTCTTGAATATTACAAACCTAACAGTATGTTGGATGAATGATGTACTAGTGACGCACGGAATTTGGGTGTGAAGATAGACCGGATTTTAGGGCGTTACATTCACTTTTGCACAAGCCACCATGCCTTGTCCTTGCCATTTCCATGCCATTCCGTACCTTAGGATGCTTTTAGGAGTTCCAGCTACGCATACTGAAAAATAAACATAAAAAGCAAATAAAAATATACCAAACATACTTGAGCTAAGCATAATTCCAGTGAGTTGGCACCCAATAAGTAGGTATAAAACCTACTTATCAAATACCTCAAAGTTGAACTATTGTTTACCCTCAAGTAATCAACACAAAAATAAAATAAACAATGCAACTATATGCTATGGAAACTACACTATCATGCAAGTGAGTCCCAAGATTTCCAAACCATATCGTAATTCCAATCAAGTATGCCTCAGAGAAATATCCAGATTCATTAATAAAGTATCAAACTAAGCTACAGACATAACACCATACAATCAAATAATCAAAAATCGCTATAGAGATGATGTGTGTGTGATGTGTTCATAAATAAGCTTGACTGAGGAAAAGACTACACATGTTATACCGCTTAAGAAAAAAATTGAAGTTTAAATCAAGAACTATGTATACTAGTGAAATAACAACTACTCCAACACATCAATACAAACTAAGGTTTAACAATGGGTTTATTTTGCTTTATTTTTACTCATGAGGGCGATTTTTGCACTTTTTCGTGGTGTTTATTTATTTCTTTTCTTTTTCTCATGACTGTGCAATGCCTCATTCCATTAGGCTAATAGTGCTACCCCTTAGCGAGCTTTCAACCAACGACTCCCAGACCATAAAAGACCTTAGGGCGCTAGGTGTAAAGATAATCCCCTCGGGCGTACTTGCTCAAGTAACAAAGGCCCCGAAACAAGACTAGCCATGGTACTATTTTTTTAATATTCTTCTCTTTTTCTTTTTCTTTTTCTTTTCTTTTTTATATAGAAAGCACCCATGTGTTCCCAAAGTTTGAGTATCAGTGTTTTCATAGTATATGTCCACTTCCTACACAATTCTAGATTTAAAAACAACATTTTCTACTCATCAAGCAAACAAGTTATTCTTTTACCAACAAGCAGACATGAACACTTATGTGCTAACCAATAACATCTAAACAACAAGCATGGTTCAAATTATGTATAACATTATAACTAAGCTCAACTATCAACCAAATTCAAGAATCCATCAAATTTCTAAATTCATTATTGGCTAAACTAGAATTCCACTAACTAGATACTTGGGATATGCAACTAAACAGTTAACTAAAACAGATAATAAATAATAAAGTGCAAAAATTTTCTGCACAATTAAACTAAACACATTAACATGCAAAAATTATACTAAACATGCATAAATGATGCAAATTAAACTACATGCTCTATACTACACTAATAATCACCCAATACACCAAAACTTATAATATTCATTGTCCCCAATGACTGAAGGTAAAGGGTTACAAGAACTCCCCTAATTTTTAGCATTACCACCCTCCTCGGGTGGTGAGTCTGGCAGTGGAAAAGGCATGGCTGTCCCGAATTGAGGCCACTCTAGAATTGTTCCTTGCTATGCAAAAGCCTCGGCTAATGACCATGATAATCCCTTTGCAAACATTGAGAAATTATCATACATTGCATCCACTTTTCTCTCCAATCTTCTAAGGTGACGATCATCATTTTTTGCAATGACATGGGCTGAAGTTCCCACTTGATTAGGCTGCGTGGGTTCTTGAAGATGGCACCAACGATGATGTAGCTAGAAGAATGAAACCCTTGCCCCTCGGATGTGGTGTGCCTCCTGCCCAATCCTCAAACTTGGCAATTATGGCATGAGTGATGTCTTGGCTTGGATATTGTATTTGTTCATTGGCCCAAGTGACCCCCGCTCGTGCACATAAGTGAGCTATAATAGATGCGTGTGGGATGCTTCCTGTGGTGCTTCCCCTCATGTAGCGTAACATATTTTAGTGTAGAAGGTGGCCCCACATCTATATATTTGCCTGTGACTATTCCCCATAAAATTATTGCTTGCTCGGTTATGATATCATGCTGATGTGATGATGGCATCAGCTTTGCACAAATAAATAAATTCCAGGCCTTGGCATAGCGGTTGAGGGTTGAGCTTGAAAATTTGTAGGCTGGTTTGTGCCCGATTTGTAATTCTACTACGTACCAGGCACGCATAAGTCAGCTATCACCCTATCTAGATTGGTCTCAAACCTTGCAACCTCCACCTAGTTAGCACATCCAGTAGGTGGGTCAGGTAACTTGAAAACTTCTCTGATCGCCTGTGGGCGGTAATCCACTTGAACCCCTTTGACAAAAGACAACCCACTCATGGTCTCTTTGGCATTGGCATAAAACTCACGAACAATCCCCATTGCTGCAGGCATGGGAGTAGACACCACTCCAACCCATCCTCTTTCTCGTATAATTTCCCAAAGCTGTCCATCTTGTCTCTCAAGTTTAAATCCATGCTCCATCACAAAGGTTTTGGCCACTATCCTGTAGTACTCCATTTGAGCATCGAGGCTGACGAATTTGGTGAGGTCTACAATGTCCTCAGTTTGGCTGCTTGAAGATCATGCCTCTAGAGTGCAGGAACGTACTCTCTTAGGTGCCATAGCAAATGATGAAGAAAAACCCTTGATTGGAGAACTAAACTAATGACAAAACTCTCTGTATATGCTAGAGACAACCCCTAAACTTGTTATTTCCTACCACTCTAACAAACCCTAGTTATTTGAATGGATGATATGAAGAAGAGGTTGAACGTGGGAAGTTGAACGTGGGAAGGAGAACTGAATGCGTAGAATTTGGTGGGGTGAGGAGTTAGTATTTTGAAAAGAAAACCGTTTAGAGAATGTGAAGAGATAAAGGCGTTGGCTTTAAAAATGAGATGGGGAGGTGAACAATGAAAAATTAGAACTGATATAAGAAGTGGAGTGGGGCACATTTTTAAAACATTTTAAATTTTTTGCAACTGTACTCGGGCGTGGCTGCGTCGAGTTTAAGTGTATGTGTAGTGCGGGCACACTGCCATGGCGCGAGCATGCTGATGGTAAGCATGTTAAGGGAGCGGGCGCACTATGGACCAGAATGTAAAGAAGCCCGGCACGGGCGCGCCATATTTGTACTATGAAACCGTGCGGCTACGCTGCCCTGAAGTGAACTGATCTGCACTTGAAGTAGAATTAAGTAGCCAATGACACTCTTCAATTAACCTGCATATAAAGCATTTACAAATATGAGATATACCAATTCCCCAAATAAAAATATGTACTAAATAACATGTATGAATTAATGTATATCCAAAAATGCTCTATATGTTATTCCTATCAAAAATGATATATGCATTCAGCTCTAACAAAACTTGTGTCAAAAATTTTATGCTATTAAGAATTAAACATGAAGATGAGAAATAAACATGATTCACAAAGAATTAAACAAGAGGAGAGAAGAGAAATATTGGGGTGCCTCCCATTGAGCGCTAATTTATAGTCAGTTAGCTTGACTATCTCTGTTCCAATCATGTAGTAGAAAGAATTGAGGTGACCTTCTGCCTGTCAACCTCACCACCAAAATAGTGCTTAAGCCGATGTCCATTGACCTTAAAAGGATTATCTGGGAACTTATCAAAAATCTCGATCGCACCATGTGGATATACCTTCTTCACAGTAAATGGCCTTGACCACCTCGACTTGAGTTTCCATGGGAAGAGTTTGAGTCTAGAATTAAACAATAATATTCTTTGCCCCGGTTCAAACACCCTTTCCATAATCTTGCGATCGTGCCATCTCTTCACCTTTTCCTTGTACAATTCGGAGTTCTCATAGGCTTGCAATCTGAATTCGTCCAACTCGTTGAGTTGGAGTAGACATTTTTCTCCTATAGTCTTCAAATCAAAATTCAGCTTCCTTATTGCCTAATATGCCTTGTGTTCGAGCTCCATGGGAAAGTGACAAGACTTTCTATATACAAACTTAAATGGTGACATTCCCAATGGTGTCTTATAAGCAGTCTTATAAGCCCATACAACATCATCTAGCTTCAATGACCAGTCTTTCCTTGTGGGATTCATAAACATTTCTAGAATTCTTTTCACCTCACGATTCGATACCTCTTCTTGACCATTAGTTTGGGGGTGGTAAGCTGTACCAATTTGATAACTCACCCCATACTTGGCCAACAGAGCCGTGAACTGACGATTACAAAAATGACTGCCCTCATCACTAATAATGGCCCTCGGAGTCCCAAACCTCGTGAAAATGCTCCTTTGTAAAAACCTTAGAACCACCTTAGCATCATTAGTTGGAAGATCTGCCACTTCCACCCACTTGGATATGTAGTCGACTGCCAATAAAATATACAGGTTCCCACATATAAAATTAAGGGCCCCATAATATCAAAAATTTCTTCCTTGAGGATTGTATTCAAGGGCATTTCTATCTCTTGGATATGTTCCCAACTCTCTGACATCTGTCATATTTCTGAACAAAACTATAAGCATCTTTGAAAATAGTTGGCCAGTAGAATCTTGCTTACAAAACTCTAGCCGCTGTCTTTTCACCTCCATAGTGACCTCCATACAATGACGCGTGGAAATCCTGCAATATACCCTCTGTCCCGCTATATAGGATACACCTCCTTATCATTTGATCGGCACATTACTTGAATAAGTATGGCTCATCCCACATAAACCATTTTACATCATGCAAAAATTTCTTCTTTTGATGCCCAGTCAAGTCAGAAGGGATTATCTTTCTCACTAAGTAGTTTGCATAGTCTGCGAACCATGGCACATCACCTTTCACTATAAATAACTGCTCATCTGGGAAAGACTCATTGATCATAACCTTGTCATTAGCATCCTTTCCCTGATTTTCCAATCTAGATAAGTGGTCTGCCACTTGATTCTCAGTCCCTTTCCTGTCCTTGATTTTTAGATCAAATTCTTGCAAAAGAAGTATCCACCTAATTAGACGAGGTTTGACATCTTTCTTTGCCTCCAAATACCAGATTGTTGCATGGTCTGTGTACACTATCACCCTAGTCCCAATCAAATACGCACAAAACTTGTCAAAAGCATACAAAATTGCTAAAAGTTCATTCTCTATGGTCGTGTAGTTCAACTGAGCATCGGTGAGGGTCTTACTCGCACAATATATCACATGAAAGATCTTGTCCCTTCGCTGGCCCAAAACAGCTCCCACAACAAAGTCACTTGCGTCACACATCAATTCAAACAGAAGATCCCAATCTGGTGCTGTGATCACTGATGATGTAGTTAACTTTTTCTTTAAATGTTCAAATGCAGACATGCATTCTTCATCAAATTTAAACTGCACATCCTTCTCCAATAAACTGCAAAGTGGCTTCGTGATCTTGGAGAAGTCTTTTATAAACTTACGATAGAAGCCTGCATGCCCTAAAAAACTGCGAACACCTTTAACAGAAGTAGGTGGAGGCAAATTTTCAATAGTCTCTAACTTAGCTCGGTCCACCTCTAATCCCTTCTTCGAAACCTTGTGTCCCAATATTATACCCTCTTGAACCATAAAATGGCACTTCTCCCAACTTAGAACCAAATTTGTTTCAACACATCTCTTCAACATCATCACTAAATTTTCTAAAGATAGGTCAAATGAATCACCAAAAACTAAGAAGTCATCCATGAAGACTTCAACATTGTGTTCCACTATATCCGAAAAAATTGCCATCATACACCTCTGAAATGTGGCCGGGGCATTGCACAACCCAAAAGACATCCTTCTAAACGCGAATGCTCCATATGGATAAGTGAGAGTTGTCTTTTCCTAGTCTTCTGAAGCTATCAAAATCTGATTATAACCTGAGTACCCATCCAGAAGGCAATAGTACTCGTGACCCACTAGTCTGTCCACCAATTGATCAATAAACAGAAGTGGAAAGTGGTCTTTCCTTGTAGCTTTATTAAGTTTGCGATAGTCCATACAGACTCTCCACCCCATCACTGTCCTGGTCGGTATTAGTTCATTGTTCTCATTGGAGACTACAATCATTCCCCCTTTCTTTGGCATGCATTGTATCGGGCTCACCCAAGAGTTGTCTGATATCAGATATATTATTCCTGCGTTTATCCACTTCAGAACTTCCTTCTTTACCACTTCCTTTATAATAGGATTTAGTCTCCGTTGTTGCTCCTTTGAAGGTTTACTATCATCTTCCAGCAGGATCTTGTGCATACAGAATGATGGGTTGATCCCTTTGATATCTGTTATGGTCCATCCTATGGCTGATTTGAACTCTCTTATAACTCTTAGCAGCTTTTCTTCCTGGCAAGATGTTAGTGTAGAAGAAATAATAATAGTTAACTTTGAACAATCATTTAAAAATGCATACCTTAAGTGGTCAGGAAGAGGTTTCAGTTCAAGATCTGGAGGCATCTCAAGAGATGGCTTGAGTCGTGCTGATGTCTCCCCAGAAAGCTTTAGTGGTTCGACAGGAGGCTTGAATCTTCTAAATTGTGGTGCTGTGTCAAGAATCTGAACAAATTCTGCAATCTTATCATCTTCCATTTCAGAATTTCCCAAAATAACACTCTTCAAAGGTTCATTTTCCACCAAATTTCTAACTTCTTCATTCAACATCTTGTCTACCATATCAATCCTAAAACATTCTTCCTCGTTTGTAGGAAACTTCATAGCCTTGAACACGTTGATGGTGACTTCTTGGTCATGAACCCTCATTATTAACTCACCTCTCTGAACATCTATCAAAGTTCGGCCCGTAGCTAAGAAAGGTCTCCCAAGGATGATAGGTATACTTCTGTCTTCTTCGTAATCCAAGATGATGAAGTCAGCTGGGAAAATAAATTTATCCTTTTTTACCAACACATCTTCTACAATACCCCGTGGATAAGTAATGGACCTGTCAGCAAGCTGTAGAGTTATATTCGTCGACCTTGGAGCCGGCAATCCCAACTGATTAAAAACTGACAGAGGCATTAAGTTGATTCTCGCCCCTAAATCACACAAGCATTTATTAAAACACATCTTTCCAATTGAACAAGGTATAGTGAAGTTGCCTGGGTCCTTTAGCTTCGAAGGTAACTTGTGCTGAAGCACTGCATTACACTCTTTAGTCAAGGCTACAGTTTTGAAGTCCTTGATAAGTAGGTTTTATTCCTACTTATCCGGTATCTATTACTTGAATTAGTTACTTAAACCTATGTTTCTTAGTTACTTTTCATACATTTTATGTTATTTTGTAGGCTATGACATAACATTGGCATGAAGAAGCAAGGAAAAGCAATTCAGACATCTTTCGGACTAAAATATGCAAGTAAATGCAAGAAGGGAAGATTACAGGGATTTTAACACCAAGTTGGATGCATGTTCTTGGCTTGGAACTTGGATTATACTGTACAGCTTCTTCTTAGCTTTTCGGAACATCTTGAATCATCCCAATCAGAGTTCGGATGCGAGAGTTATGGCCTTTTTATCAACGAAGATCAAAGCTAAGAGTTCTCATGCTTACAATTTACATATCATCTACTTTAAGCTCAATTTTGATCTTGTTTCGGCCAGAATTTCTCAATTCTCAAAGAATGAAAGTTGTAGATCTCGTCGATAGATTCGATTTGATAGGTGACATGACCCGTAACTCCTCCCGGATCAAACATTATGGCCTTTTTACCAGAAGACACTGCAACAGAAAAATGATGCCCACCGGGGTGGGCTTTTACTATACAAAACCCCCACCAGGGTGGGGGTACAAGCTACAAAACAGAACCCTAGCCCACCGGGGCGGGACCTTTAAGCCTTATACCCCCCGGCGGTCATTTTTTTCTGAATTTGAGTTCGAGAAGGATTGGTTCGGTCCGATTGACTCAAGGACTTCTAAGAGGACTTAAAGACATATAAAAGGAGGAGAATCACAAGTATTAGGAGGGGGAAAAAGGATTCCATTAGATTAGATTAGAGTAGAATAGGAGAAAACACTAGTTCTTATGAGATTTGGAGATTGAAGCACTTGGAAGCCATTGGAGATCCAGATCAAGAGCGAGACGGATGACGAATTTGCCGACAACAGATTCACTTCTTTTCCTTAATCTTATTCTTAACTTTTAATGTGTATTCAAGTGTGGATTCTTAGTTTTAATTCAATGAACTAATTCTTTATTTGAGATTACAATGAATCTTATTGTGTAGTTTATTTTAATATGATTCACTATCAATTATTATGTTCTATTGTGAGGATTGTCTATTATGATTTGGACTTAATTGTTTAATTGATTGGCCATCAATTATCGTGATAATCTATATGAACTCGAGAGATGAAGTTTAGATTTAGATCTGATCCTAATAGCATGTGTTTGTGATTTCTGCATAGATGGAATTCATGATTCGTGTTTAGGATAGAGATATGCCTTTACGCCATATGTAATCTTATAGAGAACTTGTGCTTTAAATCCTTTTTAATTGTAATTCACATAGAGATATAGTGGATTAGTTAATTAGGGTGTCTTTCTTAATTCTATCATCTGTGGATTTAAGTGAGTATGGGTATTATGCATCGAGAGGTGGTTTTATCTGCTTTAGTGTTCTTGATTAACAATTCAGAGTAAAGAATAATTGATGAGAAGCGTGTTAACTTAAATGAAACAATAAGTGAAGTTATGATTTTAAATCTCTGTAATCTTAATTTAACTAGTGGAATTTAATAGTAGTTTAATTATATAATTTGAAATTCATTCGTTTAAATAAGATTGAGTTGGTTACGGGTTAGTACTTAGTGATTTTTATTAAACAATTCCTCGTGGGAACGATACTCTACTTTAACTTTATTACCTGTTGACCACGTATACTTGCGTGTTGTGCATAATTAGATTTTACCCGACAATCCTCTAATCATTTCTTCCTTGAAAAGATCCCCTTCATGAACTTTGCATAGCTTAGCATCTGTTCCAATGCCTCAGCGAAGGGTATATTTATTTGTAGCTTCTTGAACACCTCCAAAAACTTAGCAAATTGCTTAACATCTTTCTGTTTCTGCAATCTTTGTGGATATGGAATAGGGGGGTGTGTACAGGTGGTGGTCTAGTAACTGGTTTCTTAGATAACTCTTCATTATTCTTGTCCACTTCCCTCTGTTCAGAACCTTCTTTTATCAAACTTTCATCAAAACCATTTTCCTCCTGGCGCGGCCACGCGGTATCCCTTTGTATAAGTGGTGCGGGTGCGCCAGCCTGTAAACCTACAGTCTGCTTCCCTGATCTTAGAGTAATGGTCTGACATTGTTCTTTACCCTCCCTTCTTGGATTGATTTTTGTAGTACTTGGCAAGGTCCCTTGTGGTCTATTGTTCAGCATATTGGCCATTTGACCCATTTGAGTCTCCAAATTCTTTATAGCCACAACTTGACTCTTGATCATAACCTCTGTATTCGCCATGTACTTAAGCATCATCTCCTCCATTTTTGACTTTTTCTCAGGCTGAGGTGCAGGTGGTGGATGATTTTGTGGTTGTTGTTGGAATCCTGGATGGCAGGGTGGTTTTGGTGCATATTGTCGGTGAGATGGTTGTGACTGATACTGATGTTGAGACTAAAACTGTGAGGTTATTGGTGTTGATTAATTGTCCAGCTGAAATTAAGATGGTTGCGGTTGTTGGGGTTATAAGCATTCTGAAATTGATTATGATTTTTCTGGTAGTTGCTCATAAACTGCACAGATTTTGAAGTAATGGCACATTGATCGGTTTGATGCGACCCCGCACATATCTTGAAAGTAGTATGCACACAAGCCAATCATGTTTGATGATAAAGCATATACTTTGTAACAATCTTATTCATTTATTAATAAAAAGTATTAATTTATTAAAGGCTTTTAATTATCTACATGATGCTGTTTTATAATATGTGATAAACCCATAGTTTTAAGCAATGCTTTTAGAATAATGATGATGATCATTCTAATGAGATCTAAATTCTTAGAAAGCTTAAAACTAAAATAGTTCCCAATCGTTGGATTACTAAATTGGGGATTAGTGAATCCGGATAGATTGGTACATACGTTGCTTGCTCATTTGATGAAGATGATTGATCTCATGATCATTTGTGTGGAGACACTAAAGCAAGTATGTATGTGCTTATTAGAGAATAAGTTCAATTTAATTGGCTCGCTAAGGAATACCTAATGGAGTTTTACTTGCTCATCGATAGAAATTTCACATCTTGATAGTAGTACAAGTGATCCTTGGACTTGAGATCATCATAGTATCTTGTGTATGATGAATTATACTTTGACTTATTCATTAAGACCCTTAGGGTATATCAAAGGTATGCTTGGGTATAATAAGTTGTATATGGAGATAATGTATGATCAATAAAGAATCTACCGCTTCTAGTAAAAGAAGAGAAATGTCCTATGTGATTCGATAAATGACAACCCAAGAGTCCTCGGCGAAAGCGAGAATGAAATTAGAAAGTAGTTTCTAATTTGCATTATTTGGAGTTATGCATTTAAGAGTCGAAATACATATAATTAAATAAAATAAGACTTGACAAGAATTCCATGTCTTATATTTAATTGGGACATTATATGGTGGAAGGATTGAATTGTCATTTCAAGAACTATTTACTCAAAGGTTCTTTTATGATTAATGTTGAAATCTATATTATCCGAAAAAGTCGTTAATCGCTAGGGAGGCTTATCCTATTGTAGAATAAATATTATTTATTTAAATAAGATTAGAATTGTTCTAATTGATTTATTCACAACCTGCTTAATATGGAGAACCTAAAGGGTCACACCATAAAAGGAAGAATAATTATTTAAGAAGTTAATGGCATAATCGTAATAATAAGTTAAGTATATTTAATTTAATCTATGGTGATAGAATAAATTAAATAGCTTAATATTTATTATTTAATATTTTGGAAATATTAAATATAAATTAATAAGAGGAGTCTTATTATTATTATTACTATTATTATTATTATTTAATTCCTAAAGGAGTTTGGGAATTAATTAATAAAAGTACTCTCATTTATTCCTAATAAGATTAGGAGGCTAATTAATTATTCTTAATAAGATTAGGAGCCTAATTAATTAAAGGAATTTAATTAATTAAAATAAAATCCAATTCCTTAATTGTTAAGGAGGGTTTCCCACATCTATAAATAAGAGGAGTCTTATTATGGGTGAGAGGGTTAACACTTTCACAACACGTGAATACGTAATTCCAATAGTTGGGAGAGTACGCCTTTTTCTATAGAGATAGAAAATTTGGGTTTAGCCAAACACCCATCTTCTTGAATTCTTTTTCTTCCTTGGTAGATCACCTCTAGAAGCCAAACACTTGGGTGGCTAACGTTGATCAAAGGAAGGAACCGGTTGGACGCAAAAGGATTTGGAGGTGAACTCGTACCTGAGGAAGCTAGAATCTTCAAGGGTATGATTCTTGTTCATTATCTTTTCGTTTAATTAATAATTGTGCATAAAGGGTGATCCGGGTATATGGTTTGTAAAATTTTAAACTCTGATTTTTACATGTTTCGACTTATTTGTGCAATTTGATTGCGTTCATGAATATTACAAACCTAACAGTGGCATCAGAGCCAAACCTTTATGCGAATTATTAATTGTCTAATTTGATTTATATATTGATATATATTTAGAATAATTTAATTGGGCATAATTTTGTTGTATAAAATTTAATTAAAAAAAACCAAAAAAAAAAACGATAATCCTGATTATTATTTTTTATTTCACTGATCCGTGGCTATTGGAAAATGATTCACGTGTCTTATGTTTTGGAAAATGATTCACGTGGATGCCCACTTTCTTCTTTTCCATCTAGAATAGTCTGTTAACTTTTGTTATATATATATATATATATATATATATATATATATATATGTTGGTAATATGATTACTTATTATAATATATAACAGGTTACATGTTTGGTACATGATTCACGTGGATCATTGGTGGAGGATTTGGTACACGGTTATTAAATATATATATAATAGTTATATATATATATATATATATATATATATATATATTAGTCTTATTATTTTATAATTAAAATAAAATTTTATTTTAATTTTAAAATAAAAGATTTATTTTAAAATAAAAATTTTATTTTACTTTTAAAATTAAATTTCATGCTAACTAATTAGAGTTGGAATTGGATTCCATGATAACTAATTGGAGTTGAAATTGAATTCCATGTTTCTTAAATAAAGGAGTTTATTTAGATATGAAATAAGATTTCATATTATTCAAAATAAAGTAATTTATTTGTGAATAGGAAAGAAAATCCGTATTTCCTTAAATAAAGGAGTTTATTTAGATATGGAATAAGATTTCATATTATTCAAAATAAAAGAGTTTATTTGTGAATATGAAAGAGAATCCGTGTTTTCTTTAGAAAGAGTTTTTTTTTACTTGGAATTGGATTCCATAATTAATTAAAATAAATGAGTTTATTTTGATTAAAGATTTTGATTAAAATAAAATAGTTTATTTTATTCAAAATTAGATAAATTAAAATAAAAGAGTTTATTTTGATTTAAATTTGGATTAAAATAAAAGAGTTTATTTTGATTCAAAATTAGATTTTATACTAACTAAATTTGCCCATTAAATGATATCAATATATATATTGAATGTTTATTATTCATGAGATGAATGTCATTTATTGATGCATATGGTGATGTGTATGATAATAAATGAGATTGATTATGGACTATTGACCAATGTGATTGGATTTTATTTTAGTTGGATGCATGAATGTATGGGTTTTATTAAATGGGGTTTGCGTACCTCGTCTTCTCTAATTTTTCTTAATGTAAATTCTATCTCCCTCCAATGTACTCCCCCTTGACTGCTGATCAAGGTTTCTATTTATTTTAAATAGTTTTGTAATGGAAATAGTTAGAATTAATTTTGAAGAATTGGAGATCAAGGAGCAAGGAGCGCTTGAAGGCCCGTTTGTAATGGAGCTCGGGTTTAAATGTAATAGTTATATTTAAATATTAATTCTTGCACCCCTAGAGTTTGACCTTTTGGTTCACTTGGTGGCTCTAGTGAACCAAACTAGAATAAAAGTTTATAATCAATCCGGGTAGAATATAGTATTCTATATGTGCATGCTTATACAATATATATATTATATATTATGCAAACATGATTCGCATGTTCATTAATATGACGCGTATTTTATATATATATATATATATATATATATATATATATTAACGCATAAAATCCTATTATCTTCACACCCGGATTCCGTACGTCACGATCCCATCTTCTTCCAAACATACATCATTATATACCAAAATATAACAACAAACTCTCAAATCCCAGGTTCTAAATACCATATAACCTTTTTCATTACAAATAATGATAATTACATTATCCTTTACATCTTATACGAGTGACTTTCATCCACCACTAAGGATACAGAACAGTTCATTAAACTAATCTAAAGTTCATTTAACTTATTTTATATTACAAGTCTTCACTTGATCTTCTCGCTCATCCACATTCTGAATGGAACTTCATCTGGATACCGTCAGCTTGATCTTTACGAGATCCTTAAGTTCTTCTAACATCGTTCGCTGAAAATATTTTTCATTTAAAGCAAGTGTGAGCATTCAATTGCCTAGCAAGTCATCACAGTTAAACAAACATCTTTAAGAATTTAAACATTATTTTAAGACTTCAATAATCGAATAAAGGTTATGAAGCAGCTTAAATAATAGGAATAATCTCGATTCCTATCATTTTAAAACAATATTCACTTTAATTTAAAATACTTTCATTCCTCTACCTTTTTCACACACATTCTGTCTAGCTAGAATCATTAGCACAGACTTAACAATAACGGATCATGTATGAACAGAGCATTCTCTTATTGAACAGTTAAATTATAGAATAGTTCATTTCATAGAAACACCGAAGTGTTCACATTGTGGCTCAAGGCCTCATACGTTCTCTGAGAAGCTTAAGAAACTAGCATTCATTTGAAATATGAATGAAGTTAGGAAACTTGCCTTTACGCCTACCATTACGACTTACTACCTTTAACCGCTCATTTCAATTCATATGTAGCACATAAGAAAAATAACACATACACTAAATAGTCATGTATATTTGACTTATGCATTAGATTGCTTAACTTTACTTCTTAGGGTTCGCGTTCTTGTAACCTAAGTTTACGCGACCACTTTCATTACCGTTCTACGGCTTCATGACATACGGAGATGTCTTACTTTTACATTCATCATCTTTGATGTTTTACATCTTATCTTCTTCTTATTACTTCTCTAGGACTCGGCACACATCGCTTCTCTGCTAGTAGTCCATATGGTACTCTGAGTGGTTTCCCACAAACAACCAACAAACAAGTTCCTGTCTCGTCTACACTGCCCATAACAGTGAGTTAGATCGGTTGCCAATTTTGTATATACCTTCGCTCTCCGAAGGAATTATTTAGCCCAGCTCCCATATGTCAACCATCAAAGGTTACGATTGTACTACAACTTAACTTATCTTAACTTATACGAACTATTAAACTATATGATCGTTAAGTTAATTTCTCATTCCTTATGGCTTCCTGGCAACTAAATGCCACCCCTCAGGATTCATTCTTATACGACTCACCTTCGGCTTTCATTACTCTTATTATCGTTCATTACTGCTTTCTTGATAATTCATGTCTTACTTACTACCTTTGCCAACGTCTAGGTTATACATCCAGGGTATACTTAGAACGTTCGTCCGATGCGAATACGATTCACGAGGATCGTTTACGTATTCAACGTTCATGTTGCTCGTCTTTTAATAAAAATCCTCCCGACTCCTCCCAGAATCCTCCCGACTTATAATCATCCTAGGTTCTAGAACGATTAATAAACACATGACACATAATATTATTAATAAAAATTCATTTTATTAATAACTAATTCTTTAAACTTAAATTCTGGAAAATCCGAATTTCCGGGTCGTTACACTCTTCCCCTCTTATAAAAATTCCGTCCTCAGAATTTCTTAAAACCACACCCATACCCGGGTCATCACATTCACCCCTTCTTCACAGAATTTCATCCTCGAAATTTTAGCCTACCCATCTTCTCAACTCCTCTTCAAAGAAGTTCCTATCTTTCAAACATTCTCTCACCTTCACAACTTATCAAGAATTATGAAGTAGAATGAACAACGAGGAATATAAGAATCCCCTTAAAATATTTCATACTTTTGTTGAGGGGTCAAATTGACCATGAACTCTTACTAGCAGTTTACTATCACCAAGAAGGTAAACTACATCTTCCATACATAGGCGATCATCCCATTGTATAACCCCATTTCGGGGTGTGTTCACCTCAGACGTAATCATTAGATTCCGCAACAAAACAATTTGGATTGGCACAACTTCTCAAGAAAAGCTTGATGTTCTTTTAAACATGACATACCATTTGTCTAGCCGAATCAAGTAGCTTAGACCATACCAATAAATTGGATATCAACGTGAAACATTTATCTAGTCAACTCAATTGACATCGACTACTTCTTTAAATTCTTTTTGCAATACATCAAAACGTTTTATGACGTCATGATACCGTACTTTTCACAGTACGTTGAGGACTTTGTCAGTTTGTGACTTCGTCATTATACATCATACCATAGCGGGTTGTTGATCCTAAGACCACATCCAACACCAGGTTCAATTGCATTAATAACTCCATCCTTTTACCATCCTTGCATCAAATGCACCGATGATATAAAATTCATTTTGATATTTCAAATCAATTCATGTCTAGCCAAAATAATTAGCATAGACATACCAAGAATAGCTCTTTTAAAAATCTATTGGTTCCAAAAGCTGAACCAATTCTTTCCTTTTTCAAAATGTACTTATTTTCACGAGTTCAATAAACTTTGAAATCTAGTATAGCTAGATGACTTGAAATATCCAATTCTCCTTCTTCCTTCATTGTCTTACTGCGACAGTACTTAATCTTCTCTAGCACCTTCAATACTAAGCCTACTGGAAACAACTTGTTTTCAGTCTAAACATCCCTCTACCTTAGCACAGTCCATTAACTTACCACACATTATGAGTTCAGAAACTTTTCACAATAATATGAGTTTAAGAACCATCCCAGACAGACCATAAGCGTCCATTCGCCGAGAAGTTCAAAAACATACCATTTCATTATGAGTCACGCACGTACCATAAGTATGAGTTTCAAGAATTTGCACCTACCTTATCGTTCTCTACCTATCAAGTATATATATGAGAAAAGATTCACCTTCTCGTCATATACATCTTGATAGCGCGACCGATTCCAATGATTATCACTGTAATAAGCTAAGCAGTTGTTACACCAAGCACAAACCTCTGCCCATACAAAGGTTCATACAACTCAGCTATCACATGAGTCCTCAATTGAAATTTTACAACTCCTAAATCTCTCTTAACTTAATACGAATTTTCTTTAATTCATATACTATCCTTCACAACTCAATCTGAGTTCTTCTTCAGTACTACTTCGTAGTACTATAAATCATTCATCGTTTAACATCTCATATGTTACTACGATTCACTATGATCACGTGGTGATTTTCTTATCCCTCTCTCTACGATTATAGTCTTAGATACTCTTACCTAAGATTTATAACTTATCAGCTCTGATACCAATCTGTAATGCCCCAAAATCTGGTCTATCTTCACACCCGGATTTCGTACATCACGATCCCATCTTCTTCCAAACATACATCATTATATACCAAAATATAACAACATACACTCTCAAATCCTAGGTTCTAAAAACCATATAACCTTTTTCATTACAAATAATGATAATTACATTATCCTTTACATCTTACACAAGTGACTTTCATCCGCCACTAAGGATACATAACAGTTCATTAAACTAATCTAAAGTTCATTTAACTTATTTTATATTACAAGTCTTCACTTGATCTTCTCGTTCATCCACATTCTGAATGGCACTTCATCTGGATACCGTCAGCTTGGTCTTTACGAGATCCTTAAGTTCTTCTAACATCGTTCACTGAAAATGTTTTTCATTTAAAGCAAGTGTGAGCATTCAATTGCCCAGCAAGTCATCACAGTTGAACAAACATCTTCAAGAATTCAAACATTCTTTTAAGACTTCAATAACCGAACAAAGGTTATGAAGCAGCTTAAATAATAGGAATAATCTCGATTCCTATCATTTTAAAACAATATTCACTTTAATTTAAAATACTTTCATTCCTCTACCTTTTTCATACACATTCTGTCTGGCTAGAATCATTAGCACAGACTTAAAAATAACGGATCATGTATGAACAGAGCATTCTCTTATTGAACAGTTAAATTACAGAACAGTTCATTTCATAGAAACACCGAAGTGTTCACATTGTGGCTCAAGGCCTCATACGTTCTACCACCTTATATAATTACCGCACATTAGCACATAGACGAAACTTCTCAAGTTCAACATCTGAGAAGTTTAAGAAACTAGCATTCATTTGAAATATGAATGAAGTTAGGAAACTTGCCTTACGCCCAGCTATAGCTTACGCCTAACTGCTCATTTCAATTCCTATGTAGCACATAAGAAAAACAACACATACACTAATTAGTCATGTATATTTGACTTATGCATTAGATTGCTTAACTTTACTTCTTAGGGTTCGCATTCTTGTAACCTAAGTTTACGCGACCACTTTCATTACCGTTCTATGGCTTCATGGCATACGGAGATGTCTTACTTTTACATTCATCATCTTTAATGTTTTACATCTTATCTTCTTCTTATTACTTCTCTAAGACTCAGCACACATTGCTTCTCTGCTAGTAGTCCATATGGTACTCTGAGTGGTTTCCCACAAACAACCAACAAACAAGTTCCCGTCTCGTCTACACTGCCCATAACAACGAGTTAGATCGGTTGCCAGTTTTGTATATACCTTTGCTCTCTGAAGGAATTATTTAGCCCAGTTCCTATATGTCAACCATCAAAGGTTACGATTGTACTACAACTTAACTTATCTTAACTTATACGAACTATTAAACTATATGATCGTTAAGTTAATTTCTCATTCCTTATGGCTTCCTGGCAACTAAATTCCACCCCTCAGGATTCATTCTTATACGACTCACCTTCGGCTTTCATTACTCTTATTATCGTTCTTTACGGCTTTCTCGATAATTCATGTCTTACTTACTACATTTGCCAACGTCTAGGTCATACATCCAGGGTATACTTAGAATGTTCGTCCGATGCGAATATGATTCACGAGGATCATTTACGTATTCAACGTTCATGTTGCTCGTCTTTTAATTTCTCACTCAACCTTTACTCAAGGTTTTAATCATTTTCGATTGTTATCCATCCCATGAACCCCATGTTCATTATTCTTTCTTAATGTCGAAATCATATTGTTCGTTGTATGCTACGACCGATCATTTATCACAACTGCGTTGCGTTTGCAGCATCTATACGCTTTACACTTATCTCTCACTATCATGACATAACATCAAAATGTTATTCATTACCCTCGTCACGCAACGTCTAAAAAATCACAACCATAGAAATCCCTCACGTTCGTTCATTGCGACTACGGTCCCCGGACATCGGTTACGTAACCCGCGTCTACATTATTTTTCTTTTACTCTCATTTAATCTTTCCGTTCAACCTTCATTAAAGGTTTAATTCACTAAATTAAGTGTTACATTTGACGAATCTCATGTTCTTTATCTTCCCATATATTTCCCCCAAGAGTTGAGCAGTTAAAAGCTCTTCTCTAGCTTTTTCCCTACAATCGGCGCCAAGGCTTTCCACTATCCTTCTATCTCTCACACCGCATGGCCTGAGTTTGCGATGCCCGCTCTCCAGTCTGCAAGCGTCAGAAGCGTCACCTTACAAGGCATGGTTGGCGCCGCGGCGCCAAGCCCTAATTCTTGAAAATTTCTTCTAAGTGTTAACTTCATTTTGAGATGCTACTTCCCGATCTCACAACTCCTTCGTTATAACTCGGAACGAGGTCATTCTAAAGCCATTCTCTTCCTTATCTTACGTACTTCAATACCCCCAGACAGAACTTCGTTCTGAATCCGTTAACGTGCCATTCGATTGGCTTAATCTTCACCCTTCGTTTATTTTACATTTTTAACGCTCTTTGTTTGTTCGTCCGTAATTTGGTCATCCGAACTCAAAATTCGTTTGTTCTTGAGTCCACGACTCACGTTT
Source organism: Panax quinquefolius (assembly GCA_020205615.1). Lineage (NCBI taxonomy): Eukaryota > Viridiplantae > Streptophyta > Magnoliopsida > Apiales > Araliaceae > Panax > Panax quinquefolius. The sequence goes on along the minus strand of JAINUW010000482.1, from coordinate 559,710 downwards.
TCTATGCTATCTTACATTCTTATGAAACCATACACGTTCAGGTTCTTTTACTAACTTTCTAATTCTCGTTTGTCTTTTATGAAATTTTTTCCATAACTGCGTTATAGCTAAGTTTTAATCCATTCTTCATGAACGTTTCTACGGTTCCTAACCAAACAATATGCATCTAACTTATACGCGATGGATTTAAACTTGTCCATCAACATCAATTATCCTACGATGGTTTTAAATTTGTCCATCAACAACGTTCTTCATGTTCTTCTCATGTTCTTCGTGTTCTTCGTTCGTTCTTCATTTTAATCGATATTTTGGATTACGATTTCACTTTTTATTGGAATTTGATGTTATAGAACATCATTCCTTACTTATTTCACCTACTTATTCATATAATCCACTCGGATCGTTCTAATTCATTACGAATCTTATACTTCCTTAAGAAATTTATTTACTAAACTTCAAATTCTTATTTTCATTATTTCTCATGATTTCAACCATATGAAATCATTCCTAACATCATCTACTTCTTATCTTCATTAAGTTATGTTTTAAACATATAAAACTTTAAAGAAAATCTAACATAGAAGTTAGGTTTTAATACCTTTCCTCTTTATTTTTCTTCCGTTAGACAAAACCGGTGATTTGCTAGCTTTTCAATTTCACGAACATTTTCGATCTGAACATTCATGCTCATACTCTTCCTTCTCCCTCTCCATCCGAATTCTCTCTCTCTCTAGTGTAGGATTTTTCAAAATCTCATTTAAATGAAATCTAGCTTCCTATTTATAGATTTTCCAAAGCTAGGGCAAAATAGTCATTTCACCCCCTTAACCTCCTTACTATTCATTACTTAAGGACTAAGTTAACTTACTCCTTAAGTTTACTTAGCCTTTAAGTTATGTGGTTACGTCTTTCGGGTTTTTGTCCGAAAGTTTTAAAAACTGCGATTCTCGGAATCCAAATATTTTTGGATATTTCGTCTTTCCTTTACCGATTAACTTTTACGTATTCTTCGGATTTCCGAAAAATTGAAAAACACTTTTTGGCGTTGAGCGTTTTTCTTCACGTTTTACCCTAACGTAGTTAAATGAATGAAAAGTACATAACAGTACTTTTCGTCATTTTTATTTTGTCCAATTTCTGCACGTTTTTCGAGAAAAACTTTTATCAGCTTACTTAACTTTTCAAGATATATTATCGTCAAATCTTTCGATGGAATGTCATTTCGACATACGAAACTCTCAGAACAGCTTAGGTTATTCAAACCCTAACCTTTAGGTTTCGTCGGGTGAATAGTGCCTATTTCGTCTTTTTCCCCAAAAATATTTTTGTTCCCGGAAAATTTTCATTTTTTATCTTGAAAATTATTACTCGTTCATTCTAGCTCGTACCCAGAATCCTCCCGACTTATAATCATCCTAGGTTCTAGAACGATTAATAAACGCATAACACATAATATTATTAATAAAAATTCATTTTATTAATAACTAATTCTTTAAACTTAAATTTTGGAAAATCCGAATTTCTGGGTCGTTACATATGTGCATGCGCGCTAAACAAGATGAGACAAATTAATAACAAACCCCTCAAATTTTTTTATATTAAGTCCTAAGCGTTCAAAGATATTTGGAATATCGAACGTCGCCTTCTAGCATGATAAAATTAATAGAGTATTAAATATTTAATATGAGTTTGTTTTGTCACCACAAGGCAAGTATTAAGTATTTAAGATATTAATTTATCACATTTGATGCTTATAAAGAAAATTGAACGATATTGTTTTGTTGTGTCACCACAAGGACAATATTTTTCTTTTTTGAATATATGGAGTGCTAGGTTGGACTTAACTTGGATAATTTTGATTCGGATGTACCACCACTTGATCAAAATAATCTAAGAGGCAAAATACAAGGAGTTGCATAGTTGATGTAATTGACAAGAGTTGTCTACCTATTTATTTATATATAGTTTGTTGTGTCACCACAAGGCTATATACATTTGAAATGGGATCCTTATTCTCACTAGCATATCTTTAATTAGATATTGCCGAACTATATATATTGAGGGTAATATAGTTTGATGAAAAAAGTGGGAGATACCAATTTAAAACAAGACCTAATTTATTTTGGTAATTAATAAAAGAATGTATGCTAAAATGTTGTTAATTACAAATTCATTTACAGAATTTTACAATGTCTAAATTACTATCACTGCAAAAGCATATTAGATGCTATTTAACCGGACCGAATTAAATGTATTGGTTAAGGAAATTGAGAATAGTTCTCACGGCTAAAAGCTAGCTTACGTCCTTAATATGCCTATCCCTGCAATGGTTACAGACAATGCCTCTGAGGAAGAGATTGCTACATTTAGAAAGTGGCAAGATGATGCACAGTTGGCTCAATGCATCATGCTCGCATCTATGAGTAACGAGCATCAGCATCAGCATGAAACTATGGATGTTTTTATTATATTCTTGCACGTCAAGTAGTTGATGGTGAGAAAAGTAGGACTAATAGATATCAGATATCTAAGGAGCTCTTTCGATCTAGAATGACCGAAGGCACTACAGTACAGACACATGTCCTAATGATGATCAATTTGATTGAGCAGTTAGGACAACAGATTTTGTCATGGATGGAGAGTTGAGCTAAGATTTGATCTTGCACTCACTACCGGACTCCTTTCACAATTGTTGTGAATATTTCATATGACCAATATAGATATCAGTATCGCTGATTTGCTTAATATGTTGAAAAATGTAGAGTCACTTTCCAACCAAGAAAGACCATGTCTTACTGGTAGGGGCCAAAGGATCTTCTGAAAAGAAGAACGATTCTAAGAAGGTAAATAAAAAAGGTAAAAACAAAGGATAATAAGAACAAAACTGATACGGATAACAAAGGAGTTTGCTTCCACTGCAATAAGCTTGGACACTGGAAAGAAACTGCAAGAAGCATCTTGCAGAGGCTAACCAGACGAAGCTTAGTGAAGTTTCGGTTACAAATACAAATTTGTTCATGATTTAAAATAATTTTTTTTTAAGTCAAAGTTCTACTTGGGTATGGATACCGACCTTGGTTCTCATAAATATTGATTTATGAAGGGACCAAGCAGAAGTAGAAAGCTGAACAAGGATAAGTAATCCTATGTCTGGTAAATGAAGCAAAGGTTGCTACATTAGCCATAGAAACTTATAGTTTAGCAATGCCTACGGGCAAATCTATTAAGTAAATAAGTTGTTATTGTATTCTAGTTCTTGTTAGAAACATTATTTTCATTTTATTGTTGGACAATAAAATCTTTAGTATTATATTTAAGAACAATTGTTGTTCTATTTATAATAATAATGTTTTGTATAGAACTGGAATATTACTTAATGGATTTTGTATACTTGACTTACATGAAAAATTATTTTAGAAATTGAACAAACTAGTATAAGAAAAAGGAGATGATCATTCAAAAAGGTGAATGTGTGTATTTGTTGAAATACAAGTGTGAATTATTTGAAAGGTTCAAAGAATTCAAAAGTAAAACAAATTGGCAAATTATTAAGATTCTTTGATTAGATCAAGGAATAAATACTTGTGCAATGAGTTTCTAGATCATCTCAAATGGTTTTCTCATAATGGATGCCTCTTGATACGCAATAATTGATTGGTGTATCTGAAAGGAAAATTCGTACATTGTTAGACATGGTGCGGTCCATAATGATTTTATCGACATTCCAGTATTCGTCTAGGATCATGTCCTACAAATGGCTGCATATCTATGAAAAGGTAACCTCAAAATCTGGTCCCAAGACTCCATAAAATTGTGGACAAGGAGGATTCCTAATCTTAAGTATGTTAAGATATGGGGTTGTCCAACTTATTTGAAAAGGTTTCAAAGGATAAGCTTGGGACAAAATTTGACAAGTACATATTTGTGGGACATCCTAAAGTAAGTTTAGGGTATATGTTCTATAATCCTACTTAGCAAAAGGTGTTTGTTGCAAAACACGCTACCTTCTAAGATAAATGTTTTTATCATTAAAGGAGCTAGTGGGAGGATAATAGATCTTGAAGAGTTCAAGAACCACAAAATACTATAAGTCAAATAAGAGGAACCTGTAGATAGACCTATTGTACCACAACCAAATCGTAAATCTGGAATAGTACCGAACATACCTGGGAGGTATGGATTCATCATAGATGATGATGATGAGGTACGTATCATAGAAGATGATGATCCAGTTACATACGATGAGGTAAGAGTTGTACACACTCAGAGAAATGGATTGAAGCAAGCTTCTCAAAAATGGAACATTCGTTTTGTTGAAACAAATCAAAAGAGTTTGATTTTATCATAAATAAGAATGAACCTAGTGTGTACAAAAAGGGTCAGTGGAAGCGTCGTGATATTCCTAGTATTATATTTTGATATACTATGGATAAGGAATGACATACTAATGCTACAATCAGTAAAGATAAAGTTGTCTAAACATTCCTCCATGTATGATTTGGGAAGAGTATCTTAATTGGGGATAAAATCTGTATAGATAGATTCAAGAGGATGCTCGGCTAAACCCAAGGAACGTATATTCATTTGATGCTAAAGTTTTTTAGCATGGCAAACTCCAAGAGATGTCTCATGTTGATGAGACATGGAGTGTATCTCTCTTAATAGTCCCCATAGACTCCAAAAAGAGAGATCGCATGAGTAACTATCATGAATGCAATGAAATATACGAGACCTGATGTTGATCAGTTATATTCTGGAGAAGTTCACTATGAGTAAGTAAAAAACATCTTAAAGTACTTAACCGCCACTAAGGATGTGATTAAAATTTATGGCGAGTCTAAAATAAAACTAGAGGGCTTAACAGACTCAAGTTTTTCAGACAGACCAAGACAACATAAAATCCACTTTAAGGTAAAGCGTTACCTTGAGCAGTGGTGCGGTGAATTGGAAAGGTTCCAAATAGCAAAGAGTTGTTGATTTAGTGATGAAGACAATGTATATAGCTATAAATGAAGCTGCAAGTTGATTGTTTGGATGAAAAGTTCATTACAGAACTAGGAATAGTTCCTTAGTCTCATATTGGATCTAAACATGTTTTGTGGCACTTTCATTTGATTATTAGAATCATTAAAAGATGGGAAATCACTATAGAGATAGTGGACTCTCAAGAACAATATTGCATATCCATTAACTAAAGCTTATCCAACAGCAGGATAATCGTCACTTAAAGAAGAAGGGTATGAGATACCATGACGATTTACTTTAGTGCAAGTGGGAGATTGAAAGTAGTATGCACACAAGCCAATCATGTTTGATGATAAAGCATATACTTTGTAACAATCTTATTCATTTATTCATAAAAAGTATTAATTTATTAAAGGCTTTTAATTATCTACATGATGCTGTTTTATAATATGTGATAAACCCATAGTTTTAAGCATTGCTTTTAGAATAATGATGATGATCATTCTAATGAGATCTAAATTCTTAGAAAGCTTAAAACTAAAATAGTTCCTAATCGTTGGATTACTAAATTGGGGATTAGTGAATTCGGATAGATTGGTACATACGTTGCTTGCTCATTTGATGAGGATGATTGATCTCATGATCATTTGTGTGGAGACACTAAAGCAAGTATGTAGGTGATTATTAGAGAATAAGTTCACTAAATGTGGCTCGCTAAGGAATACCTAATGGAGTTTTACTTGCCTGTCAATAGGAATTCCTGTAGTGATAGTAGTACAAGTGATCCTTGGACTTGAGATCGTCATAGTATCTTATGTATGATGAATTATACTTTGACTTATTCCTTAAGACCCTTAGGGTATATCAAAGGGTATGCTTGGGTATAATAAGTTGTACATGGAGATAATGTATTATCAATAAAGAATCTATCGTTTCTAGTAAAAGAAGAGAAATGTCCTATGTGATTTCTAATTTGCATTATTTGGAGTTGTGCATTTAAGAGTCGAAATACATATAATTAAATAAAATAAGACTTGACAGTAATTCCATGTCTTATATTTAATTGGGACATTGTATTGTGGAAGGATTGAATTGTCAAAGAATTATTTACTCAAAGGTTCTTTTATGATTAATGTTGAAATCTATATTATCCGAAAAGTCGTTAATCGCTAGGAGGCATATCCTATTCAGAGAATAAATATTATTTATTTAAATAAATTATTAGTTTAATTTATTTATTTAAATAAGATTAGAATTGTTCTAATTGATTTATTCACAACCTGGATTAATATGGAGAACCTAAAGAGTCACACCATAAAAGGAAAATAATTATTTAAGAAGTTAATGGCATAATCGTAATAATAAGTTAAGTATATTTAATTTAATCCATGGTGATAGAATAAATTAAATAACTTAATATTTATTTTTAATATTTTGGAAATATTAAATATAAATTAATAAGAGGAGTCTTATTATTATTATTTAATTCCTAAAAGAGTTTGGGAATTAATTAATAAAAGTACTCTCATTTATTCCTAATTAGATTAGGAGGCTAATTAATTAAAAGTTTAATTAATTATTCTTAATAAGATTAGGAGCCTAATTAATTAAAGGAATTTAATTAATTAAAATAAAACCCAATTCCTTAATTATTAAGGAGGGTTGCCTATATCTATAAATAAGAGGAGTCTTATTATGGGTGAGGGGGTTGACACTTTCACAATACGTGAATACGTAATTCCAATAGTTGGGAGAGTACGCCTTTTTCTATAGAGATAGAAAACTTGGGTTTAGCCAAACACCCATCTTCTTGAATTCTTTTTCTTCCTTGGTGGATCACCTCTAGAGGCCAAACACTTGGGTGGCTAACGTTGATCAAAGGAAGGAACCAGTTGGACGCGAAAGGATTTGGAGGTGAACTCGTACCTGAGGAAGCTAGAATCTTCAAGGGTATGATTCTTGTTCATTATCTTTTCGTTTAATTAATAATTGTGTATAAAGGGTGATCCGGGTATATGGTTTGTAAAATTTTAAACTCTGATTTTTACACGTTTCTGCTTATTTGTGCAATTTGATTGCATTCATGAATATTACAAACCTAACATATCTCGCACACATAAGAAACTGGCTTCACTTTATTTTCTGCCAAATAATCAATCTTCTTCGCCATAGCTGCCATCCGAGTTGACAACTGTGTAATGGCATCCACCTCTAACATCCCCACAGCTTTAGGTTGTGGCATCCTGGCCGTAGGATTTTGAAAGTCATTTGCTGCCATTGTCTCTATGAGATCATAAGCCTCTTCATAACTTTTGGCCCATAAGGCTCCTCCCACAGCATCATCTACTATCGGCCTTGACTGCCAACCTAGTCCATTATAAAAAGTGTTTATTACCATCCAATCCGACATTCCATGATGGGGACATTTCCTTAGCATTTCTTTGTAGTGTTCCCAAGCTTCATACAGTGTTTCACCCTGTTGTTGTTCAAACTAGGAAATTGTGGTCCTCATTTTTGCTGTCTTAGCCATTGGGAAAAATTTGGCTAAGAACTTCTGCGCTAAGTCCTCGCATGTAGTAATAGACCCCGATGGCAAAGAGTGGAGCCAACTTCTAGCCTTATCCCTTAAGGAAAATGGGAACACTCTGAGCCTAATTGCATCTTCTGACACCCTATTATACTTGAAGGTGTCACAAATCTCTATGAAGCTCAACAAGTGCTCGTTCGGGTCATCTGTAGAAGCACCCCCAAACTGGATTAAATTCTACACCATTTGTATAGTGTCTGGCTTTATCTCAAAGGTATTGACTGCTATAGCTGGCCTCACGATGCTCGACTACAACTCATTAATATTTGGCATTGGATAATCTCTTAAGGCCCTGTTCTCTTCTCTTTGCTCTTCTGCTGCCATGTTGGATGATGAAGTCTCAGTATCTATCTGTGTACTCTGTCTTGTTCTCGCTTTCCAATCCCTTTCGTTGATATTATCTTGTGCAGGTACCAACTCAGAATTTGATGATCGCGTGTGCATAAAATGTACACAAGTACATGAAATACAAACAAAAAATAAAATAGAAGTGAGATAAGAATAGAATTTTCTAAGTCACACAAATTTATCTTTAGTTGATCACGATAGTAATACAAATAAACGCCTTTCCCCTGCACCGACGCCAAAAACTTGTTGCCTCCATTTCAGTTTAACAAAACATAATCTAACTCATTCAAGTATACACAGGTCAACAAGTAGTACAGAGTAAGAAAGTGTCGATCTCACGGAGAAAGGTGAATAAATCTAAACTATCATGCAACAACCTAATCACTATTTCTATATGCTCAAACAATCATTCAACAATTAAATTTATATCTAAAATAATTATCAACACGAAAATAGTAAATATTGAAGGAAGGTAATCAAATTAGAGATAAATGGGATCCTAATATCATTTAATGTTTTATCCAAAATTCATGCCTCATGTTATGCCTAATTATTTAATATGGAAAGCTAGTCAAGAGCACAAAAGTGAAACATAACCATCTTTCAATGAACTATGTCCAAATTACACAAAATCCACAATTGATAAAATTCATGCAAGCATCACAATCACCAAACCCACTATATGTCTATATGAATTTATAGCAATAAGGATTTAAGCACAAGCTCAATTAATGACTACACATGGTGAACCGGTATATGCTTATCCGGGTCACGAATCACAAAACCTAATATAAATAAGTCTCATGAACATATGCCAACATGGTCTAATCTATACTTATATTTCATTTTCTAATTCCATACAAGTAATTAGTGTGAATGGTGAACAAGTATTGAATCATTTAGCACAACCAAGATGGGTATTCCAATATTAAACATATAGACTTCACATACTGGCATACAAATATGGACTACACATTAAAATCCATTAAAATCCCATAATGGAAGTTAGTTCATTTCTGAATCAACAACCATTATGGGATTGAAGCAAAACATTGAAATAAGAAATACAAACAAGAAATATAAGAGAAATGAGGAATCAAATCTGATAATCCTTGTTGCAAAGTCTGTTTCCAGGTTTGTTCAAATCCACAATCTTCACCAAAATGAAAACCAATAATTACAAGTAATCTTCTGGAGAGAGAAGCTCAAAGTAATAAAGGAAATGCTTCAACTCTCTTTAGAAAAAAACAAAACCTAATAATAGTAAAAATAAAAACTGAATACTACGTCCCTAGTAACCAACCAAATCGTTTGTAGATAGCAAACACGCTCTCACCTTTCAAATTATAAAAGTCATCATTTTAAAATAATTATAATCGGCGCGACCGCATGATGATATAAGGGATTTCTTGAAAGTGCACGCACTGTAGTGTTATCTTGAGTGCATGGCGAAAAGCCCGCCATGCCCTTTTGTTAATGAGGCGCTGTCACATGATAGCCTAGTCTGTCTCTATAATTCCTCCGCACACGCAGGCGCCGCCATTACTAGGCTATAGGCGGTACAGCCCACCACTACCATCACTTCTTTATCTCTGAATTCGGTGTTTGCTTGCTATTGCTCATCGCCACTGCTACTTTCTTCTTCTTCATTTCTTTTTTTCTTCACTATACCACTTCATTGTTCCTCTAAGTGCCCTCCTCACCTGCTTAAGTCCAGCTACTATCTTCACTTTTGCATAAGTCACCATGCCTTATCATTGCCATTTCTATTTCTTAGCCATTCCATGCCTTAGGATGCTTTTAAGAGTTCCATCTACGCACACTGCAAAACAAACACAAAAAGCAAATAAAAACATACCAAATATACTTAAGCTTAGCAGAATTCCAGTGAGTTGGCACCCAATAAGTAGGTATAAAACCTACTTATAATTACCGTACAATTCAATCCTTCCACCATACAATGTCCCAATTAAATATAAGACATAGAATTACTGTCAAGTCTTATTTTATTTAATTGTATGTATTTCGACTCTTAAATGCACAACTCCAAATAATGCAAATTAGAAACTCCTTTCTAATTTCATTCTGCCTTGGCCAAGGACTACTAGGTTGTCATTTATCAAATCACATAGGACATTTCTCTTCTTTTATTAGAAGCGATGGATTCTTTATTGATCATATATTATCTCCATGTATAACTTATTATACCTAAGCATACCCTTTGATAGACCCTAAGGGTCTTAAAGAATAAGTCAAAGTATAAATCATCATACACAAGATACTATGATGATCTCAAGTCCATGGATCACTTGTACTACTATCACTACATGAATTCCTATTGTCGAGCAAGTAAAACTCTATTAGTTATTCCTTAGCGAGCCACGTTCAGTGAACTTATTCTCCAATAAGCACCTACATACTTGCTTTAGTGTCTCCACACAAATGATCATGAGATCAATCATCCTCATCCAATGAGAAAGCAACATATGTACCAATCTATCTAGATTCACTAATCCCCAATTTAGTAATCCAACGATTGGGAACTACTTTAGTTTTAAGCTTTCTAAGAATTTAGATCTCATTAGAATGATCATCATCATTATTCTAAAAGCATTGCTTAAAACTATGGGTTTATCACATATTATAAAGCAGCATCATCTAGATAATTAAAAGGCTTTAATAAATTAATACTTTTTATTAATAAATGAATAAGATTGTTACAAAGTATATGCTTTATCATCAAACATGATTGGCTTGTGTGCATACTACTTTCATTAAAGACCCATTTACACCCAATAGGCTTAATACTTCAGGTGGTGAAACTAAAGTCCATACTTGGTTTTCATACATGGAGTCCATCTCGGATTTCATGGTTTCTTGACACTTCTATGAGTCTTTACTGCTCATAGCTTGTTCGTAATTTAATGGATCATCATCATCATTTATAATGCATACCTCATCGTCATTCTCTATGATGAGTCCATACCTATCAGGTAACTTCGGTATTCTTCCAGTTATACGAATAGGGTGTGTTAAAATAGATTCTTCTACTTGGTTAGGTACCTGACTTTGATCTATATTATTTTGTGGTTCTTGAACTTCTTTAAGATATATCTTACTCCCACTGACCCTTTCAAGGATAAACTCCTTTTCCAAGAAGGTAGCATATTTCACAACAAACACCTTTTGATCAGTTGGATGATAGAAATAATACCCTGATGTTTCTTTAGGGTATCCCACAAATCTACGTTTGTCAGATCTAGTCTGTAGCTTATCGTTTTCAAATTTTTTAACATAAGTTGGACAACCTCATGTCTTAACATGGTTAAGATTTGGTTTCCTCCCTGTCCATAACTCATATGGGGTTTTAGGGACGGATTTGGTAGGTACCTTGTTAAGTAGGTATGCAACCGATTCTAGGGCATATCCCCAGAAGGAAACTGGAAGGTCGGTAAAGCTCGTCATGTATCGAACCATGTCCAACAATGTTCGATTTCTCCTTTCAGATACACCATTCAGTTGTGGCATCCCTGGTGGAGTCCATTGTTTGATTATACCATTTTCTTTGAGATAATTGAGAAACTCACCGCTTAATTATTCACCACCTCAATCTGATCAAAGAATCTTAATACTCTTACCAGTTTGTTTCTCTACTTCACTTCTGAACTCTTTGAACTTTTCAAATAATTCAGATTTGTATTTCATTAAATACACATATCCAAATCTTGAGTGATCGTCAGTGAATGTAATAAAATAAGAATACCCTCCTCGTGTATTCGTTGTCATTGATCCACACACATCTATGTGTGCCAACACTAACAACTCTATAACTCTTTCTCCTTTTCCACTAAAAGGAGATTTAGTCATTTTTCCCATGAGACAAGATTCACAAGTTGGATATGATTCATAATCTGATAGCTCTAGGAGCCCATCTTTATGCAACTTGGATAATCTTGTTTCATTAATATGACCAAGTCTACAGTGCCACATATAGGTATAATTAACATCATCTCTTTTCCTTTTATTAGTTTGTTCAATTTGAAGTATATTTTCATGCAAGTCAAGTATATAAAGTCCATTTCGTAAATTACCAACACCATATAAAACATTATTATTATAAATAGATTAACTGTTGTTCTTTATTATAATGTCAAAACCATCCATATCCAATACAGAAATTGAAATAATGTTTCTAATGATATTAAGAACAAAATAACAATTATTTAAATAAATGAACTTTCTCGTAGGCAATGCTAAACAATAAGTCCCTATAGCTAATGCAATAACCTTTGCTCCATTTCCCACTCGTAGGATGACCTCATCCTTACTCAACTTTCTACTTCTAACCAGTCCCTGCATATTATTATATATGTGAGAATCACAGTTGGTATCCAATACCCAAGTAGAAGATTGACTTTCAGAAAAATTAATTTCAATCGTAAACAAACCTTGATTAGGATTCGAAGCTTCTCCAATATTCTTCTGCTTTTGCTTCGCAAGATAATCCTTGCAGTTCCTCTTTCAGTGACCTGACTTGTTGCAATGGAAGCAAATTCCTTTGCTAGCTAGATCAGGTTTCTTTTGATCCTTCAATTTTGCCTTACCTTTAACCTTCTTGGATTTCTTCTTTTGAGAAGATACCTTGGGTCTCTTCCTTTTCTTGGAAGAATTATCCACCATTAAGACATGGTCCTTCTTGGATGGGAAGTGACCTTCAGTACTTTGCAACATGTTAAGTAATTCAAGCAACCTGACATCTAACTTATTCATGTGAAAATTCATAACAAATTGTGAGAAAGTGTTCGGGAGTGACTACATGACTAAATTTTGACTCAACTCCCCATCCATGATGAACCCAAGCTGTCTAAGACGTTCAATCAGATTGATCATCTTTAAGACATGAGTCTCAATAGTAGTACCCTCGGTCATCTGAGATCGGAAGAGCTCCTTAGATATTTCATATCTAGAAGTCCTACTTTACTCACCATATAGCTCTGCAACTTTTGTAGGTACGGGGAAATTCAGGACATAAGAAATCTTTTTAGTAGTGAGAACAATTCTCAGATTCCTTAACCAGTCTGTGTAATTCGGTCTAGTCAGTTTGTTAGCATCAAGTATGCTACGCAGTGAAATTAGTGAATGTGACATTTTCAAATTCTGCATGTAAAAAGATAACAATTTAGGAAGCATTCATTTAATTAATTTATCTTACCAAAATAAATTAGGTTTTTTTTATATTGGTATCTCGCACTAATTTCTTCAAACTATATTACCCTCATCTATATAGTTCGGTAAAATCTAATTAAAGTTTTTACTAGTGAGAATAAAGATCCCATTTCAAATATATATAGTCTTGTGGTGACACAACAAACTATATATAAATAAGTAGGTAGACAACTCCTTGTCAATTACATCATCATGTAACTCCTTATCTTTTGACTTTTGGATTCTTTTGATCAAGTGGTGGCACATCTGAATCAAAACTATCTAAGTTAAGTTCAATCTAACACTTCCATATATTCAAAAAAGAAAAATATTATCCTTGTGGTGACACAACAAAACAATATTGTTTAATTTTCTTTATAAGCATCAAATGTGAAAAATTAACATCTTAAATACTTAATACTTGTCTTGTGGTGACACAACAAACTCATATTAAATATTTAATACTCTATTAATTTTATCATGATAGAAGGCAACGTTCGATATTCCAAATATCTTTGAATGCTTAGGACTTAATATAATTTCTTTGAGGGGTTTGTTATTAATCGTCTCATCTTGTTTAGTGCGCATACACACACACACACACACACACACACACATATATATATATATATATATATATATATATATATATATATATATATATACGCGTCATATTATTAATCATGCGAAGTGTAGACACTCGAAATTTTTCATTCCTGTTACTAACCTTGCAGGAGGGCAAAATCATCTTCCAGAGATAACCCTAGAAGTCAAGTCAGCTCAACCCGGAGACAACCTCGGAGAAAACCCCAGAAAAGTCAGTTCTAACCTCGGAGACAACCCCGAGGCACTCAGTTCCAACCTTGGAGACAACCTCGAGAGGTCGGACACACCTCAAAGACAACCTTGAGGACATTCAGCATCCACAGCAGCCCAATCTAAGAGATAAACCTGAGCAACGAACGCTACATCTTTGCAAAGCCGGAGATAACCCCGATGAGGGGAAAAATCATCATTTTGCCACCTCACTACTAAATTCACGTTGTCTCAACATCATCCAAACCCACACTGCATACAGAAGTGTCCCACAAGAACCATAGCTCAAATCCCGAGTGACTATTACACAAGACAACACACTGGATATAATTTGAACACTTCAAGATCTGGTCAAGGACCCATCTTCTTAGCTTCGTACAACCTCTAATCCCATGTCATTGTGTAGCTCTCGACAACAACATTCTGGAAAGGTACAGAACGCCTTAATCGAATGCCCAGATTGAAAGTTATGAAGGTTTAAGCGGACAATGCGTAAGCAAAGTGCATGTACTTTGAGACGACGGGGCCCGTATGGCTCGGGGCATCCCAGGTAGCCGCAGGTAGACCCGCGGATGCCACGGGTAGATCCGCGGCCATCCGGTCTACAAATATGAGAACTTGGTTGCTCATTTGAAAAAAACAAAAAAATAGAAAAAGGAGAGAAAACTCTATCCATTTCAGCCTGTAAACACTTCTATAGTGCTCTAAACTGAGTGATTCTTCTTTCTAAACACTTGTAAGCTCGTTTTTTACAACATACTAAAATTTAACCGATGGAAACCGAGTTTTCAGGCGTCAAAAGCTATCTGAAGACTTCTTGGTAGCCCACTGTAAGATATTTTAGTTTTTTAAACTTTTTGTCACTTCTGTACATATATATCTACTAATGTTGAGAGTCGCATTGTGTGGGTATGCCCAGATCATCGATCCGTGGCTTTTTATTGCTTATATATATATATATATATATATATATATATATATATATATATCTTCTCATCAAACTCTGTTTGATTGAGCCTGGATATAATATCCGGTGCATTTACTGCTTTTGTATATATATAAATACTTATATATATATATAAGTGTTATTCAGCCCGTGGGCTAGATTTACCTAAATTTGGCTATTTCTCACTTTAACTGGTTCATGGTGACTAAACTGGAACCGTTGAAGCTGGAATAGTTTAGATTTACTCAAATCTAGTTCTTTTTCTAGCTTTTATCAGCCTGCGGGTTAGATTTGCCTAAATCTGGCTATTTCTCACTTTAACCGGTTCATGGTGACTAAACTGGAACCGTTGAAGCTCGAATGCTTAGATTTACTCAAATCTGGCCCGTTTGCTAGCTTTTATACATATTGCTTTGTCATGTGAGCCTAAGAATCATGTAATCACAGATTCAACTCCTTAATTTAGATTAGGTTCCCGTGATGGACATTTTCAGTTGTAGCCAACTTGTAAATTATCTACGGTGTCCGAATGTCCTTAGATGGCTCTTATGCCTAAAAGGAGTTTTGCACTGCTATGTATCTTATTTTCTCAAAGATGCTTCGTATCTCAAAAATAAAAGTAATCAAGCTGAACACATAATAAAATTGAAGTATCAAAGGCCTCAATTACTATTGAGCACAAGGGTTTGAAAAACCTATTTTACAAAACATCACTACTATATCTTGTCAAAATTAAACTTTTATACAAAAGTCAAACCCTTTGTATGTAGGTGCAAATGAGACATATCACTACTTCCAAACAACTGCACATAGACCTATCCCACACACATACATAGATAAAAGTTTTAAATGAAAAGTGGCAGTAACCGTATTATCACGGAAGTCGGGGGGTGCCTAACACCTTTCCTTTGCTTAATCAATCCCCTAGACCCTAATGAATTTTGATTTTATAGACCAGTTAAATAGTATCATATTGCTAGGTCTTTATGCAAACCTTTTCTCGGTTGAGTTTGTGCAACCATTTAAAAATAACCAACTGGCAACTCTTACAGTCAAATCATCGACATATACATATCAGACCTTTTCAAACTTATTTTTTTAAACAAATCTCACCTAACATGAGAACACAAAAAGATAAGAACAGAAAGGGGCAAATAAAAATCCCGATGTCGACAAGTGGCGACTCTGCTGGGGACACCAGTAAGAGGGCCTATGCCGCTATTCAAAATAAAAATTTTATCTGCATACTTGTGAATACGACATTTACATTGAATGAATGTGTACTAATGCTTTATTTACTGCACTTAGTGCTTCACACCATATATGCCTGTGATATTAGTGCTTCGCACATGTCATCATTTCTATATAGTGAGACGTGATGTATGTGAATGTATGTTGTGTGGTCCCTCCACCAGGAGGCTATCCCGTCGGTGTTTGATTACTGGACTCATCAGGAGACTAATTCCATGAGGCTCAGGAAAGGGACAACCCAGATTCGCTCCAGTTGAATGATCAGATCAACTTCCCATCAAGTAAATTACGATGATCTGGGGACCTTCGTGCCAAAAAGCAGCGAGAGTAGCCTAAGATAGGTTAGCATCTGATAAACCAAACGCGGATGGAAGTCTCTTCATGCCTTCCCATTTTCAATTACCTGTAATTTTAATTACTTGTAATTTAATTTCCATGTCAATCTCAAAGTAATGGAAAATATAAAAGAGAATGTGAACATGCTTTCCTTTTCATATCAAAACCTGTCATGCTATCCTGTCATCAAAACAACTGACATCCATTTTGTAGGATAATACTCCTAAAAAATGGACATATTACATAGCATGTAACATTTCCATGTTTCCCAAACTAAACTACATAAGTCTTTTTGTAGGGAAACGATTGGTCTCGTTACCCATTCAAAGTCTAAAAAGGCATTAAGCTTACAGCCAGACATGGCTACAAGTGGCCAGCCTAATCCTACTTCTATCTCTCACGAGGAGTTCGAAGGATTAAGAAATCAAATTACAGAGTTGGTTGTTCTACTCAAAGAACTTCACAAATCAACTCAGGGTCCACAAATACCCATCCACACAGAACCCTCTATATATGGAGGAATCCAGGGTCCGGATAGATAAGTTCCAACACCTGAGTCTCAGATTAAGAAGACCAACAAAACCCCTAAAATCACCTATCTTAAAGAAGATCAAGACACCGGTGATATTCAGAAGAAAGTTCTACAAATCGAAGAGACAATTCGGTCCATCAAAGGGATTGAAACAAACAGAAGTGTTTCATATTCAGACCTTTGCATCTTCCCCGGGGTTCACTATTCGGAGAAATTTAAGACCCCCGGTTTTGAGAAATATGATGGATTGGGAGATCCTTACACCCACTTAAAAGTGTTCATTGGAGAGCTCGGGTCCTATACCGAGGATGAAAAGCTGAGGATGAAGCTATTTTGGAAAAGTTTGACTGGAGAAGTCAAAGCATGGTACACAAGATTGGATAACTCCAAAATTTACAGTTGGGAGGAGTTAGCCCATGCTTTCCTCAGTCAATACAACTTTTAAACTCAAATGGCTCCAGACCAGTATCAAATTACCAAAGTCAAGAAATAAGTCTATGAGTCATTTAGAGAGTATACGCAAAGATGGAGGCGTCAGGATGCTCAAGTTATCCCATCCATGACAGAGTCTAAAATGGTGATGACCTTTATAGATATTCAAGAAGCTCAATTTTATGAGAGAGTCCTAGCTGGAATAGGAAAGCCAATCTCAGAAATGATCAAGCACGGAGAAATAACAGAAATGGGATTGAAGTATGGGGATTCAAGACCTCACCGCTTTAAAAGCCGTAGCTGAGCACATCCAATCTAGAAGTTATGGGAATAACCCTCGGAGGGTCCATAAGAATAAAGAAGAGGATATTTCCTTGATACTGCAAGGACAAAAAGGCAATCAAAACTTGCCTATTAAGAGGAAAAACTATTCCCCTTTTCAAGCACAGTCTTCAAATCCCCCCTTGCCAAAGAGTGGAGAGGTCAAACGTTCAAGAGTGTTCACACCCTTAGGGGATTCACTCAAAAACATTTTCAAATTTATGACAGCTTAAAAGAAAATCACTCATATCCTTCTGAAAGTAGTATGCATACAAGCCAATCAAGTATGATGATAAAACATATACTTTGTAATCAATCTTATTTGTTTATTAATAAAAGAAATATTTATTAAAGGCATTTATTATCTACATGGTGCTATTTTAATAATATATGATAAACCCATAGTTTTAAGCAATGCTTTTAGAATCATGATGATATCATGCTAATGAAATTTAAATTCTTAGATACCTTAAAACTAAAATATTCCTAATCAATGGATTACTAAAAAGGGGATTAGTAAATCTGGATATATTGGTACGCACGTTGCTTGCTCATTGGATGAGGATGATTGATTGAAAGTAGTATGCACACAAGCCAATCATGTTTGATGATAAAGCATATACTTTGTAACAATCTTATTCATTTATTAATAAAAAGTATTAATTTATTAAAGGCTTTTAATTATCTACATGATGCTATTTTATAATATGTGATAAACCCATAGTTTTAAGCAATGCTTTTAGAATAATGATGATGATCATTCTAATGAGATCTAAATTCTTAAAAGCTTAAAACTAAATTAGTTCCCAATCATTGGACTACTAAATTGGGGATTAGTGAATCCGGATAGATTGGTACATACGTTGCTTGCTTCATTGGATGAGGATGATTGATCTCATGATCATTTGTGTGGAGACACTAAAGCAAGTATGTAGGTGCTTATTAGAGAATAAGTTCACTCGACGTGGCTCGCTAAGGAATACCTAATGGAGTTTTACTTGCTTCACAATAGAAATTCTCAGAGTGATAGTAGTACAAGTGATCCTTGACTTGAGATCATCATAGTATCTTGTGTATGATGAGTTATACTTTGACTTATTCCTTAAGACCATTAGGGTATATCAAAGGGTATGCTTGGGTATAATAAGTTATATATGGAGATAATGTATGATCAATAAAGAATCTACCACTTCTATTAAAAGAAGAGAAATGACCTATGTGATTCGATAAATGACAACCCAAAGAGTCCTTGGGTTAAGGCGTAATGAAATTAGAAAGGAGTTTCTAATTTGCATTATTTGTGTTGTGCATTTAAGGATCGAAATACATATAATTAAATAAAATAAGACTTGACAAGAATTCCATGTCTTATATTTAATTGGGACATCAGATGGTGGAAGGATTGAATTGTATTTGGTAACTATTTACTCAAAGGTTCTTTAATGATTAATGTTGAAATCTATATTATCCGGAAAGTCGCTGATCGCTAGGAGAGACTTATCCCTATCAGAATAAATATTATTTATTTAAATAAATTAATTGTTTAATTTATTTATTTAAATAAGATTAGAATTGTTCTAATTGATTTATTCACAACCTGGTTAATATGGAGAACCTAAAGGGTCACACCATAAAAGGAAGAATAATTATTTAAGAAGTTAATGGCATAATCGTAATAATATGTTATGTATATTTAATTTAATCTATGGTGATAGAAAAAATTAAATAGCTTAATATTTATTATTTAATATTTTAGAAATATTAAATATAAATTAATAAGAGGAGTCTTATTAATATTATTACAATTATTATTATTTTAATTTCTAAAAGAGTTTAAGAATTAATTTAATATAAGTACTCTCATTTATTCCTAATTGAATTAGGAAGGAAAATTAGTTAAAGGAGTTTAATTAATTATCCCTAATAAGATTAGGGAGCTTAATTAATTAAAAGAATTTAATTAATTAAATAAATCTCAATTCCTTAATTGTTAAGGTGGGTTGCCCACATCTATAAATAAGAGGAGTCTTATTATGGGTGTGGGGTTGTTGACTTTTTCAACATACGACATAATTCCAATTTGTTGGAGAGTACGTTCTTTTCTATAGAGATAGAAAACTAGGGTTTGAGCTTTTCTATAGAGATAGAAAACTAGGGTTTGAGCCAAATACCCATTTCTTGAATCTTTATTATTCCTTGGTGGATCACCTCTAGAGGCCAAACACTTGGGTGGCTAACGCCGATCAAAGGAAGGAACCAAACCCGGTGGATTCAAGTTGAACGCTAAAAGGATTGAGGTGAACTTGTACCAAGAAGCTCGATCTTCAAGGGTATGATTCTCATTCGTTATCTTTTTGTTTAATTAATAATTGTGCATAAAGGGTGATCCGTATATGGTTTGTAAAATTTTTAAACTCGATTTTCCCACGCTTCCGCATTATTTTGCAATTTGATTGCATTCTTGAATATTACAAACCTAATAAAGGGCATCGAGCCAAACTTTTATGCTAATTATTAATTATTTTAATTTAGTATGTATATTGATATGTGTTTAGAACAATTTAATTGGGCATAATTTTATCAGATAAAATTTATTAAAAAAATAAAATAAAATAAATCGCGGATGCCGATTATAATTTTGCTGAATCCGTGATTGCTGAATCCTCCAAAGGAATAACGATCTTTTATATATTCAAGAACCATTCAAGAACGCAATATAAAAACCATCAGAAGTTATTTTTATATTATATATAAAACTGTTCTTGAATATTATATATATAATATTATTATGGAAGTTTGATTAAATTTTTTTTTTCCTCAAACGGTCTTTATATAATATATATATTTATATATATTGGTTATTATATTATATATATATATATAGTTATATATATATATATATATATATATATATATATATATATTCTTAATTATTTTATAATTAAAATAAAAGCTTATTTTAATTTTAAAATAAAAGGTTTATCTTAATCTTAAAATAAAAGTTTATTTTAATTTTAAAATTAAAATTCATGCTAACTAATTAGAGTTGGAATTGGATTCCATGATAACTAATTGGAGTTGAAATTGGATTCCATGTTTCCTAAAATAAAGGAGTTTATTTGTGAATAGAAAGAGAATCCTAATTTCCTTAAATAAAGGAGTTTATTTAAATATGAAATAAGATTTCATATTATTCAAAATAAAAGAGTTTATTTGTGAATAGGAAAGAAAATCCGTTTTTTTAAATAAAGGAGTTTATTTAAATATGAAATAAGATTTCATATTATTCAAAATAAAGAAGTTTATTTGTGAATAGGAAAAGAATTCGTGTTTCCTTTAATAATAATTTTTTTACATGGAATTGATTCCGTAATTAATTAAAATAAAGGAGTTTATTTTTTGATTAAAATAAAATAGTTTATTTTATTCAAAATTGGATAAATTAAAATAAAATAGTTTTATTTTGATTTAAATTTGGATTAAAATAAAGGAGTTTATTTTGATTCAAAATTAGATTTTATACTAACTAAATTTGCCCATTAAATGATATCAATATATATATTAAATGTTTATTATTCATAAGATGAATGTTATTTATCGATGCATATGGTGATGTGTATGATAATAAATGGGATTGATTATGGACTATCGACCAATGTGATTGGATTTTATTTTAGTTGGATGCATGAATGTATGGGTTTTATTAAATGGGGTCTCACAGTGCTGCCTTTCTCTAATTTTTTCTTAATGTAAATTCTATCTCCTCCTATGTACTTCCCTCGATCACGATCAAGGTTTCTATTTATTTTAAATAGTTTTGTAATAGGAATAGTTAGAATTAATTTTAAAAAATTGGAGATCAAGGAGCAAGGAGCGCTAGAAGACCTGTTTGTAATGGAGCCCGGGTTTAAATGTAATAGTTATATTTAAATATTATTTCTTGCACCCCTAGGGAGCCACCTTTTTTGTTCACTTGGTGGCTCTAGTGAACCAAACTAGAATAAAAGTCCATAATCAATTCGAGTAGAATATAGTATTCTATATGTGCATGCTTATACTATATATATTATATATTATGCAAACATGCTTCAGCATGTTCATTAATATATTGCGTATTTTATATATATATATGTGCACGCGCTAAAATAGATGAGACAAATTAATAACAAACCCTCAATTTTTTATATTAAGTCCTAAGCGCTCAAATATATTTGGAATATCGAACGTCGCCTTTCTAGCATGATAAAATTAATAGAGTATTAAATATTTAATATGAGTTTGTTGTGTCACCACAAGGTAAGTATTAAGTATTTAAGATGTTAATTTATCACATTTGATGCTTATAAAGAAAATTGAACAATATTGTTTTGTCAGGTCACCACAAGGATGATATTTTTCTTTTTTGAATATATGGAGTGCTAGGTCTGACTTAACTTGGATAATTTTGATTCGGATGTGCCACCACTTGATCAAAATAATCTAAGAGGCAAATGAAAAGGAGTTGCATAGTTGATGTAATTGACAAAAGTTGTCTACCTATTTATTTATATATAGTTTGTTGTGTGTACCACAAGGCTATATACATTTGAAATGGGATCCTTATTCTCACTAGCAAATCTTTAATTAGATTTTGCCGAACTATATAAGTGAGGGTAATATAGTTTGAAGAAAATAGTGGAGATACCAATTTAAAACAAGACCTAATTTATTTTGGTAATTAATAAAAGAATGTATGTTAAAATGTTGTTAATTACAAATTCATTTACGTAATTTTACAATGTCTAAAATTACTATCATCATGCGAAGCATATTAGATGCTAAATTAACCGCAATCAATTAAACGGATTGGTTAAGGAATTTGAGAATAGTTCTCATAGTGAAAAGCTATCTTATGTCCTTAATACGCCTATCCTCACAATGGTTGCGCATAATGCCTCCGAGGAAGACATTTCTACTTTTAGAAAGTGGCAAGATGATGTATAGTTGGCTCAATGCATCATGCTCGCATCCATTAGTAACGAGCTTCAGCGTCAGCATGAAACTATGGATGCTCCTACTATATTCCTGCACATCAAGTAGTTGATGGTGAGGAAAGTAGGACTGATAGATATCAGATATCTAAGGAGCTCTTCCGATCTAGAATGGCCAATGGCACTATAGTATGTATAAAAAATTTCTTAACATAATCAATTTGATTGATCATTTAGGACAACTGGTTTTGTCATGGATGGAGAGTTGAGCCAAGATTTGATCTTGCACTCACTCTCGGACTCCTTTCACAATTGTTGTGAATTTTTCATATGCACAAGCTAGATATCAGCCTCGCTGATTTGCTTAACATATTGAAAAATGTTGAGAGTCACATTCCAACCAAGAAAGATCAAGTCTTACTGGTAGGGGCCAAAGGATCTTCTGAAAAGAAGATCGATTCAAAGAAGGTAAATAGAAAGGCATAAACAAAAGATAATAAGAACAAAACCGACACGGATAGCAAAGGAGCTTGCTTCCACCGCAATAAGCCCGACACCGGAAAGAAATCATGAAGCATCTTGCAGAGGCTAACCAAAGAAGCTTAGTGAAGTTTCTTGCCATAATACGCTTTTGTTCATGATTGAAATAAATTTTCTTTAAGTCAAGGTTCTACTTGGGTATTGGATATCGACTTTGGTTATCATAAATATAGATTTATGAAGGGACCAAGCGTATAGAAAGCTAAACAAATATAAGTAATCCTATATGTGGAAATGTAGCAAAGGTTGCCATATTAGCCATAGAAACTTATAATTTAGCAAAGCCTACGGCAAATCTATTAAGTCAATAAGTTGTTATTGTATTCCAGCTTCTTGTTAAAAAATATTATTTCCATTTTATTGTTGGACAATGAAATCTTTGGTATTATAATTAAGAACAATTGTTGTTTTATTTATAATAATAATGTTTCAGATAGAACCGAAAGATTATTTAATGGATTTTGTATACTTGACTTACGTGAAAAATTATTTTGTAAATTGAACAAACTAGTATAAGAAAAGGAGATGATCATTCAAAGAGTTGAATGTATGTATTTGTTGAATACAAGTGTGAATTATTTGAAAGGTTCAAAGAATTCGTAAGTGAAACAAATTGGCAAAGTATTAAGATTCTTTGATTAGATCAAGGAATAAATACTTGTGCAATAAGTTTCTAGATCATCTCAAATGGTTTTTCTCATAATGGACACCTCATGATACGTAATAATTGATTGATGTATCCGAAAGGAAAAATCATACCTTGATGAACATGGTACGGTCCAAAATGATTTTACCGACATTCCAAAGATCCTTCTAGGATCATGTCCTGATACATGGTCGACATTCTACGAAAAGGTAACCTCAAAATCCAAATTTCAAGACTCCATAAAAGTTATGGATGGGAGGATTCCTAATCTTAAGTATGTTAAGACAAGGGGTTGTTCAACTTATGTGAAAAGGTTTCAAAGGATAAGCTTGGGACAAGATTTGACATGTACAGATTTGTGGGACATCTTAAAGTAAGTTTAGGGTATATGTTCTATAATCCTACTTAGCAAAAGGTGTTTGTTGCGAAACATGCTGCCTTCTAAGATAAATGTGTTTATTATTAAAGGGGCTAGTGGGAGGATAATAGATCTTGAAGAGTTCAAGAACTACAAAATACTATAAGTCAAATAAGAGGAACTCAGAGATGTACCTATTGTACCACAACCAATCAGAATCGAATAAGATCAAGATACCCAGAGGTATGGATTCATCATGGATGATGATGATGATGAGGTACGATCATAGAAGATGATGATCCGAGTTACATGCGATGATGTAAGACTTCTAGTGTGTACAAAAGGGTCAAGGGGAGCGTCGTGAAATTTCTAGTATTATATGTTGATATACTACTACTATGAGGAATAACATACCAATGCTACAATCAAGAAAGATAAAGTTGTCTAAACATTCTTCCACGAATGATTTGGGAAGAGTATCTTAATTGGGGATATAAATCTATATAGATAGATTTAAGAGGATGCTCGACTTAACCCAAAGAACGATATTCATTTGATGCTAAAGTCGCTTAGCATGGCAAACTCAAGAGATGTCTCATGTCGATGAGCTATGGAGTGTATCTCTTAATAGTCCCCACGCACTCTCGAAAAAGAGGTCGCATGAGTGACAATCATGAATGCAATGAAATGTACGAGACCGATGTTGATCAATCATATTATGGAGAAGTTCACTATGAGTCGCTGAAAACATCTTAAAGTGCTTAACCCAAGACTAAGGATGTGATCATATTCATGGTGGGTCTAAATTAAAACTAGAGGGCTTAATGCACTCAAGTTTTTCGCATGCACTCAAGACGACAGAAAAAATCCACTTTAAGGTAAAGGGTTACCTTGAATGCTGGTGTAGTGAATTGAAAGGTTCCAAACAAAGAAAGAGTTCCCGGTTTAGTGATAAAGACAAAGTATATAGCTATAAATAAAGTCGCAAGTTGATTGTTTGGATGATAAGTTCATTACGTAACTAGAATAGTTCCTAAGTCTCATCTTGGATCTAAACATGTGTCAGTGGCACTTTCATTTGATTATTAGAATCATTGAAAGATGGAAAATCACTATAGAGATAGTGGACTCTCATGAACAACATTACATATCCATTAACTAAAGCTTATCCAACAAAGCAGGATAATCGCCACTTAGAGAAGAAGAGTATGAGATACCATGACGATCGGGTTTAGTGCAAGTGGGAGATTGAAAGTAGTATGCACACAAGCCAATCATGTTTGATGATAAAGCATATACTTTGTAACAATCTTATTCATTTATTAATAAAAAGTATTAATTTATTAAAGGCTTTTAATTATTTACATGATGTCGTTTTTATAATATGTGATAAACCCATAGTTTTAAGCAATGCTTTTAGAATAATGATGATGATCATTCTAATGAGATCTAAATTCTTAGAAAGCTTAAAACTAAAATAGTTCCCAATCATTGATTACTAAATTGGGGATTAGTGAATCCGGATAGATTGGTACATACGCTGTTTGCTCATTGATGAGGATGATTGATCTCATGATCATTTGTGTGGAGACACTAAAGCAAGTATGTAGGTGCTTATTAAAGAATAAGTTCACTGAACGTGGCTCGCTAAGGAATACCTAATGGAGTTTTACTTGCCTGTCAATAGGAATTCCTATAGTGATAGTAGTACAAGTGATCCTTGGACTTGAGATCATCATAGTATCTTGTGTATGATGAGTTATACTTTGACTTATTCCTTAAGACCCTTAGGGTATATCAAAGGGTATGTTTGGGTATAATAAGTTGTATATGGAGATAATGTATGATCAATAAAGAATCTACCACTTCTATTAAAAGAAGAGAAATGACCTATGTGATTCGATAAATGACAACCCAATAGTCCTTGGCTTAAGCGTAATGAAATTAGAAAGGAGTTTCTAATTTGCATTATTTGGTGTCAGGCATTTAAGGATCGAAATACATATAATTAAATAAAATAAGACTTGACAAAGAATTCCATATCTTATATTTAATTGGGACATCAGATGGTGGAAGGATTGAATTGTATTTGAAACTATTTACTCAAAGGTTCTTTAATGATTAATGTTAAAATCTATATTATCCGGAAAGTCGCTGATCGCTAGTGGAGGCTTATCCCTATCAGAGAATAAATATTATTTATTTAAATAAATTAATTGTTTAATTTATTTATTTAAATAAGATTAGAATTGTTCTAATTGATTTATTCACAACCTATTTAATATGGAGAACCTAAAGGGTCACACCATAAAAAAGAAGAATAATTATTTAAGAAGTTAATGGCATAATCGTAATAATATAAAGTTATGTATATTTAATTTAATCTATGGTGATAGAATAAATTAAATAGCTTAATATTTATTATTTAATATTTTAGAAATATTAAATATAAATTAATAAGAGGAGTCTTATTAATATTATTACAATTATTATTATTTTAATTTCTAAAAGAGTTGAGGAATTAATTTAATATAAGTACTCTCATTTATTCCTAATTGGATTAGGAGGAAAATTAGTTAAAGGAGTTTAATTAATTATCCCTAATAAGATTAGGGAGCTTAATTAATTAAAAGAATTTAATTAATTAAATAAATCCCAATTCCTTAATTGTTTAGGTGGGTCATGCCACATCTATAAATAAGAGGAGTCTTATTATGGGTGTGGGGTTGTCGACTTTTTCAATATACGACATAATTCCAATTTGTTGAGAGTACGTTCTTTTCTATAGAGATAGAAAACTAGGGTTTGAGCCAAATATCCATTTCTTGAATCTTTATTATTCCTTGGTGGATCACCTCTAGAGGCCAAACACTTGGGTGGCTAACGTTGATCAAAGGAAGGAACCAAGCCCGGTGGATTCAAGTTGAACGCGAAAAGGATTGGAGGTGAACTTGTACCTGAGGAAGCTCGATCTTCAAGGGTATGATTCTCATTCGTTATCTTTTTTGTTTAATTAATAATTGTGCAGAAAGGGTGATCCGGGTATATGGTTTGTAAAATTTTTAAACTCTGATTTTTCCACGTTTCCGCATTATTTTGCAATTTGATTGCGTTCGTGAATATTACAAACTAACATTGATCTCATGATCATTTGTGTGGAGACACTAAAGCAAGTATGTAGGTGCTTATTAGAGAATAAGTTCACTGAACGTGACTCGCTAAGAAATACCTAATGGAGTTTTACTTGTCTGTCAATAGGAATTTCTGTAGTGATAGTAGTACAAATGATCCTTAGACTTGAGTTAATCATAGTATCTTATATATAATGAATTACACTTTGACTTATTCCTTAAGACTCTTAGAGTATATCAAAGGGAATGCTTGGGTGTAATAAGTTAAATATGAAGATAGTGAATAATCAATAAAAAATCTACCACTTCTAGTAAAAGAAGATAAATGTCCTATGTGATTCGATAAATGACAACCCAGGAATCCTTGGCTAAGGTAGAATGAAATTAGAAAGTAGTTTCTAATTTGCATTCATTAGGAGTTGTGCATTTAGGAATCAAAATATATATAATTAAATAAAATAAGACTTGACAGTAATTCCATGTCTTATATTTAATTGGAACATTGTATGGTGGAAGGATTGAATTGTACGGTAACTATTAACTCAAAGGTTATTTTATGATTAATGTTAAAATCTATATTATCTGGAAAGTCGTTGATCATTTGGGGAGGCTTATCCTATCAGAATAAATATTATTTATTTAAATAAATTAATCGTTTAATTTATTTATTTAAATAAGATTAGAATTATTCTAATTGATTTATTCACAACCGGTTTAATATGGAGAACCTAAAGGGTCACACCATAAAAGGAAGAATAATTATTTAAGAAGTTAATGGCATAATCGTAATAATATGTTATGTATATTTAATTTAATCTATGGTGATAGAATAAATTAAATAGCTTAATATTTATTATTTAATATTTTAGAAATATTAAATATAAATTAATAAGGAGTCTTATTAATATTATTACAATTATTATTATTTTAATTTCTAAAAGAGTTGAGGAATTAATTTAATATAAGTACTCTCATTTATTCCTAATTGGATTAGGAAGAAAAATTAGTTAAAGGAGTTTAATTAATTATCCCTAATAAGATTAGGGAGCTTAATTAATTAAAAGAATTTAATTAATTAAATAAATCCCAATTCCTTAATTGTTAAGGTGGGTTGCCCACATCTATAAATAAGAGGAGTCTTATTATGGGTGTGGGGTTGTTGACTTTTTCAACATACGACATAATTCTAATTTGTTGGAGAGTACGTTCTTTTCTATAGAGATAGAAAACTAGGGTTTGAGCCAAATACCCATTTCTTGAATCTTTATTATTCCTTGGTGGATCACCTCTGAGAGGCCAAACACTTGGGTGGCTAACGCCGATCAAAGGAAGGAACCAAGCCCGGTGGATTCAAGTTGAACGCGAAAAAGGATTGGAGGTGAACTTGTACACGAGGAAGCTCGATCTTCAAGGGTATGATTCTCATTCGTTATCTTTTTCGTTTAATTAATAATTGTGCCGAAAGGGTGATCCGGGTATATGGTTTGTAAAATTTTTAAACTCTGATTTTTCCACGTTTCCGCATTATTTTGCAATTTGATTGCGTTCTTGAATATTACAAACCTAACATTGATCTCATGATCATTTGTGTGGAGACACTAAAGCAAGTATGTAGGTGCTTATTAGAGAATAAGTTCACTGAACGTGACTCGCTAAGAAATACCTAATGGAGTTTTACTTGTCTGTCAATAGGAATTTCTGTAGTGATTGTAGTACAAATGATCCTTAGACTTGAGTTAATCATATTATCTTATATATAATGAATTACACTTTGACTTATTCCTTAAGACTCTTAGAGTATATCAAAGGGAATGCTTGGGTGTAATAAGTTAAATATGAAGATAGTGAATAATCAATAAAAAATCTACCACTTCTAGTAAAAGAAGATAAATGTCCTATGTGATTCGATAAATGACAACCCAGGAATCCTTGGCTAAGGTGGAATGAAATTAGAAAGTAGTTTCTAATTTGCATTCATTAGGAGTTGTGCATTTAGGAATCAAAATATATATAATTAAATAAAATAAGACTTGTGAAGAATTCCATGTCTTATATTTAATTGAAACATCAGATGGTGGAAGGATTGAATTGTACAGTAACTATTAACTCAAAGGTTATTTTATGATTAATGTTGAAATCTATATTATCTCGGAAAGTCGCCGATCATTGGGAGGCTTATCCTATTGTAGAATAAATATTATTTATTTAAATAAATTAATCGCTTAATTTATTTATTTAAATAAGATTAGAATTATTCTAATTGATTTATTCACAACCTAGGTTTAATATGGAGAACCTAAAGGGTCACACCATAAAAGGAAGAATAATTATTTAAGAAGTTAATGATATAATCGTAATAATATATCAAGTATATTTAATTTAATCTATGGTGATAGAATAGATTAAATAGCTTAATATTTATTATTTAATATTTTAAAAATATTAAATATAAATTAATAAGAGGAGTCTTATTAATATTATTACAATTATTATTATTTTAATTTCTAAAAGAGTTTAGGAATTAATTTAATATAAGTATTCTCATTTATTTCTAATAGGATTAGTAGGGAAAATTAGTTAAAGAAGTTTAATTAATTATCCCTAATAGGATTAGGGAGCCCATTTAATTAAAAGAGTTTAATTAAATAAATAATACCTTATTTTAATAGGGTTACCTGATATCTTTATAAGAGGAGTCTTATATCAGATATCAAAAATATATACTTAATTCCAATAGTTGGAGAGTACGCCCCTTTTTCTATAGATATAGGAAAAACTAGGGTTTGAGCCAATACACCCTTCTTATTGAAGATTGTTCTTCTTTGATGGATCACCTCTAGAGGCCATACACTTGGGTAGCTAACATTGATCAAATGAAGGAATCTACCCGGAGATTCAAGGAGATCACGGAGAAACTAAGAGGTGAACTCGTACCTGTGGAAGCTCGTATTTACAAGGGTATGATTCCATAACTTCTTATTCTTCGTTTTAATTAATAATATGCATAAAGGATAATCCGAATAATTGGTTTGTGAAAAATTTTAAAATCTAATTTTATTTTGCTTCCGCTATTTTTGCAATTTGATTGCTACTTTGATTTTCACAAAACCTAACAGTGATATCAAAGCCAAACTTTATGCAAATTATTAATTCTTTTGATTCCATATATATATATGGATATGTATTTTGAATAATTTATTGAGCATAATTTATTGTATAAAATTATTATTTTATGAAAAAATAAATTATTTTTACCAAAAACTGTTTTCGAAACCGTTTTTTTATCAATCCGTGGGTGAATTGAATTATATATATATATATATATATATATATATATATATATATATATATATATAATTCACGTTAGTGGCATGACCAGGATCATCATTTAATATCAAATCTCCCGGAAACCTTATATATATAATGTGATAGTTATGTTAACATGTTTTTTTCTTGGGCCACGAGAATTATATAATATTATAAATAAGATAGTTTGCATGGTCACGTGGAAAGCCAATTCCTCCTGCAACTTCATGGAATATGTTGGAAATCTATATGATATATATTAATATATATATTATATACATGTTTATAATAATAAACAAGATTCATATAAGGTGATTTAGGAAACAATAGATCTGGTGCCACGCGAATTCCGTTAGTATGATAATATATATATATATATATATATGGAATGTTGAAATTGGAATGCCCATAATAATAATAATGCCCATAAATGATATTCATATATATATAAAATATTTTTATTTAATGATACATATGATGATATGTATAATAATAAATGTGATTGATTATAGACTATTGACCAATGTGATTGGATTTATTTTGGTTGGATGTTTGAATGACTGAATTTTATTAAATAGGGTCTGCGTACCTCATCTTTTCTGATTTTCTTCATGATGTAAATTCTATCTCTCTCCTATGTACTTCCTGTCGACGTCGGAATTTTTAGCTGTCCCTTTTCGTTACTTGTTCTTTAGTGTTCTCATTATTATGTGAGATTTGTTTGAAAAAACAAGTGAAAAAGGTCCGACATGTGTAATGTCGACGATTTGACTTTAAGAGTCGCCAATTGGTGTTTTTAACTGGTTGCACCAACGCAACCGAAAAAGGTTTGTACATTGACCCAGTGAAATGACACTATTAAACGAGTCTGTGAAACCGAGATTCATTTGGGTTCGGTGGCTTGATTATGCGGAGGGAAAGTGTTAGGCACCCCCCGACATCCATGTTGCCATGGTGACCGTCACTTTTCAAGAAACTGTTATATGAATGTGTGTGTGTGTGTGTGTGGATCATTGTGCAATTATTTGGAAGTAGTGCTATGCCTCATTCGTACCTATATGCAGAGGGTTTGAATTTATATAAAAATTCAATTTTAAACAAGATATAGCAATGAGGTTTTGTAAAAGAGGTTTTTCAAACCATGTGCTCAATAGTAATTGAGGCCTTTGATACTTCCATTTTATTATTAGATGTTCGGCTTGTTTGCTTTTATTTTTGAGATGCGAAGTATCTTCGAGAAAATAATATACAGCAATGCCGAACTCCTCATGGGCATGACAGCCATCCAAGGAAATTTAGACATTGTAAATAATATACAAGCTGCTTACAGCTGAAAATGTCCATCACGGGAATCGAATCTAGATTCAATAGAATGAATCTGTGATCACATGATTCCTAGGCTCACATGATACCGCAGTTTATATGAAAAGCGATAGCGATTATATATATAAAAGTCAGAATATATATATACAAACATGATCAACCACCACGAAGCAACTCCATGGGGGATCGAAAATGTAAGTATATAAAAGCGGTAAATATATATATATATATATATATATATATATCAACCACCACCACGAAGCAACTCCATGGGGGATCAGAAAAGTAAATAAAGTAGTAAATACGATCAACTGCCATGAAGTAAACTCCAGGCGGGACTAAATGTAAAGAAAGAAGTAAAGACGATCAACCGCCACGAAGTAAACTCCAGGCGGGTGTAAATATAAATATATATATATATATATATATATATATATATATATATATATATATATAAAAGCAAAAAAACGCTTGAATATAAAATCCAGGCTCATCGATATGTATACAACAGCAGTATATATATATATATATATATATATATATATATATATATAAACCAAGTAAACGCTCTAAACATAAGTCTAGGCTCAATTGAGGCATAACTCGATAATGTTAGTCCATATTCAAATATATATATATATAAGTATATATATACAGACAAAAATGAAAACCACGGACCAAAGTCCGGGCATACACACACAACACGACTCTCAATGTGTAGAATAGTGTGTGCAAAGATGAAGAGAAAGACTTTATAGAGTGTGAGAAGGCTTACAGTGGGTTGCCAATGCAGGCTTCTATGACTCTATATGGATAAACACTCAACTCCCGCCGGCTCCCGCCGGTAAAAATATAGCTATATGTGAGCTAACAGATGTTTAAAATGAGGAAACACTCAATATGAGGTGTGTATAGAGCAAATTGGACAGGGCTTCCTCGCCTATCTTTTTTTCTCAAATGGCCACCCCCAGCCCTCTATTTATATGTGGGGAGCGCGCAGTGTACTTCATGGCGACTATGGTGTGTACTGCTGCCAGTGGCAGCAGTGTACTGCAGTAGCAGCAGATGAACTCACAATGCCCGGGTGCCCCAGATCCGCAGTTCTCATCATCTCAAGCACGATACACTCAGATATCTTGAATGTCCGCTCGAACTTATAGAACTTCAATCCAAGCATCCAAACGAGGTATATAAGACCTTCTTCGGACCGCTTGTGTCGATAGTTACACAATGACATGAGATTAGAGGTTGTATGAATTCAGGAAGAGGGGACCATGCCCATGGTCTTCAAGCTTCAAATTCTATCTCGTGTGCTGCCACGCGCAATAGTCACTCGGGATTGAAACTCCTTGGTTCTTGTACGACATTGTTGTATGTATGTAAGTATGAAGTGTTGAGACGACGCGCAGGTGTTGAGGTGGCAAGATGATGTTTGACTCCTCACCAGGGTTATCTCCGGTTTTAGTTAAAAGCAGACGTTGCTCAGGGTTACATCTGAGATTAGACTGCTGCAAGTGTTTGAATGCCGCAAGGTCATCTATAAATGTGCCTGTCTGCCCGGTGTTAGCTCCGGGTCTGAGGTATGAGTGCCTCGGCAGGAGGTTTGAGATTGAAGCTGATAGCATACATTTGAAACAAGCATTTCTGGAGTTATCGCCGGAACTGCAACAACATTCCTTGGGATTATCTCCAAGGACAAAACTCGGGGTTATCTCCGAGGTTGGAAATGATACTCTCGGGGTGTGTTCCGGGGTTGAGACTGAACTTTCGGTAGTATCCGAAATGGATGTGAGCTATCTTCTAGTGTTTTCTCCGAAAGACGAATCTGCCCTCCTGTAATGTTAGTAACAGGTGTGTAGAAAATTTTGAGTGTCTACAGATGCCCCTCTTTATCATATTCATGCAATGCAAGGCATGGGTAGGATAAAGAATCCTAGACACTTGAAATGCAACAAGATAAACATGATGCTATATGCAGCAATATGATGCAAATGTATGATGCATGATGAAAATGATTGACGGTTCCCTGTTAATCCTGTTGGGATGACATTCAGTAATGTCTTGGACATGGGATCCAAGTCTTCAAGGATTTTGACGTTGGGGCTATCACCAAAGTCTTGAATCCTAGACACTGACTTTTATTCCATAGAGGTGCCTCTTGTGTACAAGAGATCTGTGGGGATAAAGCTTTGTATGTTGAGGATGTGTATAACATATCCCATCATCCTGTCGGAGTTACTGCCAATAGTATGTATTGTCAGGGCTGCCTGACCTCCGCTGATGTGTGTATCACCGGATAGATCCCTGCTTGGTGTATTGTCAAGGCTGCTTGACCTTCATTGACGTGTGTGTTAATGGTTAAGAATGCGATGTAACCCCCGCCGGGGATACGTGGATGCTTGAAAGACTTGCGTTGTGACCCCCGTTGGGGATACTTTGTCAACTTATAACTTCAACAATTGTAACCCCCATGATATATCATCGATTAAATAACTTCGACGTTGTAACCCCATGGGGATACATCATCGATTAGTAACCGGCGTTAGAACCCCCCAATCGGGATACATTATTAGTTCATAACTTCGGCGTTGTAACCCCCGCCGGGGATACATGTTAGGGCTGTGACCCTGCACTGACGGCATCGGACCTTTGTGAGATATTGCCGAGTATGATTTGTAAAATCTGAGGCCATTGGTATAGTATACTGTTGATCGATTTCGCAATCAAGGAATACGTGCAAGTATACACGGTCAACAAGTAATAAAGTGAAAGTAGAGTATTGTTCCCACGAGGAATTATTTAATAAAAATTACCAATTACTAACTCTTAATCAAATCAATTTTATTTAAACAATAGCAAATTGTGAATTTTCTAATTAAGAAAACTAAATTAACTAATTAAAACTAGGTTACTTTATAAATGAATTCAAATAAATAAAGGCTAAGACTCCAATATCCCCAATTATGAACTATAAACCAATTATCCAATTATCCCAATTATTATGTCTCATCAAATTGTTAATGTGAATTCTCAAATGCCAAAAGCCCTCTCTCGAGTGATCAATTGCCTTCTATTTAACCCAGATTAATTTTGCTATATCTCTATGCAAAACAATTGAATTAAACTCGTTACAATCCCAATTCCTTATGTGTTACATGCGACAATTAGATATTCTCATTCTATTCACAAACCTAATTATTCACTGTGCAAATAACTAAGTCACATGTCACCCTGCCCAGTTCTAACCCTAGAATTCCTTTCTCAATTCCTTATAGAGTAACATGGTAATTATTGGCCAGATAATTAATCAATAAATACAAGGCATGATGAACAATTCACTTCAACATAAATGATTGGAATAAATCAAATAATCAATTCATAACCATAAAAGGTTCAATTGAAATCTTTATAAAAGAGTTAGTTCATAATTAATGAATTAAAACCAAGGATCCACAATTGAATAGACATTAAAAGATAAAAGTAAGAGAAGAGAAGAGAATAGAATCTGTTGTCAGCAAATCTGATGCTCCCCTCTTGCTCTTGCTCTTGATCTTCAGTGTTATTCAATTTGCTTCAATCTCCAATGGCTAAATAAGAACTAGGGTTTAGATTCTAATATAATGGAGTGTTTAATCTAGTCTAATCTATGTAATCTCTCTTTATTTTATGCCTTACATCATGTATTTATAGGTTACAAGTCCAATTTTTAGCTTAGGAACAAACCCAATCCAATTTGGAGTCAAAAATGTGTCAAAATTATTAAAACGCAGCGTCCGTGCCGCACCCAACCTCTTCCCAGGCCTTGACTCACTGGGCACGATGCTCAGACATCGCCTTATAAGCCTTTGTATACTGCAAATAAGCCAAAAATTAGTGCCCCGGCGCTACCACTTTTTCTGACATTTTCTGCTCCGACGTCCTTTGGGAAAATGGCCATAACTTCTTCTTCCGAACTTCGATTTAGATGATTCAAGATGATTCGAAAAGCGAAAAAGTAGATCTACAACTTTCATTCTTTAAGATTTTCGAAATAAGGTCTGTAGAAATACTCAAATTGTC
Source organism: Panax quinquefolius (assembly GCA_020205615.1). NCBI lineage: Eukaryota > Viridiplantae > Streptophyta > Magnoliopsida > Apiales > Araliaceae > Panax > Panax quinquefolius. The sequence continues at coordinate 523,638 of JAINUW010000482.1, read as the reverse complement.
TCTGAAGTGACTGCTATGTAAATGGCAAGCCGAAAACGCGAATCTAGCCACCCCTAACGTCGATCCATGTAACTTTTATCCCAATTCCTACAAAACAACATAAAACATGCTTGAATAGACATAAACACTTAAAAACTAATCTAAAAGACTTGAGAACAACAATAAGTTAAGCCCGAATGTATCCAATTCATGTGTATAAAACTCACTCATCATATACATTGTATTCAGGCGAATACCAATGAGTTAGATGTGGAGCCAGAGCTTTGGCCCATGGAACCCAGGATTCCAGGCTATTCCGCTTAATCACGTAGCATTTTTAGTCCTGATTTGGCATTTTCAGCTTGTGAGACCTCCTTTGCAACTCTAACTGGAGTGAGCCGGAGGTGTGGGACCCACATAGGGGTGCCACAGGTACACCTGCAATAGCTGCATGTGGACCTGTGGCTAACTATGGCTATGTAAAGCTTGCAGGTTACTTTCATAAGTCATTTTTAAACTGCACTGCGAAGGAAATCTGAGAGTTCTTCTTCAGACCTGCTGAGTTCGGGCAACTTTCTGCATATTCTGGTACCGTACAAGTGTTCTTCACTGTCTTGGTAACATATGCATGTATTTTTTTCCAATTTCTATCCTTTGGAAAATGACTTATCACATGAAATGCACTTAAACACATAACAGTGAATATGAATGCTGATATGGTTTTATAAAAAATATTCAATACAGTAAATGTTAGTATTAAACCATGCTGAACATAATGATATGAAAAAATTTAACGTTTGACACAGTCAAATTGGCACCTTTTACTTTCATTTCTTATCTTATTTGAGGACAAATGAATAAAGGTAGAGAAGTAAAAATAATCCTGGTAATTAGACTACACTTACAGATTTTTATTATGATGTATTAATGCACGTAGGATGTATATGACTGTAGATAGGTGTGCTACTAAATGGCTACTTAGTCATGCCTATGTGCATGTGGATAGTCCCATTTACAAATGGGCTATGTCAAAATTTTCCAAAACGTAGGCATTGGGTAGTCATGCAATTTTAACTCTACTGTAGATGTATGTTAAAAAATTGCATGCATGCATGTAGTCATAAAAATGCATTTTGAAAAGCTCCAGGTAAGAATTTATCACACCCTTTCTGAGGTGATTTGGAGACTTGTTGTCCAGATATTATGGATCTGGATTAGCCGAGTAGTTTTCGCAGGACCACTTATGGTGTATGGAAGAGGGCTTCTGAAGTGCCTTAACCTCGTTCAGTTAGACAGCCTCATCATTTGGTGGAGGTGGTGATACGTCCTATCCGGGTTGAAGTGCCGGATGTCGAGGACGAGGAGGAGGATGTACCGATTGAGGTTCCTACTCCTGCTGCACGTGTTCCCCGCAGGGATTTGCCAGGTATTCAAGTGGCAAACCTAGATCTTCTGGGTGACTTGAGTCGGCATCCTTCAAACTACCTACACGCAAACGAGGTATGAAGATAGATCTTAATCTTCCTTATTTCCTATTGATGAGGATCAAAGGGTTCTGATGTTGATCTGCATTTGATGTAGGTCCCCGACTTTACACAGCCTCGAGGGAATCGTTCACATCCACTCTATGTATCGAAGCTTTGCGACGACTGACTATAGCGATTATCATGTACATGGCCGGAGATTCGTGGATGTTCTTTTCTATTCTTCCCCGTCGTTGTCCCCCTCGGGTTACCTCGGGGCATTGTCTCGAATCTTTGGTTTCACTAGACTCGATCCACTCTATTCTTTGGACTGTGAGGTGATGATGACGCCAATGGATTGGTGGTTTATCACAGGTATGGAGTTTGGAGGAGATCTAGTGCCTTTTACGGTGGATATAACCCCTACTACCGTCTGATCTTTGTTGGGAGTTCCGGCAGAGGCGCTCAAGGGCAGGACTATACGTATAGGTCCTTTGAGCATAGATGCTATGAGCGGGCTGTTAAGTGAGCCTATACTCGATGATGTGAGAGTTAGGGATCGCATTCATCGGTGATTGTTCCTGATGATCATTAGGGGCTGCTTCATAGCAGATAAATCTTCTATGGTGTCCTTCGCTTTGATCAGCGCCACTCGACACGTGGACCATATAGGAGACTATGATTGGGGTTCCTACACCTTTGCCTACTTCCTCAGGGGAATGCGCATGCGATCGTAGGGCTTGACCGAGGCTTGGTTAGGATTCTACCCATTTCTGCTGGTGAGTATTTCTCTTGTCTTTTCCAATGTATAGGTTAAGAGTGTTGCCTGATAGTAGATGTTGCCTTTGTGTTGGCAGTTTTGGGCCTATGAAAGGCTTCCATGTTTGCGTCCTGTGAGCGTGTTAGGTTTAAACACCTATCCAAGAGGACGGAGATGGCATCATTCTATACTGGCGAAGGTCCCTATTGCTGAGGGTTTCACTCATTGCCGCCTACAACTGGAGTTGTTAACAGTGGATATCATCACATGGGGTCCCTATTCTGGGGAGCACTTGAGTGTTGGATTTGAGGATGGGTACTCGACTGGAGTTGAGTAGGTTATTTCCACCTGTAGGATTCCTCTCTTCACAGATGGAGGATGGGAGCTCTATTTAGGAGAGTGTGTTATCAGGAACACTACAGGAGAGATTCGCATGCCGATCTTGCCTCCTGCCAGGCGTTATTGGCGTATTTTGCAGTCACCTGTCATTGATATCCCATTGTTGGGGGTTGACAGTTTCACATTATCAGAGGGTCCCTGCACTCAGGAGATGTTCCAGCATTGGTGGTTCCCTCATACCATTGGAGCTTAGACCTACGCCACACAGTTTATGGGGGATATGGTTCCAGGATCTGTGATGATGACGGATTGTCTAGCCTGTGTCAGAGATCCAACCCATGTGACACAGATTGACAGTTTGACCCGACAGTTGGACCGGTCACATATCTTTATCCGGCATTTGGGTAGAGATCCTTCAGAGGCAGACACTTTTGATCCTTCTATCTCTGGCGCTGGCCCCTCAGGTGACCCATATGGCTTTGCCGGTGCAGATCCTCCCTTGTATAGGCCTGACATCCCTGTAGATAGAGATCCAGTGACTCAAGAGGAGTTACATCAGGTGGACAGGATTGACGATGTAGACATCGATACCATTGACTTCTTCTGATGTATATTTATTGTTATCTCTTTTGATAAGCCTCTGTTAGACATTGGGTAGCTTTGCCCCATTTTTGCTATATCTTTTAATAGGCCTCTGTTAGTTGTTGGGTAGCTTCGCCCCATTTCCATGTATTTTAGCTGTATAGAGATGTATTAGATGATGATATACTTAGGAATGTATGTACAGTTTTCCATTCCCTATATCATATTGACATCTATTGTATCATGCATGTTACTATATTATGCATATGTATGTATGTCCAAAGATATTCATCATTGACCCCTGGATGGTCTTGTGGCACAGCCCGTACAGATGTCTTCTTCGACAGTTAGCCGTATTGATCATACCCCACCATTTTTGGTGGCATCGGGCATGCGATCGTGGTATGATAACATATCACCATCAGACAGGGTGACTATAGATCATTTGTTACAGCATACTATGACTCTATTGATGTTTTAAGTTCCCACAGGATTCGTGGAGGGTATGCTAGAGCATTAGGTACTGGAGAGACATGTTTTCTAATTCGAGACCCAGGAGTTGACTGATACTCTGGAGGAGTATGCACGGTTGACAATGCTTCTGTTGGACAGACCTTGCATGCACATGGCGATTGGAGACATGAGTAGGCAGTTCATGACCCTTACCGGATTGAGGCACAGGGTGGTACATTGCTTGATATTTTCCTGTTTCTTCAGGACTTGTGATCTTGATGCATTTTAAACTTATCCTTGATAGGTGGTCATTGAGACGTCACAGGATCTCTCAGAATGGATCATTGATCTCTGTATATCCCTACCATATTTGGTGTCTTGGGACTGGTATCTGTATGGAAATGTGGAGAAGAGGGTGGCTTTTCCTCTCTGAGATTGACTGCACCACAGATGGTCGCCAATACTTCTATTTGTGAGAAGCCTAGTTAATTCCATCACTTATGGATTGGTGTTTCTCTTTGAGGCACAACCGCAGCTTAGATGGTCACCGAATCATCTATTTGTGAAGAGAGGTTGGATAATTCCATCCCTTTGGTCTGAAGCCGATGAAATGTGGTGGATTGAAGTTTGATCCCAGTACCGTGTGACAAGTATTTTTGTTCTGGTAGGGGTTAGACTAAACCGTAAATGGCTGCCTACATACTCCTTTTGAAGAGGAGATCAAGTCTGCATAGTTCGAACCTGGTGTAAGAGGTTCAACGCTGAATGTGAAACGCAGATAGGTGTAGAAAGTTTATTAATGAAGAAGGGTGTAGAAGGATTTTTGTTGTTTTTGTTTTTGTAGAGAATGGGCAGAAATGTTTTTGTTGTTTTTTGTTTATTGCGACCGGGCCATATAGCATATGGTTGCCTACGTACTCCTGTGTATCAGGGAGATCAAGTCGATGTAGTTCACCCCTCAAGATGAATTGTAGCCAAAGAGAAGTGTGAATCCCATGTGTAGGCTATACTGCGGGGAGAAGAAAGTTTGATCCCATGATTGGAACAAACAACAAGTGTTAAAAAAAAATTGATCCCGTCCTCAGGACAAACTGCAAGCGTAGAAAAGTTTAATCTCGTCTTTAGGATAAACTGCAGGTTTGAAAGGTTCAATCCCGTCTTCAGGATAATCGAAATTGTGTGAACTATTTGAACTGAGGTAAAACCAGGCTGCTGGTTTGAAGTGTATGTTTCCCTGAGGGGCAGAAGAGTTTGTAAAAAGAAAGGGTTCAAAACCGAAATGACTGGTGATTGGATGATCTATACCAGGATGTTCGCTTGATGATATCATCAGACATAGTACCATGGAAGATAGCCACGGTTCGCCTTTCGTCTATTAGAGACAATTGGTGATACTTGTCTTGTAAGACCCCAACTTTTATGAATAAAGAATAATTTTCTCGAAATATATTTTTGAATATTATGGTGTGAATTTGATATAATGTTATAGTTGTGGGTAATATTTATAAATTTTGCAAAGTAAGCAAGTGGTTATATAATATTCGATTACTCGGGGAATATTCATTTTAACAGGGAATATTCGTACGACGTCACAATCATTGGTGGACCCCACAATGGAAGTATTGTCGTAGTCAGAAAATGACATAATTATCTTTTTATAAAAATAGCGGCGGAAGTTTTACCGTTAAACTGTTGAACTATCCGGTAGTAAAAGTACAGTAATATGCGTGGTTGTATAGTAGTACACAATATTGATTATTGATGCTTACGTGAGATGTCACTCAGTTATACTCAATTATTGCTACAATAATTGCTGCATCATATCTCTCATATTATTGATTCGATTATTGTCATAGTGTCATCTGCATAATATGATATATTATTAAATCAATAATTGAGACGAAAAAGTTATTCATATTATTAAATTGCAATATTTACAATGTCTAGAAGTTCTATCAAGGAGAGGTTTGGTCATCTAATTGCGCGCCGATAAGGAGAAATCCTTATTGGAAAGCCCCCTCTTTCCTAGGAACAACCTGGTTGTTAAATATTGTGAGTTATAATATTAATGATGAATAAGTTCGTGTTGATTAAAGATGAAATTGATAGTTCCATTGTGTTGGAATTATTAGTGTTAGTGGAAATCGACATTTATTTCGATATTAATTGATGTCTGGAAGTTATACTGACCAGTCGGGTAATTAATCGGATAAATGAGCAATTAATTGCTATTAATTCACATGATTATAACTATTTGAAAACATGTGTGTACTATTGATTCACATTCTTGTACTATTAGGGGAGTTGGTGCGAGATTGATAATACTTGCATGACTAAGTTAAAAATGGAGGTATAGATGGAGGTACTATAGTGTAATTCCTATTTTCACCTGATTATAACTATTGATTCACATGATTGAACTATTGATTCACATTATTTACTATTAGGGGAGGTGGTGCAAGTTTGATAATACTTGCATGACTAAATTAAAAATGAAAGAAAAGTTGAAGGTATTGTACTGTAATATTTTGAGCCCCAAAGCGTGCAATTATCAAAACTATATTTTCCTATAAATAGAAGCTCATTCTTCCTTCATTTCTCACCAATTCTCTAAAGCAATAGAGCAATTATTATAGAGAGAAATTATAGAGAGAAAGAAGAAGAGAAGTCTGCTACCTCTCTACTCCAGTATCCAGATTCTTTCTACGGTAAGGGGTATTATTTCTTTTGTATTCATTTGTAAGAACCCAACTTATTATTAAATGAAATTGAATTTCCTCTATTTTGAAATAGTAAGGGTTGATATGATTAATGTGGTTAGTTATGGGTAAAATGCGCAAATATTTCAAATAAGCAAGTGTTTATAAAATATTCTTTGTTGTTGGGGAATATTCGTTTGGTTGTGGAATATTCTTACTGTCGGGGAATATTCATACGATGGCACAGCCTTGTGTGGGCCCCATAACAGAAAGCGATTGGATGAAGAAAATGACAAGTATAAGTTGTTTATAAATAACAAACAGTAGTTGTTACCAAGTATCTTGTTAAAATACCCTTGGTTAAAAATACGAGTGAGCACACGGTATTACATCGCTTATTGATTCTTACGTAAGAAGACACTACTCAATAATTGTTACGATAATTCTTGCTCAATATTTTATTTTATTGATTCAATAATCATACGTTGATATTTTATATTGTTGTTGTTTCAATAATTGTCACTACACAGTATTTTCATTATCAGATCAATAATTCATATTATTTGAATAATATTATTAGATAACATTATTGGAAATGTCTAGAAAGTTCTGTCTAAGGAGAGATTTGGTCACCTAATTGTGCGCCAGTTAGGAGAAATCCTTATTGGAAAGCCCCTATTTCCTCGAATGCATTGCAGTTGCGATTTGCGATTCTATAATATTATTTGTGAATAATTAATTATTGATTTATATGATAAGAAAAATATTCATTTTATGTGGATATAGATGGAGAAAATTTTAAAGTGACAATTGTTGAAAAATTGATATTTTATCTTTTTTGATAAATAATTCATTTAAATATATTATTATATTTTAATAATATAATAATGGTGATATTTTTACAATGAATGTGAGATATATGAATATATGAGGAGGAAGAGTATTTTTGTTGCAAAAGTTGTATAAAACATGTTAATCATGTCTCAGGCCCATTTCTTGACCGAAATTTGATTATAAACAATAAAATCGCTTCTGTTGTGAATTTCTTTATCAATTTTTGTTTGGGATTTGAAAAAACTTTCTTCTGTAAAGTTTTAGATAATGGAATTTCCTATGGAAAGACATAAGGTTCGAATTTTTCTGACAAAAGGGCTATTTATTATGAATTATTGAAGTTTCGAAGTTCAGAAATAATTGATTTTTGGAAGTTTTAATTATTTTTTTTAAGAAAAATGTTTTTGTTATTGTTGGTGGGCCCCACTAGTATTGAAAACATGATGAATTCAGATACAAGAGGTGGGCATGAAGATTTATTAAAAATATTAATATTTTATTAAATTTTCTATTTTGGTGTTCTAAGCATTTTCCTATAAATAGGGTGCTTAGGTTAGAATTGAAAATCACACCAGAAATTGAAGTTTTCTCTCTCTATATTATCGAGCGTATTCTTGTGAGTATTTTGATATTTTGAGTGTTGCTATACGGTGCAAGTTCCTTCAGCGTTATATCTGATATTCCAGCCAGAAGTACTATTCTTTTCAAGGTAAGGGATGTTATTTTTTTAAAATGATATTATTTCTTCTAATATCATTATGCCGGAATATTGGTAAGATTTTTCTTGTGAAATTCTTATCTTTTAGTGTCGGAGTTACTATTCACGTATACGACACTATTCACGTATACGGCACTATTCACGAATACGACACTATTCACAGAAAAATTAAATTTTCATTTTTGTCCAAAATATCTATTATGGATACTAGCTTTGATTGTATCCATGTTTTGATCATTCTTGAATTTTACTTCACCACGATTATTTATGAAGTATTTTTGAACTTGGATTGTTTGAAGTACGAATCCTTAAAATTTATTCTTTTTTGTTTCACTTTGGATTCGCTTTCTTTAAAATATTTGTCATCATCCTCGATCCTAAATGTTGATATTACCGAATATCTCATGGCCTATAGTGCAAAGATGGTTGATTTTCTTATGAATATCTTTGGCCCAGTAGTGCAAAAGATGTACAGTGTTGAGATGAACATGACCAAATCGATGAATATCTTTGGCTCAGAGCAAAAGATGAATATTTGATTCAAGATGAATATTGATTGATGTTACAAGGATAAAATATTGATGATGGACTTTTAAATTCATAGATTATAGTAGATTTCATTCTCTACGTAACTCATCTATGAATTATTATTTCATTGCGAATATTGATCTGAAATTTGTTGTCTATTGTATTTTATCGATTTTTCCTGTTGAAGACTAACGATAATTTGTTCTATATTATCTTAGTCATAATATTCTTTACTGGGCTAGTTGAGCTCACCCTTTTCCTTTTTGTTCCATTTTTCTTCTCAGGAGGCGAGAATGTAGCGTGTTCTAGTCGGGGTGTGGAATGATGGTTCTAGAAAGTTGTTTTAGTAGTCCTCACCATTTTTGTAAAATAATCTACCAATAATTGTAATGAGGACTTATTTGGGTGTGAATATTGTTTAGATGGCAATATTTGTAATTAAACTCATAGTTTTTATGTTGTATTAATAAAGTTGTAGTTGTTTCTGTACCATGTTATTGAGGACTCAAAATGGGTGATGTATACCTATTTTGGGGGCGTCACAGTTGGTATCAGAGCTTAGGGATATGATCTCTGGCATAGATCGGTGAATAGAACTAGGAGGGGAGAGACAAGTAAAACTTTTGCTAGTGTGTCTTACCTAAGCTTATTTTTTGGCTGATCAGTATATATGGATATTATGTGATATGTTGATTTCTTTAATTAACCCTTGTTTTATGGCAGTATTTGAGAATGTCGACTGAGAATGTTAACAGTGGGGTAAATGAGACCGTGGAGACTCCTTTACTCACTAATGAGGAGAACGTGCAACAGGCCGACAATGTTCCTCCTGTAAACAACACCACTGATCAGACAATGAATGACAAAATGTTTAGAAGCTTTTTGTAGTTCATGCAAAATCAGACGAGGGAGACTCGTGCACAAAATACATGTGGAAATGATAACAATGCACGGTTTGTCACAGCCAAGCAGTTCAAAGAGTTGGGACCACCAGAATTCTGGGGAAAGCCAAATCCGATTAAGGCAGAAACGTGGGTCAAACAAATTACCAAGATATTCGATGTCTTGGGATGCACGGAGGAACAGAAGGATCCATTCGCCACCTTTATGTACCGTAATGAGGCAGATTACTGGTGGGAATCTGTGAAGCGTACCCATCCAGCCGCACTCAGCATGTCTTGGGAGACGTTTCAAAAACTGTTCAATGACAAGTACTTTCCTAAAAGTATTCATCATATGAAGGAAGTGGAGTTTATTAGATTGGAACAAAACAATATGACGGTGTCCCAGTACGAGGCGAAGTTTGCAGAGTTATCCAGGTTTGCACCTCATTTGGTGGAGAATGAGGAACGTATGACGCGGATGTTTCTGAGAGGTTTGAAACCCGACGTACGTCAATATCTCATTTCTCATAACTCTTTATTTAGATGTTGTCAACAAGGCTCAATTATTAGAGTGAGATAACGAGTACGCTCAACCGAGGGACCATAACCAGGATCATACCAGTGACAACAATTATCAGAATAACGATAACCAACGGAGAAAGAAAAATATGGACAAAGGCGGTAACCACTCTGGTGGTAATCATGGCCATGAAAATAGAAGAAGCGAGTCAGGGGGTGATTTTAAAAAGAGAAGATTCAACAATGATAACGCGAAGACGTCATCACCAGCAGCAACTGGTTCTAAGGGAGGAGAACGACCACCGGTCGTATGCTATAAATACGGGAAAGAGGGACATATCAGCCCAAACTGCCCACAACAGTTCAAGGTATGTTATAATTATGGAAAGGAAGGACATATCGCTCAAGATTGTACAGTAGCGAAACCAAGTCCAACAACGATGGTGACTCAAAAGGCTGTCCCAGAAAAGTCAAAGTCAACGGTTCCTGGAAGAACGTTTGTTGTGACTGGTTAAAATGTGAGGAACCCAAATGAGGTGATCACGTGTAAGCTAATCATAAATTCTTGCGAAGTTTATACCTTACTAGATACCGGTGCTACCCATTCATTTATCTCTCCTGCTTGTGCTCAATGTTTAAACTTGACTCCGGAGAAATTAGACTTTGATTTATCTGTGGAGACTCCGTTAGGAGAAACTTTCATCACATCCATTGTTTATAAATCTTGTCTGATCCAAGTTGGCACCATCACATTACCTGTTGACCTTATCTCTTTAAAGATACTTGATTTTGATGTGATTTGAGGGATTGATTAGTTAACTACTCATCATGCCAAAATTAATTGTTTTCGTAAGGTTGTTAGTTTTCATATTCCTAACCAACCTGTTGTACGAATTCAAGCAACTAAACCACTAAAATCGATCACTGTAATATCAAGTCATAAAACTATTCATTTATTGAAAAATGGATGTCAAGCTTTCTTATCCCATGTTATGGATTTGAATAAAGACACGTCGGATTTGAATAATATTCGTGTTGTTAGTAAATTTCCTGACGTATTTCTTGAAGAACTTCCCGGTCTACCCCGAGAGCGTGAAGTTAAATTCTTTATTGATCTTGAACCTAGTACAAAGCCCATTTCTAAAACCCCATATCGAATGGCTCCTATTGAACTTCAAGAGTTAAAGGTCCAACTATAGGAGTTGTTGGACATCGGTTTCATTCGTCCTAGTACATCTCCTTGGGGTGCTCCTGTTTTATTTGTAAAGAAGAAAGACGGGAGTATGCGACTTTGTATTGACTATCGGGAATTGAACCATGTCACCATCAAGAATAGGTATCCGCTATTTCGTATTGATGACCTGTTTAACCAGTTGCAAGGAGCACAATTCTTTTCAAAGATCGATCTTCGTTTTGGATATCATCAGCTGAAGATTAGAACTGAGGATATTCCAAAGATTGCCTTCAGAACTCAGTACGAGCATTATGAATTCATAGTCATGTCTTTTTGATTGACTAATGCTCCTACGGCTTTCACGGATATAATGAACTGGATATTTAAGGAATATTTGGATCAGTTCGTTGTTGTCTTTATTGATGATATCCTCATATATTACAAAAGCCGTGAAGATCATGAGCACCATTTGAAGCTGGTACTCCAAAGGCTTCGTGAAAACAAGCTATATGCCAAGTTGAAGAAATGCGAGTTCTAGCTTGAGGAAGTAGCATTCCTTGGGCACGTGGTGTCAAAACATGGAGTATCTGTTGACCCGGCGAAGATTGAAGCAATACAAAGTTGGGAGCAACCGAAGTCGGTAATCGAAGTACGTAGCTTTCTGGGCTTAGCTGGTTATTATCGGAGATTCATGGAAGGATTTTCTTGAATCTCTACTCCATTAACTAAGCTGACTCGGAAAGATACACAATTCGTATGGAGCGAGGAATACGAAAAGAGTTTCCAAGAGCTTAAGAGGAGACTCATTTCGGCACCTGTTCTGACAATACCATCTGGTTCGGATGGATTTGTTATCTACAGCGATGCTTCAGGCAAAGGGTTAGGATATGTTCTCATGCAACGTGGGAAATTCATAGCCTATGCCTCGTGACAACTTACAGGGTATGAGAGGAATTATCCTACTCATGATCTAGAGTTAGCAGCAGTTGTTTTCGTGCTAAAGATCTGGAGGCACTATCTATATGGAGAGAAAGTGGAGATATAATCAGACCATAAAAGCCTCAAATATTTCTTCACCCAAAAGGAACTCAACATACGGCAACGACGTTGGCTCGAGCTGTTAAAAGATTATGACCACACCATTCAATACCATCCTGGAAAAGCGAATGTGGTAGCTGACGCGTTGAGTAGAAGATCATATGCGGGAACAAGTGCGATGTTGTCAACACAAAGGCCCATTTTGTGTGATTTACAAAAGATGAAGATAGAATTCAAGACTCCAGGTACCCATATGATGATGTCAAGTATACGTATAGAGCGAACTTTAATATAAAAAGTTAAAGTTGCTCAAGCCACCGACCCGAAGCTGATGCGTATAAAGAAGAAAGTACAAGAAGGTGCTATTTCGGAAGCGAGAATCGATGAAGAAGGAATACTTCGAGTCCACTCCAGACTTTGTGTTCCTAACGATTTTGATTTGAAGTACAAGATCATAACGGAGGCACATAATACACCGTTTGCAATCCATCCTGGAAGTATGAAAATGTATCGTGATCTTCAACATACATTTTGGTGGAACAATATGAAGAGAGAGATTGCAAAGTTTATCTCGAGGTGTTTAACTTGTCAACGTGTAAAGGTGGAGCATCAAGTGCCTAAGGGTCCATTGCAACCACTTGAGATTCCGAAATGGAAGTGGGAACACATTACCATGGATTTTGTTACGGGTCTTCCCACGGTTTCTCAAGGTATAAATGCTATTTGGGTTATTGTTGATAGATTAACCAAGTCTGCTCATTTCTTGCCGATACGGGAGACTTATTCCCTTGAACATCTTGCTAATATGTATATAAATGAGATTATGAGATTGCATGGCATGCCAGTATCCATAGTTTTGGATCGTGACCCAAGATTCACTTCATGATTTTGGGTTAGTTTGTAAAAAGCTATGGGCACGGATTAATGATTCAGTTCGGCATACCATCCTTAAATGGACGGACAATCAGAGAGGACTATTCAAACTCTTGTAGATCTATTATGACTCTGTGTCCTAGATTTCAAAGGGAGTTGGGATAAGTATTTACCATTGGTGGAATTCTCCTACAACAACAGTTATCAGGCAAGTATAGGTGTAACTCCATTCGAAGCATTATATGGATGAAAGTGTCTATCTCCAATATGTTGGGATGAGGTGGGTGAAGCAACATTGTTGGGACCCGAGTTGGTACGTATGACTACAGAAAAGATCCAAATGATTCGACAACGTATACAAACGGCATAGGATCGACAAAAGAGTTATGCGGATCTTCATCGAAAGGACGTGGAATTTAGTATTGGGGATCATGTATTGTTGCGTGTTGCCCCATGGAAGGGAGTTACAAGATTTGGGAAAAGAGGAAAGCTCAATCCACGATTTATTGGTCCATTTCAAATTCTTGACCGAGTAAAAAATGTGGCCTATAGACTCGCATTACCTCCAAGTATGTCTCGTGTTCATAATATTTTTCATATATCTGTGCTACGTAAATATGTGAAAGACCCGAACCATGTTATTGAGTTAGAACCAGACGAGATAGCCAAAGACTTAACGTACGAGGAGGTACCTATCAAGATCTTGGATAGGAAAGAGCATGTCCTACGCACAAAGGTCATACCACAAGTCAAAGTTTTGTGCAGGAACCATGCTATAGAGGAAATGACCTGGGAGTTGGAAACGGAAATGAAAGCGAGGTATCCTCACCTTTTCGAAACACCGGGTATGTACGTCAATTTTGAGGACGAAATTTCATAAGGAGGGGAGGTTGTAAGACCCCAACTTATTATTAAATGAAATTGAATTTCCTCTATTTTGAAATAGTAAGGGTTGATTTGATTAATGTGGTTAGTTATGGGTAAAATGCGTAAATATTTCACATAAGCAAGTGGTTATAAAATATTTTTTGTTGTCGGGGAATATTCGTTTGGTCATGGAATATTCTTATTGTCGGGGAATATTCGTACGACGGCGCAGCCTTGTGTGGGCCCCATAACAGAATGCGATTGAATGAAGAAAACGACAAGTATAAGTTGTTTATAAATAACTGCAGTAGTTATTATCAATTATCTTCGTTGAAATACCCGGTGGTTAAAACACACAAGAAGACACCTGCAGTATTTCATCAATTATTGATTCTTACGTAAGAAGGCACTACTCAATAATTGTTACAGTAGTTACTGTTCAATATTTTATTTTATTGATTCAATAATTGCTACGTTGATATTTTATATTGTTGTTGTTTCAATAATTGTCATTACACAATATTTTCATTATCAGATTAATAATTCATATTATTTGAATAATATTATTAGATAACATTATTGGCAATGTCTAGAAAGTTCTGTCTAAGGAGAGGTTTGGTCACCTAATTGCATGCTACCAAGAAGGAGAAATCCTTATTGAAAGCCTCCTCTTTCTGAGGACTACCGGTTGCCGATGATTGTGATTCTGTAATATTATTTTTGTGAATAATTAATTATTGATTTATATGATAAGGAAAATATTCATTTTATGTGGATATAGATTGAGAAAATTTTAAAGTGACAATTATTGAAAAATTGATATTTTATCTTTTCTGATAAATAATTCATTTAAAAATATTATTATATTTTAATAATATAATAATGGTGATATTTTTACAATGAATGTGGGATATATGAATATATGAGGAGGAAGAGTATTTTTGTTGCAAAAATTGTTTAAAACATGTTAAACATGTCTGTGGGCCCATTTTTTGACTGAAATTTGATTATAGCCTGTAAAATCGCCCGTTTGTGAATTTCGGTCAATTTCTGTTTGGAATTTGGAAAAAATTTCTTCTGTAAAGTTTTAGATAATGGAATTTCCTATGGAAAAAACATAAGGTTTGAATTTTTCGACAAAAGGGCTATTTATTATGAATTATTGAAGTTCCGAAGTTCTGAAATAATTGATTTTTGGAAGTTTTAATTATTTTTTTTAAGAAAAACGTTTTTGTTATTGTTGGTGGGCCCCACTAGTATTGAAAACATGATGAATTTAGATTCAAGAGGTGGGCGTGAAGATTTATTAAAAATATTAATATTTTATTAAATTTTCTGTTTTGGTGTTCTAAGCATTTTCCTATAAATAGGGTGCTTAGGTTTGAATTGAAAATCACACCAGAAACTGAAATTTTCTCTCTCTATATTATCGAGCATATTCTTGTGAGTATTTTGATATTTTGAGTGTTGCTATACGGTGCAAGTTCCTTCAGCGTTATATCTGATATTCCAGCCAGAAGTACTATTCTTTTCAAGGTAAGGGATGTTATTTTTTTTTAAAATGATATTATTTCTTCTAATATAATTATGCCGGAATATTGGTAAGATTTTTCTTGTGAAATTCTTGTCTTTTAGTGTCGGACTTACTATTCACGTATACGACACTATTCACGAATACGGCACTATTCACAAAAAAATTAAATTTTCATTTTTTGTCCAAATTACCTATTATGGATACTAGCTTTGATTGTATCCATGTTTTGATCATTCTTGAATTTTACTTCACCACGATTATTTATGAAGTATTTTTGAACTTGGATTGTTTGAAGTACGAATCCTTAAAATTTATTCTTTTATTCTACCGGATTCGCTTTTTAAAATATTTGTCATCATCCTCAGTCCTAAATGATGATATTACTGAATATCTTTGGCCTATAGTGCAAAGATGGTTGATTTTGTTATGAATATCTTTGGCCCGTAGTGCAAAGATGTACAGGTGTTGAGATGAACATGACCAACTGATGAATATCTTTGGCCTGTAGTGCAAAGATGAATATTTGATTCAAGATGAATATTGATTGATGTTACAAGGATAAAATATTGATGATGGACTTTTAAATTCATAGATTATAGTAGATTTCATTCTCTACGTAACTCATCTATGAATTATTATTTCCGCTGCGAATATTGATCTGAAATTTGTTGTCTATTGTATTTTATCAGATTTTTTCCTGTTGAAGACTAATGATAATTTGTTCTATATTATCTTAGTCATAATATTCTTTACTGGGCTAGTTGAGCTCACCCTTTTCCTTTTTGTTCCATTTTTCTTCTCAGGAGGCGAGAATGTAGCTAGTTCTAGTCGGGGTGAGGAATGATGGTTCTAGAAAGTTGTTTTATTAGTCCTCACCATTTTTATAAAATAATCTACCAATAATTGTAATGAGGACTTATTTGGGTGTGAATATTGTCTAGATGGCAATATTTGTATTTAAATTCACAGTTTTTATGTTGTATTAATAAAGCTGTAGTTATTTCTGTACCATGTTATTGACGACTCAAAATGGATGATGTATACCTATTTTGGGGGCATCACATCAGTCCTTATTAAATTGTGAAAATGATCTGTCTACGTGGCGGGTGAATATAATACTCATTTGGTTAAAGTTTTGGCTTCTATACTCCATGAAATCAGTAGAATATCCTGGATATTTGGGCTTCATCCGATATCTTTTCATGGAAATATTTTTCTGAGCATTCTTGAATTTTACTCCACAAAGCAGTATCATGTTGACAATTTGGACGTAATTGATTTCAAGATAAATTAACTTATAAATCTTTAAAATTTATTCTTGAACTTGTTTTATTGAATTATTATGTCATTCTCATCATCCTCATGCATATATTATGATGAAAGTCATCTTTGGTTTACGTGAATAGATGGACTTGGTATGATTATGACCAGGGATTATTCGGTATAATCAAGACCTGTAATGTTCTAAATGATGTGGTAAAAGTCCTCAGTAACCTGTAGTGCATTGATGGATAGTTTTTGGTATGATTATGACCAGGGATTATTTGGTATAGTCATGACCATTGATGATTTAATGAATATCCTTGGCCCGTAGTGCAGGGATGACTTGATGATGTGGTTTATTTTTTAAGATGAGTCTCAACGATAAAAAATGATGAAAACATTTTAAATCATAGAAGATAGTAGATATCATGATCTACTTGACTCTTCTAATGGATTGCTTATTCTGCTGCAGTTAAACTTGATGTCTATTGTATTTTATCAATTTAACATTGTTGAAGACTAATAATAATTTATTCTGCATTATCTTAGTCATAATATTTCTTACTGGGCTAGTTGAGCTCACCCTTTCTTTCACTGTTCGCTTCAGGAAATGAGAACGTAGCCGGGACTAGTCGGGGAATGGAGTGATGGTCCAGATGAAAGCATTAGTAGTCCTCACTATTTTGTTAAATAGTGTGACAATAAATGTAATGAGGACTCCATTGAGTGTGGATATTGTCTAGATGAAAATATTCTTATTAAAACTCTTAGATTATGTTTTGTCGTATTTTACATGACTGTTGTATAATTAAGTTGTATTTGAATTTTGTAATTTGACAACTCAAGATGGGTGATGTATACCTATTTTGGGGGCGTCACAGTTGGTATCAAAGCTTAGGGATATGATCCATGGCTGGGATGTGAGACAAGAACTAGGAGGGGAGAGACGGGGAATTCCTTCGCTAGTATGACCTACCTAAGTTTATTTGGTATTTAATTGGTCGGTCAGAGTATAGGGATAATATGTGATATATTAATTAACCCTTGTTTTGTGGTAGTATTTAAAAATGGCATCTAAAAATGTTGAGATAAACAATGAAGCACATGAGACCATTGAGTCACCACAGATTAATGCCCAGGATAATGTGCAACAGGAAGACAATAATCCTCATGTAAACAATAACACTGATGAAATGGTGAACGATGGGATGTTCAGAGGATCTATGCAATTCATGCAACATCAGGCAAAAGCGGCTCCTGTCCAAAATGCAGGTGGAAACACTGACAACTCTTGGACGGTCACCGCTAAGCAGTTCAAGGAGCTGGGACCACCAGAGTTTTTTGGAGAGCCAAAACCACTTAAGGTGGAGACGTGGATAAAGCAGATCAACAAGATATTTGATGTCTTGGGATGCTCCGAGGAGCAAAAGGTTCCCTTTGGCGACCTTCATGTTAAGTGCAGCAGAGGCGATTCATCGGTGGGAATCAGAAGCGTACTCAACTCCGCCGCTTTCAAAATGTCTTGGGAGAAGTTCCAAGAGCTATTCAATGACAAGTACTTTCCTGAAAGTATTTGTCACATGAAGGAGGTAGAGTTCATCAAGCTTGAGCAAAATAATATGACCGTGGCACAGTACGAAGCTAAGTTTTCCGAGTTGTCTCAGTTTGCGTCCCACTTGGTTGATGATGAGGAGAGAATGACGCGGATGTTTCTAAGAGGTTTAAAACCAGAGATACGTCAATACCTAATTTCTCACAAACTGTGTTTGTATTCAGATGTTGTGAATAGGGCTCAGTTATTGGAGCGCGATAATGAGTCAACCCAACCAAGAGAGAGCAACCGACAAGTCGATAATACCAAAGGGTAGCAATCATCGAAGCGGTGACAACAAACGTGGAGGGAATCAACATGCCAGAAATGATAATCACTTCGGTGGTAATCATGGCCATGACAATAAGAGAGGACATTTTAAGAAGTGGAGATTCAACAAGGATGGAAAGACATCAGCACCAACACCTGTTGTTAAGGAAGGAGAACGACCACCTGGTCGACATGTTACAAATGTGGAGGGAAGGACACATAAGTCCAAACCGCATAATGCACCAAAGCGTGTTATAGTTGTGGAAAGAAAGGTCACCTAGCCCGATTTTGTTGTGCACCAAAGTCAAGTCCAAATTGGGATGGAGGCATCAAAGGGTGTCCTGACAAGACAAAACCGGTAGTTCAAGGGAGAGTGTTTGTCGTAACCTCCCAAAAAGTGAGGAATCCGAACGAGTTGATCACTGGTAAGCTAATCATAAACTCTAGCGAAGTTTATACTTTATTTGATACTGGGTTCTACCTATTCCTTTATTTCTCCTACTTGCGCTCAACGCTTAAATTTGACTCGGAGAAATTAGACTTTGACTTATCTGTTAAAACTCCGTTGGGAGAAACCTTCATTACATCCACGGTTTATAAGTCTTGTTTGATTCAAATCGGTAACCACACGCTACTTCGGCCGATCTTATTTCCTTGAAAATACTTGCATTTGATGTGATTTTAGGGATTGATTGGTTAACTACTCATCATGCTAAAATCGATTATTTTCGTAAGGTTGTTAGATTTCATATTCCTAACTAACATATTATGTGAATTCAAGCAACCAAACCACGAAAATCAATCACTGTCATATCAAGTCATAAAGCTATTCGTTTATTGAAAACGGATGTCAAGCTTTCTTAGCCCATGTCACGGATTTAAATAAAAATACGTCAGATTTGAATGATATTTCTATTGTTAATAAATTTCACACGTATTCCCTCAAGAACTTCCGGCCTACCCCGGAGCGTGAAATTGAATTTTGTATCGACCTTGAATCGCACAAAACCCATTTCCAAAGCCTCATATCGAATGGCTCCTATTGAACTTTAGGAGTTAAAACCCAACTCTGAGAATTGTTAGACATCGGTTTCATTCGTCCCTAAATACGCCTCCTTGGGGTGCTCATGTTCTATTCAGAAAAGAAGAAAGATGGAAGTATGCGACTTTGTATTTATTATCGGGAGTTGAATCATGTCACCATAAAAAATAGGTACCCGTTGCCTCGCATTGATGACCTGTTTGACTAGTTGCAAGGAGCTAAATTCTTTTCAAAGATTGATCTTCATTCTGGATATCATCAGTTGAAGATTAAAACTGATGACATTCCAAAGACTGCTTTTATAACTCGGTACGGGCATTATGAATTCCTAGTCATGTCTTTTGGATTGACTAATGCTCTTGCTGCCTTCATGGATATGATGAATCGAGTATTCAAGGAATATTTGGATCACTTTGTGGTCGTCTTTATTAATGACATCCTCATATACTCTAAAACCCACGAAGACCATGAACAAAACTTGAGGCTAATACTCCAAAATCTTCGTGAAAACAAGCTTTATGCCAAGTTGAAGAAATGTGAGTTCTAGCTTGAGGAAGTTGCATTCCTTGGGCACGTGATATCAAATCATTGAATATCTGTTGACCCGGCAAAGATTGAAGCAATTTAAAGCTGGGAGTAACCAAAGTCAGTAACCAAAGTACGTAGCTTTCTCAGCTTAGCTGGTTATTATCAGAGATTCGTAGAAGAGTTTTCTCGAATTGCTACTCCATTAACTCAGCTGACTCAAAAAGATACAAAATTCGGTTGGAGTGAGGAATGTGAAAAGAGTTTTCAAGAACTCAAGAGGAGACTCATTTCAGCATTTGTTCTGAAAATACCATCTGGCCAGGAGGGATTTGTCATCTACAGTGATGCTTCAGGCAAAGGGTTAGGATGTGTTCTCATGCAACATGGGAAAGTCATAGCCTATGCCTCTTGATAACTCAAAGAATATGAGAGGAATTATCCTACTCATGATCTAGAGTTGGCAGCAGTCATTTTTGCGCTTATGATTTGGAGGCATTACCTGTATGGAGAGAAGGTGGAGATCTATACGGATCATAAAAGCCTCAAATATTTCTTCACTCAAAAGGAACTCAACATGCGGCAACGACGATGGCTTGAGTTGTTGAAAGATTATGATCATACCATCCAATACCATCCTAGAAAAGCGAAAGTAACTGACGCATTGAGTAGAAGATCATATGCGGGTACGAGTGTAATATTGTCAACACAAAGACCCATTTTGCATGACTTAGAAAGGATGGAAATAGAGTTAAAGACTCCAGCGACCCATGTGATGATGGCGAATATAAGAGTGGAACCAACTTTAATCGATAAAGTTAAAGCTGCTCAAGCTACAGACCTGGAGCTGATGCGTATGAGGAAGAAAGTGCAAGAAGGTGCTATTTCAGAAGCAAGAATCGATGAAGAAGGAATACTTCGAGTCAACTCCAGACATTGTGTTCCTAAAGATTTAGACTTGAAGTATAAAATCATGATGGAGGCGCACAACAAACCGTTTGCAATCCATCCTAGGAGTACCAAAATGTATCGTGATCTTCGACATACATTTTGGTGGAGCAATAAGAAGAGAGAGATAGCGGGGTTTATCTCAAGGTGTCTAACTTGTCAACGAGTTATGGAAGAGCATCAAGTGCCAAAAGGTCCATTGCAACCACTTAAAATTCTAGAATGGAAGTGGGAGCACATTACCATGGATTTTGTTACTGGTCTTCCCAAGGTTTCTCAAGGCATAGATGCGATTTGGGTCATTATTGATAGATTAACCAAGTCTACTCATTTCTTACCGATACGAGAAACTTATACACTTGAACGTCTTGCTAGTATGTACATAAACGAGATTGTAAGATTGCATGGTATGCCAGTATCCATAGTTTCTGATCGAGACCCAAGATTCACTTCAAGATTTTGGGTTAGTTTGCAAAAAGCTATGGGCACGGATTTACGATTTAGTTCGGCATATCATCCTCAAACGGATGGGCAGTCGGAAAGGACTATTCAAACACTTGAAGATTTATTAAGACTCTGTGTCCTTGACTTCAAGGGAAGTTAGGACAAGTTCTTACCATTAGTGGAGTTTTCCTACAACAATAGTTATCAAGCAAGTATTGGCATGGCTCCATTTGAGGCGTTATATGGAAGAAAGTGTCGTTCTCCAGTATGTTGGGATGAGGTTGGTGAAGCAATATTGTTGGGACCAGATTTGGTACGTATGACTATAGAAAAGATTAAAACGATCCGATAACGTATAAAAACCTCATAAGATCGACAAAAGAGTTATGATGATATTCATCGAAAAGACATGGAATTCAATATTGGAGATCATGTGTTGTTACGTGTTGCTCCATGGAAAGGAGTTATAAGATTTGGAAAGAGAGGAAAGCTCAATCCTAGGTTCATTGGCCCATTTTTAATCCTTGATCGAGTAGGAACTGTGGCCTATAGACTCGCCTTACAGTCAAGTATGTCTCATGTTCATAACATTTTTCACATATCTATGTTACGTAAATATGTGAAAGACCCGAACCATAGTATTAAATTAGAACCAGACGAGATAGACAAAGATTTAACGTATGAAAAGTTACCTGTTAAAATCTTGGATAAGAAGGATCATATTCTACACTCTAAAGTTATACCTCAAGTCAAAGTTTTATGGAGAAACCACGATGTGAAGGAAATGACCTGGGAGTTAGAATCTGAGATGAAATCAAGGTATCCTCACCTCTTCGACATACCAAGTACGCACCCTAATTTCGAAGACGAAATTTCATAAGAAGGGGAGGTTGTAAGACCCCACCTTTTATGAATAAAGAATAATTTTCTCGAAATATATATTTGAATATTATGGTGTGGATTTGATATAATGTTATAGTTGTGGGTAATATTTACAAATTTTGCAAAATAAGCAAGTGGTTATATAATATTCGATTGGTCTGGGAATATTAGTTTTAAGGGAATATTCATAATGACAATCACACATCATTAGTGGACCCTACAACGGAGTATTGTCGTAGTTAGAAAATGACATAATTATCTTTTATAAAAATAACTATGGAAGTTTTACTGTTAAACCGCTTGAACTACCCTAGAGTAAAAGTACAAAGAATAATACGCGTGGTTGGATAGTAGCACACGGTATTGATTATTAATGCTTACGTGAGAAGTCACTCATTTATACTCAATTATTGCTTCAGTAATTGCTGCATCATATCTCTCATATTATTGATTCATTTATTATCACAGTATCATCTACATAATATGATATATTATTAAATCAATAATTGAGACGACAAAGTTATTCATATTATTAAATTACAATATTTACAATGTCTAGAAGTTTTGTCAAGGAGAGGTTTGGTCATCTAATTGCGCGCCAATAAGGAGAAATCCTTATCGAAAAGCCCCCTCTTTCCTGGGAACGACCTGGTTGTTAAATATTGTGAGTTACAATATTAATGATGAATAAGTTCGTGTTGATTAAAGATGAAATTGATAGTTCCATTGTGTTGGAATTATTAGTGTTAGTGGAAATCGACATTTATTTCGATATTAATTGATGTCTGGAAGTTATACTAACCAATGGGTAATTAACTTGGGATAAATGAGCAATTAATTGCTATTAATTCACATGATTATAACTATTTGTTCACACGTGTGTACTATTGATTCACATTCTTGTACTATTAGGGGAGTTGGTGCAAGATTGATAATACTTGCATGACTAAGTTAAAAATGGAGGTATAGATGGAGGTACTATACTGTAATTCGTATTTTCACATGATTATAACTATTGATTCACATGATTGAACTATTGATTCACATTATTAACTATTAGGGGAGGTGGTGCAAGTTTGATAATACTTGCAGGACTAAATTAAAAATGAAAGAAAAGTTGAAGGTATTGTATTGTAATATTTTGAGCCCCAAAACGTGCAATTATCGAAACTATATTTTCCTATAAATAGAAGCTCATTCTTCCATCATTTCTCACCAATTCACTAAAGCTATATAGCAATTATTATAGAGAGAAATTATAGAGAGAAAGAAGAAGAGAAGTCTGCTACCAAAAAAGGTTTGCACATTGACCCAATGATATGACACTATTAAACGGGTCTGTGAAACCGAGATTCATTTAGGTTCGGGGGCTTGATTATGCAGAGGGAAGGTGTTAGGCACCCCCCGACATCTGTGTTGCCACGGTGATCGACACTTTTCAAGAAACTATTATATGAATGTATGTGTGTGTGGATCAATGTGCAATTATTTAGAAGTAGTGCTATGCCTCATTCGTACCTATATGCAGAGGGTTTAAATTTATATAAAAATTCAATTTTAAACAAGATATATCAATGAGGTTTTATAAAAGAGGTTTTTCAAACCCTGTGCTCAATAGTAATTGAGGCCTTTGATACTTCCATTTTATTATTAGATGTTCAGCTTATTTGCTTTTATTTTTGAGATGCGAGGTATCTTCGAGAAAATAATATACAACAATGTCGAACTCCTCATGGGCATTATAGCCATCCAAGGAAATTCAGACACTGTAAATAATATACAAGCTGCTTACAGGTGAAAATGTCTATCACGGGAACCGAATCTAGATTCAATAGAATGAATATGTGATCACATGATTCCTAGGTTCATATGATACCGCAGTTTATATGAAAAGTAGTAAGCAGTTATATATATAAAAGTTGTAAATATATATATACAGACATGGTCAACCACCATGAAGCAACTCCATGGGGGATCGAAAATGTAAATATATAAAAGCGGTAAATATATATATATATATATATATATATATATATATATATATATATAGATATATATATAGCAGATCAAGTGCATACCCTTATCTTACTCACTCGTGCTCACCCCCCTTTAGCGACGGACCCTAAGAACGGTTTTGATCATACAACAAGTCGTTCATACTTTTAGCGACGGACGGACAACATATAGCGTCATTAAAAGTATGTATTTACGGTTGTATTGTATGGCCGAATAATCGCCACCGTGTCCGCTTGCTAAAGGGGGTGAGCACGGTGAGTAAGATAAGGGTATGACTTGATCCTGACCAGATATATATATATATATATATATATATATATATATATATATATATATACATGATCAACCACCACGAAGCAACTCCATAGGGGATCGTAAAAGTAAATAAAGCAAAGAATGTGATCAATCGCCACTAAATAAACTCTAAGCGGACTAAATGTAAAGCGGTAAGAAAAGGCCTCAAGTAAACTCCAGTTCTAAAAGGCCTCAAGTAAACTGTAAAAATGTAAATATATATATATATATATATATATATATATATATATATATATATAAAAGCAAAGAACGCACTGATATATAAAATCCAGTGCTCATCGTATGTTCGACAACAATTATATATATATAAGTATATATATATTTATAAAAGCAGGTAAACGCTCCGGATATAACATCTAGGCTCATCAGATATGTCTGACAACAGTTATATATATATATATATATAAGCAAGTAAACGCTCGAGACATAAGTGTAGGCTCAATCGAGGCATAACTCGAAAATGTTAGTCCATATATAAATATATACATATATAAGTATATATATACAGACAAATAAAAATCACGGACCGAAGTCCGGGCATACGCACACAACACGACTCTCAATGTGTATAATAGTGTGTGTAAAGATAAAGAGAAAGGCTTTATAGAGTGTGAGAAGGCTTATAGTGGGCTGCCAATGCAGGCTTCTATGACTCTATATGGATAAACACTTAGCTCCCACCAGTAAAAATATAGCTATATGTGAGCTAACAGATGTTTAAAATGAGGAAACACTCAATATGGGGTGTGTACAGTGCAAATTGGATAGGGCTTCCTCGCCTCTTTTTTTTTCTTAAATGGCCACCCAAGCCCTATATTTATAAAGGGTAGCCATAGGTATTTACCCTCGGCACCGCAGATGCACTGTGGTCGCCGCAGATGCATCATTGCCGCCCGGTGCCCCTGCCACGCGTTCCATCGTCTCAAGTACATGCACTGCAGCAATCAGAATGTCCGCTTAAACTTACAGAACTTCAATTCGAGCATCCGAACGAGGTATATAAGACCTTCTTCGGAATGCTTGTGTTGAGAGTTACGCTATAACATGGGATTAGAGGTTGTACGAAGTCAGAAAGAGGGGACCATGCCCATGGTCTTCAAGCTTTAAATTTATCCGGTGTCGCCATGCAATAGTCACCACTTTCGAGTTGGAACTCCTTGGTTCTTGTAGGACATTGTTGTATGTATGTATGTATGAAGTGTTGAGATGATGCGCAGGTGTTGAGGTGGAAAGATGACGTTTTACTCCTCACCAGGGTTATCTCCGGTTTGAGTTGAAAGTAGACGTTGCTCAGGATTACATCTGAGATTGGACTGCTGCAAGTGTTTAAATGCTGCATGGTCATCTGTAAATGTGCCTGTCTGCCCGGTGTTAGCTCTGGGTCTAAGGTATGAGTGCCTCGACAGGAGGTCTGAGATTGAAGCTGATAGCATGCATTTGAAACAAGTATTTTCGGAGTTATCGCTGGAACTGCAACAACATTCCTTGGGGTTATCTCCAAGGACGAAACTCGGGGTTCTCTCCGAGGTTGGAAATGATACTCCCGGGGTGTGTTCCGGGGTTGAGACTGAACTTCCAGTATTATCTGGAATGGATGTGAGCTGTCTTCTAGTGTTATATTCGAAAGATGAATCTGCCCTCCTGCAATGTTAGTAACAGGTGTGCAGAAAATTTTGAGTGTGTACACTTCCCCTTGACAGCTGATCAAGGTTTCTATTTAAATTAAATATTTTAATGTAATAGGATTAGTTAGAATTTTTTGAAGAGTCGGAGATCAAGGAGAAAGGAGCGCTCGAAGACCCGTTTGTAATGGATCCTGGGTTTAAATGTAATAGTTATATTGAAATGTTTGTTCATGCACCCTAGGGTTTGACCTTTTGGTTCACTTGGTGGCTCTAGTTAACCAAACTAGAATAAAAGTCCATAATCAATGCGGGTAGAATATAGTATTCTATATGTGCATGCTAGTATTATATATATTATATATTATGCAAACATGCTTCGCATGTTTAATAATATGACACGTATTTTATATATATATTTGCATGCGCGCTAAACAAGATGAGACTAATAATTACAAATCCCTCAAAGTTTTTATATATTAAGTCTTAAGCGTTCAAAGATATTTAGAATATCGAACGTTGCCTTCTAGCATGATAAAATTAATAGAGTATTAAATATTTAATATGAGTTTGTTGTGTCACCACAAGACAAGTATTAAATATTTAAGATGTTAATTTATCACATTTGATGCTTATAAAAAAAATTGAACAATATTGTTTTGTTGTGTCACCACAAGGACAATATTTTTCTTTTTTGAATATATGGAAGTGCTAGGTTGGACTTAACTTAGATAATTTTCATTCGGATGTGCCACCACTTGATCAAAATAATCTAAGAGGCAAAACATAAGGAGTTACATGATGATGTAATTGACAAGGAGTTGTCTACCTATTTATTTATATATAGTTTGTTGTGTCACCACAAGGCTATATATATTTGAAATGAGATCCTTATTCTCACTAGCAAAAATTTTAATTAAATTTTGCCCAACTATATAAACGAGGGTAATATAGTTTGAAGAAAATAGTGGGAGATACCAATATAAAATAAGACCCAATTTATTTTGGTAATTAATTAAATGAATGTTTGCTAAAATATTGTCTTTTTACATGCAGAATTTTGAAAATGTCACATTCACTAATTTCACTGCGTAGCATACTTGATGCTAACAAACTGACCGAACCAAACTACACGGACTGGTTAAGGAATCTGAGAATTGTTCTCACTGCTGAAAAGATTTCTTATGTCCTAAATTCGGCCGTACCTGTAAAAGTTACAGAGACAGCCTCTGAGGAAGAGATTGCTACTTTTAAACAGTGGCAAGATGATGCATCTGTGGCTCAATGCATCATGCTCGCATCCATGAGTAACGAGCTTCAGCATAAGCATGAAACCATGGATGCTCCTACTATGCTACTGCACCTTCAAGAGTTGTATGGTGAGCAAAGTAGGACTGCTAGATATGAAATATCTAAGGAGCTCTTCCGATCTCGGATGACCGAGAACACTATCGTTGAGACTCATGTCTTAAAGATGATAAATCTGATTGAATGTCTTGGACAGCTTGGGTTTGTCATGGATGGGGAGTTGAGTAAAGATTTAGTCTTGTAGTCACTCTCAGACACCTTCTCACAATTTGTTGTGAATTTTCACATGAATAAGTTAGATGTCAGCTTGCCTGAATTACTTAACATGTTTAAAACTGTTGAAGGTCACTTCCCATCCAAGAAGAACCATGTCTTACTGGTGGATGATTCTTCCAAGAAAAGGAAGAGGCCCAAGGTATCTTCTGAAAAGAAGAAATCCAAGAAGGCTAAGGGAAAGGCGAAAATGAAGGATCAAAAGAATCCTGATCCAGCTAGCAAAGGAATTTGCTTCCATTGCAACAAGCCGGGTCACTGGATGAGGAAGTACAAGGATTATCTTGTGGAACAAAAGTAGAAGAAGCTTAGAGAAACTTCGAATCCTAATCAAGGTTTGTTGATGATTGAAATTAATTTTTTTGAAAGTCAATCTTCTACTTGGGTATTGGATACCGGTTGTGGTTCTCACATATGTAATAATATGCAGGGACTGGTTAGAAGTAGAAAGTTGAGCAAGGATGAGGTCGTCCTACGAGTGGGAAATGGAGCAAAGGTTACTGCATTAGCTGTAGGAACTTATTGTTTAGCACTGCCTACGGGCAAGTTCATTAATTTAAATAATTGTTATTTTGTTCCAAATATCATTAGAAACATTATTTCTATCTCTATATTGGATATGGATGGTTTTAAGATTATAATAAAGAACAACAGTTGTTCTATTTATAATGATAATGTTTTATATGGTGTTGGTAATTTGTTAAATGGACTTTATATACTTGACTTGCATGAAAATATACTTCAAATTGAACAAACTAAGAAAAGGAAAAGAGATGATGTTAATTATACCTTCATGTGGCAATCGTAGACTTCTATTATATTAATGAAACAAGATTATCCAAGTTGCATAAAGATGGGCTCCTAGAGCTATCGAATTATGAATCATATCCAACTTGTGAATCTTGTCTCATGGGAAAAATGACTAAATCTCCATTTAGTGGAAAAGGAGAAAGAGTTACAGAGTTGTTAGCGTTGGTACACACAGATGTATGTGAACCTATGACAACGACTGTACGAGGAGGGTATTATTATTTTATTACATTCACTGACGATCACTCAAGATTTGGATATGTCTATTTAATGAAATACAAATCTGAATCATTTGAAAAGTTCAAAGAGTTCAGAAGTGAAGTAGAGAAGCAAAATGGTAAGACTATTAAGATTCTTTGATCTGATCGAGGAGGAGAATACTTAAGTGGTAAGTTTCTCAATTGTTTCAAAGAAAATGGTATAATCTCACAATGGACTCCACCAGGGACACCACAGATGAATGGTGTATCTGAAAGGAGAAATCGAACATTGTTGGACATGGTTTGATCCATGATGAGCTTTAGCGACCTTCTAGTTTCCTTCTGGGGATATGCCCTGGAATCGTCTACATACCTACTTAACAAGGTACCTACAAAATCCATCCCTAAGACCCCATATGAGTTATGGACAGGGAGGAAACCAAATCTTAAGCATGTTAAGACTTGGGGTTGTCCAGCTTATGTCAAAAAGTTTAAAAACAATAAGCAACAGACTAGATCTGACAAATGTAGATTTGTGGGATACCATAAAGAAACATCGGGGTATTATTTATATCATCCAACTGATCAAAATATATTTGTTGCGACACATGCTGCTTTCTTGGAAAAGGAGTTTATCCTTGAAGGGGTCAGTGGGAATAAGATATATCTTGAAGAGGTTCAAGAACGATAAAATACTACAGATCAAACTGAGGTACCTAACAAAGTAGAGATTCCTTTTGTACCACACCCTATTCGTAAATCTGGAAGAGTACCAAAGATACCTGAGAGGTATGGACTTGTCATAGAGGATGACGATACGCATCATAGATGATGATGATCCATTGAATTATGAACATGCTATAAGTAATAAAGACTTAGAGAAGTGGCAAGAAGCCATGAAATCCGAGCTGGACTCCATGTATGAGAACTAAGTATGGACTTTGGTTTCACCACCTGAAGGCATTAAGCCTATTGGGTGTAAATGGGTCTTCAAAAGAAAGATCGGAGCGCATTTTACAAGGTAGAGACCTATAAGGCCTGACTGGTCGCAAAAGGTTTCAAACAAAGATAAGGAGTTGACTATGACAAAACCTTTTCACCAGTAGCAATGCTCAAGTCCATTCGGATTTTGCCTGCGATTACAGCTTACCATGATTACGAAATCTGGCAGATGGATGTGAAAACGGCCTTCCTCAATGGGAAACCTGAGGAAGATGTGTATATGACACAGCCAGAGGGATTTGTTTCAAAGGTTGGAACAAATCAAGTCTGTAAGCTACAACAATCCATTTATGGATTGAAGCAAGCTTCTCGTAGATGGAACATCCATTTTGATGAGACAATCAAAGAGTTTGATTTTATCAAAAATGAGGATGAACCATGTGTGTACAAGAAGGTTAGTGGGAGCGATTCATTCCTCGTATTATATGTTGATGATATATTACTGATAGAGAATGATATTCCTATTCTATAATCAATTAAAATTTGGTTATCTAAACACTTCTCCATGAAGGACATGGAAGAAACATCCTATATTTTGGGGATAAAGATCTATAGAGATAGATCTAAAAG
This sequence comes from Panax quinquefolius, assembly GCA_020205615.1. Classification (NCBI taxonomy): domain Eukaryota; kingdom Viridiplantae; phylum Streptophyta; class Magnoliopsida; order Apiales; family Araliaceae; genus Panax; species Panax quinquefolius. Next base: position 493,313 of record JAINUW010000482.1, on the reverse strand, counting down.
GATGCTTGGCTTGTCCCAAGGAACGTACATTAACTCGATGCTAAAGAGGTTTAGCATGGAAGATTCCAAAAGAGGTCTCATACCGATGAGCCATGGAATAGATCTCTCCAAGAAACAGGACCCAAAGACACCTGAGGAGAGAGACCGTATGAGTAAGATTCCTTATGCTTCAGCAATAGGATCTATCATGTACGGTATGATATGTACTAGACCAGATGTCACTCATGCACTTAGTGTAACAAGCAGATATCAGTCGAATCCAGGAGAAGAACACTGGAAGGCATTGAAAAATATCCTAAAGTACTTAAGAAGAACTAAGGATGTATATCTTATCTGCGGTGGGTCTGAATTGAAACTGGAGGGCTTCATAGACTCAAGTTTTCAAATAGACCAAGATGACAGTAAATCCATTTTGGGGTATGTGTTTACCTTAAACGGTGGCGCAGTGAGTTGGAAGAGTTCCAAACAACAAATAGTTGTTGATTCAAAGGATGAGGCATAAAGACATAGCTACAAGTGAAGATGCAAAGGAAGCTGTTTGGATGAAGAAGTTCATTACCAAACTTGGTGTGGTTCCTAGCATTACAGACCAAAGGCCTTTATTCTCGTGACAACATTGGAGTCATTATACAAAGCTAAGGAACCTGTGTCTCATCGTAAATCCAAACACGTGTCATGCATGATTTCATTTGATCGTAGAGATCATTGAAAGAGGAGACGCCACCCCAGCGCGTGTGGACTCTTAAGACAATATTGCAGATCTATTTACTAAAGTGTTAACACAACAGCAGTTTAATCGTCACTTAGAGAAGATGGGTATGAGATAGCACGACGATTGGCTTTAGTGCAAGTGGGAGATTGAAAGTAGTATGCATACAAGCCAATCAAGTATGATGATAAAGCATATACTTTGTAATCAATCTTATTTGTTTATTAATAAAATAATTATATATTAAAGGCATTTATTATCTACATGGTGCTGTTTTAATAATATGTGATAAACCCATAGTTTTAAGCAATGCTTTTAGAATCATGATGAGATCATGCTAATGAGATCTAAATTCTTAGATAGCTTAAAACTAAAATGTTCCTAATCAATGGATTACTAAAAATGGGATTAGTGAGTCCGGGTAGATTGATACATACGTTGCTTGCTCATTGGATGAGGATGATTGATCTCATGATCATTTGTGTGGAGACACTAAAGCAAGTATGTAGGTGCTTATTAGAGAATAAGTTCACTGAACGTGACTCGCTAAGGAATACCTAATGGAGTTTTACTTGCTCATCAATAGAATTCTCAGTAGTGATAGTAGTACAAATGATCCTTAGACTTGAGATCATCATATTATCTTATATATAATGAATTACACTTTGACTTATTCCTTAAGACTCTTAGAGTATATCAAAGGGTATGCTTGGGTGTAATAAGTTATATATGAAGATAGTGAATAATCAATAAAGAATCTACCTCTTCTAGTAAAAGAAGAGACATGTCCTATGTGATTCGATAAATGACAACCCAGGAATCCTTGGCCAAAGTGGAATGAAATTAGAAAGTAGTTTCTAATTTGCATTCATTAGGAGTTGTGCATTTAGGAATCAAAATACATATAATTAAATAAAATAAGACTTAACAGTAATTCTATGTCTTATATTTAATTGGGACATCAGTATGGTGGAAGGATTGAATTGTACTTGTAACTATTAACTCAAAGGTTCTTTTTTATGATTAATGTTGAAATCTATATTATCCGAAAAGTCATTGATCGCTAGGGAGGCTTATCCCTATTGTAGAATAAATTTTATTTATTTAAATAAATTAATCGTTTAATTTATTTATTTAAATAAGATTACAATTATTCTTATTGATTTATTCACAACCTATTAATATGGAGAACCTAAAGGGTCACACCATAAAAAAGGAAGAATAATTATTTAAGAAGTTAATGTCATAATCGTAATAATATAGTTAAGTATATTTAATTTAATCTATGGTGATAGAATAAATTAAATAGCTTAATATTTATTATTTAATATTTTGAAATATTAAATATAAATTAATAAGAGGAGTCTTATTAATATTATTATAATTATTATTATTTTAATTTCTAAAAGAGTTTAGGAATTAATTTAATATAAGTACTTTCATTTATTCCTAATAGGATTAGGATGGAAAATTAGTTAAATGAGTTTAATTAATTATCCCTAACAGGATTACAGAGCCCATTTAATTAAAAGAGTTTAATTAAATAAATAATACCTTATTTTAATAGGGATACCTAATCTTTATAAGAGGAGTCTTATATCAGATATCAAAAATATATGCGCAATTCTAATAGTTGGAGAGTACGCCCCTTTTTCTATAAATATAGGAAAAACTAGGGTTTGAGCCAATACACCCTTCTTCTTAAAAATTGTTCTCCCTTGGTAGATCACCTCTAGAGGCCATACACTTGGGTGGCTAACATTGATCAAAGGAAGGAATCTACCTAGAGATTCAAGGAGATCGCAGAGAAGTAGGAGGTGAACTTGTACCTGTGGAAGCTCGTATCTACAAAGGTATGATTCCATAACTTCTTATTCTTTGTTTTAATTAATAATATACATAAAGGATGATCCGGGTAATTGGTTTGTGAAAAATTTTAAAATCTAATTTTATTTTGCTTCCGCTATTTTTGCAATTTGATTGCTACTTTGATTTTCACAAAACCTAACACCTTCCATCAGCAAAATCCAAGTGGAAATGGTTTCAATACAAGCAAGACTTGTGCTTACCATTCTGGAGCTCCAGGCCACGATACTCAAGAATTTTGGGCCCTTAAACATAAAATCCAAGAGTTAATTGACTGTGGTGAGATCATGGTGACCAAGCCCGAGCAACCATATGTTCAAGACAACCCTCTTCCTCAACACCAGAAAGAGGAGGTTAACATGATCAATAGTTGCAGTGGAGAGAGCTCTATGTACCTCAAATATGTTGGGGGTTCTTCTCAAACCAACAAGGATAATGTTGACAAATGGAATTATTCAGAGTTTCAGTTCATGATGGAACAAGAGTTAAAGTCTCTTGGAGAACAAGTCAATCAACTGGCAGAACTGGTGATTCATCAACACCAAGTCATACGACAGTTGTTCAGTCAGGAGCATGCCAGCCTCCTTTCTCTTATCACAAATGCTACCCCACTTACCCAAGAAAGTGAATCCTTAGAGGAAAAGCTTTCCAAAAAAGTAAGAGCTAAAGCCCATCGGGATTTTGCCAACAAAAGGGAATTCACCTATTTAGGCTAACCGATGGAAGAAATATTGCAGATGCTGATTAATGATGGAAAAATCATAGCACTACTACCTCCAGTCAATCTATGCTCAAAATGATTTGATGCTACTAGAGTATGTCAATACCACTCCCACTCTCGTGGTCATAACACTGAGGAATATTGGGTACTCCGCCATCTTATCCAAAACATGATTAACAACGGTGACCTATAAATGGCAAACGATGACGCTGTATCACATGAGAGTAGGAACATATTTCCTCCAGGATGGAAGGAAGTCGTAGAAGTTATATTCTCTGAGGGAGATTTGGTTGCCACATCATTTACAATTCAACCAATCAAGCTCAAAGGAGTTAAAAACCCTTTGAAAATGGTTGCACCAAAGCCAATCATATTTCCATTTAAGCCACAATATCATATCACCAGGCATAAAAAAGTCCCATGGAATTATGGAGAGGCTGAAGGATCAACATCAAACACAACTGCTGTAGTGTCTAACGAAAATTCACTATATCTCCCTCAACGAGAGATGAAGCCTATTATCAGATCTAAAGGGAAAGTGCCCAGGGAGAAGATTGAAAAATTCCTCCGCAACATGGGATAAAATGAAACCAAGGTGGTTCAAAGCTTGAAAGAAGCTCCACAATTGATCTATACTCTGGACTTGGTTTTCTGTTCAGAAGATCACTGGAGGGTCTTATTGAAAATATTAGAAGAAGCCCACTTGCCAAAGACAATGTATGTTGAAAACTTTCATCATCTGGTAGATCACATCTTTAATAGTAATGTTATATCCTTCACTGATGATGATATACCTCCTGAAGGGACAGGTCATTTTAAGTCATTGCACATAGCGGTGTTGTCTTCCAGATATGTGGTCGGAGGAGTACTAATAGATGGATGATTATCCCTAAAAATCTGCCCCTATACCACATTAGAGAAAATGAACATCAATCTCAACATGATTTGAACCAACCATACAATCATCAAAGTTTTTGATGGATTTCGGTGAAATTCTACCGGAGAGATTAAATTACCAGTGGAAATTGGTCCACATACATTCTACATATCATTTCAAGTGCTAAAAATCACTATAGGATATAACTTACTATTGGGAAGACCTTGGATCTATATGGCGGGAGCCGTCCCATCCACTCTTCATCAACAGCTTAAGTATATCATCAACAATAATCTGGTCACTGTTAATGCTGAGCCAGAGTATCTTGTCCAAAGTGATATACCTCTCATCAGTTTCAATACAGAAGTTGAGTTTGTCAGCTTCCAAGACCTTGAGGTGAGTAACACTCACTACCAACCCATTGGGCCTCTAGCTTTGAAACCCAGAGTTTCTGCCAAAGTAATGTCGGCAACTCAAGAAATGATATCCTTAGGTTTCCAACCTGGACAAGGGTTAGGAAAGAATCAATAGGGAATCAAATGCCCAATTCAAGTTCCTAGCAAGACAGAGACATCTGGACTAGGCTACTCCTCCTGGTTCAAATATAGAACCAAAGACAAGTATACACCTTTCCTTTCATCTACAAGCTTTTTGCCTAAACCGACAACATCGATTCTCAGATGGCCTTCACCAAGGTTCCTGCCTCTGTGGTAGCTATGTTATTTCCTAAGCTGATACCGATTAAAGGAAAGGAAGTCTTGATTCTAGACCCAAACATAGAGGAAGGGAATCAGGTATAAACAAAACATTAAGAGGCGGTTATCGAAGATGTACTTCCTGGCACATACTGAGGGTATGAACAAGGATATCTTAGATGATGACTGCTTAGAAATCATGGTCATCATTCAAGCGAAGGAGGAAGATAACAACCCCTTCATCACAACTGTCCACTAAGACTTAACCCTTGACAATTGGAGCACCACTCCTTGTATTTGCCGAAAAGTATAAAAAGGGTAAAAACTCCCTCTGTCCCGATAGATAACAATAATTGCTTACTTTTGTTGCATAGTATTAGCAATTGTTTTTGTTATTTCATGCTAACACTCTGTATGATTAAACAGTTTCATATATAAAGTGAAAGCATTTTGTTTCAGGACTCTAAAGTTAGATGTGCCTAAATTTTCTGATGGAATGCATATTCTTCAATAGGACTACAACTTTGATGTAAAGTTGGACTCTGACTTGATGGAGATTAAAAGCACTATAAGGTGCCTCAGGAGATCAAAGAATGGGTCGAAGATAAACCCAAGCCAAATCTTGATCCAACCACCTCTTTTAACCTCAGAACCTCAGAAAAACCCCAAATAAATCCAGATTGGTACATACCTTACTCCAAGACAAAGGAATAACATGGTTACTCTATTGACACAATTCTAGAATTTGTTTGCATGGTCTCATGAAGACATGGTCAGTTTGTCCACTTACATCGTCATTCATCGCCTTTCCATCAGAGAGGATTCAAGCCAGTCAGATAGAAAATCAGGCGATTAAAACCTGAGTGGAGTTTGAAAGTCAAAGAAGAATTTTGAAATAATTTTAAGCCGGCATCATCATGGTATTAACATACCCTGAGTGGCTATCCAATATAGTCCTCGTGCCTAAACCTAGAGGGAAGGTGCGTGTGACATCCCCAAATTTGGGTACTATTCACCACGAACCTGGTACATCATTTTTATAACTACTGTGAAAGATATAAATATAAATTGTTTATACAAATACCTTTACACATACTCCCCAAGGTCGATAACCTTAATTTAATACATAAAGTCATATCCTACAGGACTTATAATGTTATTTGCCTCCTATATTATTACACTTTTAACTGTAAAATAATCTAATCCTAGAACTTGTCTTTGTCTTTGCCTGCATCCGAAGTTTCGTCTTAATCTAAAATGTTTATCATGATATAGCAAGGGTGAACAACAAGTTTGCCAAACAAGTTTAAGTTCAAAGAAAGATATATCATGATTGAAAAGAATAATAAGATGACAAACTTTTAACAATATAATAATTATGAAAGAACATGAATCAATTTTCATAACTGAATGACCGAGTCAATAATAATGAATGGCCAACAATGAACATGAATAATTTAACTGAACCAAATGGTAATGAAGGTGATCATTAATCATATGCAATATGCACAACGTTCGAATCAATAATCAAAGATGTGATATAATTAACAATGATTAACCATAAGCATGCTTTGAAATAATAACTCAAGTTTGAGTTTGAGAACTTGCACAACAAAAGTACAAGAACTTGCATGTATCATCGACTGCTGTTACACAATATATTTTAGCTGATGTTGAAAGACCTATTATTGATAATATCGATCGCTCAATTAGAATAATTTCATCACATATAAAACTTTTAATTACAGTTATAATATAACTTAAACACATAAGCACATATTCCTAATAGTCACTAAAACACATAAGACTCGGTATGAAGTCAAACTATTTCAGTTTGAGTTGAGTTCAATACTATTTCGACATCTCGATTGTCTAATCAGATAACTATCGAGCCTATTTTCAATAAGACTCTACTTAACTGCTTCAATATTATTTTAGATAAGTTAATTACTAGTCAAAACATTTTTCAAAAGCTCATAATAATTTTCAAGTAATTATGATCATTTATAATGATTTTTAATCATTATTATCCTTTTAAATGATTTAAATATCAGATAATTCCATTATCATTAATATTTAATAAATTTCAAATATTTATGAAATCCATGTCAAAATATTATAAGTTATTTATAATATCTCAAAGTAGTTTTAATACCTTAATATCGCTTTAAATGATTTTAAAATATTTAAAACCATTATTAATTAGTCGCCATTAATATTAAAATATTAATGTATTTCATGACAAAATACTAAAAGTTATATATTATAACTTAAAACATTTTTAAAACGCTTTTAAATCATTTTTATATGATTTTTAAAACATTAAAACCATTTTCCATAATTTATTTAATACAATTATTAAATAAATTTATTATCATTAATATTAAATTATTAATGAAATTCATCCCAAAATATTAAAAGTCATTCAAAATAACTTAAAATATTTTCTAACACTTTAATATATTTTCAAATGATTTTTAAAATATTAAAATCATTTTTAAGTAATTTATTTAATATAATTATTAAATAAATTTAATATCATTAATATTTAAATAAATTAAAATATTTATGAAATATATCTCAAATTATTAAAAGTTAATTTTTATACCATCAAATAATTTTTAAAAATTAATTATGAATTTTTCATAATTATTTTCCATTTTATTCTAATTATTTAAATTAAATAATTCATTTTTAATAAAACTGTCGCCAAAGGGGTCTATCACGACAAAACTATCGCTATAGGTGTTTTTGATCCTTCAAGAACATTGATGTTCAGTGCCTAGGTGCCTAGTTTGACCACTTCTAATTTTATGTTCATGATGCTTTCTGGGCATGAAAGTGTACTAGCTATGTAATATTGATGTAATACTACATGCACAAACCAATTGCAGGGTCAAACTATATCATATGAAGAAGTTATAAGCCATCAAAAATCATGTTAGAGCTGTTCTTTAGTTTCTGGGTTGCCCAGAAACTTAGACAATGTCAAGGGTCCCTTTTTAAGCCTTAATAACTTGGATTATGGTTTGTTAGTGTGTTAAAGTGTCGTAGTTATGTAGTATGTATGTCAAGGTACAAAAATAATACACTTTTGTAGCTTAACAACATCATAGAAGCAAGATCTGGCTTAGTAAAAGTACCAACCAGAAACTGTTCTTGAGAAATCTGGATTTTCCAAAAACTCAACCCAGGTAGTTGGTCAACCCAGTCCTGTTAGGTGTTCTAGTGTCATGGTTTGGTAGTTCATATGTCAGACTACAAAAGTTATACACTTACATGGCCTAACAACTTAACAATTGCAAGATCTAAGGCCTGAAAAATCATGTTTGACCATGAATAGCTTATCATCTAGAACTGCTATGGACTTGATTCATGTCGACGTCGGGATTTTTATTTGTCCCTTTTCTGTTCTTGTTCTTTGGTGTTCTCATGTTATGTGAGATTTGTTTGAAAAAATAAGTAAAAAAGGTCCGACATGTATATGTCGATGATTTGACTGTAAGAGTCGCCAGTTGGTGTTTCTAACTGGTTGCACCAACGCAACCGAGAAAAGGTTTGCATATTGACCCAGTGATATGACACTGCTAAACGAGTCTGTGAAACTGACATTCATTTGGGTTCGGGGGCTTGATTATGCGGAGGGAAGGTGTTAGGCACCCCCCGACATCCATGTTACCACGGTGACCGCCACTTTTCAAGAAACTATTATATGAATGTGTGTGTGTGTGTGTGTGTGGATCAATGTGTAATTTATTTGGAAGTAGTGCTAGACCTCGTTCGCTCCTATATACAAAGGGTTTGAATTTGTATGACAAATTCAGTTTTCAACATGATATAGCAGTGAGGTTTTGTAAAAGAGGTTTTTTCAAACCCTGTGCTCAATAGTAATTGAGACATTTTCATACTTCCTTTTTATTATTAAATGTTCGGCTTGATTTCTTTTATTTTCGAGATGCGAAGCATCTTCGAGAAAATAATATATAGCAGTGCCGAATTCCTCATGGACATTAAATCCATCTAAGGAAATTCAAACACTGTGAATAATTTTCAAGCTGCTTACAGCTGAAATGTCCATCACGAGAATCGAATCTAGATTCAGTGGACTGAATCTGTGATCACACGATTCCTAGGCTCACATGATGCCGCAGTTTATATGAAAAGCGTAAGCAGTTATATATATAAAAACTGTAAATATATATATATACAAACATGATCAGCCACCACGATGCACCTCCACGGGGGATCAGAAATGTAAATATATAAAAGCGGTGAATATATATATATATATATATATATATATATATCTGATCAACCACCACGAAGCACCTCCATGGGGGATCTGAAAGGTAAATAAAGTAATAAATGCGATCAACTGCCACGAAGTAAACTCCAAAGTGGACTAATGTAAATAAAAAGTAGTAAAAGGCCAACAAGTAAACTCCAAATGAAATAAATATAAATATATATATATATATATATATATATATATATATATATAAGTGATAAACGCACAGGATATTTCTCAATCCCGGCTCGGTTTATCATTTCATAGATTTGTCTCTCTACATATATATGAAAGCAGTAAATGCACCGGATGTAAAATTCAGGCTCATCGGACATAATCCGACAATAGTTCATATATATATATATATAAGCAAGTAATCGCTCCAGACATAAGTCTAGCTCAATCGAGGCATAACTCGATAATGTTAGTCCATATATATAAATATATACATATATAAGTATATATATACAGACAGAAATGAAAACCACAGACAGAAGTCTTGGCATACACACACCACACGACTCTCAATGTGAAAAATAATGTGTGCAAAGATGAAGAGAAAGGCTTTATAGAGTGTAAGAAGGCTTACAGTGGGCTGCCAAAGAAGACTTATATGATTCTAAGTGGATGAACACTCGACTCCTATCGGTAAAAATATAGCTATATGTGAGCTAACAAGTGCTTAAAATGACAAAACACTCAATATAGGGGGTGTACAGAGAAAATTTGATAGGGCTTCCTTGCCTTTTTTTTCTTGAATTATGGCCACCCCAAGCTCTATATTTATAAAGCTGGTGGCCGCAGGTGTACCTGCGGTAGCCACAGATGCATCACGGGGTGCCCGGGGTGCCCTGCTCTGCAGTCCCCGCCATCTCAAAGCACGCTCACTGCGTGCAGCACCGTGATGTCCGTCAACTTGCGTAACATCAATCTGAGCATCCGATTGAGGTGTATAAGACCTTTTTTGGACCGTCGTTGTCGAGAGTTACGCAATGACATGGGATTAGAGGTTATACAGAGTCAGGAAGAGGGGACCATGCCCATGGTCTTCAAGCTTCAAATTCTATCCGTTGTGTTGCCATGCGTAATAGTCACTCGGGATTGTAACTCCTTGGCTCTTGTGGGACATTGTTGTGTAGAAATGTATATATGAGATGTTGAGATGGCGCAATGTGGTTGGGGTGGCAAGATGACAATTTTACCCCTCACCGGGCTTATCTCCAGTTTAGGCTGATAAAACAGACGTTGCTCAGGTTTATCTCTGAGATTGGACTGCAGCAAGTGTTTGAATTCCTCAGGGTCATCTTTAAGTGTGCCTGTCCTCCTGACGTTATCTCTGGGTCTTTGGAGTGACTGCCTCGACGGGAGTTCCGAGGTTGAAGCTGATTGCATGCATTTGAAACAAACATTTCTAGGGTTATTGCCAGAACTGTAACGACATTCCTTGGGGTTATCTCCAAGGATGAAACTCGAGGTTATCTCCGAGGTTGGAATTGATTCTCGCGGTGTGTGTTCCAGGGTTGAGACTGAACTTTCGGTGGTATCCAGAATGTATATGAGATGTCTTCCAGGGTTATCTCTGAAAGACGAATCGCCTCCCCGCAATGTTAAGTAATAAAAAGTAAAATTTGAGTGTCTACAGATGCCCCTCTTTATCATATTCATGCAATGCAAGGCATGGATAGGATAAAGAATCCTAGACACTTGAAATGCAACAAGATAAACATGATGCCATGTGCAGCAACATGATGTAAATGCATGATGCATGTGTTTTGTTGGATTATTTTCCAACATGATGGGATGATTGCCGGTTCCCTGTTAATCCTGCCGGGGATGACAATCAGTGATGTCCTGGACGTGTGATCTAAGTCTTCTAGGATGTTAACGTTGGGGTTATCACCAAAGTCTTGAATCCTTGATACAAACTTTACTCTAAAGATGTGTCTCTCGTATGCAAGAGATCTGTGGGGATAAAGCTTTGTCTGTTTGAGGATGTGTATAACATATTCCATCACCGGTCCTCTTCGATGAGGATGGTCTTCCCTGGTTTGTGTCACTAACATATACCACGGTCCTATTGGAGTTACTACCAACAATATGTATTGTCAGGGCTGCCTGACCTTCGTTGATGTGTGTATCACCGGATAGATCCCTGTTAGGTAAACTGTCAAGGCTACTTGACCTTCATTGATGTGCGTATCAACGGATAGACACGCATTGTAACCCCCACCGGGTATTCGTTCATAGACGAATAATGCGTTATAACCCCCGCCGGGGAAGGTTATCAATGAATAAAATCTGCGTTATGACCCCCGCAGGGGAAGGTTATCAATGAATGAAATCTGCATTGTGACCTTGTATTTGGCGGCATCAGATCTATGTGAGGCATTGCCGAGTATGATTTGCAAAAGCTGAGATCATCGGTATAGTGTACCTTGCATTTAGGTGAATACCAATGAGTGATATGTAAAGCCATAATTTGACTTGTGACAACCAGGATTTGAGGCTATTCTGCTCAGTTGTGTAGCATTTTTATTCCTGATTTGGCCTTTTTAGTTTGTGAGACCTCCTTTGCAAATCAAACTAAACTAAGATATAGGGGTGGGACCCATGTAGGGGAGTCATAGGTACACCTGCAGTAGCCGCAGATGGACCTGCGGCTAACCGTGAGTATTAAAAAGCTGCAGGTTGCTTTCATAAGTCATTTTTAAGTGGCGCCACGAAGGAAATCCGAGAGCTCTTCTTCAGATCTGACTGAGTTCGAGCGACTTTCTAAAAATTCTACCACCATACAAGTGTTCTACACTGTCTTGGTAACATATGCATGTATTCTTTTCCAGATTTTATCCATTGAAAAATGACTTATCACATGAAATGCATCTAAACACATAGTAGTGAATATGTATGCTGATATGACTTTATAAAAAATATTCAACATAGTAGATGTTAGTATTAAACCATGCTGAACATAATGATGTGAAAAAATTTGACTTTTAAAACAGTCAAATTGGCACCTTTTACTGTCATTTCTTATCCTACTTGAGGACAAATGAGTAAAGGTAGAAAAACAAAATAATTCTGGTAATTAGACTACACTTATAAATTTTTTTACTATGATGTATTAATGCATGTAGGATGTATATGACTGTGTGCAAGTGTGCTACTGAATGGCCACCTAGTCATGCCTATGTGAATGTGGATAGTCCTATTTACAAAGGGGACTACGTCAAAAAATTTCCAAAATATAGGCATTGGGTAGTCATGTATTTTTAACTCTACTGTAGACGTATGTTAAAATAATACGCATGCATGTAGTCATAAAATGAATTTTGAAAAGCTCCAGATTAAACATTTCCACACCCCTTGTGGGGTGATTTGAAGACTTATTGTCCAGATATTATGGATCTAGATCAGCCGAGTAGTTCATGCAGGACCACTCCTGGTGTATGGAGGAGGGCTTCCTAAGTGCCTCAACCCCATTCTGTTAGATAGCCTCGTCGTTTGGTGGAGGCGGTGATACGTCCAGTCCAAGTTATGCCGGACGTCGAGGACGAGGAGGATGATGTTCCGGTTGCGGATGCCGCTCCTGCTGCATCTATTCCTTTTAGGAATTTGCCAGACATTCAGGTAGTGAACCCAAAGCTTCTGGGCGATTTGAGTTGACACCCTTCAATTTACCTGCATGTAAATGAGGTATAAAGTTAGATCTTAATCTTCCTTCTTTCCTATTGATGATGAGTAAAGGATTCTGATGTTGATCTGCATTTGGTGTAGGTTCCCGCTTTTAAATGTACTCGGGGAATCGGTTCAAAGATCCACTCTATGTATCAGGCTCTACATGATGACTATAGAGTGATTGTACATGGCTGGGGATTTGAGGCGTTCTTTTCCATCCTTCCCCGCTGTTGTCCCTGGGGTTACCTCAGGGAATTGTCTCGAGCTGGTTTCACTGCACTCAGTCACCCATTCACGGATCGTGAGGTGATGATGATGCCGATGGATTGGTGGTTTATCACAGGTATGGAGTTTGGAGGGGTACCGGTGTCTTGTATGCGCGGATATTAACCCTACTGCCGTCAGATTCTTGCTAGGAGTTCCGGTGGAGGCGCTCAAGGGCAGGACTATACGTGCGGGTCCTTTGAGCGTAGATGCTATGAATGGGCTGTTGAGTGAGCCTATACCCGATGATGTGAGTGTCAGGGATCACATTCTTTGGTGATTATTCCTGATGATCATTAGGGGTTGCTTCATAGTAGATAACTCTTCTACGGTGTCCTTCGCTTTGATCAGCGCCACTCAACACGTGGACTGTATCAGAGAGTATGATTGGGGTTCCTACACCTTCGCCTATTTCCTCAGGGGAATGTGTATGCACTTGCAGAGCTTAACCGAGGCTTGGTTAGGATTCTACTTGTTTCTGCTGGTGAGTATTTCACTTATCTTTTCCCATATATAGGTTAAGAGTGTTAACTGGCAGCAGATGTTTGTCTTTACATTGACAGTTCTGGCCTATGAGAGGCTCCCATGTTTGCATCCTGTGAGTGTGTTAGGCTTAGATACCTATCCACGAGGACAGAGATGGCATCATTCCATACTAGTGGAGGTCTCTGTTGTGGAGGGTTTCACTCATTGCCGCCTACAGCTGGAGTTGTTGACAGCGGATGTCATCACGTGGATTCCCTATTCAGGGGAGCATTTGAGCATTGGATTTGAGGATGGGTACCCGACTGGTGTCGAGCACGTGATTTCCACCCATAGAATTCCTCTCTTCATAGATGGAATATGAGAACTCTACTTAGGAGAGCGTGCTATCAGGAGCACCACAGGAGAGATTCGTATACCGATCATGCCTCCTGCCAGGCGTTATTGGCCTGTTTCACAGTCGCCCGTCATTGATATCCCATTGTTGGGTGTTGACGGTTTTACATTATCAGAGGGCCCCTACACTTAGGAGATATTCCAGCAATGGTGGTTCCCTCATACCATTGGAGCCCAGACCCGTGCCACTCAGTTCATGGGGGATATGGTTCCAGGATCCGTGATGATGACGGATTGGCTGGCCTGTGTCCGAGATCCGACTCATTTGACACAGATTGACAGTTTGACCTGGCAATTGGACCGAGCACATTTCTTTATCCGACACTTGGGCGTAGATCCTTCGAGGTAGATACTTTTGGTCCTTCCAAACTCGGCGGCTGGACCCTCGTGTGACCCATATGGCTTTACCTAAGAAGATCCTCCTTTATATAGGCCTGACATCCCTGTGGATAGAGATCCAGTGACTCAAGAGGAGTTACATCAGGTGGACAGGATTGATGATGTAGACATTGACACCATTATCTTATTCTGATGTATATTCTCATTATCTCTTTTGATAGGCCTCTGTTAGACATTGGGTAGCTTAGCCCCATTCTCGCTATATCTTTTGATAATCCTCTGTTAGTTGTAGGGCAGTTTTGCCCCATTTCCCTGTATTTTAGCTGTACAGAGATGTATTAGATGATGATATACTTAGGAACGTATGTATAGTTTTCCATTCCCTATATCATATTGCCATCTATTGTATCATGCATGTTATTATGCTATGCATAAGTATGTATATCCAGAGATATTCAATATTGACCCCTGGATGGTTTTATGACACGACCCGTACAGATGTCTTCTTCGATAGTTAGCCGGATTGATCATACCCCACCATTATTGGTGGCATCCGTATCGATCGTGGTATGATAGTATATCACCATCGAATGTGGTAATCAGAGATCACCGTTGCAAGATACTACTATGACCCTCTTGATGTTTCAGGTTCCTGCAGGATTCGTGGAAGGCATGCTGGAGCACTGGGTATCGGCGAGGCAGGTTTTTTGATTTAGGACCCAGAAGTTGACTCCTACTCTGGAGGTGTATGCATGTTTGTCAATGCTGCCACTAGACAGACGTTACGTGCATATGATAATTGGAGACATGACTAGATACTTCATGACCCTCACTAGATTGAGGCATAGGGTGGTGCAGGATGAGATCACATCTGGCCACGTGATATCCTAACATTTTTTTATTTGATAGATTTGGCTCGGAAGATAGTTATACACGGCATTCTGTGGATTTCACCACACCAGAGGATCATCAAGTTTGGCGAGTGGATGTATCTTGCTATTGACATACATCGTCGAATGTCTACATGCCACGGTACATGGATGAGTTAGATATAGGAGTTATCATGACAGTGAGAACTCTCAAGGAGGGTCACACCATCATACCGATGATTATAGCAGAGACTCTAAGGTCGGCCACATACTGCTACACTTATCTGACGGGAGTGTTTACAGGCAGCTCGGTCATGTTGTATGTGTGGTTTATGTCACACTTGAGACCAATTGGCACTTTCAGATAACATGGGTATTTTTTCACCCATGATATAGCCATGTCGTACTCCTTTCAGCCTGCAGAGTGTATAGATGTTGTATCAGAGATCTGTTTGATATAAGGCTCAGCTTACCCTACAGCTTTATCACTCATGCTCTGGGCATGGATTATCTCCCTGTAGCTGGTTTAAGGGGCATGATTACTTACCACCCACTAGTCGTGATGTGTCAGTTTGAGCAGTTCTAGGATTTTCATCCTTTTTATGGGGGCATTAAGTCAGCGCTTCACTTCTCGCCATTTATCAGCAGAGGATAGATCTAGGTTGTATGCATGTTGGGATCAACGTGAGCTAGCTGAGTTTTGCGTCAGCCATCTGGGTTTTTCTGTAGAGTATTCCGCATGGATGGAGACAGAGACTGCATCAGTTGCGGTAGTATCCACAGTGCAGGGGACTGATTTCGACAATGAAGAGCCTATTGAAGAGACTGGTATTCCCATCGATGAGGATTTGACTACTGGGTTACCAATATTTGTGATGGATTCTCCCACTACAAGTGCTACTGTGATTCAGCATTCAGCACAATATTTGGAGCAGAGTCTACATCTAATGACCTTTGAGAGAGATCAGGCTAGGGCCTTGATGTTGATATCTCTTGATGGGAGAGACACAGCTCTAATGGAGAGAGACGAGGCCATATCAGCCAGAGATGCATTGATTGTAGAGCGGGATGCTGCCCTATCTGCCCTGGATATAGACGTCACAAATAGTACTTTAGTGAGATCCCTTACGACTGGCATCCTTGTCGATATGAGTGCATACATTGATGAGCATCATGCCACTATGCAGTTAGCCTCAGATCTGCTAGCTCGTGTAGATACCACTGGGCAGGAGCTTGCAGTGTTACCTCCTGTGAGAGCCCCAAATCCGGGTCCTAAATCACCACAGATCTGGTACAATCATTCTATAACTATTTCGAAAGATATAAACATAAATTGTTTATACAATACACTTTACACATTTTTCCCAAAGGTCGAGTAACCTTAACTTATACACAATTCATTATCCTATCTGACATACAAAGATATTATCATACATTATTGTTACCAATCTATCTGCACATTTAAACTAAAGTTGGAACTGTCTTTAACCTTTCTTTGTATCCGACGTATTCGCCTTAATCTGCAATGTTTTATCATGATATAGCAAGGGTGATCATAAGTTTGCCCAACAAGTTTAAGTATATTTGAGGATATATCATGATTGAAAGAATTGGAATAATAAGCTAGCTATAATTCAACAATATAGTTGTGAATTTAGCACGAACAAACTTTTGACTGAACAAACATTGGACATGAACATATATATATATATATATATATATATATATATATATATATATATATATATGAACCGAATGATAATGAAGGTGATCAGCCTTTCATACCTGATACATGCAATACGCACAGAGTGCAATTTAATTGTTCTTAGACATGGCAACCAGAAATGATTAACCACAAACATATTTAAATAAACAACTCGAGGTCGAGTCAAGATAACTTGCACAATAATTAAGAGTTCAAGTTTAGTAACTTGCATGTTCGATCGATTATTGTTACGCAGTTTACAACGCTTTATCCGAAGACCTAATATTAGTAATATAGATATCTAATATTAGAATAATATCATCATAGTATAATATTGTTATATATATATATATATATAATTATAACATAATCCTAAACACATAACACATAACCCTATTAGTCCACAAACTACCTAAGACTCGGTATTAAGTTAAACTATTACAGTTTGAGTTGAACCTGACTTAATTCTAACATCCTGACGGCCTAGTCGTACAATTCTCGAGTTTAAGTTCAATTAAACTCTGCCTAAACACTTAACAATTAACTTAGATACTTATATTATCAGTCAAAATAATTTTCATAGGCTTGTAATAATTTTCAGATAATTATTACCATTTATCATAAGTTTTGAATCATTAATATCGTATTTATATAATATAAATACCACATAATTCCTTAATCATTAATATTTATTTAATATTAAATATTAATGAAAATTATAACATAATATTATAATATATTTTTAATATTACAAAGTATTTTTAATACCTTAAAATCATATTTATATGAATTTTAAACAATTATATTAATTATCCGATAATTGTTATTAATATTAAAATATTAATATTTTCGTGACAAAATATCAAAAGTTATATTTTATAACTTAAAATATTTTTACCACTTAAATCATTTTTATATGATTTTTAAAGCATAAATTTAATTTTCCATAATTTATTTAATATATTCATTAAATAAATTAATTACCATTAATAATAAATTATTAATGAAATTCATCGAAAAATATCAAAAGATATTAAAATAACTTAAAATATTTTCTAACACCATAAAATAAATTTTCATGAATTTTCAAGTATTAAAATCATTTTTAAATAATTTATTTAATATTATAATTAAATAAATTAAATACCATTTATATTCCAAAAATATTAAATATTTATGAAATATACTCTAAATAATTAAAAACTAATTTTCAGACTTTAAAATAATTCTTCATAATTTATTATGTATTTTTAATAATTAAAAACCATTTTTTAATATTTATTAATTAAAACAATTAATTTCCTAAATAAATTGTCGCTAAAAGGGCCCTATAGCAACAGAACCGTCGTTATAGGTGTTCTTCATCAAAACCCAGAACTAATTGTCAGTCGCTAAGGTGCTAAGTTTGACTATAATTAAATCAGTGTTCCTTTTGCTTTATGGGCTGGGATTCATGTTGCAATTGTAGTACTTATGTAATACTATAATCACATATCAAGTTCATGGCCATACAACATCAGATCAAAGGGATCTAAGTCTCCAAATTCATTATCAGAGGTTGTTCTTAAAAATCTGGGTTTTCCAGATTTGAAGGTACCTACTTTGAAGCTTTTAATTTTGATTTCCAGGCTTTGTTAACGTGTTATAAAGGTTCATACTTGCAGTAGAGATGTTAAAGAACAACTCTATAGCATCAGATCAGTCAAACAACGACACTAAAGGAAGATTTGAACCGGTCAAAGTACCTGTCAGACTTGTGTTCTTGAGAAATCTAGGTTTTCCAGATTTCTTCATACGCTGATGGTCAACGCTAGTTTGACCGTGATTATATTTCATTGCATTTATGATCTAAGTTATCTAATGGCATGTATGTTTAGTCTATATATCAGACTATAATATCAAAACAACAACTTGGCTAGAACATTAAACAACAAAAAAAAATCGTAGACCTTGAAAAGCTCATCGACCTACACGGAAAAATACGGGTTTTCCGTAAATGCTTTTCCATGGCTCAACAACCATGTTTGACTGATTAAAACTTGAGATCTAGACATAGTATGGATGTGATTCCACTTCCAGTCTACTCTCCTCATGGAAAAGAACAAGTCTATAACATCCACACACCTAATCATTAACATACACAGATCTATGGGCCCTGACATTAGGCTGTCAAACCATAAATTTAGGGTTCTAAGTTAGTTTGAAAAACTTAGATTTTGGCTTCTAGATGTTATGGATCTATGATGTGTAACATTATAGATCACTAAATAACATCCTTAAACACACTTCTAAACAACAACTAACAACATCTAACACCAATTACATAGATTTGCAAGGTTAGGGTTTTTATACCTTTTATGCTTTGATTTTGATTTTTGATCTTTGATCTACTATTGGCTTGCTACAGACTGATCATGGCTTAACTTTTCACTCCCTCTCACACTAGATTTCGAAAATGTAGAGAGAGAAGGGACTTGGAGAGAATGAGAAATAAAGTAAGGGTTTCTTACTTTTTAATCTAAGATCTTTTGAATCCATGGTCATAAATGGTGTTAAGTGTCAACTAAATCTGATGCTGTAAAGATTTAAACACATGGGAAAGTCTTTGTCTTGATGACTCACAAGATTTCACAAATCTTTTACTTAAGTTTTAAGTTAAAGGGTATTTTGGTCATTTCGCATTCACTAAGGGTATTTTGGTCATTTCCCCTATAACTTGAAGGGTATTTTTGACATTTCTCATTTATTCCATAACATTTTACACTTAGCCAATTAAACTTATCTTTTGAATTCCCAATTTAGGGTTTTCAATATCCGAATTAGGGTTTTGAATTCTCAAAACTTAGATTTGGGTTTTCGATCCGATCGTTAGGGTTTCTAACAGTTCGTAAGAGTTATCTAACTTAATAAACATATGTTTTACATAACTTTAGGGTTAGTTAAAGTTACAACTCATCTGATAAATCCTTGATCTGAAATCACAATTGTACACATAAAAATTTACTGATTAGTGTTTAATAACCTAACCTTAACGTTGTCATTATAATTTTAGGGTTTGTCACATATGTAACTTATCTAATCGATATTTAATCCTTAACCTTGATAATTCTTCACAAGAATTTTAAATCCACCAACATCTTATACCTCATTACCAGACTATCACTTACAGTCTACCAAATTATTCAAGTCTTGTCCAAAAATTTTTGAAATCCTTTAAATTTCTTTACAGAACTGTCAATTCCATACACTTAATTTCAGTCTAGGTTCTAATATTGAACCTTAAATTAATCAATTATGATTTTAATTTTTTTTAAATTCTCGGGTTGTCACACCTCCTTCTTCGGAGAGGGATGCTATGTTAGATTTGATAGTCCGCATACACACAGATCCGTAGATAGACTTGTATTTTCCTGCACAGACTAGCTTAGCCATTTTGTCATGTACAACACATATTGTATATATCAAACAATATTATATATGGCAGGGAAATATATTTTGATTTACTTACCTTTCAAATGTGCCTTGATACTTGCATGATATTTGCATGTTTCTTCTGGGCTTGTGATCTTGATGCATTCTGAACTCATCCTTGATGTGTGGACATTGAGACGACGTAGGATTTCTCAGAATGGATCATTGATCTGTGTGTATCCCTACCATATTTGGTGTCTTGGGACTGGTTTCTGTATGTAGATGTGGAGAGGAGTATGTCTTTTCCTCTCTGAGCTTGACCGTACCATAGATGGTCGCCAGTACTCCTATTTAAGAGGAGCCTAGTTAATTCCATCTCTTATGGATTGGTGTTGCTCTTTGAGGCACAACCATAACTTAGATGGTCTTCGGATCTCCTATTTTTGAGGAGAGGTCAGGTAGTTCCATCCCTTTGGTCTGAAGCCGATGAAATGTGGTGTGACGCCCCCAAATCCGGGTATCTTCCAACCCGACAGATGGTGCTACACAGTACTACCATTCATTCATTCAATGGAACAGTCTCAAAAGGACTACTATAACTTCTATATATTCAAAATAATATTACATTTCCCAGGATCTTTACAACCCATTCATTTGTTCTTGTCATAATATTCAATATATTACAAACATTCACCTACACTATTATATAAGTAATCTAAGGGATCGTCTTCGCCTTGCCCTTATCTTTGTTGGAGCCTTCGGTCCACTCAATTTTAGTTGTGTTCATATGGTTCAAGCAAGAGTGAGCATGGCTAGCTCAGCAAGTACTACAATTCTAATAAACAACATGCTTGAAACATAGAACTCATATATCTTCAGTAACTGAACAATAGTTACGAAGTACTATTGATAATTCAAAATAACACTTCTTTTCATTCAAAACGTTTTACAACAACAATATTCAGTAAAACATCAATTCCGGTCCAATACCTTGAGCATTTCATAAGTTCTTTTGAAAAGGACGTCCCGACACTAAGTCTGTAAGTCCGACAATACTTACTAGCACTTCTGGGTGATCAGCCCATAGTACTCTATGTTGATCAACACTACATTACGTTTAAGTTGTGGCAACCTCACGTGCCTGTCGTTAAACAACAAAAACATTTTAGCATGCTCAGTCTTCGATTGAAAACTATACCAATATAACTCAGTAAACATTAATCATGCTTGACAGATTCATAATACAAGTCTAGCCGAAAGAATTGGCTTTGATTTCATCATTCAAGACTTCATGCGAAAGAATACATGAATTACAAAGCTTGTCCAGACTGAACTAGAATAAGGGTTGGAATACTTGCCTTCAGCGTCTGCTTACTGATTATCACACGTACACTTTAAGTCTCTAAGTCTCTACAATACATGATCATATAACGTACCACATTAGGTCTTATATAATCAAGTAGGTATATTATTATATCTTACCCTTCATCTCAATCTAAATTCTGACTTAGATCTGTTATTATGGTTTCCAGCTTTTCATTACGTCATTCACATTACGTTCTCAGTCAATTGGTTATTAACTCTAATTATCATACATAAGGTTTAAAGTACCTTACAATATCTTATTAAGTTCCTCAGTTTATTATTATTGAGTTATTGTTCTAGTTGTACTCATAAACATTCTTCATTGTCCACTTCCTAGGGTTGGCGTCACGCTGCCCACCCATTACTTTTCTGGAAGCCGCTATCATGAGAGAGTTAACAAGAGGAGCAGACGCACTGACTGGCGACACGAGTCCTTACTCTTCAGATCACGCCGCTGACGCGAAAGTTAACAAAGTGTGCTCAGATGATCATGTCAAGGCCAATATCTACCACCCATTTGGCCTTAGGTTAGCCAGCCATGCGCCAACTCTGGCCCTCGATAGTTTTGCAAAACTTTTAAAATTTTTACTGAAACTTCCTGACTCATAACTTCTTCGTTATAAGTCCGAATTGGCTCGTTCAAAAGCCTACAGTTCACAAATTACATACTCTATGCGTTCATGTAAGAATTTTATCTATTTGACTTTGTTTGCTAAAATTTCATCTATTAGTTCAGTTTTAACAAAAACGATAAACATTCGTGAACGTTCAAAGCTCGTTTCTTCGTCCTAAGTCGAAATTCGGTCATTTTTGAGTCCGCAACTCTATAATGCCAAATATGACTTGTCTCCATCGAAAACCAACGTTTCTGACTTCAAACACAAAATACAACTTCCATTCCGAGAATTTCACGAATTCGACGATAATCGTCCAATCGTGTGAATTCCGACAAAGCTTCATTACTAAACGTTCTAAATGGATATTAACCAACACATGAACATTTCAAGTTACTTATTACACCAACTTATTGACAAAGTAGGTTTTGACTTATTCTCATAAGGAAATGACTTATTTAATTATGAACTACAAATTCTCATACTTATGACTTACAATGAACTTTAGTCCATCAATCAATGTTCTCATAGTATATTGAACATACTAACATCATATGACAAACATATGACAAGTTCTTCACAAGTTTATCAACTTATTTAGGTTCAAGTTGCTTATTCAACTTATTCGGCTTAAGTTCGTTCATCAGTGACTTCTTATATATTCTTAGCATACAATCATGCTTCTCTTATCACCATACAATGATAGAGATGAATACATATTAGACAAGAGTCTTACCCTAGAAGCACTTGTACTTCTCTTCTCATTAGAAACTAGTAAAGAACGTTTGAATTATTCTTGACTTATATGGCTTATTCTCTCTAACAAATAAGCTACTTAACTTGAGAGGAGTTGGATGAAATTTTATCAAGCAAAAAATGAATGAGAGCTTCTATTTTTATAGGCTCGCTAAGTTAGGGCATTATGGTCAATTAGGCCATCCCACCTCCTCCTTAATCCACCTCCTTAATAACCATCCTCACTTTCACCTCCTTACTATTCCTTTTACTTATTCACCAAGTCTACTTGCAGCACACTTAAAAATGCTTGCCCATCAAGACTACCCATATCACACTTGGATTGCTCCATGGATCATGGCTTAATCACATCGGGCTTGCTAATTAATCTAGCTAATTTCTTATTGGGCTTATACATTACAATAGTTTGGACTCATGACATATCAAACACTTGGGCTTGAGTATCACTTACTAATTGACTTCTACCATTAAGCTAATAATCCTACAAGTCCATTACCTTTAATTAAAACAACTTAACATATATATACCACGATAATTCTCAGATACTAACTCAGATACTAAATCATAATATACGTTATTCCATTCTTCATACATAATAGTATATAATACGTCGTATTATACTTATGTTCAATACCTCGCACAATGCATATGCATCATACGATTACAACTTTCTTTCCTTAATGCTTAATAAACCTAACGTTCCCAAATTAAGTCCGCATGCAAAATATTACATTTTCGATACTTAGATTATTATTACATAATCAATATCACCTCGATATTATAACGTTACGTATTTCTCAGAAATTCAAAAATAATTCTTTGAAAGCGTAAATCGATGAATAGTGTTTTTTGAAAATTTCTCTAAAAGCTTTTTATTTTCGTCTTTAGAAATTCAAACACTTTAATTCATCCACGAGTTAAAATACTACGATGTTTTCGACGCTTTTCTAGGTTATAGAACGACATTCATCTTATCAACACGTAATAATAATAAATAATATTATTTTATTCATTATTAAAAGTATTTACAAAGGTTCGATTTTCCGGGCGTTACACTCTCTCCCCCTTATAAGGATTCTCGTCCCTCGAATCTCGCTATATAAAAAAAATACACAAAATAATTGAGGGTAATTCTTTTCATCATTTCTTCTAACTCCCACGCTGCTTCTTCCGCGCATCGTGGTTCTTCCATATCACCTTCACTAAGGTATGACTTTATTCCGCAGAACTTGTTCTTTTCTATCGACAATTTGAATCGGCGCTTTCTCGTACGTTAAGTCCTTCTCGATATGAATAGGTTCATATTCTATCACGTGCTTATAATCCGCTTATAAGGACGTAATACTTGATACGTGAAATACATTATGTATTCGTTTCTAGGTCCGGAGGTAATGCTATCATGTAAGCTTACCTCACACCCACCCGCTTTAATACCTCAAAAGGTCCTATAAACCTCGATAACTTTCCCTTCTTTCCAAAACGTATCTTTCCTTTCCAGGGAGATACTTTTAGAAATACGTACGAACCTACTTCAAATGCTCTATTCTCTCTATGCGGACCCGTAAACTTCTTCTGTCTGTCTTGAGATGCTAAGAGACGCATTTGTATCATCTTGACAATGTCCGCACGTCTGCATGTACCAATTCGTCCCAACATTCGACGTTCTCCTACCTCATCCCAATACAGCGGTGTTCTGCATTTCCTCCAATATAAAGCTTCGTAAGGTGGCATACCTATGCTTGCATGATAACTATTGTTATACGCAAACTCCACTAATAGTAGATAATCATCCCAACTACCCTTGAAATCCATGAAACAAGATCTTAGCATATCTTCTAACATCTGAATTGTCCTCTCGCTCTGTCCATCCGTTTGTGGATGATACACCGTACTCAAATTTCAATCGCGCTTCTAATCGCTTCTTGTAGACTCCTCCAAAAGTTCGATGTGAATCATGGATCACGATCTGACACAATCGATACTGATATTCCATGTCTGGAAATTATTTCCTTAATATAGAGTCTAGCTAACTGATCTAAGTTATACTTAACCCTAATTGGCAAAAAGTGAGCCGACTTTGTCAATCGATCCACTATTACCCAAATTGCATCATACCCTTTTGTTGTAGTCGGAAGTCCTACCACAAAATCCATCGTGATATTTTCCCACTTCCACTCCGAAATTTCCAATGACTGTAACAAGCCACTTGGTCGTTGATGTTCTACCTTAACTTTCTCGACAAGTCAAGCACCTACTCACGCATTTCGCTATATCTCTCTTCATGTTTGGCCACCAAAAACTCTCATCAAGGTCTTGATACATCTTAGTACTACCAGATGAATCGAAAACCTCGAACTATGAGCCTCTTGTAATACCCGCCCTTTAATTCCATCTCATTCGAAACCCAAATTCTTCCTTCAAATCTTAATAATCCCTCATTATCAAGACTATACTTAATATCTTTTTCATTGGCAACCGCTCCTTCATCCTGGTCACACTCATCAGCTTTTGAGTTGTACCTCCTTAACTCTCTCTACGATGGTAGATTGCATCTCCGCCATAAAACAACATTTGTCCTCTTCTTCACTTGGCGCCTTCACTTCCAATTCCATCCTAGCCATCTCTCGTTATTAACTCAATTTGAGCCGCTAACAAAGACAACTTTTCTCGACCCTTCCTACTTAAGGCGCCAAAGAATTACATCGGCTTTTTCCAGGGTGATACAGATTTCACAGTCGTAATCCTTTATCAACTCCAACCATCTCCTCTGCCTCATATTCAACTCCTTCTATGTGAAGATATATTTTAGACTCTTGTGGTCCGTGTATATCTCACATTTTTCTCCATAAAGATAATGTCTCCATATCTTTAGAGCAAAAACTATTGTGGCCAGTTCCAGATCATGAGTAGGATAAACTTTCTCATAATCCTTCAACTGCCTAGATGCATACACAATGACCTTGCCATGCTGCATGAGCACGCAACCAAGTCCTCTATGCGAAGCATCGCTATAAACTACAAAATTTCCTATGTCATCGGGCAATGACAAAACAGGCGCTTCACTCAACCTCTTCTTCAGTTCTTGAAAACTATCCTCACACTTATCAGTCCAAGCGTATTTCACCGTCTTCCTTGTCAAGTTAGTCAACGGAGTAGCTATCTTCGAAAAATCTTGGATGAATCTCCGATAGTAACCCGCTAACCCTAGGAAACTCCGCACCTCAGTCGGCGTTTTTGGTTGTTCCCAATTCATCACGGCTTCCACCTTCGCTGGATCTACTGAAATCCCCTCATGGTCAATGACACACGACCTAAAAATTATACCTTTCTCCAACCAAAATTCACACTTAGTGAATTTTCAGATACAACTTCTCCTTTCTCAGTGTCTCCAACACTAACCTTAGGTGTTCAACTTGATCTTCTGGCGTCTTAGAATAGACTAGAATATCATCTATAAACACCACGATGAACTTGTCCAAATATTGTTTGAACACTCTGTTCATCATATCCATAAATGCAACTGCTGCATTACTCAACCCAAATGACATCACCAGAAACTCGTAATGACCATAACAAGTTCTGAATGTTGTCTTTGGTACATCATCCTTCCTAACCTTCAATTGATGATACCCCATTCTTAAATCTATTTTAGAAAAATACTTAGCCCCTTTCAACTGATCAAAAAGATCATCGATCCTGGGCAATGGGTACTTATTCTTTATTGTTAACTTGTTCAACTCTCGGTAGTTAATATAAAGTCTTAACGATCCGTCCTTCTTCTTAACAAATAGTATCGGTGCTCCCCACTGGCGAAACACTTTCATTGAATGTACTTCCCGTCCAATGCTTCTTGCAATCGCATCATCAACTCCTTCATTTCCACCGGCGCCATACGATACGGTGCCCTCGAAACTGTGCCGCCCCCGCACGATGTCTCATTACAAACTCGCTCTCCCTATCCCGGGAGAAGACCCGACAATTCACTCGAAAATATATCAAAAATCTCTCACTATAGGTATTTGTTCCATGGTTGCTACCACTCTCTCGGGTATCAACAACATGACACGTACGATAACCTACACATCCCTTCCTCAATAATTTCCTAGTTTGTGTCATGGTTAGACAACACGAACGTCCCAAGATCTATTCCCATAAAATACTACCCGAGGTTGTTTTAACGCTTTTAAATGTTCACATTTCTTTTTTGACAATCTATAATTGCCCATGGTTTAACTACTAACCAATCCATTC
This sequence comes from Panax quinquefolius, assembly GCA_020205615.1. NCBI lineage: Eukaryota > Viridiplantae > Streptophyta > Magnoliopsida > Apiales > Araliaceae > Panax > Panax quinquefolius. Next base: position 466,029 of record JAINUW010000482.1, on the reverse strand, counting down.
CGAGAATTACGCGTTCTTCTCCTAACTTTATCTGAGAATAAATCTACCGATAATTTACAACCCTCCAGATATCTACGCAACAACTCCTATGAACATCTTCAACAGAATTATTTCTTCGTTTGCTACCTTAATATTTAAAGGTATAGGCAACTTTTCTGGAAAGTAATCCTAATCGCCTAGCAAAATCGCATGCTATAAACGAACAAGTAGCACCCAAATCAAACAAAGACGTAAGCATTTATGTCGTTGATCGGAATAATACACTGACGACGCCCCCCTCGATGCAACCGTGATCTTGACCGTCATGTTAAAGGTACGACCCATCTACTACCTACCCCACATCAGGCTTGTCCACTAATAGCTAACTTACCGCTATTAGTGCCCTTGCCCCGTCTCATCCCCTTCTTTCGGCAGTTTTTTGCCATGTGGTCATTGACCCACACACACAAAGCATCCATGATTCTTCTTCTTCGACTCAGACAAGTTAGGCAATGTGCCCCCTCCCCCATCCACAATTGTAATAGACGGCCTTCCCTCTTGACAAACTCCTAAGTGAGTCTTCCCACAGTCTCTGCAGCCTCCATCCTCCTCTTCTTCGTCTCCTTGCTTCACTCCAAGATTCCCAGAGCTAAACACCTTCCTCTTCCGTCCCTCACCACTACCACCGGCTCCTTCAATCTTTACTCCCCATCTACTTTCCCTTTACTTTTTTCTTGTCCTGTGGTATTGACTCAAAGCCTCACTACCACCTTCAAAATTATCGCCTTCTAAAATGGTTCCAAAAGAAGTACTTTGAAACACCGAAATACTAAGATAGAGCCAGGGTTTCAAGCCCCGCTCGAACCGTCACGCTTTCCTAACCTCAAGATCCACTTGGTGTGGAGCGAACCTCGCCACTCATTAAACTTGGTGGCGATTGGGGAACCGACATGTCCCCTTGTTTCAACTCCGAGAAACCACATCTCCATCCTCCTCAGATGCTCGTGGGAAAGTAGTTCTCAAGAATATCTCCTCGAACCTCTCCCACGTCGATTCACTATCCCAACCCTAGCTCGATTGGCTTCCCACCAAAAGTTGGCCTCTCCTTCATCATATAGGTTGCAAAGGCAACCTTTTGGGCCTCATCGACATTTGCTATCACAAATGCCTTCTATTTTTCTTAACCCACGTTTGGGCTTCAATAGGTCCATAGTTCCTTTGAACTCCCATGCGACCCACGCTCTTGAAATCCTTAAAGGTAGTAGCTCGTATACTCCTGGATTTACGGGATATTAGCCCTCGTTCTATTAAAGGCAAACTGTTAATAAATTAACAAACTCCTCGTGATCAAAGTTAACCGGACCTCCTCCTATTGATTCACATTCGCTCCTTGGTTACGTTACACTTTCTCTAGCGGCATTTTGTCGATACAATAAACACATTTCGTTATTATTCCATTCTTTATTAGTTATTATTTACTAATAAACAATAACTTCAACATCCATTACTCATTGATTTCCATAAAAAGGACTTATATTCATTCTTCAGAGTATAATACTACATTGGTTACATTACACAACCTAAAGTCGATTACATTACTTTCCCATTATCGCTTTCCAAAAATTGGGATTTACAAAAGACTACCCTTTACTATACAAAAGAGGGCTTTACGTCACTACTAATTACAAAATATTTACATACTACTACTCTAGCTACTACTAGTCTACATCATCGCTTTAAGGCATTCTCAAAATCATCCTTGGCAAGACCGACAATGATATATCACTACTAATAAGTATGTCATGGTTCCGCCCACCTTCTACAGGATATATCCACCACCCGCCATTGAAATCAGTATGAGAACTCCTATGATATAGGACATTCTCCCTATCTTCTCGCAGTTTGGTCTTTAGCTCCTCCTCGAGCTCAAAGACCTCATGCTTTAATTCGTGGACTTTGTCCTTAGCCAAAATCCTCTCATCATGCTCCTCGCTCCCACATGGACTCGACATCGCCTTGTCCTCTATAACAGTTTGAGCTCGCTTTCACTCCTTGACCTCCTCGACAAGAATGGATATTTCTATCCAATATCGATATAAACAGAGACATCATCGACCCCCAGAGCTATCTCTCACTGCTATAGCTACCGGATTAAAGGACACCGCTCTCTTCTTCCTCCTCTATCATCCCATCAATACCGACATGTAGTCAAGATCATCCGAGTCTCCAGACTCAATAATCACTATATCCGGATCTCATTACATATGGGTTCTTGTAAAACTCTACTTGGTTCACCGATTCTTCACTAATGGCTTGACCATCTACATACATTCCATTTACTCCCGACATCTACACAAAATAATTAAGTTGATTAGTACATCGCCAAGAGAATAATAAAAACACATAACATAATCATAATGCATTTTTATAAGGTTATTTTCTTCTTTACTTTTTTACTTCTCTTAAGGTTATGACTTAAGGTTTTAATCCCCCTTAAGTTTTATAACCTAATGCTTTGATACCAACCTCGTGACGCCCCCAAATCCGGGTATATCTTCCAACCCGATGATGGTGCTACACGCTACTACCATTCATTCATTCATTCAATTGAAAAAGTCTCAAAAGGACTAATATAACTTCTATATATTCAAAATAATATTACATTTCCTAGTTCTTTATAACCCATTCATTTGTTCTTGTCATAATATTCAATATATTACAAACATTCACCTATACTATTACATAAGTAATCTAAGGGTTCGTCTTCGCCTTTGCCTTTATCTCTCGCTTTGAGCCTTCATCCGGCTTTCGATCTTAGTCAGGTTTCATATGGTTCAAGCAAGAGTGAGCATGACTAGCTCAAAGAAGTACTACAATTCTAATAAACAACATGCTTGAAACATAGAACTCATATATCTTCAATAATCGAACAATAGTTACGTAAGTACTATCGATAATTCAAAATAGCACTTTTTTCATTCAAAAACGTTTTACAACAACAATATTCAAGAAAACATCAATTCCGGCCAAGACCTTGAGCATTTCATAAGTTCTTTTGAAAAGGACATCCCGACACTAAGTCCAGTAAGTCCGACATTACTTACGAGCACTTCTAGGTGATCAAATTTATAGTACTCTATGTTGATCAACACTACATTCATTAAACGTGTATACGCTTAAGTTGTGGCAACCTCACGCGCCGCCGTTAAACGACAAAAAACATTTTAGCATACTCGGCTTTCGATTGAAAACCATACCAATATAACTCGAGAAACATTAATCATGCTTGATAGATTCATAATATAAGTCTAGCCGAAAAGAATTGGCTTTGACTTCATCATTCAAGACTTCATGCGAAAAGAATACATGAATTATAAAGCTTGTCCGCACTCGAATCGAAACAAGGGTTAGAATACTTGCCTTTCAAAGGCCTGCTTACATCGATTATCACACGTACACTTTAAGTCTCTAAGTCTCTACAATACATGATCATATAACATACCATATTAGGTCATATATAATCAAGTAGTTATATTATTATATCTTACCTTTCATCTCAATCTAAATTCTGACTTAGATATGTTATTATGGTTTCTGGCTTTTCATTACGCTATTCACATTACGCTCACATTCAATTGGTTATTAACTCTAATCATCATACATAAGGTTTAAAGTAACTTACAATATCTTATTAAGTTCCTCGCTTTATTATTACTTGAAGTTACTATTCATGTTATACTCATAAACATTCTTCATTGTCCACTTCCTAGGGTCATGCCATGGCACCACCCATTACTTTTCTTCAAGTCACACCATGGCTGCGAGTTAACAAGAGGTACAGATCGACTCGACTTGCATCGCAGCATGCTCACTTCTTTCTTTTCAGATCATGCCATGCAAAGTTAGCAGTAGTAAGTGTGCTTGACATCAGGTTGTCATACATACCACCCATTTGTTTTGGTTGCGCCGCGGCGCCAACTCTCAGGGCTCTCGATAATTTGCAAAAACTTAAAAATTTTACGAACTCCCCGGACTCATAACTTCTTCGTTATAAGTCCGAATTGGCTCGCTCAAAAGCCTACGGCTCACAAATTACATACTCTATACATTCATGCAAGAATTTTATCTATTTGACTTTGTTTGCTAAAATTTCACCTATTAGTTCATTTTTAACAAAAACGATAAACGCTCGTGAAACGCTCAACGCTCGCTTTTCGTTTCTCTAAGTCGAATTCGGTCATTTTCGAGTCCGCAACTCTATAATGCCAAATATGACTTGTCTCCATCGAAAACCAATGTTTCCGATTTCAAACACAAAATACGACTTCCATTCCGAGAATTTCACTTAATTCGACGATAATCGTCCAATCGTGTGAATTCCTAAAAAGCTTCATTACTAATCGCTCTAAATGGATTTTAACCAACATATGAACATTTCAAGTTACTTATTACACCAACTTATTATCAAAGTAGGTTTTGACTTATTCTCATAAGTCAATGACTTATTTAACTTATAAACTATAAATTCTCATTATTTTATGACTTACTATGAACTTAAGTCCATCAATCAATGTTCTCATACTATATTGAATATACTAACATCATATGACAAACATATGATAAGTTCTTCATAAGTTTATCAACTTATTTAGGTTCAAGTTGCTTATTCAACTTATTCGGCTTAAGTTCATTCATTAATGACTTCTTATATGTTCTTAGCATACAATCATACTTCTCTTATCACCCTATAATGATAGAGATGAATATATATTAGACAAGAGTCTTACCCTAGAAGCACTTGTACTTCTCTTCTCTTTGAAACTAGCAAAGAACTTTTGACTTATTCTTGACTTTATATGGCTTATTCTCTTTAACCAATAAGCTACTTAACTTGAGAGGAGTTGATGATGAAATTTTATCAAGCAACAAATGAAGTGAGGCTTCTCTATTTATAAGAAATCCTAAGTTAGGGCATTATGGTCAATTAGGCCATCCCACCTCCTTTAATCCCTCCTTAATAACCTCCTTACTATTCATCCTTTACTTCTAAGTCCTTACTTCCACTCCTTTTACTTATTCACCACAACACTTATCATGCCACTTAAAATGCTTCTTGCCCATCAAGACTACCCATATCACACTTGGTTTGCTCCATGGATCATGGCTTAATCACATTGGGCTTGCTAATTAATCTAGCTAATTTCTTATTGGGCTTGCATTACAATAGTTTGGACTCATGACATATCAAACACTTGGGCTTGAGTATCAGTTACTAATTGAACTTCTACCATTAAGCTAATAATCCTACAAGTCCATTACCTTTAATTAACAACTTAACATATATACCCCATGTATAATTCTCGTATGCTAACTCGTATACTAAATTGTAATATACGTTATTCCATTCTTCATACCTAATAGTATAATACGTCGCATTATACTTACGTTCATTACTTCGTTCAATGTATATGCATCATACAATTACAACTTTCTTTCCTTAATGCTTAATAAACCTAACGTTCCCAAATTAAGTTCGCATGTGAAATATTACATTTTCTATACTTAGATTATTATTACATAATCAATATCACCTCGATATTATAACGTTACGTATTTCTCGAAAATTCACAAATAATTCTCGAGCAGAAATTGATGAATAGTGTTTTTCAGAAAATTTCTCGAAAAGCTTTTAGTTTTCGTCTTAGAAATTCAAACACTTTAATTCATCCACGTAGTTAAAATACTACGACATTCCGACGTTTCTAGGTTATAGAACGACATTCATCTTATCAGCACGTAATAATAATAAATAATATTATTTTATTCATTATTAAAAGTATTTACAAACGTTCGATTTTCTGGGGCATTACAGGTGGATTGAAGTTTGATCCCAGTACTATGTGACAAGTATTTATGTTTTGGTAGGTGGTTAGACCGAACCATAAATGGCTGCCTACGTACTCCTATTGAAGAGGAGATCAGGTCTGCGTAGTTCGAACCTGGTGTAACAGGTTCAACCCTGAATGTGAAAGGTGTAAATGGGCGTAGAAGCTTTATTGATGAAGAAGGGTGTAGAAGTGTTTTTTTTTTTTTTTTTTTTGTAGAAAAAGGGCAAAAATGTTTTTATTTTTTTATTGCGACCGTGCCATATAGAATATGGTTGCCTACGTACTCCCAGGTATCAGGGAGATCAGGTCGACGTAGTTCGCCCCTCAGGACGATTTGTGACCGAAGAGAAGTTTGAATCCCATGTGCAAACTATACTGCGGGGAAAGAAAGTTTGATCCCATGCTTGGGACAAACTGCAGGTGTGAAAAGTTTAATCCTGTCTTCAAGATAAACTGCAGATATGAAAGGTTCAATCCCTAATGGGATAACCGGAGTTATATAAAGTGAAACCAGGCTTCTGGTTTGGAAAGCATGTTTTTCCCTAAGGGACAGATGGATAAAAAGGAAAGGCTATATGTAATGAGGGTTAAAGAACCTGAAATTACTGGTGATCTGATGATTCAAAACCAGGATGTTTGTTTGATGGTAACCTCAGACATAGTACCATTTCATGGTGTTCGAGTTGATAAACTGTGGAAATTCATCGCCGTCCATTTCCTGCAATCTGAGAATGCCTCCTATCAATACCTCCTTGACAACAAATGGGCCATCCCAGTTAAGAGCGAATTTTCCCTTGGATTAATCTTGGTTGTCAATGATCTTCTTCAAAACCAAGTCGTGCTGTATAAAATGTCGTAACCGAACTTTCCTGTTGTAGGATCTGGCAATCCTTTGCTGATATAACTGACCATGGAAGATAGTTGCGGTTCACCTTTTGTCTATTAGAGACAATTGGTGATACCTGTCTTGTACCCATTGGTCTTTATCCAGTTGAGCATCTATTAACACTCTAAGGGATTCCATTTCCACCTCTATGGGGAGCACTACTTCCATCCCATAGGTTAATGAGTAGGGGGTTACCCCAGTGGAAGTACGCATTGAAGTTCTGTAGGCTAATAAAGTCAGAGGCAAGAGGTCAGGCCATCCTTTGTGATTGGCGGACATCTTCTGCATAATCTTCTTGATGTTTTTATTAGCCACTTCAATAACACAATTCATCTTCAGATGGTAGATGATGGAGTTTAGGTGTTTGATATGGAATTTACTGTATAACTCCTCCATCATTTTGTTGTTGAGGTTCTTAGCATTGTTTAACACAATACTTCCAGTTGTCTATATCGACAAATGACATTGTTTCGAATGAAAGCAATGATGACTTCTTTAGTAACCCTGGGGAAGGAGGCTGCTTCTACCCACTTGGTGAAGTAGTCGATCATGGTGAAGATAAACCGATGTCCATTACTGGATTTGGGCTCGATGGGCCCGATCACGTCTATTCCCCACATTGAGAAGGGTCATGGTGAAATCATATTGTAGAGTTCCTTTGGAGGGGCGTGGATAGCATTTCCATGAATTTGGCATTGATAGCACCTCTTGATGTGATCATCACAGTCAGCTTTGAACATAAGCCAATAATGTCTTGTTCTGAGGATTTTCTTAATAAGTAGAGGGCCGCTCATGTGTGGGACACATAATCCACCATGGATCTCATCCGTGAGCCTCTGAGCTTGGTCCTTGCCCAGACATCTGAGGAGACCTAATCATGCATCTTTCTTGTAGAGTGCATCTCCGCTCAGGTAAAATTTCATAGCAAGTCGATGGATCCGCTTTCTTTGAGTTGGTCTTGCCTCAGCGGGTGTAGATCCATCTCGTAAGTACTCCTTGATGTGCTGATACCAAGGGTTATGGATGGGAGGTAGCTCATTTGATACTTCTCCAACGTAATTCCCATAGGCTGGAGCCTTTTGTTGGGAAAATGGGATGCTTGGCATGTTTTCCTTGTCATGTATGTTGATCAAGGAGGCCAATGTTGCTAGCGCATCCGCAAAATCATTCTTATTACAAGGAATGTGTAGAAAGGAGATTTCTTCGAACTCCAAAGCCATCTGTAAAACTTGCCGATGGTAAGGCAGCAAATGTAGCTCTTTGGTTTGATAGATTCCCGTGGATTTTTTGATTACCAACTCTGAATCCCTAAAGAAAGTTAACCACCTTATGCCCATTGAACGGGTATGTTTTAGCCCCATGATACAACCTTCATACTCAAATTTTGTTGTTGGTCTTTGACAAATCGCAATTTGGCGATGATGATCTTTGGTCCCCATACCGGACACTAGAACTGCTCCATCTCCAGAGCCTTCTGTGTTAATAGCTCCATCAAAGTACATTTTCCATGTACAACATGTGTCGTACTGATGGTGTTACTGAACTGCAATTACCCCTTCATCGGGGAACTATGTTTCTAAGGGTTTGTAATCCCCTGCGGGTGCGACGACCAGTTGATCCGCAATTCCTTGACCTTTGATAGACTTTTGCGTCATGTAGACGATGTCAAATTATTGCAAAATCAACTGCCATCTGGACAACTGACAATTCAGTATGGGCTTACTGAACACGTACTTAAGAGGATCTACGTGGGATATGAGATGGGTTGTGTGACCATGGAGGTAATGTTATAACCTTATGGAAGCCCATGCTAAAGCATAACAGGTCTTCTCAATTAGAGTGTACTTGTGTTCACTGATGCTGAATCTTTTGCTGAGGTAATAGATAGCTCATTTTTAGCCTCTATCGTCTTTTTGTCCCAGCATACAGCCCATGGCATTGTCATTAATGGATAGGTACATGAACAGGGGAACATCATCCTTGGGAGGTACCGAAATGGGAGCTTTAACTAGCTGCTCTTTGATTGTAAGGAAGGCTTTCTGACACTCATCATTCCATTTCATGGAGGAGTTCTTCCTTAACGGCTTGAAGATGGGCTTACAGGTTGCTGTGAGTTTAGAAATAAACCTGCTAATGAAGTTGATTCTTCCTAAAAATCCCTGTATTTCCTTCTCTGTCTGAGGAATGGGCATTTCAGTGATAGCCTGGATTTTGGTGGGATCCAGCTCAATCCCTTTGTGGCTGACTAAAAACCTAGTAACTTGTTTGATTTAACGCCAAAGGCGCGTTTAGCTGGATTCAACTTCAAGTTGTACTTACACAACTTGTTGAAAAGCTTTTTGAGATGGTGTAGGTGGTCTTCCTCCCTTCGGGACTTGACAATGATGTCATCCATGTAGATCTCTATCTCCTTATGCATTAAGTCATGGAAAAGAGCCATCATAGCTAGCTGATAGGTTTCTCCGGCATTGATGAGGCCAAATGACAACTGTCTATAACAAAAGGTTCCCCAAGGCATGATGAAAGCAGTTTTCTCACTATCCTCCTCAGTGACCATAATTTGGTGGTAGCCTACAAAGCAATCAGCAAAGAAGTACATGCCGTATTGCGTAGTGTTGTCAATAAGAATGTGGATAAAGGACATGGGAAAGCTATTTTTAAGGCAAACTTTGTTCAGATCCCGGTAATCCATGCAAACTCGCACCTTTCCTCCCGTTTTAGGCACGGGAACTATGTTGGATATCCATTCAAGATATGTAGACACCATGATAATGCCAGCTTGAAATTGTTTCATAATTTCTTCTTTCACCTTTAAATTCCACTCAGGTTTTAATTGCCTGAGCTTCTGTCTGACTAGCTTAAATCCCTCTTTAATGGGAAGACGATGAAAGACAATGTCAGTGGATAAACCCACCATGTCTTCATGAGACCATGCAAACACATCCTAGAATTGGGTTAGTAGCGCAACCATAGCATTCCGTTGGTTTGGAGTGAGGTCTGAACCAATCTGGATTAGCTTAGGGTTTTCTAAGGTTTTGAGATTGAAAGAAGGAGTTTGATCAAGGTTGGGTTTAGGTTTGTCTTTGACCCATTCTTTGATCTCCTGAGGTATCTCAATGTCCTCTTGTATTTTCATCAAGTTTGAGTCCAACTTTTCATTAAAGTTATAATCCTTGTGGAGAAAAGGCATCTTATCAGCAAGTACAGGCACATCTAAATTCAGGGTCCTAAAACAAAATATGCTTTCACTTAATATATGCAACTGTTTAATCATACCAAGTGTTAGCATGTACTGATAAAATAACTGCTAATACTGTACAGAAAAGTAAGCAATTAAAGTTATATACAGGGCAGATGGAATTTTTGTCCATTTTACCCTTGTCGACCAATGCATGAAGTACTGCTCCAATTGTCCAGGGTAAAATCCTGATGGACTTCAGTGATAGAGGGGCTGTCATCGTCCTCCTTCTCCCGAATGATGACAATAACATTTGGGAAATCATCGTCTAGGGTGTATCTATTTGTATGCTCATCATGGACAATGATGCGTATGGCTGACATCATCATGGCAATGTCTTATTTACGTTTCCGTTCCCTCTCTTCCACTTCAGGATAAGGAATCAGGACCTCTTTTGCTTTAACCGGTACTGGTTTGGGAAATAACATAGCCATAATATGGGCTGGCACCTTTACCGGAGACTGTATAGGCTCCGTAGTCACCGGTGAAAATAATCGCCGTGTGGCAGAAACTTGAGGAATCTGCTTGTGCTTATGAGGATTCCTATGACTGGAACTGAAAGAATAGCCTAGTCCGGCTGTCCCAGTTTGACTGGACATTTGAATTGGGTGCTTAATACCCTAATGATTTTTACCCAGCCCTTGTCCAGGCTGATGACCCAATGACATCATTTCTTATGTAGCTACCATCACTAAGGCAGAAATCATGGGTACGGGAAGTGGTGCTCCAATAGGATGGTATTGCGTGTTGCTCACTTCCAAAGTATAAAAACTGGTTGGCTCAACTTCTAAATTGAAGCTGATGAGTGGTATGTTTCCTTGTTCTGGACATTTCAGCTCAGCGTTGACAGTGACTAGGCTATTGTTGACAATGTATTTAAGTTGTTGATGAAGTGTAGAAGGGACGGCTCCAGCCATGTGGATCCATGGTCTCCCCAAGAGCAGGTTATATCCTGAATCTATCTTGAGGATGTGAAAAGATACGCAAAATATATGAGAACCAATCTCAATTGGCAGCTCAATCTCTCCGACAGAATTTCGTCGGGATCCATCAAAAGCTTTGATAACCGTATGGCAACTTAGAATCCGTTTGAGATTGACGTACATCTTCACCAAAGTGGCATAAGGACATATATTCAGAGATAAACCTCCGTCTATCAAAACTCCAACTAACATTTACCCGAAAGACAAAACTATAATGTGCAATGGCTTGCAATGACTTGTCCCTTCGGGTGGTATGTCGTCATCAATGAAAGATATCACATTGTCGTTAAAAATGTGATCAACCAGATGTTGAAATTTTTCCACATCCACTGATTTCGGTAAGTAGGCTTCTTCCAAAACCTTCACTAAGATCTTCCTGTGATCCTCGGAAGAGAAAACCAAGTCCAGTATTGAGATTTGATGTGGAGCTTCTCTTAAGCTTGAAACCACCTTGGCTTCATTATGGCCCATAGTGCGGAGGAATTTCTCAATCTTCTCCATGGGAATCTTCCCTTTTGCTTTGATGGCGGGCTTCATTACCCTCTGAGGAAGATATAGTGGATTTTCCTTCGACACTATAGTAGTAGTATGAGATGTGGATCCTTCAACATCTCTATAATTCCATGGGACTTTTTGTAGGCTGACAATAGGATACTGTGGTCTGAATGGTAACGAAATTGGCTCTGGTGCAGCCACTTTCAAAGGATTGTCAGCTCCTTTGAGTTGAATTGCTTGTATTGTGAATGGTTTGACAGTCTCATCAGCCTCAGCATATATAACTGCTACTAATCCCTTCCATTTGGTAGGACAGGTATTCCCACTATCGAGTAGCACAGTGTTATCATCTGCCAACTGTAGGACACCGCTGTCAATTAGATTCTGAATAAGGTGGCGGAGGGCCCAGCATTCGTATGTGCTGTGACCGCGAGAATGTGAATGATATTGACATACTCCATCAGAGTTGAACCATCTTGAACGGGGATTAATTGGAGGTAGAAGGGAGGTGATTCTTCCTTCGATGATTAGCATCTGAAATATCTCCTCCATAGGTTGGCCCAGGTATGTAAATTCCCTTCTATTGGTAAAATCCTTACGGGCTTTAGCACTTGCTCTCTTCGCAACCTTGTCCTCTTGTGCTTCACTTTTTGAAGGTGATGATGGAGCATTCATAACAAAAGGAAGGAGACATGCATGCTCCTGGCTGACTAACTGGTATGTGACTTGATGCTGATGGATCACCAATTTTGCTAATTGTTCAACTTGCTTACAAAGAGCTTTCATCTTTCGTTCCATAGCAAATTGGAACTTTGCATAATCCCATCTGTCAACACCGTCTTTGATGGTCTGGGATGATTCATCATTAAAATTGGAACTCTGTCCACTGCTCCAACTAATCATATTGACCTCTTCTTCTTTGTGTTAAGGAAGAGGGTTGTCTTTCAAATGAGGTTGATCTGGTTTCGTAACCACGATCTCACCATTGTCTATTAAATCTTAGATCTTATGCTTCAAGGCCCAAAAATCCTAAGTATCATGTCCAGGTGCCCCGACATGATAAACACATTTTTGAGTAACATTAAAACCCCTCCCATTAGGGTTGGCTGGTGGAAGAAGATGCGTGATTTTCTTCTGAGTAGTCAGAAGAGCAAGAATATTCTCGAGCGAGTCTTCTAAGTATGTGAACGTTCGAGGGCGCTTTGCTTCTCTACCTTTAGGCAATGGAGGGTTTGAAGACTATGTTTGAAAAGGGGAGTAGTTTCTCCTCTATATAGGCATATTTTGATTGCCTTTTTGACCTTGTAGTATCAAGGAAACCTCCTCCTCTTTCTTTTTATGGACCCTCCAGGGGTTGTTTTTATAAGTTCCAGACTGGATGTGCTCAGTAACTGCTTTATGAGCGGCTAGGTCTTGAATCTTTCTTGACTTTAATCCCATTATGCTTAATCATTTCAGAAAATGGTTTGCCAATACCTTCTAAGACTCTCTCATAGAAAGGAGCTTCTTGTATGTCTATAAAGGTCATGACCATTTCTGACTCCGTCATAGAGGGAATAACTTGAGCAGCAAGGCGCCTCCACCTTTGAGCATACTCTTTGAAAGACTCATTGGACTATTTCTTAACCTTGGTAATCTGGTACTGGTCAGGAGCCATCTGAGACTAGAAGCTGTACTGAGTGAGGAAGGCATGAGCTAGTTTTTCCCAACTATGGATCTTTGAGTTGTCTAATCTGGTATACCATGAACGGGCTTCTCCAGTCAGACTCTTTTGAAACAGCTACATTCTGAGCTTCTCATTTTCTGCATAAGATCTAAGTTCTCCAATGAACACCTTCAAATGTGTGTAAGGATCCCCTAATCCATCCCATTTTTCAAAGTCAGGGGTTTTAAATTTCTCTGGATATTGAAGACCAGGGAATATGCAAAGGTCAGCATATGAATCACTCCCACGTGCTCCAATCCCCTTGAGAGAACGGATGGTTTCTTTCATTTGAAGAACCTTCTTCCTGATATCATCGGTGTCTGGATCTCCTTTGAGATGGGTGTTTTCAGGGTCTTTGTTGGTCGTATCCAACTGAGGTTCCAGATTTATTTTATCCAAACCTTGAATTCCTCCTTGTGTAGAGGATTCTGTATCTGTAGGCATCTTTGGGCCCTGAGTAAACTGATGTAATTCTTTAAGCAAAACAGCCAAATCTGTAATTTTTTTACTTAATCCGTCAAATTCTTCTCGAGAAACGGGATTAGACTGGTCAGAAGAAGACATGATTGGCTTTAGGCTCGTGGCCTTTTTGGATTTTGAGCAAGTGACAGGCCCAATTGTTTCCCTACAAAAAACTTATGTAGTTTAGTCTTTAGGGATAATGTAAATGTTTACATGCTATATGAGGTATCCGTGTTAGGAATATTTTCCTGCGAAATGGATGTTAGCTGTTTTATAATACAGGATAACATGCTAATTTTAAATATGCATGTGCACATATTTCTTCATATTTTCCATTACATGAAAATGAACATGGAATAAAATTACAAGTAATTATTTTTAAAAGTAATTAAAAATGGAAAGCATGAAGAGACTTTCCTTCGCGTTTGGTTTATCAAAGGTTGACCTATCTTAGGTTACTCTCATGGCTTTTTGGAATGAAGGTTCCCAGATCATTGCAATTTACTTGACGGGAAGTTAATCAGGTCTTTCAACTAGAGAAAATCTGGGTGGTGCCTTTCCTGAGCCTCGTTGGAATTAGTCTCCCTACGAGTCCAGTAATCAAACACTGACAGGATAGCGTCCTGGCGGAGGAACCACACAACATACCTTCACATACAATGTGTCTCACTGTTTATGAAAATGATGACATGTGCAAAGCACTAATATCATAGATAGATATTTTGCAGTGCAGTACGTAAAATGCATTCGTACACATTCATCAAAATGTAAATGCAACATTCACACACAAGCATATAACAGTTTTAAAAAGCTTGTAGTAGCAGCTAAAGCCCTCTTACTGGAGTCCCCAGCAGAGTCGCCACCTGTCGACGTCAGGATTTTTATTTGTCCCTTTTCTGTTCTTATTCTTTGGTGTTCTCATGTTATGTGAGATTTGTTTGAAAAAAACAAGTAAAAAAGGTCCGTCATGTATATGTCGACGATTTGATTGTAAGAGTTTCCAGTTGGTGTTTTTAACTGGTTGCACCAACACAACCGAGAAAAGATTTGCACATTGACCCAGTGATATGACACTGCTAAATGGGTCTGTGAAACCGAGATTCATTTGGGTTCGGGGGGATTGATTATGCGGAGGGAAGATGTTAGGCACCCCCCAACATCCGTGTTACCACGGTGACCGCCACTTTTCAAGAAACTGTTATATGAATGTGTGTGTGTGGATCAATGTGCAATTTATTTGGAAGTAGTGCGAGGCCTCGTTCGAACTTATATACAAAGGGTTTGAATTTGTATGAAAAAATTAGTTTTAAACATGATATAGCAGTGAGGTTTTGTAAAAGAGGTTTTTCAAACCCTGTGCTCAATAGTAATTGAGACCTTTTCATACTTCCATTTTATTATTAAATGTTTGGCTTGATTGCTTTTATTTTCGAGATGCGAAGCATCTTCGAGAAAATAATATATAGCAGTGCCGAATTCCTCATGGGCATGAAAGACATCTAAGGAAATTCAAACACTATAAAATAATGAGTGGGATTTATACCTGCGAATCAGATCCTTTGTGGCTTAAGTTGTTGCATGTTTTCAGTCTTTTAGTTAGCTTTTATTTATATTTTGTTGTTATTATGTTTAAGTTCTATCGCGTTCTAGCTTCTAGGGGCATAATGGGCTTTTTGCTGTATTCGCGCTGCAACGCCAGGGATACACTAAGAATCCATGCCGCAGCGCCATTCCAAGTTGATAGATATTGGAAATCGGCGCCCCAGCTCCAAGGAGTATATGAAGAGCTCGCGACACAATGCCATACTCAGCTCCCCTGTGCCATACTCGGTGCCTCAGCGCCATGTTCCTGATGTCATCCTCATGTACAGTGAAAGGCCCCCCTTCATGGAGTCATTGCGGTCAGCGACCTCCCGATCTTTTAAGCATATGTGGCGTCGCAGCGCCACTTGCTAGTTCAACGCTCGCGCCGCAGCGTGAGCTCCGGTGTCCAGATAGTAGAGGGCTTTAAATGACCTAAAGAGAGAGAAGGAGAGACACACTTAATTTACTAGCCGCCTGCGGTAGAAAACGAGACGGTTAGCGTAGACTAGAGTAGTTATTACAGTATATTAATTTCTAGAAGAGAAAGAAGCTGTGCTTCAAGGAGGAAGATTTATTGCATCCGACAGAAGCTCAGGAGCTACGTAGAGAAGAGAAGAGAAGATTTGGAGACATAATACTTCCAAACATGAGTTTTCTTATTCCAAATCTCCCATTTATTTGTGTAATACTGAAAATGTGGAATGTGTTTAAAATGTGTGTTAGTAACATAGATATGAACTAACTCCATTTTTAGGATTGCAATGTCCTTTTGTTTAGCTTAATTAACTTTCTCTCCTATTTTATATAAGGAATCATTTTGGAATGGGTTGTTGTATTTTGTATTTAATGACTATTTGCTTGATAGAGAAATTAGTATTGATATTAATAGAGATTGAAAAATGGTTGTTTTTATCTACCCCATTAAATACAACAACACCTGTTATGACCATGCCAATGGAATGTGTGCATAAACTGCTAATAAAATAGATATATCTCTATTTGCCTTGTGTGGCCTTGAGACTTATCTTAATGACATTGGCCTAGTTATTTTTACCAATAGACATATTATGATTTATTTGGCTAGGGATGTGCATTTGACCTTCGATAGAAGCTTATGCATATTTACTATTCTCGATTGACCATTCCTTGATTCGTTCGTAATTTGGAGAGTTAGGAGATTAGGCGACACATTAGGGGAATTGTAATCCTATCTTGACTTCCTAGCACAACTACTTCTCTTATTCTTACAATTTTAATCATATAGCTTAACCAACCATCTTATTTCATTTGTTTAGATAAGATAGTAACGACTTTACCTTAGTATTTTTTTATCTCTTAAGACTTTGTCCTCGTGGGTTCGACACTCAACTTATCATATATTACTTGTGGACCGCGTATGCTTGCGCGCGATTTAGCAATAGCGAAATTGGCCAACAAGTTTTTGGCGCCACTGCCGGGGACTTAGTATTATTTGTTATTACAATCTTAATTTAAACTGATTCTTCTATTTAACTCTCTTTTTAGGTAGTCTTCACTGTTTATGCCACCTCAAGAGGGTCAAAACATAATACCTCTCGATCCCGAGGTTGATAGAACACATAGACGAATGCGGAGAGAAAAATCTAAGGACATATCTACTCCTATCAAAATGGCTGAGGAACTTCAGAAATCATTGAGGGAGTATGCTATGCCTCATATCGACGATCTCCAGGCGAACATTCTCAAGCCCGCCATCCAAGCTAATAATTTTGAGATCAAGCCGGGCACCATTCAAATGTGCACCAATATTCAGTTTGGGGGACTACCGAATGATGATCCCAATGATCACTTGATCAATTTTGTGGAGATCTTTGATACATTTAAATGCAACTGAGTGTCTGACGATGCCATCAGACTCCGGTTGTTTCCATTCACCTTAAGGGACAAAGCCAAGAGCTGGCTTCATTCATTACCGTCCGGCTCCATCACCACGTGGGCTGACTTGGCGCAGAAGTTCGTGGTGAAGTTTTTTTTGCCCGCCAAAACAGCCAGGCTCAGGCATGATATCACTTCTTTTGTCTAGTTTAAATCAGAATCCTTGTATGACTCGTGGGAGCGATTCAAGGATCTGCTGAGAAAATGCCCTCGTCATGGATTGGCAGAATTGCTTCCTATCCAGACCTTTTATAATGGGTTATCCGGATCGACTCGTTCGAGTATCAATGCCACCTCTGGAGGAGCCTTCATGGCTAAACATCACACAACATGGTACGAACTAGTGGAAACAATGGCGGCCAATAATTATCAATGGCCAAATGATAGGCAAGCCCGCAGAAGAGCAGCGGGGGTATATGAGGTTGACTTGTTTACATCATTAGCGGCTCAGGTTGCAACGCTAACGAAACGGCTAGACACCATGGGAGTGTCAGTAGTGCAGAATGTGTAGAGTGTCGCAGTTCAGTGTGAATTATGTCTAGGGAGCCACCCTACTAATCAGTGTGCAATAAGCCCTGAATCAGTTCATTTTGTTTCCAACTATGGGCGGCAACAAAATGCTAATCTCCCCACTCATTACCACCCGGTCTTGAGAAATCATCCCAACTTCTCTTGGGGAAAACAATAACAACAACAACACCAATCAAGCACAACCTTCATCCACCAGGCTGAATTTTTCTAACCCTCTGCTTTTCAATCTCAGAATTAGTACAATCCACAACCGTAGAGCTCTCAAAATTAGTTCCACCATCCACCACCTCAACAGTAGAGAAATCCTAGTTTAAAGGATCTCCTGTCGCGGTACATTGCCCAGAATGAAACAAGGAGTAACAATCAAGAAGCTTCCATTCAGAATCTCGAAGTTCAAATGGGACAGTTGGCCACTACTTTAAACAGTCGTCCACAAGGCACATTGCCTAGTGACACTAATGTCAACCCGAAATGGGAAGGCAAAGAACAATGCAAAACAGTGACACTTAGAATTGGAAGGACTACTAATGAACAAGGTGGAGAGAGTTCTCTAGTGGAAGAAGAAGTAACTGAAAAGGAACCTATAGTGGAGAAGAATGATGAGGAATTTGGGGGTGAGGAAAGTACTCAAGTTAGCCCTACAACACCAACCCCTCCAATGAATAAAGTTAATCCTCCTCTCCCTCAGTTTCCTTTCCCCCAGCGTCTGCAGAAACAAAAGCTGGACAAGTAGTTTTCAAAATTCCTGGAGGTGTTCAAGAGGCTTCACATAAACATCCCATTTGCGGAGGTATTGGATGGAATGCCAAGTTATGTCAAGTTTATGAAGGACATATTATCTAAGAAGCGAAAAATGGGGGATTATGAAACAGTGGTGCTGACAGAGGAGTGGAGTGTCATCCTACAAAATAAGCTTCCATCGAAGCTAAAAGATCCAGGAAGCTTCACAATTTCTTGCATTATCAGGGACCAATTCATTGGCAAGGCTTTGTGTGATCTAGGGGCTAGCATCAACTTGATGCCTCTGTCTATATATAAGAAGCTGGGCCTAAATGAAGCCAAACCAACAAATGTCACTTTACAATTGGCTGATAGATCTCTTATGTACCCGAAAGGGATAATAGAGGATGTGCTTGTCAAGGTTGACAAGTTCATTTTCCTAGCTGACTTTATTGTCCTAGATTTTGAAGAAGACAGGGAGGTCCCTATAATATTGGGCAGGCCATTCTTGGCGACGAGGAGGACTCTAATTGATGTACAGAAAGGGGAGTTGACAACGAGGGTTCAGGATCAAGAAATAACTTTCAATGTCTTCAAATCGATGAAATAACCAAATACTCCTGAGGACTGCTTCCAAATTAATGTGATTAATAATTCAGTGAGGGAAGTGTTCTCAGAAACCTACATTACGGATCCCTTAGAAGCTACATTGGCAGGGGCTAGTACTACTGATGAGCCCACACATGTGGAATTTACCAAGTGGTTAGATGCGCCCCAAAGATCCAAACAGTTTCAAAGACAGTTTGAGTCTCTAAATAATGATGAGGCATCAACTTCCAAGGCTACACCATCGATCATAGAACCTCCTATCTTAGAATTAAAGCCTTTGCCCAACCACCTGAGGTATGCCTACTTAGGGGACTCATCCACTTTACCCGTGATAATTTCTACTTCTTTAACCAAGTGCTAGGAAGAAAAGTTGTTGCTAGTGCTTAAGCAATACAAAATGGCCCTGGGGTGGTCCATTTTTGATATTAAAGGGATTAGTCCAACACTATGCATACACAAAATCTTACTGGAAGAAGGGTCTAAGCCGTCTATTGAACACCAGCGGCGGTTGAACCCCATCATGAAAGAGGTGGTTTGGAAGGAGATTATAAAATTGCTGCATACGGGAATCATTTACCCCATCTCTGATAGTCCTTGGGTTAGTCCTATCCAGTGCGTACCAAAGAAGGGCGGAATGACTATAGTTCCTAACGAAAACAATGAGCTGATTCCAACCAGAATGGTGACTGGATGGAGGGTGTGTATGGATTATAGGAAACTGAACAAATCCACATGTAAGGATCACTTTCCTCTTCCATTTATTGATCAGATGCTCGATAGACTTGCTGGGCATGAATTTTATTGTATGCTAGATGGTTACTCTGGGTATAATTGGATATTAATTACTCCCGAAGATCAGGAGAAAACTACTTTCATGTGCCCATATGGTATGTTTGCATTTCGAAAAATGTCTTTCGAGTTGTGCAACGCTCCTGCTAGATTTCAGCGATGCATGATGTCTATTTTCTCCGACATGGTTGAAAAGACCCTCGAGGTCTTCATGGATGACTTTTCAATATTTGGGAGCTCATTTGATAATTGCCTGAGAAATTTGAATGCCGTTCTCCACAAATGTGTTGAGACTAACCTTGTATTAAATTGGGAAAAGTGCCACTTCATGGTTGAGGAGGGCATTATTCTGGGCCACTGGGTTTCTGCTGGCAACATTGAGGTTGACAAGGCAAAAATTGATGTCACTAATAACCTTCCACCGCCGACATCAGTAAAAGGAGTAAGGAGCTTCCTTGGGCACACTGGGTTTTGTAGGAGGTTTATCCAGGACTTCTCATGGATAACCAAACCGCTGTGTACACTATTGGAAAAGGACATGTCTTTCCAATCTGATGAAGCTTGCCTTAGTACTTTTGATTTTTTAAAGGAAAGATTTGACTCATCTCCCATTGTTATAGCCCCTAACTAGACTTTACCTTTTGAGCTAATGTGTGATGCAAACGATTTTACTATAGGGTCGATTCTAGGCCAAAGGCGGGATAAGGTATTCCACACAGTATATTATGTCAACAAAACTTTAACTGATGCTCAGCTGAATTATATTACCACTAAGAAAAAACTGCTGGCAGTAGTCTATGCGTTTGATAAGTTTCGTTCCTACCTCAATGGAACGAAGGTGATCGTCTACACTTATCACTCGGTAATGAAATACTTGATTGAAAAGAAAGATGCAAAGCCAAGATTAATAAGGTGGGTCCTGCTTCTCCAAGAGTTTGATCTAGAGATTCGAGACAAAAAGGGGACATAAAATCAGGTAGCGGATCACTTATCAAGATTTGAAAACACCCCACATTCGGGAGATGCTGAAAAAAGCCATCAATGATTTCTTCCCAGATGAACAACTTTTTGTCGTCCAAAGCAAAGCCCTATGGTATGCGGACTTTGCCAATTTTGTCGCTTGCTAAGTGTTTCCTCCAAACCTGAGCTATGAACAGAGGTAGAAATTCCTAAAAGATGCCAATCAATATCTGTGGGATGAGTACTTCTTGTTCAAGTAGTGTTCTGATCAAATTCTGCGGAGATGTTTGCCGGATGAGGAATCCAAGGTGTGCTACATCACTGCCATTCTTTAAATTATGGAGGTCATTTTGGGGGTTAAAGAACTGCAGCTAAAGTGCTTCAGTCTGGATTTTACTGGCCCACCCTATTCAAGGATGCACACATATATGTATCGCACTGCGATAGATGCCAAAGGGTGGGAACCATTTCGAGAAGGCATGAATTGCCCTTGCAGAATATCTTCGAAGTTAAATTATTTGATGTTTGGGGTATTGACTTCATGGGTCCATTTCTGTCCTCCTACAACAATCTCTATATTATTGTGGCGGTGGATTATGTCTCCAAGTGGGTTGAAGCAGTTGCCTTGTCTACTAATGATGCGAAGGTAGTGATCAATTTCCTCAAGAAAAACATTTTCATTCATTTTGGCACGCGTCGGGCTATTATCATTGATGAAGGGTCGCATTTTTGTAACAAATACTTCGAAGCCCTTCTAGCTATGTATGGGGTGACCCATAAGATAGCCACTGCTTATCATCCACAGACTAGTGCCCAATCTAAAATTTCCAATCGAGAGGTAAAACGAATCTTGGAGAAGATTGTTAACCCCAATCGCAAGGACTAGTCAATGAATTTGGACGATGCTTTGTGGGCTTACCGCAAATCTTACAAAATGCCTATCGGAATGTCTCGATATAGGCTTGTCTATGGTAAGGCATATCATCTTCCAGTGGAGTTGGAGCACAATGCTTATTGGGCTATCTAGAAGCTGAACTTTGATTTAGAAGCAGCAGGCGAAAAAAATGCTTTTACAACTAAATGAATTAGACGAGTTTCGTCTGCAAGCGTATGAAAATGCTAACTTGTACAAGGAGAACATGAAGCGGTGGCACGATAAGAAGATCATCCAAAGAAGTTTTGAACCGGGCTAGAAGGTTCTTCTCTTCAACTCCTGACTGAAATTATTCACCGGGAAACTGAAGTCCCGATGGTCAAGGCCATTCACGGTTGCCAAGGTGTATTCCTATGGGGAAATGGAAGTTCAGGACCCTCATTCAGATGAAACCTTCAAGGTCAATGGTCAGCGCTTGAAGCAGTACTGGGGCAGAGAGGTAGACTGACAAAATACCTCTATCACCTTGGGATACCTGGTGTAAGACGGGATAATAGTCAAGCCGACGACTCTAAATCAAGCGCTTGATGGGAGGCATCCCCATCTCAGTATTAAACAAATTGCTTATATTTTTATTAACTTTAGTCTTATTTTGGTTGTCATTAGTTACTGTCTGTAGTTCTTAGTATAACCTGTAGTCTGTATAGTGCATGTATGTTAGTATGTGTTTAAGGGCTTTTTGTAGTTAGAACTTGTGAATACAGTATTTGCTGTCTTTTTTTTTGTGTTGACTGCTGATATAAGGATTGGCTTGTGTAGGAATTTGTTACTCAGATTCAGAATTTCATAAGTCACGCATTGCCATGCCTTGTATTTTATAACATACTCTCGTATATGCATTAATTTAATTTTCATATTGCTGAGCCGCAAAGAGGGACATACTATAAACTCACACCCCGACGCCAGATAACAAGCAACTCTTCACGCCACAACGCCATCTCAAAGGGAGACATACTATAAACTTGTGCCCCAACGCCATATAACAAGCAACTCTTCGCGCTGCAGTGCCATCTCAATGGAGACATACTGCAAACTCGCGCCCCATCGTTATGCTCGACGTCGCAACGCCACCAACTATTTAAAGTATTCTGCAAACTCGCACTGAGTGCCATTCAGAGAGTCATGCCATAGCGCCAATGTGGGTTTGTCGCCGCGCCGCAGTTCCATCAACAAAATTTGGTTTTTAAAGGCGTCTGTTCAGTTGATTCACAGTACTCTTTCCCCTTCCACAAATAGCAATCACTGTGTTTTCCTCCACATGATCCATTAGGCAAGTTCAACCGTCGCGTCCCTTCCGTTTTTGACCGTTTGAACACCAACCACCGTGCAATTAATTATTTTGGTCGTTGCTCACCTACGGATTCCCTCTTTAAAAGCCAAGCGAGGTACGCTTCTATGTTATAATGTTGGGTGTGGAAAATTACTTGCAGAGCATTAAGTTGGTATATTTAGATTATTCTTGCAAACTAAATATGGCTTTTAAGCGTCCAAGAACCAATGTTGGTCCCCCTCCTCCATCCTCTTCCCGAACGCCTATTACGGCTTAGGATGATGCCAAATTTCCATTCGAAGAGGCCTACAAGAATTATACTCAAAATTTCCTATCGCGTAGTCTGGTGCCTGAGCGAGGACTTAGGAATGATGACAAATTGGATGGGCACATGATGGCAATGATTGTCAACATGAAATGGGTGCATTTTAGCAAGCCGCCAGAATCAGCAGTTATCGCGGTGGTGAAAGAGTTCTATGCCAATGCCATTGCTGATGGTCCTCCGACGGTACTAATGAGAGGAAAGTTGATCCAATTCGATAGTTGGGCTATCAATACAGTTTATGGGACTCCCAATTATGACGGTCACGATTATCGGGAAGTTGGGCTTCCGAGTTACAACACGGACGACATTATTAGTAAACTCTGTATGTCTGGGACTGCTTGGAAAACTAATGAGTTTCATGGTGAGAAGAAGTCGTTCCCTGAATAGGCCTTAAGCCGTTATGGTAAAGCTTAGTACTCGTTTATCTGTGTTAACATTATGCCTACACGACATTTGAGTGATATGACTCGGGAGAGGGCAATTCTGCTCTATAACATTGTTACGGGCTTAAAAGTCGATGTAGGGGTACTGATCAATGAGTCTATTAAGAAGGCCATACAGAGCAATGTCATGACAGGCCTCCCACACCCGTCTCTAGTTACCCGTCTATGCAAAATGGCGGGTGTTCAATGGGATATGGAAGATGTCACCCTACCATCAATGTCCGTTATTGATCATCATCTCATAGGCCGCTATGGAGTCTGGGAAGGGGCACCATCGCATCCCCGATGAGAGGGCTTTTTGCCAGCTCCTCGGCCACCGCCATCCAGTGATCTGAAGCCATCCAATGAAGCAGGCACCTCCACGCACGTGCTCGAGCCTTCTTCATCAAAGACTGTTCATTCTAGGGCCCTCGCGGAAATTTTGCACAGCCTGAACTTTCTACATTGCAAGGTAGACACTGTCGCCCAATGGCAAAACCAATTCCACCATTACCATGTAGAGTTCGCAAATACACTCTCCAACATTCAGGCTGCTCAGGGAGGAGATGACGTTGATTTCATGCCTTTTCCATTTCCAGCACCTCCAATTTATGCACCTTATCCGCCAAAATTTCCGCCGCCTGCTGAGTAGGTCCGCACAGATGAACTAGTGAACGTGGAGGATGATGGTGATGAAGATGATCTTGAGCTGGTCGGTGATGATGATGATCTTGGCATGGTAGGTGATGAAGGTGGTGATGACCCAGATGCTTGATGATGAAGTCTAGAGGCCATTGAGGACACTAGCCAAATTATAAGTTTGGGGGGAGAATTCCCCTTATTTTTATATATGAATTATGTTAGTCTATTAATATTTGAACTGCTATGTTTATTTATGTTTATGGTGTGAGGACTTAAGTGAATCATTTGGGCTGAATAGCCCCAGAGTACATTTAAATATGTTTTATCTAATGTTTATTATTATTATGGTTAATGGTTTTATGTTGTGATTAGTTTATTTTGGATGCATGTTTTGCATATTAGTATTTTAATTTATATACGAATGCTTATATATGAATGCATGTTTTTGGGTGTATATCAAATGTTTATAATTATTATCATGTTTAGACATTAGTTTGGGGATATCTTGATTAATTCAGATATTATTTTGTGGATAGCCATAGTTTTTGGAATTTACACTGATTATTGGTATACTTAATGCCATGTGTTATGGCTTTACCCTATTTTGACAAGGGTACTTGATATTTTATAGTTTTGACCTATTACATTTTGATTAACTCTAACCCCTGGTCTATAATTGTTTATATGCTGGGTTAGAGCGCTTAAGTTTTGATTGTGGCCTATAACATGCACTAGGTAATTATATCATTTTCTAAGAGTAGTGTAAAATTTATGTGAACTAGGGGCGTGTTAATTAGATAAATTGAGACTGTTTTGGATCCATCCTTTTAGCGAGCACTAACCAATTGTCTTTTCTAGTTATGTGTCCAGATTTAGGTTGTCTATTTATTGCGTTGAAAATTTGTACGCTATTAAAACTCTGTTGATTTCAAGGTAATAAAAGATTTAGAGGCTTTTACATTTTCGAGTCTATAGTTCTATTTAAAATAATAATAATAATAATAATAATAATAATAATAATAATAATAATAATAATAATAATAATAATAATAGTCCTGCAGTGGGTTGAGATGGAGCGTAAAAACGCACTCGCCCATAAACGCAGACCGGTAAAATCTATTTTGGACTTATGTTGATTATGTGGCCTTTGTTGCTTGAGTTATTAGATTCATAGGGGCGTTTTACACCTAGTTCCCTAAAGTCTTCTGGCATGGGAGTCATTGATCGAAAGCTCGCTAATGAGTGCTCTGTTTAGCCTAAAAGTAATCAAGTACTATCTGAGTTGGAAGTTACTTTATATTACTAGAACATTTTGATCCTTTCTTGTTGTTGCTTCTTGTTCTTAATGCTTGTTATTTATGTGGGTTTCATAGTAAGCTTATTGGTTATCACAATTGACTATGTGATCTCAACTTGGGTTATGGCTAGTTAAGATGTTTGGTCTGCACACACACACAGAATGGATCGATTACAGTCTCATGTTTGTTAATAGACATTAAGCCCTCATTCGTATGTGTATTGTCCTATTCTCATAGGATGTTTATAGTTGTGCTTAGAGGCCATAATATTAGTCTATAAAATTATTCTTCATTCGTATCTTGCAGTAATGGGGTATGGATGTTTGTTAGTTTGCTTGAGGACAAGCAAAAGCTTAAGTTTGGGGGTATTTAATGAGTGAGATTTATACCTGCGAATCAGATCCTTTGTGGCTTAAGTTGTTGCCTGTTTTCAGTCTTTTAGTTAGCTTTTATTTATATTTTGTTGTTATTATGTTTAAGTTCTATCGCGTTCCAGCTTCCAGGGGCATAATGGGCATTTTTGCTGTATTGGCGCCGCAACGCTAGGGATACACTAAGAATCTGCGCCAGTACCATTGCAAGTTGATAGATACTAGAAATCGGCGCCCTAGTGCCAAGGAGTATATGAAGAGCTCGAGCCACAACGCCATACTCGGCGCCCTAGCGCCATGTCCCTGATGTCATCCTCACGCCGCAGCGCTGAGGCCCCTTTATGGTGTTGTATCGCAGCGCGACCTCTGGTCTTTTTAAGCCTACACGTATGCCGCAGCTGCCACTTGCTAGTTCAATGCTCACGTCTTGCAGTCATGAGCTCGATGTCCGAGATCAGTGAGAGGCTTTAAATGACCTAAAGAGAGAGAAGGAGAGACACACTTAATTTACTAGCCTGCTGCGATAGAAAACGAGACCTTTAGCTTAGACTAGAATAGTTATTACAGTATATTAATTTCTAGAAGAGAAATAAGCTGTGCTTCAAGGAGGAAGATTTATTGCATCCGACAGAAGCTTAGGAGCTATGCAGAGAAGAGAAGATTTGGAGACAGAATACTTCCAAATAGGAGTTTTCTTATTCAAAATCTCCCATTTATTTGTGTATTACTGAAAATGTTGAATGTATTGAAAATGTGTGTTAGTACCATAGATATGAACTAACTCCATTTTTAGGATTGCAATGTAACCTTTTGTTTAGCTTAATTAACTTTCTCTCCTATTTTATATACGGAATCATTTTGGAATGGGTTGTTGTATTTCGTATTTAATGACTATTTGCTTGATAGAGAAATTAGTATTGATATTAACAAAGATTGAAAAATGGATGTTTTTATCTACCCCTTTAAATACAACAACACCTGTTATGACCATGCCAATGGAATGTGTGCATAAATTGCTAATAGGATAGACATATCTCTATTTTCCTTGTGTGGCCTTGAGAATTAGCTTAATGACTTTGGCCTAGTTATTTTCACCAATAGACATATTATGATTTATCTGGCTAGGGATGTGTATTTGACCTTTGACAAAAGCTTATGCGTATTTACTGTTCTCGGTTTACCATTCCTTGATTCATTTGTAATTTGGAGAGTTAGGAGATTAGGCGACGCATTAGGGGAATTGTAATCCTATCTTGACTTCCTAGCACAACTACTTCTCTTATTCTTACAGTTTTAATCATATAGCTTAACCAACCATCTTATTTCACTTGTTTAGATAAGATAATAACGATTTTACCTTAGTATTTGTTTATCTCTTAGGAGTTTTTCCTCGTGGGATCGACACTCAACTTATCATATATTACTTGTGGACCGCGTATGCTTGCGCGCGATTTAGCAATAGCAAAATCGGCCAACATGAATAATTTACAAGCTACTTACAGCTAAAATGTCCATCACGGGAACCGAATCTAGATTCAGTGGACTGAATCTGTGATCACATGATTCCTAGGCTCACAGTAAGCAGTTTATATGAAAAGCAATAAGCAATTATATATATAAAAGCATTAATATATATATATATATATATATATATATATGATACATGATCAACCACCACGAAGCACCTCCACGGGGATCAAAATGTAAATATATAAGAGCGGTAAATATATATATATATATATATATATATATATATATATATATATCAACCACCACAAAGCACCTCCATGGGGGATCAGAAAGGTAAATAAAGCAATAAATGCGATCAACCTTCACGAAGTAAACTCTAGACGGGACGAAATGTAAATAAAGCAGTTAAAGGCCACGAAGTAAACTCCGAACTGATAGAATATATATATATATATATATATATATATATATATATATATATATATATAAATGTACATGATGTTTCTCAATCCCTACTGTTTATTATTTCAATGATTTGTCACTCTATATATATAAAGCGAGAAATGCACCTATGTAAAATCCAGGCTCATCGGACATAATCCGACAACAGTTCATATATATAAGAATATATATATATATATATATATATATATATATATATATATATAAGCAAGTAAATGCTCTAGACATAAGTCTAGGCTCAATCGAGGCAGAACTCAATAATGTTAGTCCATATATATAAATATATATATATAAGTATATATATACAAACAGAAATGAAAACCACGGACCGAAGTCTGAGCATTCACACACCACACGACTCTCAATGTGAAGAATAATGTGTGCAAAGATGAAGAGAAAGACTTTATAGAGTGTAAGAAGGCTTACAGTGGGCTACCAAAGAAGACTTCTATAACTCTAAGTGGATGAACACTTGACTCACGTCGGTAAAAATATAGCTATATGTGAGCTAACAAGTGTTTAAAATGAAAAAGCACTCAATATGGGGTGTGTACAGAACAAATTTGACAAGGCTTCCTCGCCTTTTTTTCTTAAATTATGGCCACCCCAAGCTCTATATTTATAAGGCTGGTGGCCGCAGGTGTACCCGCGGTAGCCGCAAATGCACCTGCGTCTACCCGGGGTGCCCCGGCCTCTACGGGTCCCACCGTCTCGAAGTACGTGCACTCGTGCACTATAATGTCTGCTCGAACTTGCAGAACTTCAATTCAAGCATCCGATTGAGGTGTATAAGACCTTTTTCGGACCGCCGTTGTCGAGAGTTATGCAATGACTTGGGATTAGAGGTTGTACGAAGTCAGGTAGAGGGGACCATGCCTGTGACGCCCCCAAAATAGGTCCATTCCATCCAACCCATTCTGAGTCGCCAAATACATGATACAGAAATAACTACAACTTTATTAATACATTTGTCGTGCAAAATACGGCAACATATATACTGTGAGTTTAAATACAATTATTGTCTTCTAGACAATATCCACATGCAAATAAATCCCCATCACAATTATTGATACATTATTTTACAAAAATGGTGAGGACTACTAAACAACTCTCTCTAGATCCTTCATTCTATACCCCGACTAGTACTCGCTACATTCTCGCCTCCTGAGAAGAAAAATGGAACAAAAAAGAAAAGGGTGAGCTCAACTAGCCCAGTAAAGAATATTATGACTAAGATAATATACAACAAATTATCGTTAGTCTTCAACAGGGAAAAATCTAATAGAATACAATAGACAACCAGTTTTAAATCAACTATTGCAGCGGAAACAACAATTCATTAGAAGAGTTAAATAGAGAATGCAAACTACTATCTTCTATATATGAATTTAAAAGTTCATCGTCGATATTTTATCCTGTAACATCAATCAATATATATCTCGAATCAAATATTCATCTTTGCACTACTGAGCCAAAGATATTCATCGATTGATCATGTTCATCTAAACACATGTTCATCTTTGCACTCTGGGCAAAGATATTAATCGATGGGTCATGTTCATCTCAATCGCTTTGCTCATCTTTTACTACGAGCCAAAGATATTCATCAAGAATCATTCATCTTTTGCACTACTGGGCCAAAGATATTCAAGAATATCATCATTTAGGACCGAGGATGATGAAAAATATTTTAAAGAAAACGAATCCAATGAAACAAAAGAACAACTATTAAGGATTCGTATTTGAAATATTTCATGTCCAAAAATACCTCATAAATAATCATAGTGGTGTAAAATTCAAGAATGATCAAAACATGGATACAATCAAAACTAGTATCCGAATAGATATTTTGGACAAAAAGAAAATTTTTCATTTTTAGATGAATAGTCTTTATTCATGAATAATCTTAGTATACGTGAATAATCCAGATAATGTGAATAGTAACTCAAACACCAAAAAGATAGAAATTTCATAAAAAAATCATCTTCACGCTTTGTGAATAGTACTCGTGAATAGTAACTCGTGAATAGTAACTCATAAATAGTAACTTCGTGAATAGTAACTCATGAATAAGTAACCTTATAACATGATAAGTTCCAAATTTGATAAAAATTTCAAACCAATATTTCGGCGATAATGATATTGAAGAAATAATATCATTTTCGAATAAAATAACATCCCTTACCTCGAAAGACAAGATTTCTAGTTGAAACACCGGATATAGGCTATAACTTGAACTTGCACCGTATAGCAATACTCAAAGTATACTCAAAATACTCACAAGAATATGCTTGATAATATAGAGAGAGAAAACTTCAGTTTCTGGTGTGATTTTCAATTCTAACCTAAGCACCCTATTTATAGGAAAATGCTTAGAACACCAAAGTAGAAAATTTATTAAAATATTTATATTAATATTACAATGACAAAAAACATTTTTGTCATTTTAAATATTTTATACTTCCAAAAATTAATTATTTTGGAACTCCGAAACTTCAATAATTCATAATAAATAGCCCTTTTATCAGAAAATTCGAATCTCGCGTCTTTTTATAGGAAATCAATTCTCTACAACTTTGCAGAAAAAAGTTTTTCCAAATTCCAAACAAATTGACCAAATCCATAAATGCAGATCGATTTTACAAAACATAATCAAATTTCTATCAACAATTGTGTCCACCAACACACAAAATATGTGTTAAACATTTAATGCCACAAAAATACACTTCCTCCTCATATACTCATATATCCCACATTCATTATAAAATATCACCGCTAATATATTATTAAAATAATATATTTAAATGAATTATTTTATCGGAAAAAGATAAAATATTAATTTTCAACAATTGTCACATTAAAATTTTTCTCCATCTATATCCACATAAAATCAATATTTTCCTCATCATATAAATCAATAATTAATTATTCATAAATAATATTATAGAATCACAAGATCGCAACCACTGTGCCGTTCAAAGAAAGAGGGGCTTTCCAATAAGGATCTCTCCTCATCAAGCGCTCAATTAGGTGACCAAACCTCTCCTTAGATGAAACTTTATAGACATTGCCAATAATGTTATCCAATAATATTATTCAGATAATATGAATTATTGCTCTCGATAATGGAAAATCTTTGTGTAATGACAATTTATTGAAACAACAAGAATATAAAATATCAATGCGTGAATTATTGAATCAATAAAATAAAATCTTGAATAATGAATTCTTTAATAATTATTGAGTGGTGCCTTCTTACGTAAGAATCAATAATTGGTGCAATACTGTGCCTTCTTGTTCAACAACGCGTATAGTAAGTTTTAACCACCGGGTATTCCAACAAATATAATAATCTGGTAACAACTACGCCCATTATTTGTAAACAACTTATATTTGTCGTTTTCTTCATCAAATTGTTTTCCGTTATGGGGCCCACAAAAGGCTCATGTAGTCGTGTCGAATATTCCCAAACAATAATGAATATTTTATAACCACTTGCTTATTCAAATATTTATGTATTTTACCCATAACTATCCACATTAATCAAATCAACCCTTACTATTTCAAAATAATAAATAGAGGAAAATAAATTTCATTTATTAATAATTTGGGGTCTTACAACCTCCCTCCTTATGAAATTTCGTCCTCGAAATTGGCGTGACGTACTGGTGTTTCAAAAGATGAGAATACCTCGCTTTCATTTCCATTTCCAACTCCCGTGTCATTTCCTCGATAACATGGTTTCTCCATAAAACTTTAACTTGTGGTATAACCTCGGTACATAGGACATGTTCTTTCTATCCAAGATCTTGACATGTACCTCCTCGTATGTTAAGTCTTGGCTATCTTGTCCGGTTCTAACTCAATGACGTGGTTCGAATTCGTCCACATATTTACGTAACATCGATCGTGAAAAGCGTTATGAACACGCGTTATACTTGGGGGTAAAATGAGTCTATAGGCCACGGTTCTATTCGATCGAGAATTTCAAATGGATTAATAAATCGAAGGTTTGAGCTTTCCTCACCTCACCGATTCTCGCTTTTGAAATAACAACTTCTTGCACCTCCTTCTTCAAATTCATCATTCGATGTGTAGCTTAAATGGACTTTAACTTTTATCGATTAAAGTTGATTATACTCAGATATAATCACGTGGGTACCTAGAGTTTTCATCTCCATCTCTATTATTTGTAAATTATACAAAATTAGTCTTTGACAATATCGTACTCGTACTTGTATACGATCTTCTACTCAACACGTCAGCTACCACGTTCACTTTTCCAAGATGGCATGGTCAGAACATGTGCTTAAATGAGTCTCCTCTTGAGTTCTTCGATGCTCTTCCCACATTTCTTGCTCCATTCGAATTTTGTATCTCTACGAGTCAGCTGCGTTAATGGAATAGCGATTCGAGAATATCCTTCAACGAATCTCCGATAATAACCAACTAAGCCTAGAAAGCTACGTATTTTGATTATCGACTTAGGTTGTTCTCAACTGTGACTCATATCCCAACCTTGGATAAGACGTACAATGACACCTATCGGTTTACTATCGCTTACGAATATGGTGTCCCCTACGAGAGTCCCGCGGTGCATTCCACAAAGGAAGTCACCGGATAAAGGCTCGGTACCAAATTCTATAGTTGAATTTTTAACTCCACGAAGTTCAATAGGAGCCATTCAATATGAGATTTTAGAAATGAGTTTTGTACCGGGTTCAAAGTCGATACAAAATTTAATATCAGGCTTTGGGAATAAGCCAAGAAATTATTCAAGAAATACGTCAGGAAAAATCAATAACAACAGGAATATTATTCAAATTTGACGTGTCTTTATTTAAATCCATAACATGGACTAAGAAAACTTGACATCCGTAATGAACGAATGACTTCATGGCTTGATATAAAAATGTTTGACTACAATGGTTTGATTGCTTGAATTGAATAACGAGTTGCTTAGGAATATGAAAACTAACAACCTTACGAAAAGTAATCAATTTCGGCATGATGAGTAGTTATCCTTAAAATCACATCAAAAGCAAATATCTCTATAGAAATAAGGTTAACGGTAATGTGATAGTGCCAACCGAAATCAAGCAAGATTTCTAAACAATGGATGTAATGAAAGTTTCTCCTAACGAGTCTCCATAAATAGGTCAAAGTCTAATTTCTTCGTAGTCAAGTTCAAGCGTTGAGCACAAGCAAGAGAGATAAAAGAATGGGTAGAACAGGGTATCTAGTAAGGTATAAACTTCGCAAGAATTTATAATTAACTAACCTGCGTACTAACTTCGTTCGGGTTCCTCGCATTTTGATTGGCCACGACAAACGCTCTTCCGTGAACCGCTTTACTTTGACTTTTCTGGACATCCTTTTGAGTCACCATTCCCACTGGATCGGGTTTCGATACCGCATAAAACTCGAAGCGATATGTCCTTCTTTTCCACAATTATAGCATACCTTAAACTGTTGTGGGCAGTTTGGGCTGATATGTCCCTCTTTCCCGCATTTGTAACTTACGACCGGTGGTCTTTCTCCTCCCTTGTAACCAGTTGCTACTGGCGTTGGCGTCTTCACATGGTCGTTGTTGAATCTCCTTTTTTTAAAATCTACTCTCGACTCGCTTCTTCTATTTTTATGGCCACGATTACCACCAGAGTGGTTACCGCCTTTGTCCGTATTCTTCTTTCTCCGCTGGTTATTGTTATTCTGATGACTGCTATCTTCGGTATGATCCTGGTTATGGTCCCTAGGTTGAACGTACTCGTTATCTCGCTCTAACAACTGAGCCATGTTGACAACATCTGAATAGAGAGAAAATATATTAGAAATGAGATACTGACGTATGCCGGGTTTCAAACCTCTCAGAAACATTCGCGTCATACGTTCCTCATTCTCCACCAAATGAGGTGCAAACCTGGATAACTCCGCGAACTTCGCCTCGTATTGGGACACCGTCATGTTATCCTGCTCCAGTCTAATAAACTTCACTTCCTTCATATGAAGAATACTTTCAGGGAAGTACTTGTCATTGAACTATTTCTGAAATGTCTCCCATGACATGCTGAGTGCAACTGGATGGGTACGCTTCACAGATTCCCACCGATGTCTGCCTCGTTCTGAACATAAAAGTAGCGAATAGAACTTTCGTTCTCCGTGCATCCCAAGACATCAAATATCTTGGTAATTTGTTTGACCCACATCTCCGCCTTTAATCGGATCGAAGCTTTCCCAGACTGCGGTGGTCCCAACTCTTTGAACTGCTTGGTCATGACCACCGTGAATTGCTATCATTTCCTCCCATATTTTGAACACGAGTCTCCTCAAATGCGATTTTGCATGAACTGCAAAAAGCTTCTAAACATCCCTCGTTCATCATCTCGCTTTCGGTGGTGTTGTTCACGGAGAGAAACATTGCCCGACTGTTGCACGTTCTCCTCGTTGGTAAAATCATGCATCTCCACGATCTCATTTACTCCGCTATTAATATTCTCAGTCGACATTCTCAAATACTGTCATAAAACAAGGGTTAATTAAGGAAATCAATATATCACATATTATCCCTATATACTAACCAATTAACAAATAAGCTTCTGTAAGACACACTTTTAGCGAAGGATTTACTCGTCTCTCCTCCTAGTTCTATTTCCCGATTTTTGCGGAGATCATATCCCTAAGCTCGATACCAACCGCGTGCGCCCCAAAATAGGTCCATTCCATCCAACCCATTCTCGAGTCGCCAAATACATGGTACGAAATAACTACAACTTTATTAATACATTTGTCGCGTGCAAAATACTAAAGAACATATATATCATGTGAGTTTAAATACATTAATTATCTTCTAGACAATATCCACATGCAAATAAATCCCCATCATAATTATTGATACATTATTTTACAAAATGGTGAGGACTACTAAACAACTCTCTCTAGAACCTTCATTCCATACCCCGACTAGTACTCGCTTACATTCTCGCCTCCGAGAAGAAAAATGGAACAAAAAGGAAAAGGGTGAGCTCAACTAGCCCGATAAAGAATATTATGACTAAGATAATATACAACAAATTATCGTTAGTCTTCAACGAGGAAAAATCTAATAGAATACAATAGACAACCGCTTTTAAATCAACAATCTGCAATGAAACAACAATTCATTAGAAGAGTTAAGTAGAGAATGCAAACTACTATCTTCTATATATGAATTTAAAAGTTCATCGTCGATATTTTATCCTGTAACATCAATCAATATATATCTCGAATCAAATATTCATCTTTGCACTACAGCCGAAGATATTCATCACCGATCATGTTCATCTAAACACATGTTCATCTTTTTTCACTACGGAAGCAAAGATATTAATCGATCGATCGTGTTCATCTCAACACTTGTTCATCTTTTGCACTACGGGCCAAAGATATTCATCAAAAAATCATTCATCTTTTACTACGGCCAAAGATATTCAAGAATATCATCATTTAGGACTAAGGATGATGAAAATATTTTAGAAAAGCGAATCCAATGAAACAAAAGAACAAGTATTAAGGATTCAGTATTTCAAATATTTCATGTCCAAAAATACCTCATAAATAATCATAGTGGTGTAAAATTCAAGAATGATCAAAACATGGATACAATCAAAACTAGTATCCGAATAGATATTTTGGACAAAAAAAAAAATTTTCATTTTTCGATGAATAGTCTTGATGATTAAGTGAATAATCTGAGTATATGTGAATAATATCGTATCGTGAATAGTAACTCAACACCAAAAGATAGAAATTTCACAAAAAAAACATCTTCACGCTTAAATGAATAGTACTCGTGAATAGTAACTCGTGAATAGTAACTCATGAATAAGTAACCCCAACATGAAAAAGTTCCAAATTTGATAAAATTTCCAACCAATATTTCAAGATAATGATATTGAAGAAATAATATCATTTTCGAATAAAATAACATCCCTTACCTCGAAAGACAGTACTTCTAGTTGAAACACCGGATATAGGCTATGACTTGAACTTGCACCGTATAGCAAAAAGTATACTCAAAAATACTCACAAGAATACGCTCGATAATATAGAGAGAGAAAACTTCAATTTCTGGTGTGATTTTCAATTCTAACCTAAGCACCCTATTTATAGGAAAATGCTTAGAACACCAAAGTAGAAAATTTATTAAAATATTAATATCAATATTACAATTCCTACGCCCACTTCTAAGGATCTAAATTCAGCTACTTCTAACACATGTAAGACCCACAACAATGACAAAAAATGTTTTTGTCATTTTAAATATTTTATACTTCCAAAAATTAATTATTTTGGAACTCCGAAACTTCAATAATTCATAATAAATAGCCCTTTTATCAGAAAATTCGAATCTCGCGACATTTTATAGGAAATTCAATTCTCTACAACTTTTCAGAAGAAAGTTTTTCCAAATTCCAAACAGAAATTGACCAAAATCCATAAACAGACGATTTTACAGCCTTTAATCAAATTTCGGTCAATAATTGTGTCCACCAACACACAAAATATGTGTTAAACATTTAATGCCACAAAAATACTCTTCCTCCTCATATACTCATATATCCCACATTCATTATAAAAATATCACCGTTAATATATTATTAAAATAATATATTTAAATGAATTATTTTATCGAGAAAAGATAAAATATTAATTTTCATCAATTGTCACATTAAAATTTTCTCCATCTATATCCACATAAAATCAATATTTTCTCATCATATAAATCAATAATTAATTATTCACAAATAATATTACGAGAATCACAAAGATCGGGCAACGGTGCCGTTCCTGGGAAAGAGGGGCTTTCGATAAGGATCTCTCTCACTACTTGGCAGCAATTAGGTGACCAAACCTCTCCTTGAAGCGAACTTTCTAGACATTGCCAATAATGTTATCCAATAATATTATTCGGATAATATGAATTATTGCTCTGATAATAGAAAATAATCGTGTAATGATAATTTATTGAAACAACGGTAATATAAAATATCAATGCGTGAATTATTAAATCAATAAAATAAAATATCTTGAGCGATAATTATCGTAACAATTATTGAGTGGTGCCTTCTTACGTAAGAATCAATAATTGGTGCAATACTGTGCTACTATTCAACAACGCGATTAGTGTGTTTTAACCACAGTATTCCAACAAGATAATTCAGAATAACTATGCCGTTATTTGTAAACAACTTATATTTGTCGCTTTCTTCATCCAATCATTTTCCGCATGGGGCCCATACAAAAGATCGCTTGTAGTAAATGCACGAATATTCCCAAACAATATTGAATATTTTATAACCACTTGCTTATTCAAATATTTGCGTATTTTACCCATAACTATCCATATTAATCAAATCAACCCTTACTATTTCAAAATAATAAATAGAGGAAAATAAATTTCATTTATTAATAATTTGGGGTCTTACAACCTCCCTCCTTATGAAATTTCGTCCTCGAAATTGGCGTGCACGATACTGGTGTTTGAAAAGATGAGAATACCTCGCTTTCATTTCCATTTCCAACTCCCAGGTCATTTCCTCAATAACATGGTTTCTCCACAAAACTTTAACTTGTGGTATAACCTCGGTACATAGGACATGTTCTTTCCTATCCAAGATCTTGACATGTACCTCCTCGTATGTTAAGTCTTGACTATCTTGTCCTGGTTCTAACTCAATGACGTGGTTCAGTCGTCCACATATTTACGTAACATCGATCGTGAAAAGCGTTATGAACACGTCCATACTTGGCGGTAAAAGCGAGTCTATAGGCCACGCCCTATTCGATCGAGAATTTCAAATGGATTAATAAATCGAAGGTTTGAGCTTTCCTCACCTCACCGATTTTCGCTTTTGAAATAACAACTTCTTGCACCTCCTTCTTCAAATTCATCAGCTCCGGTGTGTAGCTTAAACAGCTTTAACTTTATCGATTAAAGTTGATTATACTCGTATATAATCACGTGGGTACCTAGAGTTTTCATCTCCATCTCTATTATTTGTAAATTATACAAAATTAGTCTTTGACAATATCGTAATCGTACTTGTATACGATCTTCTACTCAACACGTCATTTACCACGTTCGCTTTTCCAAGATGGCATGGTCGTAACATGTCTTTGAAATGAGTCTCCTCTTGAGTTCTTCAAGCTCTTCCCACATTTCTTGCTCCATTCAATTTTGTATCTCTACTGAGTCACCGAGTTAATGGAATAGCGATTCGAGAATATCCTTCAACTAATCTCCGATAATAACTAACTAAGCCTAAAAGCTACGTGATTTAGATTACCGACTTAGGTTGTTCTCAATCATTACTCATATCCCAACCTTGGATATGCGTTACAATGACACCTATCGGTTTACTATCGCATGAATATGGTGTCCCCTACGAGATCGGCTTTGCATTCCACAAAGGAAGTCACAAGATAAAGGCTCGGTACCAAATTCTATAGTTGAATTTTAACTCCACGAAGTTCAATAGGAGCCATTCGATATGAGATTTTAGAAATGAGTTTTGTCTGCGGGTTCAAAGTCGATACAAAATTTAATATCGAACTTTGGGAGTAAGCCAAGAAATTCTTCAGAAATACGTCGGGAAAAATCAATAACAACAGAATATTATTCAAATTTGACGCGTGTCTTTATTCAAATCCATAACATGGACTAAGAAAACTAGACATCCGTAATAAACAAATGACTTCATGGCTTGATATGAAAATGTTTGACTACAATGGTTTGATTGCTTGAATTTGAATAACGAGGTTGCTTAGAATATGAAAACTAACAACCTTACGAAAGTAATCAATTTCGGCATGATGAGTAGTTAACCTTAAAATCACATCAAAAGCAAATATCTCTATAGAAATAAGGTTAACGGTAATGTGATAGTGCCAACTGAATCAAGCAAGATTTCTAAATAACGGATGTAATGAAAGTTTCTCTAGCAGTCTCCATAAATAAAGTCAAAGTCTAATTTCTTCGTAGTCAAGTTCAAACGTTGAGCACAAGCAAGAGAGATAAAAGAATGGGTAGAACCTAGATTATCTAGTAAGGTATAAACTTCGTAGAATTTATAATTAACTAACCTGATGCTAACCGTTCGGGTTCCTCGCATTTTGAATGGGCCACGACAAA
This sequence comes from Panax quinquefolius, assembly GCA_020205615.1. Taxonomy (NCBI): domain Eukaryota; kingdom Viridiplantae; phylum Streptophyta; class Magnoliopsida; order Apiales; family Araliaceae; genus Panax; species Panax quinquefolius. The sequence goes on along the minus strand of JAINUW010000482.1, from coordinate 426,922 downwards.
CGCTCTTCCAGAACCGCTGACTTTGACTTTTCGGGACATCCTTTTGAGTCACCATTCATTGATGCAGGTTTCGATTTCGTCTCGATCTCGGCGATATGTCCTTCTTTTCCACAATTATAGCATACCTTAAATCTGTTATGGGAAGTTTGGGTGATATGTCCCACTTTCCGCATTTATAACATACTGACCGGTGGTCTTTCTCCTCCCTTGGAACCGGTTACTCTTGTGGCCGACGCGTCTTCACATGGTCGTTGTTGAATCTCCTTTTTAAAATCTCCTCTCGACTCGCTTCTTTTATTTTCATAGCCACGATTACCAAGCAGAGTGGTTCTGCTTTGTCGTATTCTTCTTTCTCCCGTGGGTTATCATTATTCTAATAACTCGCTATCTTGGTATGATCCTGGTTATGGTCCCTCGGTTGAACGTACTTTCGTTATCTCGCTCTAACAACCGAGCCACATGACAACATCTGAATAGAGAAAAATTTATGAGAAATGAGATCTTGGCGTATCTTAAGGGTTTCAAACCTCTCGAAACATCCGCGTCATCGTTCCTCATTCTCCACCAAATGAGGTGCAAACTCGATAACTCAAGTGAACTTAGCCTCGTCTTTGGGACACCGTCATGTTATTTTGCTCCGATCTAATAAACTCCACTTCCTTCATATAGCGAAGACTTTCGGGGAAGTACTATTCATTGAACTGCTTCGAAAAGTCTCCCATGACATCTTGAGTCAGCAAATGGATGGGTGCGCTTCACGATTCCCACCGATGTCTGCCTCGTTCTGAACATAAAAGTAGCGAATGGAACTTTCATTCCTCCGTGCATCCCAAGACATGGAATATCTTGGTAATTTGTTTGACCCACGTCTCCTCGCTTTAATCGGATCTGGCTTTCCCAGATTGCGTGGTCCCAACTCTTTTTGCTGCCAATGGTGACCACCGTGAATTGCTATCATTTCCTCTTGTATTTTGAACACGAGTCTCCTCGTCGATTTTGCATGAATCGCAAAAAGCTTCTAAACATCCCCTCGTTCATCATCTACTCGGTGGTGTTGTTCATGAGGAGGAACATTGCCACTGTTGCACGCGTTCTCCTCGTTGGTAAGTACAGGCATCTCCACTATCTCATTTACTCCACTGTTAATATTCTCAGTCGACATTCTCAAATACTGTCATAAAATAAGGGTTAATTAAGGAAATCAATATATCACATAATATCCCTATACACTAACCAACTAACAAATAAGCTTAGGTAAGACACACTAGCGAAGGATTTACTCGTCTCTCCCCTCCTAGTTCTATTTCCCGATCTCCGCCAGAGATCATATCCCTAAGCTCTGATACCAACTGTGACGCCCCCAAAATAGGTCCATTCCATCCAACCCATTCTGAGTCGCCAAATACATGGTACAGAAATAACTATAACTTTATTAATACATTTGTCGTGCAAAATACGGCAACATATGTACTCGTGAATAGTACTCGTGAATAGTAACTCGTGAATAGTAACTCGTGAATAGTAACTCGTGAATAGTAACTCATGAATAGTAACCCCGACAAGAAAAAGTTCCAAATTTGATAAAAATTTCCAACAATATTTCGGCATAATGATATTGAAGAAATAATATCATTTTCGAATAAAATAACATCCCTTACCTCGAAAGACAAGATTTAGTTGAAACAGGATATAGGCTATGACTTGAACTTGCAATGCAGTATAGCAATACTCAAAGTATACTCAAAATACTCACAAGAATACGCTCGATAATATAGAGAGAAAACTTGATTTACGGTGTGATTTTAATTCTAACCTAAGCACCCTATTTATAGGAAAATGCTTAGAACACGAAAGTAGAAAATTTATTAAAATATTAATATCAATATTACAATTCCTACGCTTCTTCTAAGGATCTTAATTCAGCCACTTCTAACACATGTAAGACCCACAACAATGACAAAAACATTTTTCTCATTTTGAATATTTTATACTTCAAAAAATTAATTATTTTGGAACTCAAAACATCAATAATTCATAATAAATAGCCCTTTTATCGAAAAATTCGAATCTCGGGTCATTTTATAGGAAATTCAATTCTCTACAACTTTTCGGAAGAAAGTTTTCCAAATTCAAATGCAAATTGACCAAAATCCATAAACAAAGCGATTTTACTGACCTTTAATCAAATTTCTATTAATAATTGTGTCCACCAACACACAAAATATGTGTTAAACATTTAATGCCACAAAATACTCTTCCTCCTCATATACTCATATATCCCACATTCATTATAAAAATATCACCGTTAATATATTATTAAAATAATATATTTAAATGAATTATTTTATCGGAAAAGATAAAATATTAATTTTCAACAATTGTCACATTAAAATTTTCTCCATCTATATCCACATAAAATCAATATTTTCCTCATCATATAAATCAATAATTAATTATTCACAAATAATATTACAAGAATCAAGATCTTGTGACGGTAGTTCCCAGAAAGAGGGCTTTCCATAAGGATGTCTCCTTCTTGGTAGCGCTTGATTAGGTGACCAAACCTCTCCTTAGGCAGAACTTTCTAGACATTGCCAATAATGTTATCCAATAATATTATTCAAATAATATGAATTATTGCTCAGATAATGGAAAATCTTGTGTAATGACAATTTATTGAAACAACGATAATATAAAATATCAATGTAGCAATTATTAAATCAATAAAATAAAATCTTGAATAATAATTCATGTAACAATTATTGAGTAGTACCTTCTTACGTAAGAATCAATAATTGGTGCAATACTGGTGCTACTCTTTTCAACAACGCTGCATTATTAGTGTGTTTTAACCACCGGGTATTCCAACAGTATTAACGGTAACAACTACGCCGTTATTTATAAACAACTTATATTTGTCGTTTTCTTCATCCAATCGTTTTCCGTTATGGGGCCCACAAAAGACTGCGCCGTCGTACGAATATTCCCCGACAATAATGAATATTTTATAACCACTTGCTTATTCGAAATATTTGCGTATTTTACCCATAACTATCCACATTAATCAAATCAACCCTTACTATTTCAAAATAATAAATAGAGGAAAATAAATTTCATTTATTAATAATTTGGGGTCTTACAATGCCCATGGTCTTCAAGCTTCAAATTCTATCTGGTGTGCTGTCATGCGTAATAGTCACTCGGGATTGTAACTCCTTGGCTCTTGTGGGACATTGTTTTGTATAAATGTATGTATAAGATGTTGAGACGGCGCAATGTGGTTGGGGTGGCAAGATGACAATTTTTCCCATCACCGGGGTTATCTCCTAAGCCAGGCGTCATGAGGCGTTGCTCAGGGTTATGTCTAAGATTGGACTGCTGCAAGTGTTTGAATTCCTTAGGGTCATCTTTAAGTGTGCCTGTCTTCCCGACGTTATCTCTAGGTCTTTGGAGTGAGTGCCTCGGTGGGAGTTTCGAGTTTAAAGCTAATTACATGCATTTGAAACAAGCATTTCCGAGGTTATCGCCGGATCTGCAACGACATTCCTTGGGGTTATCTCCAAGGATGAAACTCGGGGTTATCTCCAAGGTTGGAACTGATACTCCCGATGTGTGTTCCAGGGTTGAGACTGAACTTCCAGTGGTATCCATAATATATATGAGTTATCTTCTAGGGTTATCTCTGAAAGACGAATCTGCCATCCTGCAATGTTAGTAACATGTGTGCAAAAAATTTTGAGTGTCTACAATTCCACTTCCAGTGTACTCTCCTCGTGGCATAGAACATCAATGATACACTTAGCCATCCTAACGTCTAACAGATTAAGATCTAGAGGCTTTGACATATGACTGTCAGACCTCAAATTAAGGGATCCATGATATATCATCATAGATCACTAAATAACACCTTATAACATATACATAAACACCAAACACATAGTTTACATAAATCATAAGGATCTAGTTTAAGTTAGGGTTTATACCTTTTTGGTCAAATCTTGATTTCTGTCCTCGTGATCTGATCTTGGCTAGTTAAGGATTATTCTTGGCTTTATTTTGTACTGAGTTTCTCTCCACATTTCAAAAATTAGAGAGAGAAAAAGGGTTTGCTAAGTTAGAAAATAAAGTGAGGATATTTTCTTACTTTAAACTTTTTAATCTTTGAATCCCTGGTTAAAATGGATGCTAGGTGGCCAATTTTAGCTGACTGGAAAGATTTTGAGCACATGGCAAATCTCCTTTTGATGACTCACAAGATTTGACAAAATATCCTACTTAAAAGTTAAGTAAAAGGGTATTTTAGTAATTTCGTACCTACTAAGGGTATTTTGGTAATTTCCCTTATAAATCGAAGGGTAATTTGGTCTTTTCACATATATCACATAACTTTTAACCCTTAAATTTTAATAATTAACATTAGGGTTCCCAAATTAAGGTTTAAAAATTCCCAATTAGGGTTTAGGATTAGCATAAATGAAATTAAGGTTCCTAAAGCTGGAATTTGGGTTTCTAACCAATCATTAGGGTTTCTTAACTGAACATTGGAGTTCTTAACATAACATTACGGTTTACCAATGTTATACTTTACCTAATTCATAATTAACCCTTAACTGCATACTTTACACATATATAATCACAATACACAATACCACATAAGTTCTTAACAGAATTTTTAAATCCATACCTATTTCCAGTCTTGGTCTTATTGTTCAACCTTTATTGAATCATTTAAGATTTTATTAATCGTCTAAATTCTCGGGTTGTCATAGTACGAGTTTGCGTGGATTACAAGAATCTGAATAAAGCTTGTCTCAAAGATAGCTTTCCTATACCGTTCATCAACATACTCATTGACAATACAACTCAGTATGACATGCACTCCTTTACTGTCTGCTTTGCCGGTTATCATCAAATCATGGTTGCTGAAGAGGATCGTGAGAAAACTGTATTCATCACTCCTTGGGGAACCTTTTGCTATAGACGGTTGTCATTCGGCCTCATCAATGCCAGAGATACCTATCAGTGAGCTATGATGGCTCTTTTCCATGATTTAATGCACAAAGAGATAAAAATCAATATGGATGACCTCATTGTCAAGTCTCGAAGGGAAGAAGACCACCTAGATCGTCTCAAAAAGCTCTTTAACTGGTTGCGTAATTATAAGTTAAAGTTAAATTCGGCTAAGTGCGCATTTTACGTAAAATCAGGCAAGTTGCTAGGATTCCTAGTAAGCCACAAAGGCATTGAGCTGGATCCTGCAAAAATCTAGACCATCACTGAGATGCCCATACCCTAGACAGAGAGGGAAATACGAGAATTTTTAGGAAGAATCAACTTCATCAGTCGATTCATCTCCTGACTCACAACAACCTGTGAATCCATCTTCAAGTTGTTAAGGAAGAACTCCTCCAAGAAATGGAATGACGAGTGTTAGAAAGTCTTCCTTCTCATTAGAGAACAATTAATCAAAGTTCCTATTTTGGTACCTCCTAGGGATGGTGTTCCCCTTTTTATGTACCTGTCAGTCAATGATAATTCCATGGGTTGCATGCTGGGACAGAAAGATGATAAAGGCTAAGAAAGAGCTATATATTACCTCAACAAAAGATTCAGCATTAGTGAGCATAGGTACAACTCGATTGAGAAAATGTGTTGTGCTTTAGCATGGGCTTCCATGAGGTTACAACATTATCTCCATGGTCACACAACCCATCTCTTATCCCACATGGATCCTCTCAAGTATGCGTTCAGCAAACCTATGTTGAATTATTGACTATCCAAATGGCAGTTGATCCTCTAGCAATTTGACATCATCTATGTGACTCAAAAGTTTATCAAAGGTCAAGGAATTGCGAATCAACTGGCTGCCACACCTGCAAGGGATTTCAAACCTTTGGAAACATATTTCCTCGATGAAGGGGTAATGACAATTCAGCAACACCATTAGGACAATACGCACCAACCATGGAATATGTATTTTGAAGGAGCCGTAAACACGGAAGGTTTTGGAGCTAGAGCAGTGCTAGTGTCTATTTCAGGAGTGCAATATCTTGTTGCCATCAAATTATAGTTTGTCAACCCCAACAACACATCTGAGTATGAAGGCTGTATTATGGGGTTGAAACTAGCGCAATCCATGGGCGTTAGACAGTTAATTGTCTTTGGAGATTCCGAACTGGTAATCAGACAAACCACTGGGATCTATCACACCAAAGAATTACATTTTCTGCCTTACCATCGGCAAGTTATTCAGATGGCTTTGGAGTTTGAAGAAATATCCTTCCTCCACATTCCTAAGAATAGGAATGACTTTGCGGATGCACTAGAAACTTTGGCGTCCTTGATCAACATACTTGATAAAGAAGACATTCCAAATATCACATTTGCCTATAAAAAGGTGCCAGCTTACGGGAACTACATCGGAGAATTATTGGATGAGTTGTTTCCCATCCAACACCCTTGGTATCAGGATATCAAGGAGTATCTGTGAGATGGATCTACACCCGCTGAGGTAAGTCAAGCTGAAAGAAAGTGGATCCATAGAATGGCCATGAAATACTATCTGAGCGGAGACACACTCTATAAAAGAGATGCATGACTAGGCCTTCTCAGATTCCTAGACAAAGACCAAGCTCAGAAGCTTATGGATGAAATCCATGGTGGAGTACGCATCCCACACATGAGTGGCCCTCTACTTGTCAAGAAAATCCTAAGAACAGGGCATTACTGGATTTCTCTCAAGACTGACTGTGATGATTACGTCAAGAGATGTTACCAATTCCAAATTCATGGGAATGCTATCTATGCCCATCCAAGGGAGCTCCACAATATGAGTTTGCCATGGCCCTTCTTAATGCGGGTAATGGACGTGATCGGGCCCATCGAGCATGAAGCCAGTAATGGTCATCGGTTTATCTTCACCATTATCGACTACTTTACCAAGTGGGTAGAAACAACCTCTTTCCCCAGGGTTACTATAGATGTGATCATTAGTTTCATCAGAAACAATGTCATTTGTCGATATGGACAACCAAAGGTGATTGTATCACACAATTCCAAAAACCTCAACAACCAAATGATGGCGGAATTGTGCAGTATATTCCACATCAAACATCTCAACTCGGTCATCTATCGCCCAAAGATGAATGGTGCTGTTGAAGTGGTTAATAAGAATATTAAAAAGATCATGCAAAAGATGTTTGCTAATCACAAAGGATGGTCTAACCTGTTGCCTCTGACTCTATTAGCCTACAGAACGTCAATGCACACTTCCACTAGGGCAACCCTGTAAGACCCCAAATTTTTTTTGAATAAAATAGAATTTCTTCTATTTGTTATTTTGAAATAGTAAGGGGTTGATTTAATTAATGAGGTAAATTATGGGTAAAATGCGCAAATATTTTAAATAAGCAATTGGTTATAAAATACTCATTATTGTCGAGGAATATTCGTTTGGTTTTGGAATATTCTTGCTGTTGGGGAATATTCGTACGATGGCGCAACTATTTATGGGCCCCATGGTAGAAAACTGTCGGATGAAAAAATGACAAATATGAGTTTTTTTATAAATAACGACGTAGTTGTTACCATTAACACTGTTGGAATACCCGGTGGTTAAAATATAGTAATATGTGGTATTGCACGTACGTAGCGCACGATATTACACCAATTATTGGTTCTTACATAAGAAGTCACTACTCAATAATTGTTACAGTAATTAATGTTCAATATTTTATTGATTCAATAATTGCTACTTTGATATTTTATATTGTTGATTCAATAATTGTCACTACACAGTATTTCCCATTATCAGATCAATAATCATATTATTTGAATAATATTATTAGATAACATTATTGGCAATGTCTAAGGAAGTTCTATCTAGGAAAGGGATTTGGTCACCTAATTGCGCGCCAATAAGGAAAATAATCACCGTGTGGCAGAAACTTGAGGAATCTGCTTGTGCTTATGAGGATTCCTATGACTGGAACTGGAAGAATAGCCTAGTCCGGTTGTCCAGGTTTGACTGGACATTTAATTGGGTGCTTACTCAGTTGGTCGTATCCAACTGAGGTTCCAGATTTATTTTATCCAAACCTTGAATTCCTCATTGGGCAAAGGATTCTGTATGTGTAGGCATCTTTGGGCCCTGAGTAAACTGATGTAATTCTTTAAGCAAAACAGCCAAATCTGTAATTTTTTTACTTAATCCGTCAAATTCTTCTCGAGAAACGGAATTAGACTGGTCAGAAGAAGACATGATTGGTTGTAGGCTCGTGGCCTTTTTGGATTTTGAGCGAGTAACAGACCCAATTGTTTCCCTACAAAAAACTTATGTAGTTTAGTCTTTAGGGATAATGTAAATGTTTACATGCTGTGTGAGGTATCCGTGTTAGGAATATTTTCCTGCGAAATGGATGTTAGCTGTTTTATAATACAGGATAACATGCTAATTTTAAATATGCATGTGCACATATTTCTTCATATTTTCCATTACATGAAAATGAACATGGAATAAAATTATAAGTAATTGAAAATGGAAAGCATGAAGAGACTTTCCTTCGCGTTTGGTTTATCAGAGGTTGACCTATCTTAGGTTACTCTCATGGCTTTTTGGCATGAAGGTTCCCAGATCATTGCAATTTACTTGACGGGAAGTTAATCCTGTCTTTCAACTAGAGCGAATCTGGGTGGTGCCTTTCCTGAGCCTATTTGGAATTAGTCTCCCTACGAGTCTAGTAATCAAACACCGACAGGATAGCCTCCTGGCGGAGGAACCACACAACATACCTTCACATACAACGTGTCTCACTATTTATGAAAATGATGACATGTGCGAAGCACTAATATCACAGATAGATATTTTACTGTGCAGTACGTAAAATGCATTTGTACACATTCATCAAAATGTAAATGCAACATTCACACACAAGCATATAACAGTTTTGAAAAGCTTGTAGTAGCAGCTTAAGCCCTCTTACTAGAGTACCCAGCAAAGTCGCCACCTGTCGACGTCAGGAGTTTTCTTATTCCAAATCTCCCATTTATTTGTGTATTACTGAAAATGTGGAATGTATTGAAAATGTGTGTTAGTACCATAGATATGAACTAACTCCATTTTTAGGATTGCAATGTAACCTTTTGTTTAGCTTAATTAACTTTCTCTCCTATTTTATATAAGGAATCATTTTGGAATGGGTTGTTGTATTTTGTATTTAATGACTATTTGCTTGATAGAGAAATTAGTATTGATATTAATAGAGATTGAAAAATGGATGTTTTTATCTACCCCTTTAAATACAACAACACCTGGTATGATCATGCCAATGGAATATGTGCATAAACTGCTAATAAAATAGACATATCTCTATTTGCCTTGTGTGGCCTTGAGACTTATCTTAATGACATTGGCCTAGTTATTTTTACCAATAGACATATTATGATTTATTTGGCTAGGGATGTGCATTTGACCTTCGACAAAAGCTTATGCGTATTTACTATTCTCGATTGACCATTCCTTGATTCGTTCGTAATTTGGAGAGTTAGGAGATTAGGCGACACATTAGGGGAATTGTAATCATATCTTGACTTCCTAGAACAACTACTTCTCTTATTCTTATACTTTTAATCATTTAGCTTAACCAACCATCTTATTTCACTTGTTTAGATAAGATAGTAACGGCTTTACCTTAGTATTTGTTTATCTCTTAAGACTTTGTCCTCGTGGGTTCGACACTCAACTTATCATATATTACTTGTGAATGGCGTATGCTTCTTGCTTGATTTAATAAAGAAATTGGCCAACAAGTTTTTAGGCGCCACTTCTTAGGGGACTTAGTATTATTTGTTATTACAATCTTAATTTAAACTGATTCTTCTATTTAACTCTCTTTTCAGGTAGTCTTCACTGTTTATGCCACCTCAAAAGGGTCAAAACATAATACCTCTTGATCCCGAGGTTGATAGAACATATAGACGACTCCGGAGAGAAAAATCTAAGGACATATCTACTCCTATCAAAATAAATTGAGGAACTTCGAAATCTTTGAGGAGTATGCTATGCCTCATATCGACAATCTCCAGGCGAACATTCTCAAGCCCGCCATCCAAGCTAATAATTTTGAGATCAAGCCGGGCACCATTCAAATGTGCACCAATATTCAGTTTGGGGGACTACCGAATGATGATCCCAATGATCACTTAATCAATTTTGTGGAGATCTTTGATACATTTAAATGCAATAGAGTGTCTGACGATGCCATCAGACTCCGGTTGTTTCCATTCACCTTAAGGGACAAAGCCAAGAGCTGGCTTCATTCATTACCGTCGGGCTCCATCACCACGTGGGCTTACTTGGCACAGAAGTTCATGGTGAAGTTTTTTCTGCCCGCCAAAACAGCCAGGCTTAGGCATGATATCACTTCTTTTGTCCAGTTCAAATCAGAATCCTTGTATGACTCGTGGGAGCAATTCAAGGATCTGCTGAGAAAATTCCCTCGTCATGGATTGGAAGAATGGCTTCCTATCCAGACCTTTTATAATGGGTTATCCGGATCGACTCATTCGAGTATCAATGCCGCCTCTGGAGGAGCCTTCATGGCTAAACATCACACAACATGGTACGAACTAGTGGAAACAATGGCGGCCAATAATTATCAATGGCCAAATGATAGGCAAGCCCGCAGAAGAGCAGCGGGGGTATATGAGGTTGACTTGTTTACATCATTAGCGGCTCAGGTTGCAACGCTAACGAAACGGCTAGACACCATGGGAGTGTCAGTAGTGCAGAATTTGCAGAGTGTCGCAGTCCAGTGTGAATTATGTCTAAGGAGCCACCCTACTGATCAGTGTGCAATAAGCCCTGAATCAGTTCATTTTGTTTCCAACTATGGGCGGCAACAAAATGCTAATCTCCCTACTAATTACCACCCGGTCTTGAGAAATCATCCCAACTTCTCTTGGGGAAACAATAACAACAACAACACCAATCAAGCAAAATCTTCATCCACTAGGCCGAATTTTTCTAACCCTCTGCTTTTCAATCTCAGAATTAGTACAATCCACAACCGCCGAGCTCTCAAAATCAGTTCCACCATCCACCACCTCAACAGTAGAGAAATCCTAGTTTAGAGGATCTCCTATCGTAGTACATTGCCCAGAATGAAACAAGGAGTAACAATCAAGAAGCTTCTATTCGGAATCTCGAAGTTCAAATGGGACAATTGGCCACTGCTTTAAACAGTCATCCATAAGGCACATTGCATAGTGACACTAATGTCAACCCAAAATGAGAAGGCAAAGAACAATGTAAAGCAGTGACACTCAGAAGTGGAAGGACTAGTAATGAACAAGGTGGAGAGAGTTCTCTAGTGGAAGAAGAAGTTACTGAAAAGGAACCTATAGTGGAGAAGAATGATGAAGAATTTGGGGGTGAGGAAAGTACTCAAGTTAGCCCTACAACACCAACCCCTCCAATGAATAAAGTTAATCCTCCTCTCCCTCAGTTTCCTTTCCCCCAGCGTCTGCAGAAACAAAAGCTGGACAAGTAGTTTTCAAAATTCCTGGAGGTGTTCATGAGGCTTCACATAAACATCCCATTTACGGAGGTATTGGATGGAATGCCAAGTTATGTCAAGTTTATGAAGGACATATTATCTAAGAAGCGAAAAATGGGGGATTATAAAATAGTGGTGCTGACAGAGGAGTGGAGTGTCATCCTACAAAATAAGCTTCCGTCGACGCTAAAAGATCCAGGAAGCTTCACAATTCCTTGCACTATCAGGGACAAATTCATTGGCTAGGCTTTGTGTGATCTAGGGGATAGCATCAAGTTGATGCCTCTGTCTATATATAAGAAGTTGGGCCTAAATGAAGCCAAACCTACAAGTGTCACTTTACAATTGTCTGATAGATCTCTTATGTACCCGAAGGGGATAATAGAGGATGTGCTTGTCAAGGTTGACAAGTTCATTTTCCCAGCTGACTTTATTGTCCTAGATTTTGAAGAAGACAGGGAGATCCCTATAATATTGGGCAGGCCATTCTTGGCGACGGGGAGGACTCTAATTGATGTACAGAAAGGGGAGTTGACAACGAGGGTTCAGGATCAAGAAGTAACTTTCAATGTCTTTAAATCGATGAAATAACCGAATACTCCTGAGGACTGCTTCCAAATTAATGTGATTAATAATTCAGTGAGGGAAGTGTTCTCATAAACCTTCATTACGGATCCCTTAGAAGCTAAATTGACAGGGGCTAGTACTACTGAAGAGCCCACAAATGTGGAATTTTCCAAGTGGTTAGATGCGCCCCAAAGATCCAAACAGTTTTAAAGACAGTTTGAGTCTCTAAATAATGATGAGGCATTAACTTCCAAGGCTAAACCATCGATCATAGAACCTCCTGTCTTAGAATTAAAGTCTTTGCCCAACCACCTGAGGTATGCCTACTTAGGGGACACATCCACTTTACCCGTGATAATTTCTACCTCTCTAACCGAGTGCCAGGAAGAAAAGTTGTTGCTAGTGCTTAAGCAATCCAAAACAGCCCTGGGGTGGTCCATTTCTGATATTAAAGGGATTATTCCAACACTATGCATACACAAAATCTTATTGGAAGAAGGGACTAAGCCGTCTATTGAACACCAGTGGCAGTTGAACCGCATCATGAAAGAGGTGGTTCGGAAGGAGATTATAAAATTGCTGGATGCGGGAATCATTTACCCCATCTCTAATAGTCCTTGGGTCAGTCCTATCCAGTGCGTAACAAAGAAGGGTGGAATAACTATAGTTCCCAATGAAAACAATGAGCTGATTCCAACTAGAATGGTGACTGGATGGAGGGTGTGTATGGATTATAGGAAACTGAATAAATCCACATGTAAGGATCACTTTCCTCTTCCATTTATTGATCAGATGCTCGATAGACTTGCTGGGCATGAATTTTATTGTCTGCTAGATGGTTACTCTGGGTATAATCGGATATCAATTGCTCCCGAAGATCAAGAGAAAACTACTTTCACGTGTCCATATGGGATGTTTGCATTTCAAAAAATGTCTTTCGGGTTGTGCAACGCTCCTGCTACATTTCAGCGATGCATGATGTCTATTTTCTCCAACATGGTTGAAATGACCCTCAAGGTCTTTATGGATGACTTTTCAATATTTGGGAGCTCATTTGATAATTATCTGAGAAATTTGACTACCGTTCTCCACAGATGTGCTGAGACTAACCTTGTATTAAATTGGGAAAAGTGTCACTTCATGGTTGAGGAGAGCATTATTCTGGGCCACCGGGTTTTTGCTGGCAACATTGAGGTTGACAAGGCAAAAATTGATGTCACTAATAACCTTCCACCGCAGACATCAGTAAAAGGAGTAAGGAGCTTCCTTGGGCACACTGGGTTTTGTAGGAGGTTTATCCAGGACTTCTCATGGATAACCAAACCGCTGTGTACACTATTGGAAAAGGACATGTCTTTCCAATCTGATGAAGCCTGCCTGAGTGCTTTTGATTTATTAAAGGAAAGATTTGACTCAGCTCCTATTGTTATAGCCCCTGACTAGACTTTACCTTTTGAGCTAATGTGTGATGCAAGAGATTTTGCTATAGGGGCGGTTCTAGGCCAAAGGTGGGATAAGGTATTCCACACAGTATATTATGTTAGCAAAACTTTAACTGATGCTCAACTGAATTATACTACCACTAAGAAAAAACTGCTGGCAGTAGTCTATGCGTTTGATAAGTTTCGTTCCTACCTCAATGGAACGAATGTGATCGTCTACACTTATCAGTCGACAATGAAATACTTGATTGAAAAGAAAGATGCAAAGCCAAGATTGATAAGGTACGTCCTTCTTCTCCAAGAGTTTGATCTAGAGATCCGAGACAAAAAGGGGACATAAAATCAGGTAGCGGATCACTTATCAAGGTTGGAAAACACCCCACATTCGGGAGATGCTGAAAAAGCCATCAATGATTTCTTCCCGGATGAACAACTTTTTGTCGTCCAAAGCAAAGCCCTGTGGTATGCGGACTTTGCAAATTTTGTCGCTTGCCAAGTGTTTCCTCCAAACCTGAGCTATGAACAGAGGAAGAAATTCCTAAAAGATGCCAATCAATATCTGTGGGATGAGTACTTCTTGTTCAAGTAGTGTTCTAATCAAATTCTGCGGAGATGTTTGCCGGATGAGGAATCCAAGGTGTGCTACATCACTGCAATTCTTTAAATTATGGAGGTCATTTTTGGGGTCAAAGAACTGCAGCAAAAGTGCTTCAATCTGGATTTTACTAGCCCACCCTATTCAAAGATGCACACATATATGTATCGCATTGCGATAGATGCCAAAGGGTGGGAACCATTTCAAGAAGGCATGAATTTCCTTTGAAGAATTATTTGATGTTTGGGGTATTGACTTCATGGGTCCATTTCCGTCCTCCTACAACAATCTCTATATTATTGTGGCGGTGTATTATGTCTCCAAGTGGGTTGAAGCAGTTGCCTTATCGACTAATGATGTGAAGGTAGTGATCAATTTCCTCAAGAAAAACATTTTCACTCATTTTGGCACGCCTCGGGCTATTATCATTGATGAAGGGTCGCATTTTTGTAACAAATACTTCGAAGCCCTTCTAGCTAAGTATGGGGTGACCCATAAGATAGCCACTGCTTATCATCCACAGACTAGTGGGCAATCTGAAATTTCCAATCGAGAGGTAAAATGAATCTTGGAGAAGATTGTTAACCCCAATAGCAAGGACTGGTCAAAGAAGTTGGACGATGCCTTGTGGGCTTACCGCAAAGCTTACAAAATGCCTATCGGAATGTCTCCGTATAGGGTTGTCTATGGTAAGGCATGTCATCTTCCAATGGAGTTGGAGTACAATGCTTATTGGGCTATCTAGAAGCTGAACTTTGATTTAGAAGCAGCTGGCGAAAAAAATGCTTTTACAACTAAATGAATTAGACGAGTTTCATCTGCAAGCATATGAAAATGCTAATTTGTACAAGGAGAACATGAAGCGGTGGCACGATAAGAAGATCATCCAAAGAAGTTTCGAACCGGGCTAGAAGGTTCTTCTCTTCAACTCCCGACTGAAATTATTCCTCGGGAAACTGAAGTCCCGGTGGTCAGGGCCATTCACGGTTGCCAAGGTGTATTCCTATGGGGCAATAGAAGTTCAGGACCCTCATTCAGACGAAACCTTCAAGGTCAATGGTCAACACTTGAAGCAGTACTGGGGCAGAGAGGTAGACCGACAAAATACATCTATCACCTTGGGAGACCTAGTGTAAGACGGGATAATAGTCAAGCCGACGACTCTAAATCAAGCGCTTGATGGGAGGCATCCCCATCTCAGTATCAAACAAATTGCTTATATTTTTATTAACTTTAGTGTTATTTTGGTTGTCATTAGTTACTATCTGTAGTTCTTAGTATAACCTGTAGTCTGTATAGTATATGTATGTTAGTATGTGTTTAAGGGCTTTTTGTAGTTAGAACTTTTGAATATAGTGTTTGCTGTCTTTTTATTGTGTTGACTGCTGATACAAGGATTGGCTTGTGTAGGAATATGTTACTCAGATTCAGAATTTCATAAGTCACGCCACGACGCCGATTTTATAACATACTCTCGCGCCGCAGCGCTAATTTTCACGCTGCAGTGCCGGGCAAAGGGGGGACATACTACAAACTCGCACCCCAGCGCCAAATAAAAAGCAACTCTTCACATTGTAGCGCCATCTCAAAGGGGGACATACTATAAACTTGTGCCCCGGCGCCATATAACAAGCAACTCTTCGCGCCACAGTGCCATCTCAATGGAGACATACTGCAAATTCGCGCCCCATCGTTATGCTCAACGCCGCAACGCCACCAACTATTTGAAGTATTCTGCAAACTCGCACTGAATGCCATTTAGAGAGTCGCGCCACAGCGCCAATGTTGGTTTTTCACAGTGCCACAACGCCATCAGCGAAATTTGGTTTTTAAAGGCGTCTGTTCAGTTGATTCACAGTACTCTTTCCCCTTCCACAAACAGCAATCACTGTGTTTTCCTCCACACGATCCATTAGGCAAGTTCAACCGTCGCGTCCCTTCCATTTCTAACCGTTTGAACACCAACCGCCGTGCAATTAATTATTTTGGTCGATGCTCACCTATGGATTCCCTCTCTAAAAGCCAAGCGAGGTACGCTTCTGTGTTATATTATTCAGTGTGGAAAATTACTTGCAGAACATTAAGTTGGTACCTTTAGATTATTCTTGCAAACTAAATAAGGCTTCTAAGCGTCCAAGAACCAATGTTGGTCCCCCTCTTCCATCCTCTTCCCGAATGCCTATTACGGCTTGGGATGCTGCCAAATTTCCATCCAAAGAGGCCTATAAGCGCTATACTCAAAATTTCCTATCGTGTAGTCTGGTGCCTAAGCGAGGACTTAGGAATGATGACAAATTGGATGGGCACATGATGGCAATGATTGTCAACATGAAATGGGTGCATTTTACCAAGCCGCTAGAATCAGCAGTTGTCGCGGTGGTGAAAGAGTTCTACGCCAATGCCATTGCTGATGGTCCTCCGATGGTACCAATGAGGGGAAAGTTGATCCAATTCGATAGATGGGCTATCAATACAGTTTATGGGACTCCCAATTATGACGGTCACGATTATCGGGAAGTTGGGCTTTCGAGTTACAACACGGACGACATTATTAGTAAACTCTGTAAGCTTGGGACTGCTTGGAAAATAAATGAGTTTCATGGTGAGAAGACGTCGTTCCCTCAATAGGCCTTAACCCGTTATGGTAAAGCTTAGTACTCGTTTATCTGTGTTAACATTATGCCTACACGACATTTGAGTGATATGACTCGGGAGAGGGCAATTCTGCTCTATGCCATTGTTATGGGCTTAAAAGTCGATGTAGGGGTACTGATCAATGAGTCTATTAAGAAGGCCATAAAGAGCAATGTCATGTCAGGCCTCCCACACCCGTCTCTAGTTACCCGTCAATGAAAAAGGGCGGGTGTTCAATGGGATATGGAAGATGTCACCCTACCATCAATATCTGTTATTGATCATCATCTCATAGGCCGCTATGGAGTCTGGGAAGGGGCACCATCGCATCCCCGAGGAGAGGGCTTTTTGCCAGCTCCTCAGCCACCGCCATCAAGTGATCCAAAGCCATCCAAGGAAGCAGGCACCTCCACGCACGTGCTCGAGCCTCCTTCATCAGAGACTGTTCATTCTAGGGCCCTCGCAGAAATTTTGCACAGCCTGAACTTTCTACATTGCAAGGTAGACACTGTCACCCAATGGCAGAACCAATTCCACCATTACCATGTAGAGTTCGCAAATACACTCTCCAACATTCAGGCTGCTCAGGGAGGAGATGACGCTGATTTCATGCCTTTTCCATTTTTAGCACCTTCAATTTATGCACCTTATCCGCCAAAATTTCCGCCGCCTACTGAGGAGGCTCGCGCAGATGAATCAGTGAACGTGGAGGATGATGGTGATGAAGATGATCTTGAGGTGGTCGGTGATGATGATGATCTTGGCATGGTAGGTGATGAAGGTGGTGATGACCCGGATGCTTGATGATGAAGTCTAGAGGCCATTGAGGACACTAGCCAAATTATAAGTTTGGGGGGAGAATTCCCTTTATTTTTATATATGAATTATGTTAGTCTATTAATATTTGAACTGTTATGTTTATTTATGTTTATGGTGTGAGGACTTAAGTAAATCATTTGGGCTGAATAGCCCCAGACTACATTTAAATATGTTTTGTCTAATGTTTATTATTATTGTGATTAATGGTTTTATGTTGTGATTGGTTTATTTTGGATGCATGTTTTGCATATTAGTATTTTAATTTATATACGAATGCTTATATATGAATGCATGTTTTTGGGTGTTTATCTAATGTTTATAATTATTATCATGTTTAGACATTAGTTTGGGGATATCTTGATTAATTCAGATATTATTTTGTGGATAGCCATAGTTTTTGGAATTTACACTGATTATTGGTATACTTAATGCCATGTGTTATGGCTTTACCCTATTTTGACAAGGGTACTTGATATTTTATAGTTTTGGCCTATTACATTTTGATTAACTCTAACCCCTGGTCTGTAATTGTTTATATGCTGGGTTAGAGCGCTTAAGTTTTGATTGTGGCCTAAAACATGCGCTAGGTATTTATATCATTTTCTTAGAGTAGTGTAAAATTTATGTGAACTAGGGGCGTGTTAATTAGATAAATTGAGACTGTTTTGGATCCATCCTTTTAGCAAGCACTAACCAATTGTCTTTTCTAGTTATGTGTCCAGATTTAGGTTGTCTATTTATTGCGTTGAAAATTTGTACGCTGTTAAAACTCTGTTGATTTCAAGGTAATAAAAGACTTAGAGGCTTTTACACTTTCGAGTCTATAGTTCTATTTAAAATAATAATAATAATAATAATAATAATAATAATAATAACAGTCCTGCAGTGGGTTGAGATGAAGCGTAAAAACGCACTCGCCCATAAACGCAGACTGGTAAAATCTATTTTGGACTTATGTTGATTATGTGGCCTTTGTTGCTTGAGTTATTAGATTCATAGGGGCGTTTTACACCTAGTTCCCTAAAGTCTTCTGGCTTGGGAGTCATTGATCGAAAGCTCGCTAATGAGTGCTCTGTTTAGCCTAAAAGTAATCAAGTACTATCTGAGTTGGAAGTTACTTTATATTACTAGAACCTTTTGATCCTTTCTTGGTTATTTATGTGGGTTGCATAGTAAGCTTATTGGTTATCACAATTGACTATGTGATCTCAACTTGGGTTATGGCTAGTTAAGATGTTTGGTCTCGCACACACACACATAAAATGGATCAATTATAGTCTCATGTTTGTTAATAGACATTAAGCCCTCATTCAGATGTGTGTATTGTCTATTCTCATAGGATGTTTATGGTTGTGCTTAGAGGCCATAATATTAGTCTATAAAATTAATCTTCATTCGTATCTTGCAGTAATGGGGTATGGATGTCTGTTAGTTTGCTTGAGGACAAGCAAAAGCTTAAGTTTGGGGGTATTTGATGAGTGAGATTTATACCTGCGAATCAGAGCCTTTGTGGCTTAAGTTGTTGCCTATTTTCAGTCTTTTAGTTAGCTTTTATTTATATTTTGTTGTTATTATGTTTAAGTTCTATCGCGTTCCAGCTTCCAGGGGCATAATGGGCATTTTTGTTGTATTGGCGCCGCAACGCTAGGGATACACTAACAATCTGCACCGTAGCGCCATTGCAAGTTGATAGATACTGGAAATTGGCACCCCAGCGCCAAGGAGTATATGAAGAGCTCGCGCCACAAAGCCATACTCGGGCGCCCAGTATACTTACTACTTAAGCCGCCATGTCCCTCGATGTCATCTTCATACTGCAGTCACGTAGGGCCCTTCATGGTGTTGCGTCACAGCACGACCTCTGGTCTTTTTAAGCCTACGTGGCGCTGCAGTGCCACTTGCTAGTTCAATGCTCATGCATAACGCGAACTCCGATATCCGCATACGAGAGGGGGCTTAAATGACCTAAAGAGAGAGAGAGAGACACACTTAATTTACTAGCCGACCGCAATGTAAAAATGAGACATTTAACGTAGACTAGAATAGTTATTACAGTATATTAATTTCTAGAAGAGAAAGAAGTTATGCTTCAAGGAGGAAGATTTATTGCATCGGACAGAAGCTTAGGAGCTACGTAGAGAAGAGAAGATTTGGAGACAGAATACTTCCAAACAGGAGTTTTCTTATTCCAAATCTCCCATTTATTTGTGTATTACTGAAAATATGGAATGTATTGAAAATGTGTGTTAGTACCATAGATATGAACTAACTCCATTTTTAGGATTGCAATGTAACCTTTTGTTTAGCTTAATTAACTTTCTCTCCAATTTTATATAAGGAATCATTTTGGAATGGGTTGTTATATTTCGTATTTAATGACTATTTGCTTGATAGAGAAATTAGTATTAATATTCACAGAGATTGAAAAATGGATGTTTTTATCTACCCCTTTAAATACAACAACACCTGTTATGACCATGCCAATGGAATGTGTGCATAAACTGCTAATAGGATAGACATATCTCTGTTTTCCTTGTGTGGCCTTGAGACTTAGCTTAATGACCTTGGCCTAGTTATTTTCACCAATAGACATATTATGATTTATCTGGCTAGGGATGTGTATTTGACCTTCGACAAAAGCTTATGCGTATTTATTGTTCCCGGTTGACCATTCCTTGATTCATTTGTAATTTGGAGAGTTAGGAGATTAGGCGACGCATTAGGGGAATTGTAATCCTATCTTGACATCCTAGCACAACTACTTCTCTTATTCTTACAGTTTTAATCATATAGCTTAACCAACCATCTTATTTCACTTATTTAGATAAGATAGTAACGATTTTACCTTAGTATTTGTTTATCTCTTAAGAGTTTGTCCTCGTGGGATCGACACTCAACTTATTATATATTACTTGTGGACCGCGTATGCTTGCGCGCGATTTAGCAATAGCAAAATCGGCCAACGTGAATAATTTACAAGCTACTTACAGCTGAAATGTCCATCACGGGAACCGAATCTAGATTCAGTAGACTGAATCTGTGATCACATGATTCCTAGGCTCACAGTAAGCAGTTTATATGAAAAGCAATAAGCAATTATATATATAAAAATTGTAAATATATATATATATATATATATATATATATGAGCATACATGATCAACCACCACGAAGCACCTCCATGGGGGATCAAAAATGTAAATATATAAGAGCGATATATATATATATATATATATAGACATGATCAACCACCACAAAGCACCTCCATGGGGGATCAGAAAGGTAAATAAAGCAATAAATGCGATCAACCTCCACGAAGTAAACTCTAGACGGGACGGAATGTAAATAAAGCGATTAAAGGCCACAAGTAAACTCCGAACTTCGATAGAAATATATATATATATATATATATATATATATATATATATATATATATATATATAGCATAACGTATACGACGCTTCTCAATCCCTTACTTTCGGTTTATCATTTCATCGATTTGTCTCTCTCTATATATAAAAGCAGTAAATGCACCGGATGTAAAATCCAGGCTCATCGGACATAATGCGACAATAGTTCATATATATATATATATATATATATATATATATATATATATATATATATATATATATATATAAAAGCAAGTAAATGCTCTAGACATAAGTCTAGGCTCAATCGAGGCATAACTCAATAATATTAGTCCATATATATAAATATATACATATATAAGTATATATATACAGACATAAATGAAAACCACGGACCGAAGACTGGGCATTCACACACCACACGACTCTCAATGTGAAGAATAATGTTTGCAAAGATGAAGAGAAAGGCTTTATAGAGTGTAAGAAGGCTTACACTGGGCTACCAAAGAACACTTGACTCCCGTCAGTAAAAATATAGCTATATGTGAGCTAACAAGTGTTTAAAATGAGAAAACACTCAATATGGGGTGTGTACAGAGCAAATTTGACAAGGCTTCCTTGCCTTTTTTTCTTAAATTATGGCCACCCCAAGCTCTATATTTATAGAGTCAGTGGGCGCAGTGTACTGCTGCGGTAGCAGATGCACACTGCGTCTCACTTTCGGTGCCCCGGCCTCTGCGGGTCCCACCGTCTCGAAGTACGTGCACTCGTGCACTGTGATGTCCACTCGAACTTGCAAAACTTCAATTCAAGCATCCGATTGAGGTGTATAAGACCTTTTTCGGACCGCCATTGTCGAAAGTTACGCAATGACTTGGGATTAGAGTTTGTACGAAGTCAGGCAGAGGGGACCATGCCCATGGTCTTCAAGCTTCAAATTCTATCCGGTGTGCTGTCATGCGTAATAGTCACTCGGGATTGTAACTCCTTGGCTCTTGTGGGACATTGTTTTGTATAAATGTATGTATAAGATGTTGAGACGGCGCAATGTGGTTGGGGTGGCAAGATGACAATTTTTCCCCTCACCGTGGTTATCTCCGGTTTGGGCTGATAAAGCAGACGTTGCTCAGGGTTATCTTTGAGATTGGACTACTGCAAGTGTTTGAATTCCTCAGGGTCATCTTTAAGTGTGCTTGTCTTCCCGACGTTATCTCTAGGTCTTTGGAGTGAGTGCCTCGGTGGGAGTTTCGAGGTTAAAGCTAATTACATGCATTTAAAACAAGCATTTCCGGGGTTATCGCCGGATCTGCAACGACATTCCTTGGGGTTATCTCCAAGGATGAAACTCGGGGTTATTTCCGAGGTTGGAACTGATACTCTCCTCGGTGTTCCAGGGTTGAGACTGAACTTCTGGTGGTATCCAAAATATATATGAGTTATCTTCCAAGGTTATCTTTAAAAGGCAAATCTGCCATCCTACAATGTTAGTAATATGTGTGCAAAAAAATTTGAGTGTCTACAATTCCACTTCTAATGTACTCTCCTCGTGGCATAGAACATCAATGATACACTTAGCCATCCTAACGTCTAACAGATTAAGATCTAGAGGCTTTGACATATGACTGTCAGACCTCAAATTAGGGGATCCATGATATATCATCATAGATCACTAAATAACACCTTATAACATATACATAAACACCAAACACATAGTTTACATAAATCATAAGGATCTAGTTTAAGTTAGGGTTTACACCTTTTTGGTCAAATCTTGATTTCTGTCCTCGTGATCTGATCTTGGCTAGCTAAGGATTGTTCTTGGCTTTATTTTGTACTGAGTTTCTCTCCACATTTAGAAAATTAGAGAGAGAAAAAGGGTTTTGCTAACTTAGAAAATAAAGTGAGGATATTTTCTTACTTTAAACTTTTTAATCTTTGAATCCATGGTTAAAATGGATGCTAGGTGCCCAATTTTAGCTGATTGAAAAGATTTTGAGCACATGGCAAATCTCCCTTTGATGACTCACAAGATTTGACAAAATCTCTTACTTAAAAGTTAAGTAAAAGGGTATTTTAGTAATTTCGTACCTACTAAGGGTATTTTGGTAATTTCCCTTATAATTTGAAGGGTAATTTGGTCTTTTCACATATATCACATAACTTTTAACCCTTAAATTTTAATAATTAACATTAGGGTTCTCAAATTAAGGTTTAAAAATTCCCAATTAGGGTTTAGGATTAGCAGAAATGAAATTAAGGTTCCTAAAGCTGGAATTTGGGTTTCTAACCAATCATTAGGGTTTCTTAACTGAACATTGGAGTTCTTAACAAAACATTAGGGTTTACCAACGTTATACTTTACCTAATTCATACTTAACCCTTAACTATATACTTTACACACATATAATCACAATACACAATACCACATAAGTTCTTAACAGAATTTTTAAATCCATACCTATTTCCAGTCTAGGTCTTATTATTCAACCTTTATTTAATCATTTAAGATTTTATTAATCGTCTAAATTCTCGGGTTGTCATAGTGCGAGTTTGCGTGGATTATAGGAATCTGAATAAAGATTGTCTCAAAGATAGCTTTCCCATACCGTTCATCAACATATTCATTGACAATACAACTCAGTACGACATGTACTCCTTTACTGACTGCTTTGCTGGTTATCATTAAATCATGGTTGCTGAAGAGGATTGTGAGAAAACTGTATTCATCACTCCTTGGGGAACCTTTTGCTATAGACGGTTGTCATTCGGCCTCATCAATGCCAAAGATACCTATCAGCGAGCCATGATGGCTCTTTTCCATGATTTAATGCACAAAGAGATAAAAAACTATATGGATGACCTCATTGTCAAGTCTCAAAGGGAAGAAGACCACCTAGATCGTCTCAAAAAGCTCTTTAACTGGTTGCGTAAGTATAAGTTAAAGTTAAATCCGGCTAAGTGCGCCTTTGGCGTAAAATCAGGCAAGTTGCTAGGATTCCTAGTAAGCCACAAAGGCATTGAGCTGGATCCTGCAAAAATCTAGACCATCACTGAGATGCCTATACCCCAAACAGAGAGGGAAATACGGGAATTTTTAGGAAGAATCAACTTCTTCAGCCGATTCATCTCCTGACTCACAACAACCTGTGAATCCATCTTCAAGTTGTTAAGGAAGAGCTCCTCCAAGAAATGGAATGACGAGTGTTAGAAAGCCTTTCTTCTCATCAAAGAACAATTAATCAAAGTTCCTATTTGGGTACCTCCCAAGGATGGTGTTCCCCTTTTTATGTACACAATCTACCAATGATAATTCCATAATGCATCTTTGGAGACGAAAAAATTATAAAGGCTATGAAAGAGCTATATATTACCTCAGCAAAAGATTCAGCATTAGTGAGCATAGGTACAACTTGATTGAGAAAATGTGTTGTGCTTTAGCATGGGCTTCCATGAGGTTACAACATTATCTCCATGGTCACACAACCCATCTCTTATCCAACATGGATCCTCTCAAGTATGTGTTCAGTAAACCTATGTTGAATTGTTGACTGTCCAAATGGCAGTTGATCCTCTAGCAATTTGACATCATCTATGTGACTCAAAATTTTATCAAAGGTCAAGGAATTGTGAATCAACTAGCCGCTGCACCTGCAAGGGATTTCAAACCTTTGGAAACATATTTCCTCGATGAAGGGGTAATGATAATTCAGCAACACCATTAGGACAATACGCACCAACCATGGAATATGTATTTTGATGGAGCCGTAAACACGGAAGGTTTTGGAGCTAGAGCAGTTCTAGTGTCTATTTCGGGAGTGCAATATCTCATTGCCATCAAATTATAGTTTGTCAACACCAATAACACAGCTGAGTATGAAGGCTGTATTATGGGGTTGAAACTAGCGCAATCCATGGGAGTTAGATAGTTAATTGTCTTTGGAGATTCTCGAACTGGTAATCAGACAAACCATTGGGATCTATCACACCAAAGAATTACATTTTCTACCTTATCATCGACAAGTTATCCAGATGGCTTTGGAGTTTGAAGAAATATCCTTCCTCCACATTCCTAAGAATAGGAATGACTTTGCGGATGCAAGAAACTTTGGCGTCCTTGATCAACATACTTGATAAAGAATGTTAGGTTTGTAATATTCAAGAACGCAATCAAATTGCAAAAATTAAACGGAAGCGAGATAAATTAGAGTTTAAAAATTTTACAAACCATATACCCGGATCACCCTTTATGCACAATTATTAATTAAACAAAAAATTGAAGAACAAGAATCATATCCTTGAAGATCCGAGCTTCCTCAGGTACAAGTTCACCTCCAATTCTTTTCGCGTTCAACTTGAATCCATCGGGTTTGGTTCCTTCCTTTGATCAACGTTAGCCACCCAAGTGTTTGGCCTCTAGAGGTGATCCACCAAGGAAGAAGAAGGATTCAAGAAGATGGGTGGTTGGCTAAACCCTAGTTTTTCTATCTCTATAGAAAATGAACGTACTCTCCCAACTATTGGAATTACGTATGTTGTAAAAGTCAACAACCACAACCCATAATAAGACTCCTCTTATTTATAGATGTGGGCAACCCACCTTACCAATTAAGGAATTAGGATTTATTTAATTAATTAAATTCTTTTAATTAATTAAGCTCCCTAATCTTATTAGGGATAATTAATTAAACTCCTTTAACTAATTTTCCTTCCTAATCCAATTAGGAATAAATGAGAGTACTTATATTAAATTAATTCCTAAACTCTTTTAGAAATTAAAATAATAATAATTGTAATAATATTAATAAGACTCCTCTTATTAATTTATATTTAATATTTCTAAAATATTAAATAATAAATATTAAGCTATTTAATTTATTCTATCACCATAGATTAAATTAAATATACATAACATATTATTACGATTATGCCATTAACTTCTTAAATAATTATTCTTCCTTTTATGGTGTGACCCTTTAGGTTCTCCATATTAAACCTAGGTTGTGAATAAATCAATTAGAACAATTCTAATCTTATTTAAATAAATAAATTAAATAATTAATTTATTTAAATAAATAATATTTATTCTACAATAGGGATAAGCCTCCTAATGATCAACGACTTTCCGATAATATAGATTTCAACATTAATCATTAAAGAACCTTTGAGTAAATAGTTACCGCATAATTCAATCCTTCCACCATACTGATGTCCCAATTAAATATAAGACATATAATTCATCACAAGTCTTATTTTATTTAATTATATGTATTTCGATCCTTAAATGCACAACTCCAAATAATGCAAATTAGAAACTATTTTCTAATTTTATTCTCTATAGCCAAGGACTCATCAAGTTATCATTTATCGAATCACATAGGACATTTCTCTTCTTTTAATATTTGTGGTAGATTCTTTATTGATCATATATTATCTCCATGTACAACTTATTATACCCAAGCATACCCTTTGATATACCCTAAGGGTCTTAAGGAATAAGTCAAAGTATAACTCATCATACACAAGATACTATGATGATCTCAAGTCCAAGGATCACTTGTACTACTATCACTACAGGAATTCCAATTGACAGGCAAGTAAAACTCCATTAGGTATTCCTTAGCGAGCCACGTTCAGTGAACTTATTCTCTAATAAGCACCTACATACTTGCTTTAGTGTCTCCACACAAATGATCATGAGATCAATCATCCTCATCCAATGAGCAAAGCACGTATATGTACCAATCTATCCGGATTCACTAATCCCCAATTTAGTAATCCAATGATTGGGAACTATTTTAGTTTTAAGCTTTCTAAGAATTTAGATCTCATTAGAATGATCATCATCATTATTCTAAAAGCATTGCTTAAAACTATGGGTTTATCACATATTATAAAACAGCATCATGTAGATAATTAAAAGCCTTTAATAAATTAATACTTTTTATTAATAAATGAATTAGATTGTTACAAAGTATATGCTTTATCATCAAACATAATTGGCTTGTGTGCATACTACTTTCAAAGAAGACATTCCAAATATCACATTTTGCCCAGCAAAAGGCGCCAACTTACAGGAACTACATCGAAGAATTATTGGATGAGTTGTTTCCCATCCAACACCCTTGGTATCAGGATATCAAGGAGTATCTGTGAGATGGATCTACACCCGCTGAGGTAAGTCAAGCTGAAAGAAAGTGGATCCATAGAATGGCCATGAAATACTATCTCGAAAGGAGACGCACTCTATAAAAGAGATGCAGGACTAGGCCTTCTCAGATTCCTAAACAAAGACCAAGCTCAGAGGCTTATGGATGAAATCCATGGTGGAGTATGCGTCCCACACATGAGT
Source organism: Panax quinquefolius (assembly GCA_020205615.1). Classification (NCBI taxonomy): domain Eukaryota; kingdom Viridiplantae; phylum Streptophyta; class Magnoliopsida; order Apiales; family Araliaceae; genus Panax; species Panax quinquefolius. The sequence continues at coordinate 399,590 of JAINUW010000482.1, read as the reverse complement.
GGCCCTCTACTTGTCAAGAAAATCCTAAGAACAGGGCATTACTGGATTTCTCTCAAAATTGGCTGTGATGATTACGTCAAGAGATGTTACCAATTCCAAATTCATGGGAATGCTATCCATGCCCATCCAAGGGAGCTCCACAATATGAGTTCGCCATGGCCCTTCTTAATGCGGGGAATGGACATGATCAGGCCCATCGAGCATGAAGCCAGTAATGGTCATCGGTTTATCTTCACCATTATCGACTACTTTACCAAGTGGGTAGAAAAAACCTCTTTCCCTAGGGTTACTAAAGATGTGATCATTAGTTTCATCAGAAACAATGTCATTTGTCGATATGGACAACCAAAGGTGATTGTATCAGACAATTCCAAAAACCTCAACAACCAAATGATGGAGGAATTGTGCAGAATATTCCACATCAAACATCTCAACTCCGTCATCTATCGCCCAAAGATGAATGGTGTTGTTGAAGTGGCTAATAAGAATATTAAAAAGATCATGCAAAAGATGTTTTCCAATCACAAATGATGGTCTAACCTGTTGCCTCTGACTCTATTAGCCTACAGAACGTCAATGCACACTTCCACTAGGGCAACCCTGTAAGACCCCAAATTTTTTTTTGAATAAAATAGAATTTCTTCTATTTATTATTTTGAAATAGTAAGGGGTTGATTCAATTAATGTGGTAAATTATAGGTAAAATGTGCGAATATTTTAAATAAGCAATTGGTTATAAAATACTCATTATTGTCGAGGAATATTCGTTTGGTTGTGGAATATTCTTGCTGTCGGGGAATATTCGTACGATGGCGCAACTATTTATGGGCCCCATGGTAGAAAACTGTCGGATAAAGAAAATGACAAGTATGAGTTTTTTATAAATAACGACGTAGTTGTTACCGTTAACACTGTTGGAATACTCGGTGGTTAAAATATAGTAATACGCGGTATTGCACAGTACGTAGCACACGATATTACACCAATTATTGGTTCTTACGTAAGAAGTCACTACTCAATAATTGTTACAGTAATTACTGTTCAATATTTTATTGATTCAATAATTGCTACTTTGATATTTTATATTGTTGATTCAATAATTATCACTACACAATATTTCCCATTATCAGATCAATAATCATATTATTTGAATAATATTATTAGATAACATTATTGGCAATGTCTAAGGAAGTTCTGTCTAGGAAAGGGATTTGGTCACCTAATTGCGCGCCAATAAAGAGAAATCCTTATCGGAAAGCCCCCTCTTTCATGGGAATGACCTGGTTGTCATTATTGTGATTCTGTAATATTATTTATTAATAATTAATTATTGAAAAAAATGATAAGGAAATATTTATTTTATGTAGATATAAATGAAGGAATTAATGCTGAGGTGTTTTTTCAGTATTTTATCGGAATGGAGAAATTTTTAGAAAAGTAACAATTGTTGAAAATTGATATTTTATCTATCTATCTATACAAAATAGAATTGGTTTTGAAAAAAAAATTCCCGCTCTAGAGCTATTAAAAGATCCGGACCGTTGAAAAGTTGAGATAAATCTGACCCTTCAAAACATTAAAACAAAACACGAAGGGGATTTAGAGTTAAAAGAAGGGTTTCAGTCATTTGCTTCTTCCTCATTCTCTCCACCTTATACCTTGCGAAACCTTATACCTCTCCACCCTAACACGTTCTACATCTAATCCTTATCATGTCATTGTCGCCTCCTGTCCTGCTCCACAACTCCTCTGCCATTACGCCAACTCTCGGCTCGACAACATCAAATCTGTGAGTTTGTGTATTTAATTTATCAAACTAATTCTGTTATTTACGGGAGGCGAGAGCAATGGACTTCCTAATTTCCCTCTTTCCTTTCCCTCTTTTGTTTTAGGTCTTCAATTTCCCTTTTGACCTCTTTGTTGCAGAGGTCCTCTGTGTCAGACCCCGAATTTTATGAAATGAAAGTATTTAATTTTCTTATAATTATTCTATTTAGTAAATAGTTAAATTGATAAAAGGTTAAAGTTAAGGGTGATATTTAAAAATTTTACAAAGTAAGTAAGTGGTTATATAATATTCGATTGGTCAGGGAATATTAGTTTTAACAGGGAATATTCGTATGACGGCATAATCATTGGTGGACCCCACAACGAAAGTATTGTTGTATTAAGAAAACGACATAATTATCTTTTGTTAAAAATAACGGCGAAAGTGTTACCGTTAAAACTGTTGAACTACCCAATAGTAAAAGTACAGTAATACGCGTGGTTGCATAGTAACACATGGTATTGGTTATTGATGCTTACGTGAGAAGTCACTCAGTTATACTCAATTATTGCTACAATAATTGCTGCATCATATCTTTCATATTATTGATTCAATTATTGTCACAGTATCATCTGTATAATATGTTATATTATTAAATCAATAATTGAGACGGCAAAGTTATTCATATTATTATTTGCAATATTGACAATGTTTAGAAGTTCTGCCAGGGAGAGGTTTGGTCATCTAATTGCGCGCCAATAAGGAGAAATCCTTATCGGAAAGCCCCCTCTTTCCTGAGAACGACCTGGTTGTTAAATATTGTGAGTTATAATATTAATGATGAATAAGTTCGTGTTGATTAAAGATGAAATTGATAGTTCCATAGTGTTGGGATTATTGGTGTTAGTGAAAAATCGACATTTATTTCGATAATAATTGATGTCTGGAGGTTATATTGACCAATTGGGTAATTAACCGGATAAATGAGCAATTAATTGTTATTGATTCACATGATTATAACTATTTCACTATACCAAAAATGGCCTCTAGCAAAGGAAATTTTGTGAAGGAATTTATTCCTTCACATAAGGAGTTGTTTAGAGAAGCAACAGTGAAGGAAAAAAGTATAGTGACAATATAGTTATTAGTGAAAGAAACATCCTTCACAATTTATATTTTTTTTCTCGCAAAATTGGGGCAATAGAAAGATTTTTGGAGCCTATTTATGATGAAAATTTGCGAGGAAAAAATCTATTTAGTGAAGGAATTATTACTCATTATATATCATTATTCAAAAGTTTTTTGTGAGGGATAAAATCAGTCGCTATTTTGTTCTAAATAATTTTTTAAAATTAATTGTAGTGAATATAAATTATAATATAAATACATTAAATTTTTTATAGTATTAAATTCAAAATCTGATTACACCGCAATAAAGAAAGTCTCGATTATACAACTTCGCTCAAGGAAGATCTCGTTGCCATCGATAAAGCTTCCTCTCGTGAAAACGAACGAGTTATGAACAGTGATATTTTGCTAAACTAAGAATCTGATCGAAAAAAATTGGTAGGAAGATTGAGCCATGTTGCTTCTCGAATTTCGGCCTTTCCGACTGCTAGTTCAACTCCGCGTGTAAGAGCTAAGTCCTTATCTCATCTTATTTTGGTTTTAGATAATTAATTTTATTAATTAGACATGTTTGGAATAGGTTTTAGCATATCCCAATATGAAAGGATCGATTGTTCTTGGTTTTCCTACTTTTAACATTTATAACCTCGTATGAGATTACGAACAAATCGATAGAAAAAAAAGTTAGGGGATCATCATTCTACGCTCTCTCTTTCTCTCCACATATATTCATACAATATACTTTTTGATTTCACAAGACCTAAAGCAAAAAAGCGTAAGTCACAAATTCGCTACTCAATGCATGTGTGATCTAATCTTCTCCAATTTGGCCTTTAATTTTAATTTCATTTGTGATACGTGCTTCTAGGGTTCAATTACAAATACACCCGGATGTATATTTATATGCAATCATAACCTTTTTATGGGGTTCTTAATTTTCTCTTTTATCCGATTTTTTTCTTTTATTTTCTTTTTTAAAACACCCATTTTTAATTATGTTTTTGTGATTTTGTTTATGAGACATAATTTAGGTGATTTTGTTAGTCTTCCACTTCTTTTGTATTGCATGATTGGATTGCTCAAAAGTCGTGTAATTTTTTATATGCTATAATTGAACATAATATTATACTTGCAGAATGGTCAAGGGAGTATGTTGAAATAAGTGTGGGCTTTGAAATGAGCATATATATTGATGACTAAAATGTGTTGTTGAACTGCTATTAATGGGCATCTGATTGATTTATTAAATTGATCAATGGTTTTGACATTTATTTTCTTCATTTGAAATTGTAGATTCAACCTATCGGTTTTGCATCTTGACGACGACTACCTCAAGATCACCTTATAGTTCAATAGAAGATCTTAATCACAAATCCTGTGGCCAAAGGAAATGGATTGGGTTTGTGAAGAGTTGGATGAAGTTAGAAACACAATTTGGAAGAGTTCATGGAGGAATGCTTAGGCCAAAAAGAGTTGTCTGATAGTTTGAGAAAGGCTCATAATGAACAAGTAATCAAGTTTCAAAAGCAAAGGTGCAGATTGAGAAATGTGCCTAAGAACCGAATGTGCGATCTAAGGAGATATCTCGAACTAAAGCAACTCTACGAGGACCTCAAATCCAGTTTCAATGAGAAAGACTTCGATGCTCGAGCATCTCAATTTTGCAAGTGAAAAACTTTTAGCCGATTATGGTGGAGATTTAAGAAATTGGAAGGCGAAAACAAAGAGTTGGCAATGGCTTTAGATGAAGCAACAATAAGAATCCAAGCTTTGGAATCAAAGACCTGTTACGCAATTAGGAGTAAAAGGTCTAAAGAGACTTTTATCGAATAAAGAAAAGTTCTTTGAAACAGATCGAAAAGCCATTGTGTCTAAAGAATTGAATCGGAGGTTGGATACAATACTTAAACAAGAGGAGGAAAATAGGCATATTCAAGAACAACTGAAATGGAAGAATGAACAGTTTGTACATCTTGAGGAAGCTCACAGAAGGCTTCAAGACCAATTCCGATCATGTAAGGCGGATTGGGAGCGGGAGAGATCAACACTTATTGAAGAAATTTCTTCACTGCAAACAAATTTGGATTCTCAAACTAGAACTTTAGAAAAGCTTCTGACCAGCTTTAAGATGTGCGACCAAGCCTTAGCTCATGAAGAAAACCAAGAAAATTTTTAGAAGTTGAGGTGTCTAGCTCAAATTACATTTTGAAAATGTTTTGAAAATTTTCATGAAACAAACTCAAAGATTGAGCACTTGACCACGACAAGGGATGAAGAAATTGGAAATCTAAGAAATTTGTTTGGGAACAAAAGAGACCCTCTCCAAAGAAATGGAACACGAATTGCACATCTTGAAAAGAGAAAACAAGGACTTAATGTATCTCTCAAGGAGTCTCAAACCACTAATGCCGGAATGACCTCTTCATTGTAGAAACTCAAAAAAAAAAAGATTCAGGATTTACAACAGCTTACATATGAACTGCTTTGTTAGATCTCTAGAAGAAGAAAGTTGAATGGAGTTCGAGATAGAAAAATTGACAAAGAGTTGTAGATGGCTACATATTGAAATTAAAGGGTTAAAATGAACAAATCACAGAACTCTGCAAGGATTTGGAAGTTTACAATTGTTTGTTGGAGGTTCGAATGAAGAGACTTCTATAGTAATTATAATCTTGAAGTCGAAATTTGTTTGCACTTACTCAAAGTCATTTAGAACAAAATCAAAATGGAGTTGTGCAACAAAGAGAGGGAAGAGAAGATATTACTTTTAATAGAGGAACTAGAGATGAAGGACAATGCTTTACATAAAGTTCAAGGTAAGTTTGAGCAGAAATGTGAGGAAGTAGCATCACTTATGGAGACGGTTGAGTCTTTTGAGTGCATACTTGTTTAGCTTTATTTATAGTTTTTGAAATTGAACTCTCTTTTGTTATATTAGTCTTTTACCACATAAAAGAATGTGTTTTAATTTCTTATTTATCTGTACCATTATTACAAAACCAAAATTATGACCAAAGGTTACTTGCATTTTTACTAAACTAAAAGAGGTGCTATTTTTGAATATTTCAAAGCCACACAGGGTATTTTACATTTTAGCCTAAATCGAGAATTTTTTGGTGTTTGCTTTTACAGGATAAGGGTGATCAACAACATTTTGTTTGCAAAGATGACTTGAAGGTACAAACATAACGAATATGAGATGCATATATGAACATTGAAGTTGTGCCAACTTTAATATTAATTTTATTTTCAATTGAACAGCAACTTTAGAGATTTTCACACCTCTTCTCTCGCATAATAGATAATGGTGAGTTCAAATCAATTCCATACAAGGCGAAAAATGAGGCCCGGAGGAAGCATATAAGTTCTTTGGAAAAAATCGGGTTATATTCAAACACATGGGTATATATGGATCCTCCCACCTTATAGTAACCTTAATCACCATAACGCCGTCGTATGGAGGATTTTCACCATCGATGGATGCATATATAAGTATAAACGTATAAGTGTTATGATACGTGTGATAGTTTTACCACCGCCATGCCAAATTTTTTTGTAGTGTGCAATAAGTATTGCTTCTAACCATGTAACCTTGATGGTTGTTCGTGCATTGAGGTATGTATCTGCCATGTTTTTTTTTTTTTTCTTATTTTAATGTCTTTCTCCAGTGCATTAACTTACTCTATTATGACATGACTATAATCGTAGATATACTTCAAAAATGCTTTTGTGTGTGGATTCTTCATTACAAGGTGTTTCATCTTGTTTGCCTGATTTCAAGCCATCCTCGATAAATGGGAGGGTTGAAGATCTAGGTCATACTTCTTTTCTTATTGCTAGAGCAAATTGGTTCAAGAGTTGGAAGCATTGCATTCGCGAGAAAAGTCGCTAATGTCATTCATGCAACTTTCTGTAAGTAATCTGATTCCCTATCGACACTATATAGCCTCTTTTTGTGTTATTCTCCTACTTTGATTCTTTTCTTTTAAATCGACATCGTAAACGTGGCTTCATTCAATCTAATGAATATGTTAACTTTAGCGGACACTTGTTAGAGGAAAATCGATGACAACATTCATTTGCTGCTACTTGTCATTCAGATCATGGATGCTTTAGGAAACTATGGTAGTGGACACTACGCCTAGATAATCTAAAATTTCTATCTTTGGTAATTATTTTTACATCTTTCATACTCTAATTGGTCGTGCGGGATGGTCATGGAGGAAGTTCGAATATGATGAATTGTCAAACCACAAAAGTGCACTTGGAAACATGAATCGCTTCTATAATAGAACCTCCAAGAATTTTATTGTTTTGTCTCATTCTCAAGGAAAGAAAAGGTTAATGGTCTTCTCTGAATAAGCTCCTCTATGTTTTATTGAATGATGCAATGAATTTACAAAGATTATACAAAAAAAAAGGCTCAATTCCATTCCTAAAACCATGACCGGATTTCTTATTGTTGCCGTGTCATTAGTTTTTTACTTTTTTTTTTGGATTAGCGAATTGGGAATTCAATCATTCAATGTTTATTCTTTGGCTCATTACTCTCTATGCTTATTTTGATTGAGAGAAATAATAGAAAATCAACTAAATCCTAATGTAGTGAACTTCTATCATCCTCTTAAGTTTGTGGGCAATAAGTTTTTCTTTTAAAAAGTCAAATATCCTCGACATAAGTAAGTGCGTTGCAATTTTTCATTAGTTTTGAGCTTTATTAATCAAAACCTAATTAATGAATTAAAGTTTCATCGCTAACACATAGATTGTTGTTGCATTGTGAATGAAGCTTGTCCCTTAGGTTCTTACCGTCCACGTGCAACTCTCCATAAGACTATCGGTGTATGTGATCCGTAAGTTCTTATCCTAGCTTGAACTTGTGTTTCATTGTTATCCCGGTCCTTGTATGGTTTATATGATCCATTAATACATACCTTGGTAGATAAAATTCTACGAGATACCACTACCAACTACCTCCTGGAAAGCCAAAACATACTTGCGGTGGAGCCGATATTTGGGGTCCCAGAGTAGGCTGAAATAACCTATTCTGCTCAACAAAGTTATTATTGCCCAACCACTACCAAAAAAATTCTTGTATCAAGGGTATTAGTTTCTATCTCACACTCTTGACACTTGTCTATCTATTTATAACCTCGCTACTAGTTGTAGCATATATTAGGACATTTTTTGAAAACTATTTTCAATTACAGCTTTTGCAATATAATTTTCAAATCTTCGTATTGAAATATATTTTATTCGCTAGTTTACGCTTTTGTCTTTTCTTATTCCTCGTCTTATTAAAATTGAATTTTGGTGTTTCTATTGCAGCATGAAGTTTACATGCCCAACCTTGATTTTCTTGAAGAAAATGATGATGAAGTGGATCTAACATGTCACACTTTATTCCTTTTAGTTCATTGTTATTCTTTCAGTTTTCTTATGTTAGTTAATAAATTTTGTAGGTACTATGGTCCTTGTGAGATCAAGATACAATAACAAATTTTGTAGTTATTATGACTCGAGTATTATGATATATTTATATGAGAAGTTTTGATTTTATTAGCTCTTTATGCATTAGCTTATCAATTGGTTTGAAAAAAGTATGGCAATATTTATTTTTACTTGAAAAATAAATTTAATATTTCTCATAGAGATTAATAATAACAATTATAAATATGAAATCAATGATTTAAAATTAATTATAATTTTCAATGAATTTTGATTATTTAGAAATTAATTTTTATTTACAAATTTATAATTTGTGAAGGAATTTTTCTCTCACTAATTTGAAGAAAGATTCTCAATTTATAATTAGTGAAGGAAAATATTCTCTCGTTAAATAAATTTGTTCCTCACAATAGATTATTTGTGAGGGAATTAAGCTATTCACTAATTTCAAATAGTCCCTCTTAATATATTATTTGTGAAGGAAACCAATCTTTCACTAAATAACAATATTCCATTACTAAATACAATTTGTGAATAAAAAAGTTATTCACAATATATCCTTCACAAAAAATATTTAGTTACTACTTAGCGAAGGATACCCAATTGCGAGGAGGTCTAATGCGAGTACTCGTGTGAAGGAAATATTCCTTCGCAATAAATCACTTGTGAGTGATATAGGGCCTCTAGTGAAGGTTGTTTCCTTCACTAGAGGCCATTTTTGGTGTAGTGTTTGTTCACATGTGTGTACTATTGATTCACATTCATTTACTATTAGGGGAGTTGGTGCAAGATTGATAATACTTGCATGACTAAGTTAGAAATGGAGGTATAGATGGAGGTACTATACTGTAATTCCTATTTTCACATATATAGAACTATTGATTCACATGATTAAACTATTGATTCACATGATGTATTATTAGGGGAGGTGGTGCAAGTTTGATAATACTTGCAGGACTAAATTAAAAATGAAGGAAAAGATGAGGGTAGTATACTGTAATATTTTGAGCCCCAAAATGTGCAATTATGGAAACTATATTTTCCTATAAATAGAAGCTCATTCCTTCATTATTTTTCACCAATTCACCAAGTCTCACAAGAGCAATTATTATAGAGAAATTATAGAGAGAGAAGCTATAGAGAGAAAGAAGAAACGAAGTCTGCTACTTCACTATTTCAGTATCCAGTCTTCTTCTAAGGTAAGGGATATCATTATTGTAGTAAGGGGTATTATTTCTTTCGTATTCATGAAGAGAGCTTCTGTTGTTCCATTCTTTATTATTATGTTGAATAACTCTGTCTATATGGGTACCGCATACATGGTGAAATTCTTCATTATTCTATTCTTTATTATTCATTGGAATATCCGTCTGCATGGATTACGCACATGACCTGGTTCCATTCCTTATTATTCCGTTGGAATATCCTGTCTGTGCGGATTACGCATAACCTAGTTCCATTATTTATTATTCTGTTGGAATAACCTGTCTACGCGGATTACCGCATGCATGGTGAATGACCCTTCGTATCCATTCTTTATTAAATTGTTGAAATTATCTATCTATGTGGATTACCGCATGACGGGTGAAAATGCATTTGCAGTTTCGTATATTATATTATACTCGTATGAGATATCATTTCTTTTGTACTCGTCATGGAATATCATTTTCTTTGGTATATTTTTTTATGAGTTACTATTCACGGGTCACTATTCATCAAGTTATTATTCACTTTAGTATTATTCACTCGGGTATTCGGGGCACTTTTCGTGTCGGAGTACTATTCACGAGTTACTATTCACGGGTTACTATTCACCCAAATTACTCTTCACCCAAATATTATTCACTAGGGTATTTGGGGTACTTTTCATATCGGGGTACTATTCACGAGGTACTATTCCTGAAGTACTATTCATAGGGTACTATTGCGGGGTACTATTTACCCAAAAAATATATTTCTTTTCTGTCCAAATTATTTTGTGTACATGAATATTATTCTTGAATTTTACTTTACAAAGCAGTATCATGTTGACAATTTGGATATTTTTAAACTCTGGATAAATTTAAAGTCTTTAATATTTATCTTTGATTTCATTTGATTAATGCTTATATCATTGTCATCACCCTCATGCTTATATTATGATGAAAGTCATCTTTGCTTACGTGCAAAGATAGATCGTTGATTATTAGTTTCTGATTGTATATCTTTTGGCTTACGTGCAAAGATGGACCGCTGATTATTGGTTTTGCGCTTATATATCTTTGGCTTACGCTCAAAGATGAACTATTAATTGATGAGTATCTTTGGCTTATGTGCATAGATGAACTGCTTATTGGTATGATTATGAATGAGGATCATTCTAAGATAATCATGACCGTAATATTATAGATGATGTGGTAACATTCCTCATCGGCCCTTAATGAATTGATGGACATCTTATTGGTATGATTATAACCGTGGATTATTCAGATAATCATGACCATTGATGATTACATGAATATCCTCGGTCAGAAAAGCGTGGATGATTCGATGATGTGGATTATTTATTAAGCTGAGTCTCAGTGATAAAATATTGATTATACACTTTTAATTCGTAAAAGATAGTAGATATCATTCTCTACTTGACTCTTCTAAAATACAGTTGTATGTCTTTGGCCTGTAGTGCAAAGATGAATTGTTAATGAATATCTTTGGCCGTAGTGCAAAGATGAATTTATTAGTATGATTATGAACAGGAATTATGATTTGATATAACCATGATTTTTGATGTTTCAGGTGAAGATAGGTGATAAAAATTATCTTCGTCCTCGGTGCGAAGAAGAATTTAGAATCACAATTATGATTATGAGTTATTCATATGATTGTGGATAGGAATTGTTGATTGATGTTACAGGGATAAAACATTATTGGTGGACTTTTAACATGGAGAAGATAATAGATCTGATAGTCTATTTGACTCTTCTAATGGATTGCTCGTTCCGCTGCAACTATGATTGAAAAGTTTTATCATCTGTCATATGTTCTAAATCTCTGATTTATTACTGATGAGGGCTATTGATGATGTAAATTATCTTTAGTCATGATATTCTTTACTGGGCTAGTTGTGCTCACCCTTTTTGCTTCACAATTCCTTTCAGGTAATAAGAGTGTAGTTTGGGTCGAGCCATGCGAACAGAGAATAGAATGGTGGTCTATAGCTATTGAGGTTCTCCCTAAATAGTATGGAAATAATTTTATTGAGAACTTTAGATAAGTGTGTCGTATTGTATACGTCATTTGATATTTAATTTTGGTGAACCGAATAGGGTGATGTGAACCCAACTTTGGAAGGGTGTTTTCCCACTATCATATAAGATGTCTAATGACATACAACCTCATGTTATCATAAGACAGGGTTGTGCACATCCACTTGTTGAGTATATCTACGAGCACTACCTATAAGATCTTGGAGTTTGGTTGAAAATAATTTTCAATTGCAAGCAGTGGAGATAGTTATATGTCAAGAGAAGACTCACCATTGGAAAGAAGATGATAGTAATCTTCTTGTTTTTCTTTGGGGACTATTGGGTCAACCAAGGTTAATTCTGTGGACATGTTATATCAATCATAACCTAGACGCATGGCCTCCCATGTACGAAGGTTTCCTTGAGCACTTACCAAAGATTTTAATTTATAAAACAGTTTTTGACTGTACTTTTATGTAAAGTACCTTTGTAAGGTTATGGTCGAGGCACCATGTGAGTTACATACATTTGTATTAAAACTCATAGTTTAACCGTATCGATTCTCGCATTTACGCTTCAACAATCAGATAAATGAAGTTTGTATTTTATTTTTATAATATGATATCTGGCGACTCAAAATGAGCCATGTGGACCTATTTTGGGGGCGTCACACTCTGTGTTTTATTTTAATAGATTTATCCCTAAATCCCTTTCCTTTCCCGCTCAAGCCTTTATGTTTTGTTTTGTATAGATAGATTTATCCGTCCTCTTGATTTAAGTGACATTTTAATAGCCATTTTGCTTTCAACATTAATTTGTATTGAATTTGCTTCAAAACTATCACTGATTGATTAGTTGTAGAAATCTATTCTCTGACCTCTGAGAGACTCTATTTTCTTTCTAAAACATTTCCTCTTTTTTTCCTAATGATTAGTTACTATTATAGTACAAAAGGTTGAGAAAAATTTTAAAATGAGAGAATTTCCTTGGGGAACGTGTAATTTTGTCAAACTCCAAAATATAAGCTTACCCATACTTAAAAATAATTTTGTTATATGTTGTTACCCTTTGTTTTATGTGGCCACATTGCATAGTCACATAGTGAAATACTATTATTTAGCGTCAATGCATCATATCACATACACACCCTTTCTTTTGACATGTGGTTGATTAGTTATATAATTTATTTACCTGACCTATTCATAATTCGTGTTAACCTGCTCACTTTACTGATTTCTGTTACATATTTTGTGATGACCCCAAAATAGGTATACATCACCTATTCTGAGTTGTCAATACATGGTACAGAAACAACTACAACTTTATTATTACAACAGTAAAACTGTGAGTTTGAATACAAATATTATCTTCTAGACAATATCTATACTCAAATAAATCCTCATCACATTTATTGATACATTATTTTACAAAAATGTTGAGGACTACTAAACAATCCTTTCTAAAACCTTCATTCCATACCCCGACTCGTACTCGCTATATTCTCGCCTCTTGAGAAAAATGGAACAAAAAGGAAAAGGGTGAGCTCAACTAGCTCAGTAAAGAATATTATGACTAAGATAATATACAACAAATTACCGTTAGTCTTCAACAGGGAAAAATTTAATAGAATACAATAGACAACAAATTTTAAATCAATATTCACAGCGGAAGTAATAATTCATTAGAAGAGTTAAGTAGAGAATGCAAACTACTATCTTCTATGTATGAATTTAAAAGTTCATCGTCTATCTTTTATCCCTCAGAACATCAATCCATAAACATCTCGAATCAAATATTCATCTTTGCACTACAGCCAAAGATATTCATCGATTGGTCATGTTCATTTAAACACTGTTCATCTTTGCATTACTACCAAAGATATTCTTCAGAAATCATTCATCTTTTGCACTACGTGCCAAAGATATTCAATAATATCATCATTTAAGACCGAGGATGATGAAAATATTTTTTAAAGAAACGAATCCAAAGTGAAACAAAATGACAAGGATTAAGGATTAAGGATTCAGTATTTTGTTTTATCCATGTTCAAAAATACCTCAAAAATAATCGTAGTGGTGTAAAATTCAAGAATGATCAAAACATGGATACAATCAAAGCTAGTATCGAATAATAGATATTTTGACAAAAAGAAGAAATTTTATTTTTCTATGAATAGTGTCAGATATCGTGAATAGTCCGTATACACATGAATAAGAATCTCGACACCAAAAGATAGAAATTCCACAAAAACATCTTTACGCTTCATGAATAGTACTCGTGAATAGTAACTCGTGAATAGTAACTCATGAATAAGAACTCGTGAATAGTAACTCATGAATAAGTAACCCCCACATGAAAAAGTTCCAAATTTGATAAAAAGTTCCAACCAATATTTCAAAGATAATGATATTGAAGAAATAATATCATTTAAGAAGAAAATAACATTCCTTACCTCAAAGAATCAAGATTTCCGGAATGAAAGGTCGTAAGTGATGTTTGAATGAAACTTGTATCTTGACAAAGAACTCTCAAAGTATCTAAATACTCACAAAATACGCTCATAATATAGAGAGAGAAGAGAAAGCTTATGTTTACGGTGTGATTTTCAATTCTAACTTAGTCCTCTATTTATAGGAAAATGTTAGCCCGCCGAAGCAGACTTGACCTGCTACCTGATGGCTTTACCTGCTACTATTGCCACCCACCACATTTGAAATAAAATTCAGCACATTTCTTCACCAACCACAAGTGGGGCCCACTCAATTCTAGAATTTTCCACCAAAATCAATTATAAACCTAATTTTCTAATCGCACACCTCTTAAAATTCATAACAAATCATTCGTGCATTTTTAACGGTTCAAAATTTGTGGACATATACTCAACTTTATATGTATAACATACCCAAAAATTACCACAATCCAACCAATTGGATTAAAAATTATAACCCCATGATATATCTCAAAACCCCGATTTGATTTTTAATACCTCCAATCCGATAAAATACTGATAAAACACCTCAACATTAATTTCTTCATTTATAACCACATAAATAAATCCATCATTTATATCCACATAAAATAAATATTTCTTTATCATATGAATCAATAATTAATTATTCACAAATAATATTACGAGAATCACAATTATGACAACCAGTAGTTCCCTCAGAAAGAGGGGCTTTTCATAAGGATTTCTCCTCATCTTGCGCCGCAATTAGGTGACCAAACCTCTCCTCGATGTAACTTTCTAGACATTGCCAATAATGGTATCTAATAATATTATTCAAATAATATGAATTATTGATCCGATAATGGAGATAATATGCAATGACAATTATTGAACAACAATAATATAAAATATCAACGCAAAGAATTATTGAATCAATAAAATAAAATATTGAATAAGAATTCACCGTGAAAATTATTGAGTAGTGCCTTCTTACGTAAGATGATCAATAATTCAACAATCACATAATACCGCGCGTGTATCTTTATGCAACCACGCGTAGACATCGTATTTTTAACCACCGGGTATTCCAACAGCCTTAATGGTAATAACTACGCCATTATTTTTAACCAACTTATATTTGTCGCTTTCTTCATCCAATCGCTTTCCAGATTATGGGGGCCCACATATATGGTTGCACCACTGTCGCATTTAATATTCCCCGACAAAGATTTAATATTCCACGACCAAACGAATATTCCCTCGACAACAATGAATATTTTATAACCACTTGCTTATTTTGAAGTATTTACGTATTTTACCCTTAACTATCCACATTAATCAAATCAACCCTTACTATTTCAAAATAATAAATAGAGAAAATTAAATTTCATTAATAATAAGTTGGGTCTTACAACCTCCCCTCCTTATGAAATTTCGTCCTCGAATTGGCGTACGATACTGTGTTTCAAAAAATGAGGATACCTCGCTTTCATTTCCGCTTTCCAATTCCCGTGTCATTTCCTCTATAGCATGATTCCTCCACAAAACTTTAACTTGTGGTATGACCTTTCATGCGTAAGACATGCTCCTTCCTATCCAAAATCTTGATAGTACCTCCTCATACGTTAGGTCTTGGCTATCTCGTCCCCGGCTCTAACTCTATAACGTGGTTCGGGTCTTTCACATATTTACGAAGTACGATATGTGAAACACATTATGAACACGAGACATACTTGGAGGTAACGCAAGTCTATAGGCTACATTTCCTACTCTGGTCAAGAATTTGAAATGGACCAATAAATCGTGGATTGAGCTTTCCTCTCTTCCCAAATCTTGTAACTCCTTCCATGGAGCAACTCGTAATAATACATGATCCCCTACACTAAATTCCACGTCCTTTCGATGAAGATCCGCATAACTCTTTTGTCGATCTTGTGGCGTTTGTATACGTTGTCGAATCATTTGGATCTTTTCGTAGTCATATCGTATTAACTCTGGTCCCAACAATGTTGCTTCACCAACCTCATCCCAACATATTGGAGAACGACATTTTCGTCCATATAATGCTTCAAATGGAGCTACACCTATACTTGCACGATAACTCATTGTTGTAGGAGAATTCTACCAATGGTAAATACTTATCCCAACCGCCTTTGAAGTCTAGGACACGAGTCTTAATAAATCTTCAAGAGTTTGAATAGTCCTCTCGATTGTCCGTCTGTTTGGGGATGGTATGCGAACTAAATCGCAAATCCGCGCTCCATAGCTTTTTGCAAGCTAACCCAAAATCTTGAAGTGAATCTTGGGTCACGATCCGAAACTATGGATACAGGCATGCCATGCAACCTCACAATCTCATTTACGTACATACTAGCAAGACGTTCAAGGAATAAGTCTCCGTGATCGGCAAGAAATGAGCGGAGACTTGGTTAATCTATCAACAATAACCCAAATAGCATTGATGCCTTGAGAAACCGTAGGAAGACCCGTAATCTAAATCCATGGTAATGTGTTCCCACTTCCATTCCGGAATCTCAAGTGGTTGCAACGGACCCTTAGGTACTAGATGCTCCGCCTTTACACGTTCACAAGTTAAACACATTGAGATAAACTTTGCAATCTCTCTCTTCATATTGTTCCACCAAAATGTATGTCGAAGATCACGATACATTTTAGTACTTCCAGGATGGATTGTAAATGGTGTATTGTGTGCCTCCATCATAATCTTGTACTTCAAATCAAAGTCGTTAGGAACACAAAGTCTAGAGTGGACTCGAAGTATTCCTTCTTCATCAATTCTCGCTTCCGGAATAGCTCCTTCTTGTACTTTCTTCTTCATACGCATCAGCTCCGTGTCGGTGGCTTGAGCAACCTTAACTTTTTCTATTAAAGTTGGCTCTATCGCGCATACTTGACATCACCGCACTCGCTCCTCATATATGATCTTCTACTCAACGCGTCGCCTACCACGCTCGCTTTTCCGTGATGGTATTGAATAGTGTGGTCATAGTCTTTCAATAGCTCGAGCCAACGTCGCTGCCGCATGTTGAGTTCTTTTTGGGTGAAGAAATATTTAAGGCTTTTATGGTCTGAATATATCTCCACTTTCTCCCCATATAGATAGTGCCTCCATATCTTTAGCGCTGCACGCATCGCGCTAACTCTAGATCATGAGTAGGATAATTCCTCTCATACTCTTTAAGTTGTCGCGAGGCATAGGCTATGACTTTCCCACGTTGCATGAGAACACATCCTAACCCTTTGCACTCAAGCATCATCAGTAGATAACAAATCCATCCGAACCAGATGGTATTGTTAGAACAGTGCCGAATAAGTCTCCTCTTAAGCTCTTGGAAACTCTTCTCGCATTCTTCACTCCAAACGAATTTTGTATCCTTCCGAGTTAGGCCGAGTTAATGGAGTAGCGATTCGAGAAAACCTTCCACGAATCTCCGATAATAACCAAATAAGCCCAAAAGCTACGTATTTCATCACACACTTTTGGTTGCTCCCAACTTTGTATTGCTTCAATCTCCACGGATCAACAGATACTCCATGTTTTCGACACCACGCGCCCAAGGAATGCTACTTCCTCAAGCCGAACTCGCATTTCTTCAATTTGGTATATAGTTTGTTTTCACGAAGCCTTTGGAGTACCAAATTCAAATGGTGCTCATGATCTTCACGACTTTTGGAATATATAAGGATGTCATCAATAAAGACAACAACGAATCCCATCCAAATATTCCTTGAATACTCGGTTCATCATATCCATGAAAGCCGCAGGAGCATTAGTTAGTCCGAAAGACATGACTAAGAATTCATAATGCCCATACCGAAGTTTTGAAGCGCGCTTTTTGGAATATCCTCGCCTCTAATCTTCACCGATGATATCCAAAACGAAGATCGATTTTTGAAAAGAATTGTGCCCTTGCAATCGGTCAAACAAGTCATCAATACGAGGTAGAGGATACCTATTCTTGATGGTGACATGGTTCAATTCCCGATAGTCAATACAAAGTCGCATACTCCGCCTTTCTTCTTTACAAATAAAACAGAGCACCCCAAGAAGATGTACTAGGACGAATGAAACCGATGTCCAACAATTCACGTAGTTGGACCTTTAACTCCCAAGTTCAATAGGAGACATTCGATATGGGGTTTTAGAAATGGGCTTTGTACCGTGTTCAAGATCAATAAAGAATTCAACTTCTCGCTCGGGGGTAGACCGGAAGTTCTTCAGAAATACGTCAGAAAGTCAATAACAACAGGGAATATTATTCAAATTTGACGTGTCTTTATTCAAATCCATAACATGGGCTAAGAAAGCTTGACATCCGCTTTTTCAATAAACGAATAGCTTTATGACTAGATATGACAAAGTGATTGATTTTAATGGTTTAGTTGCTTGAATTGCATAAACAGGTTGGTTAGAATATGAAAACTAACAACCTTACGAAAATAATCAATTTTGGCATGATGAGTAGTTAACCAATCAATCCCTAAAATCACATCAAAAGCAAGTATCTTTAAAGAGATAAGGTCAACGGTAAGGTAATGGTGCCAACTTGAATCAAACAAGATTTATAAACAAATGGATGTGATGAAAGTTTCTCCTAACTCGAGTTTCCACAGATAGGTCAAAGTCTAATTTCTCCTGAGTCAAGTTTAAACGTTGAGCACATGCGGAGAGATAAATGAATGGGTAGCACCAGATCAAGTAAGGTATAAACTTCGCAAGAATTTATAAATAGCTTACTCGTGATCACCTCGTTTGGGTTCCTTGCATTATGACCACCACAACAAACGCTCTTCCCTAATCGTTGACTTTGACTTTTCCGGGATGATCTTTTGAGTCACCGTCCCCTCAACCGAACTAGGTTTCGCTACCGCATAATCTCGAAAGCGATATGTCCTTCCTTTCCACAATTATAGCATACCTTGAACTGTTGTGGGCAGTTTGAATCGATATGTCCCTCTTTCCCAAGATTTATAACATACGACCGGTGGTCGTTTCTCCTCCCTTAGAACCAGATTCTTGCCAAGACCTTTGTCGTCTTCACACGGTCGTTGTTAAATCTCTCTTTTAAATCTCCTCCTCGACTCGCTTCTTCATTTTCATGACCATGATTACCACCAGAGTGGTAACCATTTTTGTCCGTCTGCTTTCTTTCTCCGTTGGTTATCATTATCCTATTGACCGCTATCTCTCATTACGATCCCGGTCAGTGGTCCCTCAACCGACCGTACTTTCGTTATCTCGCTTCTAATAATTGAGCCCTATTTACAACATCCGAGTAGAGAAAAATTTATGAGAAATGAGATACTTGACGTATCTTGGGTTTCAAACCTCTAAGAAACATCCGTGTCACACGCTTCCTCATTCTCCACCAAATGAGGTGCAAACTCGGATAACTCGCAAACTTTGCCTCGTCTTCGAGACACCGCCATGTTGTTCTCGCTCCATCCTAATAAACTCTACTTCCTTCATATGACGAACACTTTCGTGAAAGTATTTGTCATTAAATAGTTTCAAACGTCTCCCAAGACATCTTGAAAAGCGGTTGGATGGAGTACGCTTCACGAGACTCCCACCAATGAGTCTCGCCTTTCGCCACGGAACATAAAGTGGCGAATGGAACCTTCTGTTCCTCCGCATCCCAAGACATCGAATATCTTGGTAATTTGCTTGACCCATGTTTCCGCCATGATCGGATCTGGCTTTCCCTTAAATTCGGTGGTCCCAACTCTTTGAATCGCTTGCATTTGTGACAACCCGTGAATTGCTATCATTTCTTCCTCAGTATTTTGAACACGAGTCTCCTCGTCGATTTTGCATGAACTGCAAAAACTTCTAAACATCCCTCGTTCATCATCTCGCTTCAATGGTGTTGTTCACGGGAGGAACATTGCCACTGTTGCACGTTCTCCTCGTTGGTGAGTACAAAGCGTCTCCACGGTCTCATTTCCATTGTTAATATTCTCAATCGACATTCTCAAATACATCGTCATAAAACAAGGGTTAATTAAGGAAATCAATATATCACATAATATCCCTATATACCCACCAACTAACAAATAAGCTTAGGTAGGACACACTAGCGAAGGATTTACTTCTGCCTCCCTCCTAGTTCTATTCCCCGATCTCCGCCAGAGATCATATCCCTAAGCTCGATACCAACCGTGACGAACCCAAAATAGGTATACATCACTTATTCGAAGTTGTCAATATATGAATACGTAAAACAACTACAACTTTATTATTACAACAAGAAACTGTGAGTTTGAATACAAATATTATCTTCTAGACAATATCTATACTCAAATAAATCCTCATCACATTTATTGATACATTATTTTACAAAAATGGTGAGGACTACTAAACAATCCTTTCTAAAACCTTCATTCCATACCCAGACTGCATCGCTATATTCTCGCCTCCCGAGAAAAATGGAACAAAAGGAAAAGGGTGAGCTCAACTAGCTCAGTAAAGAATATTATGACTAAGATAATATACAACAAATTACCGTTAGTCTTCAACAGGGAAAAATTTAATAGAATACAATAGACAACAAATTTTAAATCAATATTCGCAGCGGAAGTAATAATTCATTAGAAGAGTTAAGTAGAGAATGCAAACTACTATCTTCTATGTATGAATTTAAAAGTTCATCGCTCTATCTTTTATCCTCGTAACATCAATCCATAAACATCTGGAATCAAATATTCATCTTTGCACTACAGCCAAAGATATTCATCGATTAATTCATGTTCATTTAAACACTGCTCATCTTTTGCACTACTACCAAAGATATTCTTCAGAATCATTCATCTTTGCACTACTGAGCCAAAGATATTTAATAATATCATCATTTAAGACCGAGGATGATGAAAAATATTTTTTAAAGAAACGAATCCAAAGGAAACAAAATGACAAGGATTAAGGATTAAGGATTCAGTACTTTGTTTTATCCATGTTCAAAAATACCTCAAAATAATCGCGATGGTGTAAAATTCAAGAATGATCAAAACATGGATACAATCAAAGCTAGTATCCGAATAGATATTTTGGACAAAAAGAAGAAATTTTATTTTTCTATGAATAGTGCAGATACGAATAGTGCCGTATACATGAATAGTAATCTCACACCAAAAGATAGAAATTCCACAAAAAAACATCTTCACGCTTCATGAATAGTACTTGTGAATAGTAACTCGTGAATAGTAACTCATGAATAGTAACTCGTGAATAGTAACTCATGAATAGTAACCCCGACATGAAAAAGTTCCAAATTTGATAAAAAGTTCCAACCAATATTTCAGCATAATGATATTGAAGAAATAATATCATTTAAGAAGAAAATAACATTCCTTACCTCAAAGAATCAGTACTTCGGAATGAAAGGTCAGAAGTGATGCTGAATGAAACTTGTACTGAACAGCAACTCTCAAAGTATCTAAATACTCACAAAATACGCTCAATAATATAGAGAGAAAGAGAGAAAGCTTATGTTTACGGTGTGATTTTCAATTCTAACTTAGTCCTCTATTTATAGGAAAATGTTAGCCTACCAAGGCATTTCTTGACCGCCACTGATGGCTTTACTCGCTACTATTGCCACCCACCACATTTGAAATAAAATTCAAAGACATTTCTTCACCAACCACAAGTGGGGCCCACTCAATTCTAGAATTTTCCACCAAAATCAATTATAAACCTAATTTCCTAATCGGACACCTCTTAAAATTCATAACAAATCATTCGTGCATTTTTAATCGGTTCAAAATTTGTGGACATATACTCAACTTTATATGTATAACATACCCAAAATTACCACAATCCAACTATCGGATTAAAAATTATAACCCCCATGATATATCTCAAAACCCCGATTTGATTTTTAATACCTCCAATCCGATAAAATACTTGATAAAACACCTCAACATTAATTTCTTCATTTATAACCACATAAATAAATCCATCATTTATATCCACATAAAATAAACATTTCTTTATCATATGAATCAATAATTAATTATTCACAAATAATATTACGTAATCACAATTATGACAACCAGCCGCTCCTGAGAAAGAGGGGGCTTTCCGATAAGGATTTCTCCTTCTTGGCGGCCAAGAATTAGGTGACCAAACCTCTCCTCGATGAACTTTCTAGACATTGCCAATAATTCTATCTAATAATATTATTCAAATAATATGAATTATTGATTTGATAATGGAGATAATGTGCAAAGTGACAATTATTGAACAACAATAATATAAAATATCAACGCAAAGAATTATTGAATCAATAAAATAAAATATTGAACAAGAATTACCGTGAAAATTATTGAGTAGTGCCTTCTTACGTAAGGATCAATAATTCAACAATCAGCAATACTGCAGTGTAATTTCTTTTGTGCGCCAGACATCAGTATTTTAACCACCGGCATTCCAACGGTCTTAATCAGAACAACTACGCCATTATTTTTAACCAACTTATATTTGTCGCTTTCTTCATCCAATCGCTTTCAAGTTATGGGCCCCATATATATGGTCATTATTTGTCGCATTTAATATTCCCAAGCGAAAGATTTAATATTCCACGACCAAACGAATATTCCCCGACAACAATGAATATTTTATAACCACTTGCTTATTTTGAAGTATTTGCGTATTTTACCCTTAACTATCCACATTAATCAAATCAACCCTTACTATTTCAAAATAATAAATAGAAAAAATTAAATTTCATTAATAATAAGTTGGGGTCTTACATATTTGGTCAACAAAATCATTTTATTGTGGATTAATTGACAGGAAGTGTTTTGATCCCTAATCCGAGAGAATTCTGCTTATTGGGTATCTGTTATTAATAATTTTGGTTTTAAATTTAATTAAACAGATGATTCTAGAGGAAGCAAATGATTTATGGCTTGCTTATAATTTGATAGCTCAGGGTGATTGTTTATTAGATGTTACTGTTAGGTATATATAATTTGGTTGCTCAGTTCCTAAGAAAATTTTAGAAGTTGGGTTATTAATTTTAGAAATATAATATTAGAAGTTGGGTTATTAATATGTTTATTCCATTTTATGAAGTGGGTTATTCAATTTATTCAATTTTATAACACTCACCTTCACAAGATTCTCATGTTTTACTCTTGAATGATTTAATGACCACGATATGATTTCCACGGTTAAGACACCTACTTAATTAGGGCACCTCAATTTGACATTTGCTAGCATAGGAACATTAGAGAGAACCAAAACTCTGGGATGCACAATTACAGAACTTAACATGTCTCTTTCAATGTTATCTGTTACAAATTTTTAGCTTTGTTTTTCTTTCTATTTTTTCCTGCATTAATCATGTTTATTGACCTTTTTAGCATAAATGTTACTTTCCTTTTCTTTGACTGTTTAAGATACTGTAGAAATCTGCATTAATCGAGTAATGAATATTTGTTTTCTTTTCATTTTTTTTACGTTAATACTTATTTCTTTTCTTTTTTTTTGGGGGGGGGGGGGGGTTTATTTGCTCATTTTGTTTTAATTGAAGGTAAGAAGGTAAAAGTAATTATTTGTAAATTTTATCTGAGGCATCTATCTCTCTTTAGGAAAAAAAAGGAAAAAAAGGAAAACGAAATGAAAAGTGCATCTCGAGTTAGAAAGTTTCATGTATATATTGTTTTGCAAATGAGTAAGGTTGGTAAGTTGGGTTAGTCTTAAAAGTCAGTTTGTATGTATATAATTTTGAAAATCAGTTGGTGTATTATATTAGGATCATGCTCATATTATATGTTGGAGTTATGATTGATTGTGATAGAAGACTTGCATGCTCCATATATTAAAGTTTGAAAGTTGGAGTTTTTGAAATCAATTAGTTTACTAAATAGTTGGTTGCTATGGACCATAAGTAGAGCATAGGGGATAGGTTTGGTAGTGAGAAGATATAAGGAGTTTAAAATGGGATGGTACAAAGGTTTCAAAACAACGCACACATAGTGCTTGACTAAATTACGCCTTGGACTATTTTGATTAAGAACCAAGTATTAGGTAAAACTAAGGCTTGGGCTAGAAATCTATCTATACAAAACACAAGTGTTTTTAAAAAAACTTAATTTCCCGCTCAAGCCTATTAAAAGATCGGGACCGTCAAAAAGTTGGGATAAAATTTTGGACAAAACACGGGTTTAGACTTAAAACAAGGGTTTCACTTGCTTATTCTATGTCAATCAAACTTTATAAATCGTTGGTTTTGATTGTTAGAATTAGATCTACCCATTAGAGAGAAAGTAAGAAATTGAATAAGGAATCCAAAGGAGTTGGAATTAGAGGGCTTTAAGCTACTCACGTTGCGCAGCTTCATAGATCACACCCCAGGTTAATTCTCTATCTAATCTCTAAACCAAGCATCTCTTCTACACATTTAGCTTCATGGATCACACCCCATGTTAATTCTTTATCTAATCTCTAAATCAAACATCTAGCCATTGATTGAAATCAGTTAGCTCCACTAATACTATTACTTTCAAAAACCGTAGCATACACAGTCACTATTTTAGCCCAATCTCTCTCTTCCTCCTGAACTCGGTACTATTAGAGAACAAAAAAGTTTGAAGTACAACCGGCCATGAATGAGAAAGCCAGAGTCTTCAAAGAACTCAATACCAAACACCGAAAGGTTTTATCCTTTTTTCTGTTTTATAGCTTGATTTTTGATCATATTTTGGTGATATTGCTTTGATATGCAATTTTCAATGATTTTCAGAATGAAATTTTATTACCCTTTTCTTTGGTTTACTGATATACTTAATTGGAGCTTAGTTTGAATATACCCATTTTTTTCTGGATCATTATTAGGCATTTATTTCGCTTTTATAGTTTTTGTTGATGCTTATTTTGTTCTGGGTATTTTTGTTTATAGCTGTTATATGTTTATGTTCTTTTTCTTTTTGTTGTTGTTGTTGTTGTTGTTGTTGTTGTTTATGCCATGATACTTGGGCTAACCATGAAGTGAAGGGCCTATATATTTGATCAAAATAATGTAATTATTGTGATTATATTGTACAAATCCATATATTCATGGTTTTTTTTTACTATGTTTAGAGTTAATGGTGTATTTTGTTATACTTATAGTACCAATTTTTGTTTAGGAAAATAAGTGGTAAAAAAAAATATTTGAGTTTCTTGAATACTAGATATTTGACTTTGTGTGCCATATTGGTAATTTTGATATACCGAAGGAATATGGAAACTGTAACGAACGAGAAATTCGGAGTTTATTGTAAAATAATTTTATTGAATTAAATAATAAATAAAATTATATTCTATGTGATATCAAGATGGTTGTTATTCTATAATCTATTAATGTTGGAATGTCTTAGTATTTTAGCTACGTGAAGGAATTAAAGTGTTTGAATTTCCAAGACGAAAATAAAAGTTTTCTGAAAAACACTATTCATCGGTAATTGCTCGGGATTTATTTTTGAATTTTCGAAAAATACGTAATGATAGAATGTCAAGGTAAGATAGATTATGTAATAATAATCTAAATATGGAAAATGCAATATTTCATTTGCGGACTTAAATTGAGAACGTTAAGGAAAGAGAAGAATTAATGAGTTAGGTAATAATCGTATGATACGTGAGTATTATACGAAGTAATGAATACGAGTATAATACGAAATATTATACGAGTTTGTATGAAGAATGGAATGTCGTATATAATAAATTTTTATACGAGCTAGAATACGAGAATGATACATAGACAATACGTTTTATGTATTAAGCAATAGTATTGGACTTGTAGGATTTGTTAGGAGTTGTTACAAGCCCAAGTGAATAAATGGTAAGGTCCAAATGTTAATTAATGAACAAGTTAGTGTTTATTAATGCAAGCCCAAAAGTTAAGGTAATCTAAGCCCAAGCTAGGATTCAATGAATTGTTATGACCCATGGGACAAACCATGTTAATATGGTAGATCTTGGTAATCAAGTATAATGTGTGATGACCAAGTATTAGGAGTAATGACCAAGAATTAGGAGTAATAGCCAAACAAAGGATAAGAGTTGTGATTAGCAAGTAATGAATAGTAAGGAGGTGGGATGATTTAATGACTAAACTACCCTAGCTTTAGAAGTTCTATAAATAGAAGAAGCCTTCTAGCCATTTATTACTTGTTCAAATAATCCAACATCTTACAAAGTGCTTAAGTGTTAGAGAGAATAAGTAACAATAAGTTACTTCCATTTGTAAGAAGAAGAAGAAGATTACTTTACAAGAACTTCAAAGGGTAAGACTTCTTCTCCATTTATCTTCTATCTCTACCATGATAGGTTGATAAGAAAAGTATGGATTAAGGAACATGGATGTTAAGAAGTAAGAAGAATGAGTAATCAATAAACTTAAGTCGTATAAGTAGGAAATAAGTCATTTACACTTGTATAAGTTATGAACTTATGAAGAAGTTATATGAACTTAATATAAGTTTATCTTAAGAAGTAGTATGAAAGTGAAGAACTTGTATTAATATGTATCATGTATACATGAATGATATTATATGTTGAGAACATATAAGTATGGTGATTAAAAGGACCTTAACTTTCATAAGTTATGAACAATGAAGCTATACGTAGTTTATACTTTAATAAGTTATAAGCTCATGAAAGAATAAGTCAAAATCCAACATGAAAATAAATTGTTGTAGTATGTATGTTGAGATGTTCATATGATGAATTGAATTCATTTAAAGTAATGAATAAATCTTAAGTAATGAAGATTTACCGGAAATTGCACGATTAGACGATAATCGTCGAATTCGTGAAATTCTCGGAATAGAAGTAAAATTTTGTGTTTGAACTCGGAAACATTGGTTTTCAATGGAGACAAGTTATATTTGGCATTCTATAGTTGTGAACTCAAAAATGACCGAATTCCGACTTAGAACTAAGAAACGAGCATTGAACGTTCACGAACGTTTATCGTTTTGCGTTAAAAATGAACCAATAGGTGAATTTTTAGCAAATAAAGTTATATAGATAAAATTCTTATATGAACGTGTAGAGTATGTAATTTGTGTACCGTAGGCTTTTGAACGAGCCAATTCGGACTTATAACGAAGAAGTTATGAGCCCGGGAAGTTCGTAAAATTTGAAGTCTCAGAATATTTTACGGTGCACGCAGTGAAATGGTGCCATGATTGCTAGCCTAAGGCTATTTTATCATACCGCAATGTACGAGACTAAAACCGAAAGCACATCTTTGCTAAATGGCAATGCGCAGTCACGACATGAATGGTATGGACTCATGCCGCAAATACAAAGTCCGATCTGTAGATCATCTCTGTTAACTCATGTGCATGTACAAGATTCTGAGCAAAGAGGTGGTGGTGTGCGTGCATTTCAGTCTTGATCAAAGATAGTAAAGAATAAAAATGAGTACAAAGCAAGGAATGTAATTGATTCAAAGTAAACACACCTTAAGGAACCTGAAGTAACATTGTTAACACTTTGTTAAACCTTAAGGATAGTGCATAAAGGTTGATGATAACTTATTCAAATATGAATGCAAGTAGAATGACAAGCCGAAATTGATGGTAAACAAATCTAATATATAATTAGATTGAGATGAAGGGTAAGATATAGTCATATACATACTTGATTATATATGACCTAATATGAGGCATTATGTGATCATGTGTTGTAGAGACTTGAAAGATTCGAACATAAAGTAATTATACCATAGCAGACGCTAAAGGCAAGTATTCTAACTCTTATCTCAGTTCAATCTAAACAAGTTTTGAAATTCATGTATCCTTATGCATGAATTGATGTATGATGGAGTTAAAGCCAACTCTTTTGGCTAGATTTAATGTATTTGGTGGATTATTGATAATCTATCCAACTCTTATCAAATGTAATTATCTTTTGTCAACTACTTGATATAGTTTTCAAAAGAAGACTGAGTATGCTAAACAAATGTTTTGTCATCAAACGACAGGCACGTGAGAGTGCCACAAATTAAACGTACATACATTTAATAAATGTAGTGTTGATCAACATAGAGTACAATAGGCTGATCACCTAGAAGTGCTCGTAAGTAATACCAGACTTACGAATTTAGTGCCGGGTTGTCCTTTTCAAAGAAGAACGAAATGCTCAAGGTCTTGGACCGGAGTTAATGTTTTACTGAATATTGTTATTATTGTAAAACATTTTTAAAGAAAGATGAAGTGCTATTTTGAATCATCAATAGTACTTCATAACTATTGTTCAGTTATTGAAGATATACGATTCTTATGTGTCAACCATGTTATTATTGAAATTGTCATACTTGTTAAGATAGTTATGCTCACTCTTGCTTGAACCATGTGAATGCAGCTAAGACTAAACGTCCCGAAGGATCGAATAATGATAAAGGAAAAGCTAAGGCAGATCGATAAACCTGCATATGTAATAAGTATAGTTTTAATGTTGTAATGTAATTGATATTATGACAAAGAACTTTGTAATGGGTTTAAAACTTGTGAAAATGTAAATATTACTTTGATTATATAGAAGAGATATTCGTTATTTTGAGGTTTTTCAATTGAATGAATGTATGAAGGTTAATACAATATAGCACCATCTGTCGGGTTGGAAGATAACCTGGATTTGTGGGCGCTACAGAAACAAAAAGAGTTTCTTTGTAAATTCATTTTCTTTAATTTAACTTGTGGTTACGGCTTAGTAAGTAGTTAGCGGTTTTTTAAATTTCATTTCATATAACCTACTGACAAAATAAAGAACGAGAGTTATGCTAACATGATTAGTTTTGTAATTGGCTTAAATAATTAAGGATAGAAGGAATCATTTATCATTCATAGTTATAAGTTGTTTGTCTTATGTTTGTGTGCTCTTCATATCATAGCTGTCAAATGTGTTTGTTGATATGCCAGGAGGTCTTGCTTTAGTCCCAACACTGTGAGTTGTAACTCCTGATAATGCATGGTAGTTAATTAGCATATAGATATTCTGTAATTATTTAATACCTAAAGATGAATGTACAATATGGGTAGGAGTTCTTGAGAGTATGCTAAGTGGTTGCAGGTTCATGTGAGTGAGAGTGACTCTATACATTTGGATATTTCAATTGTGTGACATGATTCCTTTTTACTTTTATTCAAGTATTTTACTACAATCACGGGGTTATATGTAGACTTATAAATTTAATTTTGCGATGGGGGAATGGGTTAGTAAGTTAAAGAGGATCATTTACATTCTACTTTATGGAATCTATTTTCATTCTACTTTCAGTTTCTCCTTTTCAATATGACACATCTAATTTTTGTTTTGAACTTCCACTCTTATCTTTTAGCTTGGCAATGAACTAGTACTGTACATTTGTTTAGTTTAAGATTTTTATCTATATTTGGGATAAAATTTGGGACAAAACACGGGTTTAGACTTAAAACAAGGGTTTCACTAGCTTATTCTCTGTCATTCAAACTTTATAAATCGTTGGTTTTGATTGTTGGAACTACATCTACCCATCAGAGAGAAAGTAAGAAATTGATGAAGGAATCTAAAGGAGTTGAAATTAGAGGGTTTTAAGCTACTCACGTCACGCAGCTTCATAGATCACACCCCAGGTTAATTCTCTATCTAATCTCTAAACCAAGCGTCTCTTCTACACATTTAGCTTCATAGATCACACCCCATGTTAATTCTCTATCTAATCCTAAATCAAACATTTAGCCATTGATTGAAATCAGTTAGCTCCACTAATACAATTACTTTCAAAAACCGTAGCTTACACAGTCACTATTTTAGCCCAATCTCTATCTTCCTCCTGAACTCGGTACTATTAGAGTGCAAAAAAGTTTGAAGTGCAACCGACCATGAATGAGAAAGCCAAAGTCTCCAAAGAACTCAATACCAAACACCGAAAGGTTTTATCCTTTTTTTTATTTTTACAACTTGATTTTTGATCATATTTGGGTGATATTGCTTTGATATGCGATATTCCATGATTTTTAGAATGAAATTTTATTACCCTTTTCTTTGGTTTACTGATATGCTTAATTTGAGCTTAGTTTAAATATACCCATTTTTCTGGATCATTATTAGGCATTTATTTCGCTTTTATAGTTTTTACTGATGGTTATTTTGTTCTGGGTATTTTTGTTTATAGCTATTATATGTTTATGTTCTATTTCTTTTTGTTGTTGTTGTTGTTGTTGTTGTTTAAGCCATGATACTTGGGCTAACCATGAAGTGAAGGGCCTATATATTTAATGAAAATAATGTAATGATTGTGATTATATTGTACAAATCCAAATATTCATGGTTTTTTTACTATGTTTGGAGTTAATGGTGTATTTTGTTATACTTATAGTACCAATTTTGTTTAGGAAAATAAGTGGTAAAAAAAATATTTGAGTTTCTTGAATACCGGATATTTGACTTTGTGTGCCATATTAGGAATTACGATATCTTTTGAAGGAATAGGAAACAAAAAAGAGTTTCTTTGTAAATTCATTTTCTTTAATTTAACTTGTGGTTACTACTTAGTAAGTAGTTAGCGGTTTCCAAATTTCATCTCATATAACCTCTTTGAGAAAATAAAGAACGAGAGTTACGCTAACATGATTAGTTTTGTAATTGGCTTAACTAATTAAGGATAGAAGGAATCAGTTATCATTCACAATTATAACTTATTTGTCTTATATTTGTGTGCTCTTCATATCATAGCTGTCAAAGGTGTTTGTTGATATGTTAGGAGGTCTTGCTTTAGTCCCAACACTGTGAGTTGTAACTCCTGATAATGCATGGTAGCAAATTAGCATATAGATATTTTGTAATTATTTAATACCTAAAGATGAATGTACAACATGTATAGGAGTTCTTGAGAGTATGCTAAGTGGTTGCAGGTTCATGTGAGTGAGAGTGACTATATACATTTGGATATTTCAATTTTGTGACTTGATTCCTTTTTACTTTTATTCAAGTATTTTACTACAATCACGGGGTTATATGTAGACTTATAAATTTAATTTTGCGATGGGGAAAGGAGTTAGTAAGTTAAAGAGGATCGTTTACATTCTACTTTATGGAATCTGTTTTCATTCTACATTCAGTTTCTCCTTTTCAATATGACACATCTTATTTTTGTTTTGAACTTCCACTCTTATCTTTTAGCTTGGCAATGAACTGGTACTGTACATTTGTTTAGTTTAAGATTTTTATCTGTATTTCATTTGTCGTACAGGAGCTCATTATTTCCTTGCCAAGTAATGGGCTTGAGTACCCTTCCATTATGTGGTTGATGATGTGTTCGTATCTGTCATGTTACTTGGAATTTTGGAAGCCACAATATTTTTTTGTTTATCTCACCTATTAGTATTACATTGCTCTCACTATATCTTTCCACTTTTATGTTTACTAGACATTTTTTTGGTATTATGCGGATAGTTCGTATCTGTGTATATTGTATAACTAATTTATTATTTATCCATGTAATTGATGCTATAGTTTCCTTATTTAATCTGCAGCTCTTACATGTTCATATATGTGTATAGCTATGTATCTACTTTCCTATGTATTTGGAACTATATCTTGGTATAAAATCATTATTTATAGATATTAGTTTTGATATGTATTAGTTGATTCAATGTTTATTACTGATGATAAAATAAACTATATTTACAAATGATAAATATTAAACATCATGGACACTAATCTCTATAACACATTTAAATTATTGTTTATATAAACATCCATAAGTGTAGTTCAAAAATATTCTTTTATTAAAGCAATAACCAATTTGCAATATGTTGCTCATCAACTATTATTTCATGTCCGTGTTTGTAGGAGGTGGTGGATATCAAGGAGGGGATCGTGGTGGTAGAGGAGGGGGAGGAGGAGGATACCAAGTAGGAGGTGGTCGTGGCAGTGGTGGTGGAAGTGGTAGGTATGGCGATTGACGTTGTCCTAATCCAAGGTAATCCTTTTCTTCAGTGGATCTTTTGTTCTTCTGGTGTTTATTCTTGGGTGGTAATTGGTTGGATAACTTGGAAATTATATGGACTGATTTTTAAGGTGGTGTTTATATTTGATTAAATATTATCATTGTGACTATGTTGATAATATAAGGTGGCTGGGTTGGTTATGATTTTAATTCCATAAGGCTGGGATCAAAGAGTTAGGAATACATGTACTATGTGTGAATATAAGGACTGCGCCCTACCTGTTTAAGAATATGCCAAGATGAGGGTCAGTTTTTGTGTAATGTTGCTAACACATACTTTATATGCCTAAGAATAATGACTGTTTTGGGATGTTTGTATGCTAGCCAAGTAGCTTGGTGACGGTTTGCTAGATGTTATCTATTAAGTCATCCGAATATATATATGATGGAAATAAAAGTCATTCTTGTACACTATGTCAAAATCAGTCCATGTTCATCATGGTATTATGTGTTATCTATATTGTTATTCCATGTTTTCTTTAAGACAAAGAAAGCTTAGAAGTGGACTGTTTTGGTGCCAAAAATCAAACTGACTGTGCAAGCTTATTAAGGTCACGGTGATAAGTTTTAATGATGTTTTGAAGTGTATTTGAATGCCTAGAGGTTCCTTTAGACATAACTTTGGACAGTTTGAAAGTATAACCAAAATTGTGTCTATATGTGAACAGTTATACCAAAAAAAGACACTGCTTGAATTTCCTTCAAAAGATCACAATTGTCCCCCTTTTTTAGCAACTCAAATCAATAAACAATCCCCTTTTTATGAGGTTGAATGTGTTTTCATAAGTCAAAAAGAAAAAGGAACATACACAGAGAATTATCAACTCACTTAGACCCAACAACCAAAACACTCTGCTTGGATTCAGTTATAATCTCACAAATTCCTTATGGAGTATATGAAAATTATTTCCATCCTACAACTTTTTTATAATCTATCTATACAAAACACAAGTGTTTTTAAAAAAACTTAATTTCCCGCTCAAGCCTATTAAAAGATCGAGACCGTCAAAAAGTTGGGATAAATCTAACCCTTCAAAAACACAACTATTTTTGAAAAAACTTAATTTCCCGCTCAAGCTATTAAAAGATCCGGATCATCCAAAGTTGGGATAAATCTATCCCTTCAAAAACCTTATTATCTTCACTAATACCTTTCACAGCTTCTAATACTGTGTACTATAAGACATACCTGGCACATTTTAGAACAACCCAGTCCAACGCACTCCTTGATCCTTACCCACCACCACCACCACAACCTCCTCCTCTTCCACCATCACCACCCATCACAAGAAAAAGCATAAATACCAAATTCCCTCAAAACCCAATCCCAATCAATGGCCTCACGTTCTCCATCAACCTCCTTATCTCTACCATAACCACCACCGCCGCAGTCACAGGACCAAAACCAATCCCCACCTTCCCAAAAACCATCAACACCCACCAACACCACACCAAGAAAAGCCAACCCCTCCCCTGGACCCACCAAGAAACCATCAATCTCATCCAATATTACCAAGAAAAATGGTACTCCCTCAAAAAAGGGCAGCTCAAAGCCGGGTAATGGGAAGAAGTTGCCATCACCATCGCTGCCCGCTGCGACTATGATGAACCCTCTAAATCTGCTACTCAGTGCCGCCACAAGATCAAAAAAACTTCGTAAATGCTACCATGCTGAAAGGCTCAAACCCTGCCCCAATTTTTGGCAGTACTTTGACCTAATGGACCACATGGAACGCGGTCCATTACCCATTTCAGTAGCCCGACCCATGCCCATTGTTCAGTTCAACCTAAATAACCAACCCAATTCTTCAAGTGACAACGATGTTGATTATAATTACAATCCCAACTCCAATAAATCCAAGAGCATTAATCACATTGATAGAGGAGGGAAT
This sequence comes from Panax quinquefolius, assembly GCA_020205615.1. NCBI lineage: Eukaryota > Viridiplantae > Streptophyta > Magnoliopsida > Apiales > Araliaceae > Panax > Panax quinquefolius. Next base: position 365,670 of record JAINUW010000482.1, on the reverse strand, counting down.
AGTATTGACAATGTTGAAAGAAGCCCCATTTTTAGAGAAAGTAAGGATTTTTTTAGGGTGATAATGACGAGGAGGAGGAAGGGGGGAAATGGAGTGATATAGTGGCGGAATTGGTTGTGGAAATTAGGTCATTTTTGGAGAGATGCGTTAAAATGGAGAACAAGAAGATTGAGATTATGAGAGATACAGAGAGGTACAGAAAAGGAGAATCTGAAGAGGATGGAAGTGATTCTTGAATCGCAGCAGAAGCTTGAAAGAGAGTCCGCTGGAAAGAAGGGAGAAATAGAGGCCAAACACTAAGCTACCCAGGTAAATAACTTTAGACACTTTCCATTCTTTTTCTTCTTCATCGTTAATAACGAATTGGGTTGTAATTATATGGCTTCATCGCAAATGGGTTAATGGTAAATGGGTTCTACCTATTGAAAAGGAGGTATGGGGTTTTTCTCGTATCAGGGTATTGTTTTAGGTGTAAATTGAAATTAGTTGAATTACTGTATTTGATAATTAGGTTCCGTTTTAGAAAAAAAGTTCCATTTTCTAAATTTATAATTTTTAAGGTTATCAATTGTTAGCAAATTTATTTTCTGAAAAATATAATGGTGGCTACAGCATGGTATTAAAATTTAGAACATAGTATTTTTTTATACTACGATAAATAAAAAGATGACTCTTTTTGCAAAATAATTTATTTATTTACAAAAGGTTCTTTTTTCTGTTGAAATAAGGGATAATATATATAGGTTTTGCATTTGAAGAATATATTATGACTGAAGTGGAAATACTTTGGGTGTGAGATGGATCATCATGAGTTGATTAATAAGCTTTTATAGTTGATTTTGGGGAGGTAAAAGAAAAATATTGTCCACTGCATATACTTATAACCATTCTAGCTACAAACTCCTAATTCCCCTACCCTTACCCCTCTCCTCTCCTCCTATCTATAACCCGATTATTAAGTGTATTAATTTGTGGCAACAACATCTTAATTTTTATTTATCGTCTGATGCTAATGTAGATTCTTCAATATGCATACAAAAGTGTTGAAATAAATTACTATTGTAATTGTCATCCCTTGAAGATGTTCACGTTATGTTTCATGTAAGAAAATTGGATATTTGCTGAACATCGTTTGGTCTAAGCATGATAAAATCATCTCTGGCATAAAGGGTTCCATGGATGAACTAAAATCTAATCACTGTAGAACTTTTTTCCATTAGTTGTTGCTGAAAGGACAATTGAAAGTGAAGGCTGTGCCATTTGAATTTTTAGGGGAGTACTAACTAGGTGCATAAACAATTCCAGAGCATTTTTTTTCTAGACAAATATGTATGTTAGCTTCACTTAAATTCCAATTTCTCTCCACTCTCTCTCTCTCTGTGTGCATCTTCCATAGCAATGACGGGTCTGTATTCTTATTCCGCCAGACCCTAACCTTCACCCGCCCACCAATCCTTCACCTCCAAACTCCTTCTCCTCCTCACTCTCCTCCCTCTAACACTTGCGATCCAATCACGCGCTGGTCACCTGAAGAGTCCCACAAATTTCCTGGCATGGACATTACCTTTCCCCTAGCCACCATTGGCCACTCTTCTTCTCAATCGTCCGATTACTCTCTTCTTGCTCATGGTTCTTCCCCTTCTCTCCCTTACTATCGTGATTGGAAGTTCAATTTTGAGACCGATCTCAAACCCAAGTTTGGCTTCTATTTTTTTTATGTTGATCTATTTATGGTTTTTATTTGTTCTGATTTTTATTGGGTGGGTATTGCTTGATTTGATGATTTGGGGTGTTTGCTAGGCTTACATGTATTTTAAAGTGATGTTTCGTCGATGAGAAAATGATGTGGAGAGATTGAGATGAAATTGCTTTTTGTATTTCAGTTGTCTGGTATTGCATGATTTACTTATTCCAGGTGTTTCAGAAAGTTAGTAACATTTATGAGTCTTAATTTTGTATGAATTAATAAATAATTACATACTGGTAGCAAGCGGTAGAGATGCTCTGTAGCCCCTTCAAGTATCTTTATTATAAATCTAGATGATCATGACAACATGAAAAAATTATTAGCTAATTGTTCTCATGTTCTCATATACCATGAATTATTTGTAAGTTATACTAATATAACAACTTTTGGTTGATTAAAATAGTTAATCAACTATTATAGTGCAGATTGAGTTGATAATTGTAAGTTTTCATATTATGTGCGATCTGTTTCGGTTTCTTCTACGTGGTTGGGTTGCTTGAAGAAGATGTTGAATTCGATGGTTTCACGTAATGAAAGTTTATAAGGCTCCTTTGAAATCATATCTTTGATATAAAGGGTTAGATGCCAAAATACAGAAATCAAAGAAGCGAATGAGCTCCCATTGACACACCTCTAATTATATGAAGACATTGGTATCAAGCCAACTAAAGAGGTAATACTTTATGGGAAGCGAGAACAAGCAAGACCTTACTTGCCAAGGTATGTAATAATATGATAATGTTTTAATAAAATTTGGAATATTATAGTTTATTATCTACAAAATTGGAATTATATTTGAGTCCTACTTTTATTGTCAACTCTTTAATGTTATGTTTGCTTATTAATTTTTTATTTTTATTTTTTAGTTTTCAAATTAAATGAAACTTTGTGATATTTGGTCATCTTGCTTATGCTTTTTTCATCAGATAGCCACGATACCTCTAATGTTGATATTAGTTAGTAAGAAAATTATAGTTAACTTTATGAAGCAATGTACTCAGATGTTCATTGTGAGGTCATTGAATAACCTCAAGTTGTTTGTATACAAGTATTTTCAAGGCGAGCAACGCATAGGATTTTTTATTTTGTGTATATTATGTACACAAAGGACATGTAGTACATATATAACTGTGGCTGCTAACTCCATCTGATAAATAGGAACAATGAAACAGGATCCCATAGTTAGTAAAAGCTTTGAGTGTTGAGCTGATTTATATACAAGTAAGAAGTGTATCTTTTATTTCTACATTTATGTGTTTCAAGCTTTAAATAACTTTGTGCAATGATGAGAACTCTGTTTGGAGTAGACATTCCTCTTTCAGTTATTACTTTCTGTCAACCATTCAGTTCTTTTTCATTGCTTTCCACAATTTAAGATCTATTCTTGCTGAAAGAGTATTTACTTTTTAAAAAACTCTTTAGACTCCTAAGTCTCCTTTGGGTTTCCTCAGGTAGTGGCAAACTCTACATCCGCAACTTTCTTACGTGTTATAGAAGTGAATTGATCCAAAAATACCTTGGAGATGGTCCAAAATTGGCCGAATTGACAAGAAGATAGAATTCCCTCTCCCTGATATTAAAACTAGGAGGCGCATTATTCAGGTACTACATGCATCAAAAGATTGTTTATATATTGAAATAACTACATGCATCAAAAGATTATCTGGTATGGAATAAAGTTTCATGTTTTGTCTGATTTTGGGGTTTCTGTTTTTCTTTAAATTAATTGGTTTTGTCTATGAATGTTGATCTGCCTTAAAAAAATATTATTGTTCATGTTGATCTGTTTCTGGGCTTTGTTTATCTTTCATTTTTCTTTCTAGGTTTTGAGAGATTTGGTGACTGAAGGTGCTTCAGTTGACTACTTGCAGTTTGTAGCCTTTTTGTTGATGAGATCATGAGAATCAGTAAGAAAATGAGGCGAATCTTTATGTGTCATGTTGTTTTTCTTTTAATCTTAAAGAAAGCTCTGTGAAAATGAGGGATAATAGTACACTTCTAGAGAGGATTAGTCAATGATTAGTTCATGTGTGTGACGACCCCAAAATAGGTATACATCACCTATTCTGAGTTGTCAATACATGGTACAGAAACAACTACAACTTTATTATTACAACAGTAAAACTGTGAGTTTGAATACAAATATTATCTTCTAGACAATATCTATACTCAAATAAATCCTCATCACATTTATTGATACATTATTTTACAAAAATGGTGAGGACTACTAAACAATCCTTTCTAAAACCTTCATTCCATACCCCGAGGCTTCGTACTCGCTATATTCTCGCCTCCCGAGAAAAATGGAACAAAAAGGAAAGGGTGAGCTCAACTAGCTCGATAAAGAAAAGAATATTATGACTAAGATAATATACAACAAATTACCGTTAGTCTTCAACAGGAAAAATTTAATAGAATACAATAGACAACAAATTTTAAATCAATATTCGCAATGAAGTAATAATTCATTAGAATAGTTAAGTAGAGAATGCAAACTACTATCTTCTATGTATGAATTTAAAAGTTCATCGTCTATCTTTTATCCTGTAACATCAATCCATAAACATCTCGAATCAAATATTCATCTTTGCACTACAGCCAAAGATATTCATCACTTAGTCATGTTCATTTAAACACTGCTCATCTTTGCACTACTACCAAAGATATTCTTGAAATCATTCATCTTTGCACTACAGGCCAAAGATATTCAATAATATCATCATTTAAGACCGAGGATGATGAAAATATTTTTTAAAGAAACGAATCCAAAGTGAAACAAAATGATAAGGATTAAGGATTAAGGATTCGTACTTTGTTTTATCCATGTTCAAAAATACCTCAAAAATAATCGCGATGGTGTGTAAAATTCAGAATGATCAAAACATGGATACAATCAAAGCTAGTATCCGAGAATAGATATTTTGGACAAAAAGAAGAAATTTTATTTTTGGTGAATAGTCTTAGTATCGTGAATAGTCTTAGTATACATGAATAGTAACTCAGACACCAAAAGATAGAAATTCCACAAAAACATCTTTACGTTTCATGAATAGTACTGTGAATAAGAACTCGTGAATAGTAACTCATGAATAGTAACTCGTGAATAGTAACTCATGAATAGTAACCCCGACATGAAAAAGTTCCAAATTTGATAAAAGTTCCAACCAATATTTCAAAGATAATGATATTGAAGAAATAATATCATTTAAGAAGAAAATAACATTCCTTACCTCAAAGAATCGATTGCTTGAATGAAAGGTCGGAAGTGATCTTTGAATGAAACTTGTCTTGAATAAAGAACTCTCAAAGTATCTAAATACTCACAAAATACGCTCAATAATATAGAGAGAAAGAGAAAAGCTTATGTTTACGGTGTGATTTTCAATTCTAACTTAGTCCTCTATTTATAGGAAAATGTTAGCCCGCAGAAAGTAGACTTGACTGCTACTGATGGCTTTACACGCTACTATTGCCACCCACCACATTTGAAATAAAATTCAGCACATTTCTTCACCAACCACAAGTGGGGCCCACTCAATTCTAGAATTTTCCACCAAAATCAATTATAAACCTAATTTCCTAATCGAGACACCTCTTAAAATTCATAACAAATCATTCGTGCATTTTAACGGTTCAAAATTTGTGGACATATACTCAACTTATGTATGTATAACATACCCAAAAATTACCACAATCCAACGGTCGGATTAAAAATTATAACCCCCATAATATATCTCAAAAACCCCCGATTTGATTTTTAATACCTCCAATCCGATAAAATCTTGATAAAACACCTCAACATTAATTTCTTCATTTATAACCACATAAATAAATCCATCATTTATATCCACATAAAATAAATATTTCTTTATCATATGAATCAATAATTAATTATTCACAAATAATATTACGAGAATCACAATTATGACAACCAGTGCCGTTCCTCAGAAAGAGGGGCTTTCCGATAAGGATTTCTCCTTCTTGGCGCATGCAATTAGGTGACCAAACCTCTCCTTGACGATGAACTTTCTAGACATTGCCAATAATGCTATCTAATAATATTATTCAAATAATATGAATTATTGATCCGATAATGGAGATAATGTCAAAGGTGACAATTATTGAACAACAATAATATAAAATATCAACGCAAAGAATTATTGAATCAATAAAATAAAATATTGAATAAGAATTCTCTGTGAAAATTATTGAGTAGTGCCTTCTTACGTAAGGATCAATAATTCAACAATCTTCATGCAATACCGTATAGCTCTTCGCGGCAACCACGCCAGACATCAGATTTTAACCACCGGGTATTCCAAATGATCTTAACGGTAATAACTACGCCCATTATTTTTAACCAACTTATATTTGTCGCTTTCTTCATCCAATAAACTTTCAGTTATGGGGCCCACATATGGTTTATTGTAGTCATCGCATTTAATATTCCCCGATAAGTACGAATATTCTACGACCAAACGAATATTCCCCGACAACAATGAATATTTTATAACCACTTGCTTATTTTGAAGTATTTGCGTATTTTACCCTTAACTATCCACATTAATCAAATCAACCCTTACTATTTCAAAATAATAAATAGAGAAAATTAAATTTCATTAATAATAAGTTGGGGTCTTACAACGTGGTTGTCCAATAATGCTTCTAAGGAACATTGCACCGAAAGATGGCCTTTGTAATAGTGTTAGACTTATCATAGTCAAGTGTGGTGCTTTAGTACTTGAAGGAAAGATTTTAACTGGTGATAAGCATGGCGAGTTGGTATTCATTCCAAGAATTTCTTTGACTCCATCTTCTTCTGAGTTAAGTATTAAAATGACAAGAAGACAATTACCAGTGAGGTTAGCGTATGCAATGACAATGAATAATTCCCAGAGTCAGTCTGTCAAATTTGTTGGGGTAGATTTACGTACGCCAATATTTAGTCACGATCAACTATATGTAGCTCTGTCAAGATGCACAAGTTCTTTCCTGAAGTTTTGTTATAATTTGATATGTTTGAGGTACCATTTCTTATCTCCGTACATTATTGATCTTCTTACGATAAAAGTTTTGATATTTATTTTTTAAAAGACATATAACTAAACGATTCATTTCAATTTTTGTAGTCTTGGGATGATAATGCTATTGAATGGAAACATGTTAATTCAACAAGAAGTCAAAGATGGAGAAAAGTTAACACAGTTATGTGTATTTTATAATTCTTAAATCGTATTCAAGTAATCACATGTTAATTGTTTCTTTCTTTCGATACTACTAACATTTTGCTTTCTCTTATAAATAACAAATTTTTGTTACAAACAATATTTGTTGGTCGTGGACGTTGCCGATAGATAGTCTTTCTTTTCAAAGGTTTATGTACATCGTTTGGTCTAAGCATGATAAAATCATCTCTGGCATAAAGGGTTCCATGGATGAGTGTGTCATCCATTATGTGTATAGAGTTCGCAGGTGGTCGATACAATGGAGACATTCTGTGAAGGTACATGTATTTTGATTATTCACTTTTCCCGAGGAAGTGTATAAGTGGAAAGTATTTTTTGTCCATAACTTATATAGAAATTGAAGATAATCTTCATTATTTTTTTTTACTTTACGTGCACAAAAGGGAAAATATTATTTGTTTGAAGGACTAATATCTACTTTTTAAAGTTCATTCAAAACCTTGATGGATGATATGACAACATTCATTTTGTGTCATTAATTTTTTTCTTTTTCAATGATTTCAGATTATTGATTTGAGTCGAATTGAAAATAGGAGTCAATTTTCTCAATAGTGGTGGCAACATGAGACTATATTTATATTGGTGCTGTCAATTTAATGTTTTAGGTAATTAACGAGCATGTAGAGAATTTTGATGGACAAGTAAATAATGAGCATATACATATTGTAGCTGTTAATTTAATGTTTTAGGTAAATAATGAGCATGTAGCAAATTTTGATGGACAAGTAAATAATGAGCCTGTAGATACAATTTGTTGCAAAATTCTTGACTTCTTTACATTTTGATGGGATGTATATCTTGATTAGAAATTTTCTAATTTACAACAAATAATTATGAAATATTTTAATTTTCATCAAATATATACTTTTTTCACATTGTCAATGTGAACTCGCATTTTTGTTTAGATTCATCTTTAGGTATTAAATAAGTACACGAATAATCATAGTGCCGGAGACACGGGTTAACCCTAGTATTATTATATTACATTATAAATGTATAACATGATAATATAATAATATAATAATGGTGATATTTTTACAATGAATGTGAGATATATGAATAAATAAGGAGGAAGAGTATTTTTGTTCAAATAAATGCTAAAAATATGTTAAACATGTTGGTGGGCCCCATTTTTGACTAAAATTTGATTATAGCCTACAAGTTTGTTCGTATGTGGATTTCGGTCATTTTTTGTTTAGAATTTGGAAAAACTTTCTTCTATAAAGTTGTAGAGAATTAAATTTCCTATGAAATGGACTTAAAATTTGTATTTTTCTGATAAAAGGGCTATTTATTATGAATTATTGAAGTTCCGAAATATTGGGTCCGAATTGATTTTGTTACAATAAATGTTAAAAATATGTTTTGTGAGTTGGTGGGCCCCAATCGGTTGGTGTAAAATTCTAAAATCGATTTTCAAAGTTAATGCGTAGGAAATTTTTTAATAAATAATAATATTTTATTAAATTTTCTACTTTGGTGTTCTAAGCATTTTCTTATAAATAGGGTGCTTAGGTTAGAATTGAAAATCACACCAGAATCTAAAGTTTTCTCTTTCTATTATATCGAGCATATTTTTGTGAGTATTTAGAGACTTTGAGAGTTGTTATACAGTGCAAGTTTCCTTCAGTATTATATCCGCTATTTCAGTCAGAAGTACTTTTCTTTTGATATTTCTTTCAATATCACTATACCGAAATATTGGTATGAATTTTATTATGAAATTTTTACCTTTTCATGTCGAGGTTACTATCCATGCATACGACACTATTCACGTATACGACACTATTCACGAATACGGTACTATTCATGAAGTATGATTTTTCTTATGAAATTTTTAACCTTCCATGTCGGGGTTACTATTCATGTATACGGCACTATTCACGAATACAGTACTATTCACAGAAAAATTAAATTTTCTTTTTTGTGTCCAAGTTTTCTGTTATGGTTCCTATCTTTGATTAGATCTATGTTTTGAACTTTATTCTTGAAGTTTGCTCCACAATTGATTATTATGGAGTATTCTTGAACTTGGATAAACTAAAGTACGAATCTCTAATCTTTGTCCTTTTATCTCTTTGGATTCATTTTCTGGAAAATATTTTTATCATCCTTAGTCCTAAATGGTGATATAACTGAATATCTTTGGCCTGTAGTGCAAAGATGAATGATTACCTAATGAATATCTTTGGTCCGTAGTGCAAAGATGAATAGGTGTTGAGATGAACATGACTAACTTGTGATACAAATGAATATCTTTGGCCCGTAGTGCAAAGATGAATATTTAATTCATGATGTATATTGATTGATGTTATAAGGATAAAATATTGATGATGGACTTTTAAATCATAGATGACAAGAGACTTCATTCTCTACTTAACTCTTTTAATGAATTGTTATTTTCGCTGCAGTTTTTGATCTAAAACTTGTTGTCTATTGTATTATATCAGATTTTTCCCTGTTGAGGACTAAGGATAATTTGTGCTACATTATCTTAGTCATAACATTCTTTACTGGGCTAGTTAAGCTCACCCTTTTCCTTTTTGTTCTATTTTTCTTCTTAGGAGGCGAGAATATAGCGGGAACTAGTCGGGGTATGGAATTATGGTTCTAGACAGTTGTTTTAGCAATCCTCACTATTTTGTAAAATAGTGTATCAATAATTGTAATGAGAACTTATTTGAGTGTGGATATTGTCTAGAAGACAATATTTGTTTTTAAACTCATAGTGTACGTGTTGTCATATTTTGCACGACAATTGTAATAATAAAGTTGTAGTTGTTTCTGTACCATGTATTTGGCGACTCAAAATGGGTTGTATAGACCTATTTTGGGGGCGTCACAAACCCTCTACTCATTAACTTATGGAATGGAAGCAGTGCTCCCCGTAGAGGTGGAAATGGAATCCCTTAGAGTGTTGATAGACGCTTAGCTAGATGAAGACCAATGGTTACAAGATCGGTACCACCAGTTGTCTCTAATAGATGAAAGGCGGGCCACAAAAATCTTCCATGGACAGTTATATCAACAAAGGATCGCTAGATCCTACAACCGAAAAGTCCGGCTACGGCAGTTCAAGCAACATGACTTGGTCTTGAAGAAGGTTCTTGACAACCAATATCAATCTAAAAGAAAATTCGCCCCAAACTGGGAAGGCCTATTTGTAGTCAAGGAGGTATTGACAGGAGGTGCCCTCAGATTACAAGAGATGGATAGTGAAGAATTTCCCCAACTCATCAACTCAAACACCGTTAAATGGTACTATGTCTGAAGTTACCTGCAAACCAGCATCCTGGTTCTGAATCATCAGATCAATCAGTTAATTCAGGTTTTCAAAACCTTTCTCATTACATACATTTTTCAACCTTTTCAGGCTAGGTTGGAAAAACATACACCTTTCACCACTTCAGTTCATCCCACCAGGGATAAAACCTTTCACAACTTCAATTTGTCCCGCTAGGGATAAAACATTTCATAACTTCAGTTTGTCCCACCAGGGATAAAACACTTCCTTAGAACTTTAGTTTGTCCTATCAGGGGGCACTACTACAAAACAATAAAAAGATAATGTGGAAAAAATGTTGTGTTTTCAATCAGAAAAACGTCGTGGTTAAGGGTGTCATCTATTTGACACCCTTACACAACGGTTTTACAACGTTGTAGTTGACACATTATACAACGTTTTTTAAGAAAAAATTGTTGTAGATTTGTTTTTCATAAATTAGTAGATACTTGAAAACGTTGTAGAAGGTATTATTCCACAACGTTTTCTGACTAAAAATGTTGTAGTTTAATATATCAGATGACGTTTAGGCACATTTACACAACGTTTATAATGTGTCATCTATTTAAAAGGTGTCATTTATTTATACAAATATACAATATTTTTAAAATGTTGTAGATAAAAAAAAGAAAAAAAAAAGGTTTTGGTTCACCTATATTACCAATGCACCTGCAATATGCTAATGCCATGATATATAGCTAAAAGGTCTAAATTCTCGTTTAAATTTAAAGCCAAAATGTATCAACCATTCAAAATACATCCCAATAATACCATTCGTTTACAAATTCAAATTACTATATCCACAAAATATATACCAAACTATCCATATATACATCTCAAATTCACTTTTCAATCCACAAAATAAACCACAAAATAAACCAAACTATCCATAAAATTAAGCTACTACCTAAGCATGTGCAAAAAAGCCTAGATGGATACCAATTTGAGATGAGAAATTTATAGTCTGTCCTTGATGCATGATTCCCTGAGCTTGCATCAGATGGGGTTGAAGTCCTTGAACAAATACTTGTTGCTGCACTTGAGATGGATTTCCCATTTGTAAGGGCATTGGCAATGAAGTATTCACCATACCCTGAGACTGCAATTGCGGGTTAGGCCCATAAAATTGAACATACAACTATGGCTGGTGAAATGGCACTTGCATAGGCATCCCAGAGATCAGATGAATAGAAGGCTTTTGAGTTTGAGTTTGAGTCATCTCTTTTTTCTTTGGACACTAGATGAGCCTCAACAGCATTAGATTGGTCAACGGTGCCAGCATTCTTTGTAGGCAACTGTTGTTTCGGAATTGTTAGAGTTTGCAATGTAGATGCAACTCTTAAAGAATCATAATGAGCCTGCCAGACAGAGCATCAAAGAGCAAGGACGAAGAACATTAAATACTTTATCACAATGATATCAAAATTAATGATCATTCAATATGATCAACTTAGAATTCAAATTGTTACGTGGTAATTTAAACATGCCCCGTATCAGGACCCATAAGACAAACTGTGATGCTTAATAATTTAATCATGTCCATATAGAATTCAAATTATATATAATCGACTTACAATTCATTGCTTAGTAATTTCACATCAATGTCCGAACTAAAACATGTTGGTTAGGTAGGTTTATACTACGTATAAACCTGTGTGGAATAGTATACCAATGTAATATTTTTGTATACATACTCCCTCTTAAAGAAAGAGTACTACTTCTTGTGGATTATTAAGTTAGGCATATGACACAATAATTTAATTTTATAGATGATCTTTACAAACATTAAAGAGAATTATGTCAAAGTGTGTCAAATACAAACCTTTATATTTGGAGGGGGGGGAGTAACTCTATTTCATGTTAGCCACTAGAATTTTCCATGTTCATATTTTTTACTTTCTGCTCATATAGACAGAAAATCTAAACATCCAAATATTTGATCCGTACAACTAGCAATTTTTAAAAGTGGGTAACATTACCATCCAATCAACATCCACAAAGGAAAAGTATATACAAACCTGCTCGCGTTTTTGCTCATCCAAATTTAGAGGTGCTGAGCTAGTTCGAGCAGGTATCTGCAAACATAAGAATCAAGTTAAGTAGCAACTCCCCAACATACAATACCAGTACTATTAATATAATAACACCACTACAAAGTTGACTTCAACCAGTTTTACAAGGATATTCAAGAATCCACGCTTATTTTTATGTTTCTCATAGGAATCACAGTTCATTTATATTACCAAAGAAGAAATATGACCATAGAAAATTAGTACTACCCATTATTCCAAAATTAGAGAAACCTTTTCCTTTTTTCCATTACAAAATTAAATAAACATTTCTATTATTAGAGTATAATGTGACATTTCTAATTATGTGATGGAATGATTAGTTAACTTAGCAGTCACTGATTAACTACAAGTCAGAACTGACAATAATAAAAACAAAAGGTATGGTTAGATAACTCAAAAAGATTGCTTACACATGTATGTCATTGGCAGAAAAGAATCTGTTCAAGTAGTTTACAGACAAATATGCACACAGAGGTCCAAAACTGAAATGGTCATGAACCTATTGTAAACCAAATAAGGAATTGCATTATGTAATTTTCATAAAGATATACATGAATGGTGGTTATAGTTGTCTCCTGCAAGATTTAAGGAAAAACACATGACTAATTTAAAATCAGCCATTGAGTAATTTTCATAAACACATGAATGGTGGTTATAGCTGTGATGGCGAAATTGAAATTCCAGAAAGTAACGCTGCATTTAATTTCTATAGCTAATAGAAATGAAACTATTTCTAACCTATAGTTTCTACCTTCTCCCCCTTTTAGGCCGTTTCAAACTTAATATTTGCTCCAGTATATGTGATACTCCTCAACTTAGTGTTGCTTTCCTTTCTTCTTTGCAATTCCAAAGTTCTGATATGATGTACCTACCACTGGGGTTGTACATGTTTATCTCCATCAAGGCAGTAGTCATAGCCATGTAAACTTCATCACCCAACTCAATCTTTAGATATTTCAGTTTCTCATCTTCTTCATTAATAACTTCCTGTGTTGTCATGTTAAAAGTTACCAAAAAATAAGGTCAACCATGAAAATGAAGGGAAGGAGGAATTAAAAACAAGATTTTCCTATAAAAAGGAAATGGAATGTGAATCAAGAAATCAGGGATTGTTCGGTCCCCATTCATACCGAATTAATGGATTCATACTAAATATTTGTTTGAAGGATGCTACTGATGGTAAGAGAATGGTATGCTACACCACAACATTTTCTATTAGAAACATATAGATGAAAAGGTAACGAAAGGATGGGGAGAAGTTTTATGGAAAGCATTACACGAGTTTGTAAACAATAATTTAAGCACTTGTTAGGATAGCAGCATGGAGGATTGTTCTTCTCTTTACCTCCAGATAAGTGTAACATAAGGTATATAGCCATTTTATTTATGCACTGTTAGGAAACTAGGAACATCCAAGACAAATGGAAATGTGAGAATGCCAACCTCTTGTTGACAGTTAGAAAATTTAGCTAAAATTGCAGTAATTGATGTTCTGTAAAAGAGCATACCTTATGATCATCACTACCTACAACAACAATGATCTTGAAAGGATGCCAGCTAGGATCCCTTAGGTGACCATCCCACAATGAACATAGGGATAAATAAAAAGCCAAATCCTAGAAATAATAGGTCACATGAAGTTAATTGCCATATATGAACAATGAATAGCTCGATATGAGTTATTTCAAGGAAACATTAAGCAAATAGAACTATATATATATATATATATATATCAATCATTGAGCTCATAACTACTGAAAAACTCTTCTAACAATTTTTCTCCGGAGTATTGAACAATTGAACATGACTCATTATAATTGAACATGTCATTCCAACATCATACAGCAATTTGTTCTTAAAGTTCATAGAAAATTAAAGAATTCAGCTTAGATTATATTGAAAACATCATATTATATGTTCAGAAGAGAAGTGTAAGAATTTGCTTTGTTGAAAGAATTTATCAAAACCCAAAATCCAGCAATACCAAACAATAAACACTTGAGCCAAGCCAGAACTACATTAACAGAGTCCAATAAAGAAACACAAAAACTAACTGTATATGTGACGCCCCCAAAATAGGTATACAACACCCATTATGAGTCGCCAAATATATGGTACAGAAAGCAAACTATAACTTTATTATTACAATTGTCGTGCAAAATACGACAACACATACTGTGAGTTTAAATACAAATATTATCTTCTAGACAATATCAACACTCAAATAAGTCCTCATTATAATTATTCAAATACTATTTTACAGAAATAGTGAGGACTGCTAAAACATCTTTCTAGAACCATCACTCCATACCCCGACTAGATCCTGCTATGTTCTCACCTCCTGAGAAGAAAAATGGAACAAAAAGGAAAAGGGTGAGCTCAACTAGCCCAGTAAAGAATATTATGACTAAGATAATATACAACAAATTATCATTAGTCTTCAACATGGAAAAATCTAATAAAACATAATAGACAACAAGTTTTAGATCAAAACTGCAGCGAAAACAACAATCCATTAGAAGAGTCACGTAGAGAATGAATTCTACTATCTTCTAAGATTTAAAAGTCCATCATCAATATTTTATCCGTGTAACATCAATCAATATACATCTTTAATCAAATATTCATCTTTGTACTACAGGCCAAAGATATTCATTTATATCACCAGTCGGTCATGTTCATCTCAACACCTGTTCATCTTTGTACTTCGGGCCAAAGATATTCATCAGTTAATCATTCATCTTTGCACTACAGGCCAAAGATATTCAGTAATATCATCATTTAAGACTGAGAATAATGAAAAATATTTTAAAGAAAATGAATTCAGTGAGACAGAAGGACAAATATTAGAGATTCATATAATAGTTTATCCAAGATCAATAAAACATCATAATAACCGATTGTGAAGCAGAATTCAAAAATAAAGATCAAAACATGGATACAATCAAAGATAGTAACCATAATAGACATCTTGGACAAAAAGAAGAAAATTTCATTTTTCGATGAATAGTCTTATATTCGTGAATAGTCTTAGATATGTGAATAGTCTTAGTATACGTGAATAAGAACCCCGACACAAAAAGTTCCAAATTTGATTAAAAAGTTCACCAATATTTCGGCATAATGATATTGAAGAAAAAAATATCATTTAAGAAGAAAATAACATCCCTTACCTCAAAATAACGGTACTTCTGATCGGAATATCGGATACAAAGCAAAAGGAAGCTTGTACCGAACAACAACTCTCAAAGTATATAAATACTCACAAAAATACGCTCGATAATCTAGAGAGAAAGAAAACTTGTTTCTGGTGTGATTTTCAATTCTAACCTAAGCGCCTATTTATAAGAAAATATTAGAACGCCAAAGGAGACTAAAATAATAGAATATTATTATTTCTTATTCTTTTTTCTACGCAAGCAAGCTAGCCACCAATTCTGAAATTTTTCAGCAGCCCATGTGCATTCAACACCAACCAAAAAGTGGGTCCCACCCATAATTTAATAAAAATAATTTTATTTTCCGAAACTTCAGTAATTCATAGAAAATAGCCCATTTATCACAAAAATATGAATTTTATGTCCATTCCACACGAAATCGAATTCTCTACAACTTTGTAGCTTTGAGTTTTTCCAAATTCCAAACAAAAAATATCCGAAATCCACAAACGGATGATTTTTAATTCCTCCATTCTGACAAAATACTGATAAAACACCTCAGCATTAATTCCTTCATTTATAACCACATAAATAAATTCATCATTTATATCCACATCAAATAAATATTTTCTTATCATATAAATCAATAATTAATTATTCACAAATAATATTACAGAATCACAATTATGACAACCAGTAGTTCTGAGAAAGAGGAGGCTTTCCAATAAGGATTTCTCCTCATCATGGCCGCAATTAGGTGACCAAACCTCTCCTTGACAGAACTTTCTAGACATTGCCAGTAATGCTATCTAATAATATTATTCAAATAATATGAAATATTGATCTAATAATGGGAAATACTGTGCAGTGACAATTATTGAAACAACAATAATATTAAATATCAACGCAGCAATTATTGAATCAATAAAATAAAATATTGAACAATAACTACTGTAACAATTATTAAGTAGTGCCTTCTTACCTATGAATCAATAATTCAATAATACTGTGCAATACCGTGTGCTACTGTGCCACAACGCATATTATTGTATTTTAACCACCACGTATTCCAATAGTGTTAACGGTAACAACTACGTCGTTATTTATAAAAACTCATACTTTGTCGTTTTCTTCATCCGACAGTTATTCTGTTATGAGCCCTAGGAATGGTCATACCGCCGCATTTAATATTCCCCGATAAAAAGAATATTCCACGACCAAAAGAATATTCCCCGACAAAAATGAATCTTTTATAACCACTTGCTTATTTTGTAAAATTTGCACATTTCACCCATAACCAAAGCATTATATCAAATTAACACCATATTAATTTAGGATAATGAATAGAGAAAATTCAATTTTATTTATAATAAGTTGGGGTCTTACAACCTCCCCTCCTTATAAAATTTCGTCCTCGAAATTGACGTACGTACCTGATGTTTTGAACAGGTGAGGGTACCTCGCTTTCATTTCTAATTCCAACTCCAAGGTCATTTCTTCAATAGCATGGTTCCTCCACAAAACTTTAACTTGTGGTATAACCTTGGTTCGTAGGACATGCTCTTTCCTATCAAAGATCTTAACAGGTACCTCCTCGTATGTTAAATCTTCGACTGTCTCGTCTGGTTCTAACTCAATAATGTGGTTCGGGTCTTTCACATATTTACGAAGCATAGATATGTGAAAAACATTATGAACACAAGACATGCTTGGAGGTAATGCGAGTCTATAGGCCACATTTCCTATTCGGTCAAGAATCTCAAATGGACCAACAAATCTTGGATTGAGCTTTACTCTCTTTCCAAATCTTGTAACTCCTTTCCATGGAGCAACACGTAACAGTACATGATCTCCAATATTAAACTCCACGTCCTTTCGATGAAGATCAGCATAACTCTTTTGTCGATCCTGTGAGGTTTGAATACGTTGTCGAATCATTTAGATCTTTTCTATAGTCATGCGTACTAATTCTGGTCCCAACAACGTTGCTTCTCCCACCTCATCCCAGCATACTAGAGAACGACACTTTCGTCCATACAACGCCTCAAATGGAGCCATGCCTATACTTGCATGATAACTGTTGTTATAGGAGAATTCTACCAATGGTAAATACTTATCCCAACTCCCTTTGAAGTCTAGAACACAGAGTCTTAATAGATCTTCAAGAGTTTGAATAGTCCTCTCTGATTTTCCGTCCGTTTGAGGATGGTATGCCGACCTAAATTATAAATCCGTGCCCATAGCTTTCTGCAAGCTAACCCAAAATCGTGAAGTGAATCTTGGGTCACGATCCGAAACTATGGATACTGGCATGCCATGCAATCTCATAATCTCTTTCACGTACATACGAGCAAGACGTTCAAGGGAATAAGTTTCACGTATAGGCAAGAAATGAGCAGACTTGGTTAATCTATCAACAATAACCCAAATCACAGCTATACCTTGAGAAACCTTGGGAAGACCCGTAACAAAATCTATAGTAATGTGTTCCCACTTCCATTCCGGAATCTCAAGTGGTTGCAATGGACCTTTTGGCACTTGATGCTCCACCTTTACACGTTGATAAGTTAAACACCTCGATATAAACTCCGCGATCTCTCTCTTCATATTGTTCCACCAAAATGTATGTCGAATATCATGATACATTTTGGTACTCCCAGGATGGATTGCAAACGGGGTGTTGTATGCCTCCATCATGATTCTATGCTTTAAGTAAGAATCGTTAGCAACGCAAAGTCTAGAGTTGAATCGAAGTATTCCTTTTTCATCGATTCTTGCTTCTGGGATAACACCTTCTTGCACTTTCTTCTTCATACGCATCAGCCCTGGGTCCGTAGCTTGAGCAGGTTTAACTTTATCGATTAAAGTTGGTTCTACTCGTATATTCGCCATCATCACGTGGGTCCCTGGAGTCTTTAATTCTATCTCCATCCATTGCAAGTCATACAAAATGGGCCTTTGTGTTGACAATATCGTACTCGTACTTGCATATGATCTTCTACTCAATACGTCAGCTACTACGTTCGCTTTTCCAAGATGATATTGAATAGTGTGATCATAATCTTTCAACAGCTCAAGCCAACGTCATTGCCGCATGTTGAGTTCTTTTTGGGTGAAGAAATATTTGAGGCTTTTATGGTCCGTATAAATCTCCACTTTCTCCCCATACATTTAGTGTCTCCAGATTTTCAACGCGAAAATGACTACTGCCAACTCTAGATCATGAGTAGGATAATTCCTCTCATATTCTTTGAGTTGTCGTGAGGCATGGGCTATGACTTTCCCATGTTGCATGAGAACACATCCTAACCCATTGCCTGAAGCATCGTTGTAGATAACAAATCCATCTGACCCAGATGGTATTGCCAGAACAGGTGCCGAAATGAGTCTCCTCTTGAGCTCTTAGAAACTCTTCTCGCATTCCTCGCTCTATACGAATTTTGTATCTTTCCGAGTCAGCTGAGTTAATGGAGTAGCGATTCGAGAAAATCCTTCCACGAATCTCTGATAATAACCAGCTAAACCCAGAAAGCTAGGCACTTCGGTCACCGACTTCGGTTGCTCCCAACTTTGTATTGCTTCAATCTTCGCCGGGTCAACAGATACTCCATGTTTTGACACCACGTGCCCAAGAAATGCTACTTTCTCAAGCCAGAACTCGCATTTCTTCAGCTTTGCATAAAGCTTGTTTTCACGAAGTCTTTCAAGTATCAGCTTTAAATGGTGCTCATAATCTTCACGGCTTTTGGAATAGATGAGGATGTCATCAATAAAGACAACAACGAACTGATCCAAATATTCCTTGAATACTCGGTTCATCATATCCATGAAAGCAGCAGGAGCATTAGTCAATCCAAAAGACATGACTAAGAATTCATAATGCTCGCATCGAGTTCAAGGCGCCTCTTTGGAATATCCTCAGTTTTAATCTTCAGTTGATGATATCCAGAACGAAGGTCGATCTTTGAAAAGAATTGTGCTCCTTGTAACTGGTCAAACAAGTCATCAATGCGAGGTAGCGGATACCTATTCTTGATGATGACATGGTTTAATTCTCGATAGTCAATACAAAGTCGCATACTCCCGTCTTTCTTCTTTACGAATAAAACAGGAGCACCCTAAGGAGATGTATTAGGACGAATGAAAATGATGTCTAATAATTCCTGTAGTTGGACTTTTGACTCCTGAAGTTCAATAGGAGCCATTCGATATGGGGTAGACCGGGAAGTTCTTCAGGAAATACATCAGGAAATTCTCTAACAACAGAAATATTAACCAAATCTGACTTGTCTTTATTCAAATCCATAACATGGGATAAGAAAGTTTGACATCCGTCTTTCAATAAACGAATAGCTTTGTGGCTTGATATGACAGTGACTGATTTTAGTGGTTTAGTTGCTTGAATTTGCATAACAGGTTGGTTAGGAATATGAAAACTAATAACCTTACGAAAGCAATCAATTTTGGCATGATGAGTGGTTAACCAATCAATTCCTAAAATCACATCAAAAGCAAGTATCTTTAAAGAGATAAGATCAACAGGTAATGTGATAGTGCCAATTTGGATCATGCAAGATTTATAAACTGCAGATGTAACGAAGGTTTCACCCAATGGAGTTTCAACAGATAAGTCAAAGTCCAATTTCTCCGGAGTCAAGTTTAAACGTTGAGCACAAGCAGGAGAGATAAAAGAATGGGTAGAACCGGTATCTAGTAAGGTATAAACTTTGCAAGGGTTCAAAATTATCTTACCCGTGATCACCTCGTTTGGGTTCATCACATTTTGGCCAGTCACGACAAACTTTCTTCCAGGAACCGCTGATTTCGACTTATCCGGTGCAGCCCTTGGAGTCACCATCCCCGCTGAACTTGGTTTCACTATAGTACAATCTCAAGCGATATGTCCTTCCTTTCCACAATTATAACATACCTTGGATTGTTGTGGGCAGTTTGGGCTGATATGTCCCTCTTTCCCGCATTTGTAACATCTAACTGGCGGTCGTTCTCATCCCCTAGAATTTGTTGTTGGTTCTGGTGCTGCTGCTGATGTCTTCCCGTCGTTGTTGAATCTCCTCTTTCTGAAATTTCCACTTGACTCACCTCTCCTATTATCATGGCCACGATTACCACCCGAGTGGTTACTGCCCTTGTCTATATTTTTCCTCCTCATCGTTATCATCGTTCGATGATTGTCATCCACCTATTATGACCCTAGTTGTGGTCCCTTGGTTGAGTATACTCATTATCTCTCTCTAATAATTGAGCCCTGTTGACAACATCTGAATATAGAGAAAATTTATGAGAGATAAGGTATTGACGAATCTCGGGTTTTAGACCTCTAAGAAGCATCCGCGTCATACGTTCCTCATTCTCTACCAAATTAGGTGCAAACTCGATAACTCATAAACTTTGCCTCGTCTTTGAGACAATCATATTTGTTCGGGCCCGATCTAATAAACTCTGCCTCCTTCATATGATGAATACTTTCAGGAAAGTACTTGTCATTGAACAGTTTCTAAAATCTTTCCCAAGACATGTTGAGTGCGGCTGGCTGGGTACGCTTCACAGATTCCCACTAGTAATTTGCCTCTCCACGGAACATCCCAAGACATCGAATATCTTGGTAATTTGTTTGACCCATGTTTTTGCCTTAATCGGATTGGACTTTCCCCAGAAATCAGGTGGTCCCAACTCCTTGAACTGCTTGGCTGTGACAGACCGCGCATTACCATCACTTCCACCCGTATTTGGTACACGAGTCTACCTTGTCCAATTTTGCATGAACCGCAAAAAGCTCCTAAACATTCCATCATTCATCGTTTGCTCGGTATTAGTGTTTATAGGAGGAATATTGTCTTCCTATTCCACGTTCTCCTGGTTTGTGACTAAAGGTTGTTCCACAGTCTCATACACTCCATTGTTAACGTTCTCAGCAGACCATTCTTAAAACCGCTTATATAAACAAGGGTTAATTAAACAAATTAACATATCATATAATATCCCTATATTGTGACCAACCAACAAATAAGCTTAGATAGGACACACTAGCGAAGGATTTACTCATCTTTCCCCTCCTAGTTCTATTCCCCGATCTCCGCCAGAGACCATATCCTAAGCTCGATATTAACCGTGGCGCCCCCAAAATAGGTATACAACACCCATTCGAAGTCGCCAAATAAATGGTACAGAAAGCAAACTACAACTTTATTATTATAATTGTCGTGTAAAATATGACAACACATATTGTGAATTTAAATACAAATATTGTCTTCTAGACAATATCAACACTCAAAATAAGTCCTCATTACAATTATTTAAACATTATTTTACAGAAATAGTGAGGACTGCTAAAACATATTTCTAGAACCATCACTCCATACCCTTTAGATCCTCATTATGTTCTCACCTCCGGAAGAAGAAAAATGGAACAAAAGGAAAAGGGTGAGCTCAACTAGCCCAAGAAAAGAATATTATGACTAAGATAATATACAACAAATTATCATTAGTCTTCAACATGGAAAAATCGATAAAACATAATGAAATATAGTTTTAGATCAAAAGCTGCAGTGAAACAACAATCCATTGTAAGAGTTACGTAGAGAATGAATTCGACTATCTTCTAAGATTTAAAAGTCCATCATCAATATTTTATCCCCTGTAACATCAATCAATATACATCTTTAATCAAATATTCATCTTTGCACATACGAAGCCAAAGATATTCATTTATATCACCAAATACCATGTTCATCTCAACACCGCTCATCTTTACACTACGGGCCAAAGATATTCATCGATTAATCATTCATCTTTTACACTACAGGTGCCAAAGATATTCAAGAATATCATCATTTAAGACCGAGGATAATGAAAATATTTTAAAGAAAACGAATTGATGAGATGTAAGGACAAATATTAGAGATTAAGATAACAGATTTATCCAAGATCAACAATACTTCATAATAAACAATTGTGAAGAAGAATTCAAAAATAAAGATCAAAACATGGATACAATTAAAGATAGTAACCATAATAGACATCTTGGACAAAAAGAAGAAAATTTCATTTTTCGGCTTGGGATGCTGCCAAATTTCCATCCAAAGAGGCCTACAAGCGCTATACTCAAAATTTCCTATCGCGTAGTCTGGTGCCTAAGCGAGGACTTAGGAATGATGACAAATTGGATGGGCACATGATGGCAATGATTGTCAACATGAAATGGGTGCATTTTACCAAGCCGCCAGAATCAACAGTTGTCGCGGTGGTGAAAGAGATCTACGCCAATGCCATTGCTGATGGTCCTCCGATGGTACCAATGAGGGGAAAGTTGATCTAATTCGATAGCTGGGCTATCAATACAGTTTATGGGACTCCCAATTATGACGGTCACGATTATCGGGAAGTTGGGCTTTCGAGTTACAACACGGACGACATTATTAGTAAACTCGTAAGCACGGACGCTTGGAAAACAAATGAGTTTCATGGTGAGAAGACGTCGTTCCCTCAATAGGCCTTAACCCGTTATGGTAATGCTTAGTACTCGTTTATCTGTGTTAACATTATGCCTACACGACATTTGAGTGATATGACTCGAGAGAGGGCAATTCTGCTCTATGCCATTGTTATGGGCTTAAAAGTCGATGTAGGGGTACTAATCAATGAGTCTATTAAGAAGGCCATAAAGAGCAATGTCATGTCAGGCCTCCCACACCCGTCTCTAGTTACCCGTTATTGCAAAAGGGCAGGTGTTCAATGGGATATGGAAGATGTCACCCTACCATCAATGTCCGTTATTGATCATCATCTCATAGGCCGCTATGGAGTCTGGGAAGGGGCACCATCGCATCCCCGAGGAGAGGGCTTTTTTCCAGCTCCTCAGCCACTGCCATCAAGTGATCCAAAGCCATCCAAGGAAGCAGGCACCTCCACGCACATGCTCAAGCCTCCTTCATCAGAGACTGTTCATTCTAGGGCCCTCGCGGAAATTTTGCACAGCCTGAACTTTCTACATTGCAAGGTAGACACTGTCACCCAATGGCAGAACCAATTCCACCATTACCATGTAGAGTTCGCAAATACACTCTCCAACATTCAGGCTGCTCAGGGAGGAGATGAAGTTGATTTCATGCCTTTTCCATTTCCAGCACCTTCAATTTATGCACCTTATCTGCCAAAATTTCCGCCGCCTGCTGAGGAGGCTCGCGCAGATGAACCAGTGAATGTGGAGGATGATGGTGATGAAGATGATCTTGAGGTGGTCGGTGATGATGATGATCTTAGTGAAAGTAGTATGCACACAAGCCAATCATGATTGATGATAAAGCATATACTTTGTAACAATCTTATTCATTTATTAATAAAAAGTATTAATTTATTAAAGGCTTTTAATTATCTACATGATGCTGTTTTATAATATGTGATAAACCCATAGTTTTAAGCAATGCTTTTAGAATAATGATGATGATCATTCTAATGAGATCTAAATTCTTAGAAAGCTTAAAACTAAAATAGTTCCCAATCGTTGGATTACTAAATTGGGGATTAGTGAATCCGGATAGATTGGTACATAACGTTGCTTGCTTTCGTTGGATGAGGATGATTGATCTCATGATCATTTGTGTGGAGACACTAAAGCAAGTATGTAGGTGCTTATTAGAGAATAAGTACAACCTAACGTGGCTCGCTAAGGAATACCTAATGGAGTTTTATTTGCTGTCAATAAGAATTCACAGTAGTGATAGTAGTACAAGTAATCCTTGGACTTGAGATCATCATAGTATCTTGTGTATGATGAGTTATACTTTGACTTATTCCTTAAGACCCTTAGGGTATATCAAAGGGTATGCTTGGGTATAATAAGTTGTACATGGAGATAATGTATGATCAATAAAGAATCTACCACTTCTAATAAAAGAAGAGAATGTCCTATGTGATTCGATAAATGACAACCCAATGAGTCCTTGGCGGCGTAATGAAATTAGAAAGGAGTTTCTAATTTGCATTATTTGAGTTATGCATTTAAGAATCGAAATACATATAATTAAATAAAATAAGACTTGACAAATGAATTCCATGTCTTATATTTAATTGGGACATTGTATGGTGGAAGGATTGAATTGTCATTTTAAACTATTTACTCAAAGGTTCTTTTATGATTAATGTTGAAATCTATATTATCTGGAAAGTCGTTGATCGCTAGGGAGGCTTATCCCTATTGTAGAATAAATATTATTTATTTAAATAAATTAATTATTTAATTTATTTATTTAAATAAGATTAGAATTGTTCTAATTGATTTATTCACAACCGGTTTAATATGGAGAACCTAAAGGGTCACACCATAAAAGGAAGAATAATTATTTAAGAAGTAAATGGCATAATCGTAATAATATGTTAGAGCAAAAATTATGTTTAGGGTATATGTTCTATAATTCTACTTAGCAAAAAAATATTATGTTTTGGGACAAGATTTGACAAGTACAGATTTGTGGGACATCCTAAAGTAAGTTTAGGGTATATGTTCTATAATTCTACTTAGCAAAAGGTGTTTGTTACGAAACACGCTTTTCTAAGATAAAGGTGTTTATTATTGAAGGGGCTAGTGGGAGGATAATAGATCTTGAAGAGTTCAAGAACCACAAAGCAAAGATAAGTCAAATAAGAGGAACTCAGAGATAGACCTATTATACCACAACTCAATCCATAAGTGCGAATAGTACCAAGATACCTAGGAGGTATGGATTCATCATGGATGATGATGATGAGGTACGATCATAGAAGATGATGATCCAGAGTTACATACGATGAGGTAAGAGTTCTAGTGTGTACAAAAGGGTCAATTAGGGCGCGTCGTGACATTCCTAATATTATATGTTGATATACTACGGATAAGGAATGACATACTAATACTACAATCAGTAATGATAAAGTTGTCTAAACATTCCTCCATGAATGATTTGGAAGAGTATCTTAGTTGGGGATATATGTGACGACCCCAAAATAGGTATACATCACCTATTCTGAGTTGTCAATACATGGTATGTAAAACAACTACAACTTTATTATTACAACAAGAAACCGTGAGTTTGAATACAAATATTATCTTCTAAACAATATCTATACTCAAATAAATCCTCATCACATTTATTGATACATTATTTTACAAAATGGTGAGGACTACTAAACAATCCTTTCTAAAACCTTCATTCCATACCCCAGACTAGTACTCGCTTATATTCTCGCCTCCCGAGAAAAATGGAACAAAAGGAAAAGGGTGAGCTCAACTAGCTCAAGAAAGAATATTATGACTAAGATAATATACAACAAATTATCATTAGTCTTCAACAGGAAAAAATTTAATAGAATACAATAGACAACAAATTTTAAATCAATATTCGCAGATTGGAAGTAATAATTCATTAGAAGAGTTAAGTAGAGAATGCAAACTACTATCTTCTATGTATGAATTTAAAAGTTCATCGTCTATCTTTTATCCTGTAACATCAATCCATAAACATCTGAATCAAATATTCATCTTTTGCACTACAGAGCCAAAGATATTCATCGATTAATCATGTTCATTTAAACACTGCTCATCTTTGCACTACTGACCAAAGATATTCTTCAGAAATCATTCATCTTTGCACTACTGTGCCAAAGATATTCAATAATATCATCATTTAAGATCGAGGATGATGAAAATATTTTTTAAAGAAACGAATCCAAAGAAACAAAATGACAAGGATTAAGGATTAAGGATTCGTACTTTGTTTTATCCATGTTCAAAAATACCTCAAAAATAATCGCGGTGGTGTAAAATTCAAGAATGATCAAAACATGGATACAATCAAAGCTAGTATCCGAATAGATATTTTGGACAAAAAGAAGAAATTTTATTTTTCTATGAATAGTGTCAGATCATTGAATAATGTCAGTATACATGAATAAGAATCTCACACCAAAAGATAGAAATTCCACAAAAACATCTTTACGCTTTCATGAATAGTACTCGTGAATAGTAACTCGTGAATAGTAACTCATGAATAGTAACTCGTGAATAGTAACTCATGAATAGTAACCCCAGAGCATGAAAAAGTTCCAAATTTGATAAAAGTTCCAACCAATATTTCAAAGATAATGATATTGAAGAAATAATATCATTTAAGAAGAAAATAACATTCCTTACCTCAAAGAATCGATTATTTGAATGAAAGGTCAAGTGATCTTTGAATGAAATTTGTCTTCAACAAAGAACTCTCAAAGTATCTAAATACTCACAAAATACGCTCAATAATATAGAGAGAAAGAGAGAAAGCTTATGTTTCGGTGTGATTTTCAATTCTAACTTAGTCCTCTATTTATAGGAAAATGTTAGCCGTCAAAAAAGCAGACTTGACTCGCTACCGATGGCTTTACCTACTACTATTGCCACCCACCACATTTGAAATAAAATTCAGCACATTTCTTCACCAACCACAAGTGGGGCCCACTCAATTCTAGAATTTTCCACCAAAATCAATTATAAACCTAATTTACAATCGAGACACCTCTTAAAATTCATAACAAATCATTCGTGCATTTTTAACGGTTCAAAATTTGTGGACATATACTCAACTTATGTATGTATAACATACCCAAAAATTACCACAATCCAACGGTCGGATTAAAATTATAACCCCATAATATATCTCAAAACCTCTAATTTGATTTTTAATACCTCCAATTCGATAAATTCTTGATAAAACACCTCAACATTAATTTCTTCATTTATAACCACATAAATAAATCCATCATTTACATCCACATAAAATAAATATTTCTTTATCATATGAATCAATAATTAATTATTCACAAATAATATTACGAATCACAATTATGATGACCGGTAGTCCCGTGAAAAGGGGCTTTTCGATAAGGATTTCTCCTTCTTGGCAAGCAATTAGGTGACCAAACCTCTCCTTGATGTAACTTTCTAGACATTGCCAATAATGCTATCTAATAATATTATTCAAATAATATGAATTATTGATCCGATAATGGAGATAATGCGCGATGACAATTATTGAACAACAATAATATAAAATATCAACGCAGACAATTATTGAATCAATAAAATAAAATATTGAATAAGAATTCACCGTGAAAATTATTGAGTAGTGCCTTCTTACGTAAGGATCATTAATTCAACAATCTTTATGCATCAATCTGGTATCTCTTTATAACTGACCATGCGTATTCATCGTATTTTAACCACCGGGTATTCAATGATCTTAACGGTAACAACTACGCCATTATTTTTAACCAACTTATATTTGTCATTTTCTTCATCCAATCGCTTTCCGTTATGGGGCCCATATATGGGCTGCTTGTTGTCGTACGAATATTCCCAACAATCTGAATATTCCACGACCAAACGAATATTCCCAAACAACAATGAATATTTTATAACCACTTGCTTATTTTGAAGTATTTATGCGTATTTTACCCTTAACTATCCACATTAATCAAATCAACCCTTACTATTTCAAAATAATAAATAGAGAAAATTAAATTTCATTAATAATAAGTTGGGGTCTTACAATATAAATCTATATAGATAGATTTAAGAGGATGCTCGACTTAACCCAAGGAACGTATATTCATTTGATGCTAAAGTCGTTTAGCATGGCAAACTCCAAGAGATGTCCCATGTTGATGAGCCATGGAGTGTATCTCTCTTAATAGTCCCCATAGACTCCAATGAAGAGAGATTGCATGAGTGACAATCATGTATGCAATGAAATGTACGAGACCTGATGTTAATCACCATATTCGGAGAAGTTCACTATGAGTCGGTGAAAAACATCTTAAAGTGCTTAACCCAAGCACTAAGGATGTGATCATATTCATGGTGGGTCTAAATTAAAACTAGAGGCTTAATGGACTCAAGTTTTCGAATGCAACCAAGATGACGAAAATCCACTTTAAGGTAAAGGCTACCTTGAATAAAGGTGCGATGAATTGGAAAGGTTCCAAACAACAAAAGAGTTCTTGGTTTAGTGATAAAAGACAAAGTATATAGCTATAAATGAAGTCATGAAGTTGATTGTTTGGATTAAAGTTCATTACGAACTAGGAATAGTTCCTAAATCTCATCTTGGATCTAAACATGTGTTGTGGCACTTTCATTTGATTATTAGAATCATTGAAGATGGGAAATCACTATAGAGATAGTGGACTCTCATGAACAACATTACATATCCATTAACTAAAGCTTATCCAACAAATGGGATAATCGCCACTTAGAGAAGAAGAGTATAAGATACCATGACGATTGGCTTTAGTGCAAGTGGGAGATTGAAAGTAGTATGCACACAAAGCCAATCATGTTTGATGATAAAGCATATACTTTGTAACAATCTTATTCATTTATTAATAAAAAGTATTAATTTATTAAAGGCTTTTAATTATCTACATGATCTTTGTTTTATAATATGTGATAAACCCATAGTTTTAAGCAATGCTTTTAGAATAATGATGATGATCATTCTAATGAGATCTAAATTCTTAGAAAGCTTAAAACTAAAATAGTTCCCAATCGTTGGATTACTAAACTGGGGATTAGTGAATCCGGATAGATTGGTACATACGTTAACTTGCTCATTGGATGAGGATGATTGGTCTCATGATCATTTGTGTGGAGACACTAAAGCAAGTATGTAGGTGCTTATTAGAGAATAAGTACACTTTGAGCGTGGCTCGCTAAGGAATACCTAATGGAGTTTTATTTGCTGTCGATAGGAATTCTGTAGTGATAGTAGTACAAGTAATCCTTGGACTTGAGATCATCATAGTATCTTGTGTATGATGAGTTATACTTTGACTTATTCCTTAAGACCCTTAGTGTGGCGCCCCAAAATAGGTATACATCACCTATTACGAGTTGTCAATACATGATACGTAAACAACTACAACTTTATTATTACAACAGTAAAACTGTGAGTTTGAATACAAATATTATCTTCTAGACAATATCTATACTCAAATAAATCCTCATCACATTTATTGATACATTATTTTACAAAAATGGTGAGGACTACTAAACAATCCTTTCTAAAACCTTCATTCCATACCCCCTACTTCGCTATCTATATTCTCGCCTCCCCGAGAAAAATGGAACAAAAAGGAAAAGGGTGAGCTCAACTAGCTCAGTAAAGAATATTATGACTAAGATAATATACAACAAATTACCGTTAGTCTTCAACAGGGAAAAAATTTAATAGAATACAATAGACAACAAATTTTAAATCAATATTCGCATGAAGTAATAATTCATTAGAAGAGTTAAGTAGAGAATGCAAACTACTATCTTCATGTATGAATTTAAAAGTTCATCGTCTATCTTTTATCCTGTAACATCAATCAATATACATCTAGAATCAAATATTCATCTTTGCACTCTGAGGCCAAAGATATTCATCGATTAGTCATGTTCATTTAAACACTGTTCATCTTTGCACTACTGAGCCAAAGATATTCTTCAAAAATATTCATCTTTTACACTACAGCCAAAGATATTCAATAATATCATCATTTAAGGTAGGGATGATGAAAAATATTTTTAAAGAAACGAATCCAATGAAACAAAATGACAAGGATTAAGGATTAAGGATTAGTACTTGGTTTTATCCACGTCCAAAAATACCTCAAAAATAATATCGCGATGGTGTAAAATTCAAGAATGATCAAAACATGGATACAATCAAAGCTAGTATCCGGAATAGATATTTTGGACAAAAAGAAGAAATTTTATTTTTCGGTGAATAGTGCCGTATACGTGAATAGTGCCGTATACATGAATAGTAACTCCGACACCAAAAGATATAAATTCCACAAAAATATCTTTACGCTTCATGAATAGTACTCGTGAATAGTAACTCGTAAATAGTAACTCATGAATAGTAACTCGTGAATAGTAACTCATGAATAGTAACCCCGACATGAAAAAGTTCCAAATTTGATAAAAAGTTCCAACCAATATTTCAAATTAATGATATTGAAGAAATAATATCATTTAAGAAGAAAATAACATTCCTTAGCTCAAAGAATTAGTACTTCGGAATGAAAGGTCAGAAGTGATGCTTTGAATGAAACTTGTCTTTGAGCAGAAGAAACTCTCAAAGTATCTAAATACTCACAAAATACGCTCAATAATATAGACAGAGAAAGAGAGAAAGCTTATATTTCTGGTGTGATTTTCAATTCTAACTTAGTCCTCTATTTATAGGAAAATGTTAGCCTGCCAAAGCAGGATTTCTTGACCACTTTACTGATGGCTTTACCGCTACTATTGCCACCCACCACATTTGAAATAAAATTCAGCACATTTCTTCACCAACCACAAGTGGGGCCCACTCAATTCTAGAATTTTCCACCAAAATCAATTATAAACCTAATTTCCGAATCAGACACCTCTTAAAATTCATAACAAATCATTCGTGCATTTTTAACGGTTCAAAATTTGTGGACATATACTCAACTTATGTATGTATAACATACCCAAAAATTACCACAATCCAACGGTCGGATTAAAAATTATAACCCCCTCAATATATCTCAAAACCCCTGATTTGATTTTTAATACGTCCAATCCGATAAAATACTGATAAAACACCTCAACATTAATTTCTTCATTTATAACCACATAAATAAATCCATCATTTATATCCATATAAAATAAATATTTCTTTATCATATGAATCAATAATTAATTATTCACAAATAATATTACAGAATCACAATTATGACAACCAGGCCGTTCCTAGGAAAGAGGGGGCTTTCCGATAAGGATTTCTCCTTACTGGCGCGCAATTAGGTGACCAAACCTCTCCTTGACAGAACTTTCTAGACATTGCCAATAATGCTATCTAATAATATTATTCAAATAATATGAATTATTTATCCGATAATAGAGATAATGTGCGGTGACAATTATTGAACAACAATAATATAAAATATCAATCGTGATTATTGAATCAATAAAATAAAATATTGAATAAGAACTCATGTGAAAATTATTGAGTAGTCCCTTCTTACGTAAGGATCAATAATTCAACAATCTCATGCAATACCGCCGTGTCTACTCTTGGCAACCACGCCATTCATCAGATTTTAACCACCGGTATTCCAAATATCTTAACGGTAACAACTACGCCATTATTTTTAACCAACTTATATTTGTCGTTTTCTTCATCCAATCGCTTTCCATGGGGCCCACATATGGTCATTTACTTATTTGTCATACGAATATTCCCAAACAAGATCTGAATATTTCACGACCAAACGAATATTCCCCGACAACAATGAATATTTTATAACCACTTGCTTATTTTGAAGTATTTGCGTATTTTACCCTTAACTATCCACATTAATCAAATCAACCCTTACTATTTCAAAATAATAAATAGAGAAAATTAAATTTCATTAATAATAAGTTGGGGTCTTACAACCTCCCTTCCTTATGAAATTTCGTCCTCGAAATTGACATACGTACCTGGTGTTTCGAAAAGATGAGGATACCTCGCTTTCATTTCCGTTTCCAATTCCCAGGTCATTTCCTCTATAGCATGATTCCTCCACAAAACTTTAACTTGTGGTATGACCTTTGCGCGTAGGACATGCTCCTTCCTATCCAAAATCTTGATAGGTACCTCCTCATACGTTAAGTCTTCGGCTATCTCATCCGGTTCTAACTCTATAACGTGGTTCGGTCTTTCACATATTTAATGAAATGCATATCGTGAAACACATTATGAACACGAGACATACTCGGAGGTAACGCGAGTCTATAGGCTACATTTCCTATTCGGTCAAGAATTTGAAATGGACCAATAAATCGTGGATTGAGCTTTCCTCTCTTCCCAAATCTTGTAACTCCCTTCCATGGAGCAACTCGCAATAATACATGATCCCCTACACTAAATTCCACGTCCTTTCGATGAAGATCCGCATAACTCTTTTGTCGATCTTGTGCCGTTTGTATACGTTGTCGAATCATTTGGATCTTTTCGGTAGTCATACGTACTAACTCGGGTCCCAACAATGTTGCTTCACCCACCTCATCCCAACATATTGGAGAACGACATTTTCGTCCATATAATGCTTCGAATGGAGCCACACCTATACTTGCCTGATAACTGTTGTTGTAGGAGAATTCCACCAATGGTAAATACTTATCCCAACTGCCCTTGAAGTCTAGGACACAGAGTCTTAATAAATCTTCAAGAGTTTGAATAGTCCTCTCTGATTGTCCGTCCGTTTGGGGATGGTATGCCGAACTAAATCGCAAATCCGTGCCCATAGCTTTTTGCAAGCTAACCCAAAATCTTGAAGTGAATCTTGGGTCACGATCCGAAACTATGGATACAGGCATGCCATGCAACCTCATAATCTCATTTACGTACATACTAGCAAGATGTTCAAGGGAATAAGTCTCCCGTATCGGTAAGAAATGAGCAGACTTGGTTAATCTATCAACAATAACCCAAATAGCATTGATGCCTTGAGAAACCGTAGGAAGACCCGTAACGAAATCCATGGTAATGTGTTCCCACTTCCATTCCGGAATCTCAAGTGGTTGCAACGGACCCTTAGGTACTAGATGCTCCGCCTTTACACGTTCACAAGTTAAACACATTGAGATAAACTTTGCAATCTCTCTCTTCATATTGTTCCACCAAAATGTATGTCGAAGATCACGATACATTTTAGTACTTCCAGGATGGATTGCAAATGGTGTATTGTGTGCCTCCATCATAATCTTGTACTTCAAATCGAGTCGTTAGGAACACAAAGTCAGAGTGGACTCAAGTATTCCTTCTTCATCAATTCTCGCTTAGGAATAGCTCCTTCTTGTACTTTCTTCTTCATACGCATCGCCTCCGGCCCGGTGGCTTGAGCAACCTTAACTTTTTCTATTAAAGTTGGCTCTATCGTATACTTGACATCATCGCACTCTCGTTCGCATATGATCTTCTACTCAACGCGTCGCCTACCACGTTCGTTTTCCGGGATGGTATTGAATAGTGTGGTCGTAGTCTTTCAATAGTTCGAGCCAACGTCATTGCCGCATGTTGAGTTCTTTTGAGTGAAGAAATATTTAAGGCTTTTATGGTCCGAATATATCTCCACTTTCTCCCCATATAGATAGTGCCTCCATATCTTTAGCGCTGAAAACGATTGCTTGCTAACTCTAGATCATGAGTAGGATAATTCCTCTCATACTCTTTAAGTTGTCGCGAGGCATAGGCTATGACTTTCCCACGTTGCATGAGAACACATCCTAACCCTTTGCACTCAAGCATCATTGTAGATAACAAATCCATCCGAACCGGATGGTATTGTTAGAACAGTCTTAAATAAGTCTCCTCTTAAGCTCTTGGAAACTCTTCTCGCATTCTTCACTCCAAACGAATTTTGTATCCTTCCGAGTTAAATGAGTTAATGGAGTAGCGATTCGAAAAACCCTTCCACGAATCTCCGATAATAACCACTAAGCCCAAAAGCTACGTTACTTGATCCACCGACTTGGTTGCTCCCAACTTTGTATTGCTTCAATCTTCGCCGGATCAACAGATACTCCATGTTTCGACACCACGTGCCCAAGGGAATGCTACTTCCTCAAGCCGAACTCGCATTTCTTCAATTTGGTATATAGTTTGTTTTCACGAAGCCTTTGGAGTACCAACTTCAAATGGTGCTCATGATCTTCACGACTTTTGGAATATATAAGGATGTCATCAATAAAGACAACAACGAATCGATCCAAATATTCCTTGAATACTCGGTTCATCATATCCATGAAAGCAGCAGGAGCATTAGTTAGTCCGAAAGACATGACTAAGAATTCATAATGCCCATACCGAAGTTCAAGGCGCCTTTGGAATATCCTCGATTCTAATCTTGGTGATGATATCCGAATCGAAGATCGATTTTTGAAAAGAATTGTGCCCTTGCAATCGGTCAAACAAGTCATCAATACGAGGTGAGGATACCTATTCTTGATGGTGACATGGTTCAATTCCCGATAGTCAATACAAAATCGCATACTCCGTCTTTCTTCTTTACAAATAAAACAGAGCACCCCAAGGAGATGTACTAGGGCGAATGAAACCGATGTCCAACAATTCCTCGTAGTTGGATCTTTAACTCCTGAAGTTCAATAGAGCCATTCGATATGGGGTTTTAGAAATGGGCTTTGTACGAGTTTCAAGATCAATAAAGAATTCAACTTCTCGTTACGGGGTGGTACCGGAAGTTCTTGAGAAATACGCGTCGGAAAGTCAATAACAACAGGAATATTATTCAAATTTGACGTGTCTTTATTCAAATCCATAACATGGGCTAAGAAAGCTTGACATCCGTTTTTCAATAAACGAATAGCTTTATGATTAGATATGATGATTGATTTTAATGGTTTAGTTGCTTGAATTGCATAACAAAGTTTGGTTAGGAATATGAAAACTAACAACCTTACGAAAACAATCAATTTTGGCATGATGAGTAGTTAACCAATCAATCCCTAAAATCACATCAAAAGCAAGTATCTTTAAAGAGATAAGGTCAATGGGTAAAGGTAATGGTGCCAACTTGAATCAAACAAGATTTATAAACGATTGGATGTGATGAAAGTTTCTCCTAACGGAGTTTCCACAGATAGGTCAAAGTCTAATTTCTCCGAGTCAAGTTTAAACGTTGAGCACATGCGGGAGAGATAAATGAAAGGGTATGCCGATCAAGTAAGGTATAAACTTCGCAAGAATTTATAAATAGTTTACCCGTGATCACCTCGTTTGGGTTCCTTGCATTATGACCAAATACAACAAACACGCTCTTCCGGAATCGTTGACTTTGACTTTTTACGGGATAGTCTTTTGAGTCACCGTCCCCATTGAACTAGGTTTCGCTCTGCATACAATCTCGGCGATATGTCCTTCCTTTCCACAATTATAGCATACCTTGAATCTGTTGGGGCGGTTTGGTGATATGTCCCTCTTTCCCGCATTTATAACATATGACCGGTGGTCGTTCTCCTCCACTTAGAACCGATTTCTTTGCCAAGACTGCTGTCTTCACATGGTCGTTGTTAAATCTCCTCTTTTAAAATCTCCTCCCGACTCGCTTCTTCATTTTTCATGACCATGATTACCACCATAGTGGTAACCATTTTTTTCGTCCGTCTGTTTCTTTCTCCTTTGGTTATCATTATCCCGTTGACATTGCTATCTCTACGGTATGATCCGGTTGTGGTCCCTCGATTGACCGTACTAAGTTATCTCGCTCTAATAATTGAGCCACATTTACAACATCTCGAGTAGAGAAAATTTATGAGAAATGAGATATCTTGGCGTATCTTGGGTTTCAAACCTCTAAGAAACATCCGCGTCATCGTTCCTCATTCTCCACCAAATGAGGTGCAAACCAGATAACTCGCAAACTTTGCCTCGTCTTTGAGACACCGTCATGTTGTTACGCTCCGATCTAATAAACTCTACTTCCTTCATATAGCGAACACTTTCGGGAAAGTATTTGTCATTAAATAGTTTCTGAAACGTCTCCCAAGACATGCCGAGTGCGGTTTGGATGGGTACGCTTCACGATTCTCCCCAAGTTTCCGCGCCTCGCCACGGAACATAAAGTGGCGAATGGAACCTTCTGTTCCTCCGTGCATCCCAAGACATCGAATATCTTGGTAATTTGCTTGACCCATGTTTCCGCCGTGATCGGATCGCTTTCCCTTAAATTCGGTGGTCCCAACTCTTTGAATCGCTTGGTTGTGACAACCCGTGAATTGCTATCATTTCCTCCTCGTATTTTGAACACGAGTCTCCTCGTACGATTTTGCATGAACCGCAAAAACTTCTAAACATCCCTCGTTCATCATCCGCTCAATGGTGTTGTTCACAGGATGAACATTGCCACCTCTTGCACGTTCTCCTCGTTGGTGAGTACAGCGTCTCCACGGTCTCATTTCCATTGTTAATATTCTCAATCGACATTCTCAAATCTTGTCATAAAACAAGGGTTAATTAAGGAAATCAATATATCACATAATATCCCTATATCTTGACCAACTAACAAATAAGCTTAGGTAGGACACACTAGCGAAGGATTTACTCGTCTCTCCCTCCTAGTTCTATTCCCCGATCTCCGCCAGAGATCATATCCCTAAGCTCGATACCAATCATGACGACCCCAAAATAGGTATACATCACCTATTCTCGAGTTGTCAATACATGGTATGTAAAACAACTACAACTTTATTATTACAACAAGAAATCTGTGAGTTTGAATACAAATATTATCTTCTGACAATATCTATACTCAAATAAATCCTCATCACATTTATTGATACATTATTTTACAAAAATGGTGATGACTACTAAACAATCCTTTCTAAAACCTTCATTCCATACCACAGACTAAATACTATTATATTCTCGCCTCCACGAGAAAAATGGAACAAAAGGAAAAGGGTGAGCTCAACTAGCTCAAGAAAGAATATTATGACTAAGATAATATACAACAAATTACCGTTATTCTTCAACAGGAAAAAATTTAATAGAATACAATAGACAACAAATTTTAAATCAATATTCGCAATGAAGTAATAATTCATTAGAAGAGTTAAGTAGAGAATGCAAACTACTATCTTCTATGTATGAATTTAAAAGTTCATCGTCTATCTTTTATCCTGTAACATCAATCAATATACATCCGAATCAAATATTCATCTTTGCACTACTGTGCCAAAGATATTCATCGATTAGTCATGTTCATTTAAACACTGCTCATCTCATCTTTTTCTCACGGGCCAAGATATTCTTCGAAATCATTCATCTTTTTACTACAGAGCCAAAGATATTCAATAATATCATCATTTAAGACCGAGGATGATGAAAAATATTTTTAAAGAAAGCGAATCCAAAGAAACAAAATGACAAGGATTAAGGATTAAGGATTCGTACTTGGTTTTATCCACGTCCAAAATACCTCAAAAATAATCGCGATGGTGTAAAATTCAAGAATGATCAAAACATGGATACAATCAAAGCTAGTATCCGAATAGATATTTTGGACAAAAAGAAGAAATTTTATTTTTCGGTGAATAGTGTCGTATACATGAATAGAAATTCCACAAAAACATCTTTACGCTTCATGAATAGTACTCGTGAATAGTAACTCATAAATAGTAACTCGTGAATAGTAACTCATGAATAGTAACCCAGACATGAAAAAGTTCCAAATTTGATAAAAAGTTCCAACCAATATTTCAGCATAATGATATTGAAGAAATAATAGCATTTAAGAAGAAAATAACATTCCTTACCTCAAAGAATCAAGATGCCAGAATGAAAGGTCGGAAGTGATGTTTGAATAAAACTTGTCTTTGAGCAATGACTCTCAAAGTATCTAAATACTCACAAAATACGCTCAATAATATAGAGAGAGAGAGAGAGAGAAAGCTTATGTTTCGGTGTGATTTTCAATTCTAACTTAGTCCTCTATTTATAGGAAAATGTTAGCCCCAAAGCAAGCGGACTTGACTCGCTTTACGATGGCTTTACACTCGCTACTATTGCCACTCACCACATTTGAAATAAAATTCAGCACATTTCTTCACCAACCACAAGTGGGGCCCACTCAATTCTAGAATTTTCCACCAAAATCAATTATAAACCTAATTTCCTAATCAGACACCTCTTAAAATTCATAACAAATCATTCGTCCATTTTAACGGTTCAAAATTTGTGGACATATACTCAACTTATGTATGTATAACATACCCAAAATTACCACAATCCAACTCGGGATTAAAAATTATAACCCCAATATATCTCAAAACCCACGATTTGATTTTTAATACCTCCAATCCGATAAAATCTTGATAAAACACCTCAACATTAATTTCTTCATTTATAACCACATAAATAAATCCATCATTTATATCCACATAAAATAAATATTTCTTTATCATATGAATCAATAATTAATTATTCACAAATAATATTACAGAATCACAATTATGACAACCAGTGCATTCCTGGAAAGGGGGCTTTCCGATAAGGATTTCTTCTTCTTGGCGGCGCAATGATTAGGTGACCAAACCTCTCCTTGCCGTAACTTTCTAGACATTGCCAATAATGCTATCTAATAATATTATTCAAATAATATGAATTATTTATCCGATAATGGAGATAATGTGCAAAGGACAATTATTGAACAACAATAATATAAAATATCAACGCAAAGAATTATTGAATCAATAAAATAAAATATTGAGCAGTAACTCATGTGAAAATTATTGAGTAGTGCCTTCTTACGTAAGGATCAATAATTCAACAATACTGTGCAATACCGTACTCTATTGTGCGACCACGCCGTATTCATCGTATTTTAACCACCGGGTATTCCAACGGTCTTAATTGATAAATAACTACGCCATTATTTTTAACCAACTTATATTTGTCGTTTTCTTCATCCAATCGCTTTTTAGTTATGGGGCCCACATATGGTCGCTACTGTGTCATCTAATATTCCCCGACAAAGCGATCTGAATATTCCACGACCAAACGAATATTCCCACAACAATGAATATTTTATAACCACTTGCTTATTTTGAAGTATTTATGATTTTACCCTTAATTATCCACATTAATCAAATCAACCCTTACTATTTCAAAATAATAAATAGAAAATTAAATTTCATTAATAATAAGTTGGGATCTTACACTTAGGGTATATCAAAGGGTATGCTTGGGTATAATAAGTTGTGCATGGAGAAAATGTATGATCAATAAAGAATCTACCACTTCTAATAAAAGAAGAGAAATGTCCTATGTG
Source organism: Panax quinquefolius (assembly GCA_020205615.1). Taxonomy (NCBI): domain Eukaryota; kingdom Viridiplantae; phylum Streptophyta; class Magnoliopsida; order Apiales; family Araliaceae; genus Panax; species Panax quinquefolius. The sequence continues at coordinate 326,284 of JAINUW010000482.1, read as the reverse complement.
ATTCGATAAATGACAACCCGATAGAGTCCTTGGCGAAGCGAATGAAATTAGAAAGGAGTTTCTAATTTGCATTATTTGAGTTATGCATTTAAGAATCGAAATACATATAATTAAATAAAATAAGACTTGACAATAATTCCATGTCTTATATTTAATTGGGACATTGTATGGTAGAAGGATTGAATTGTCTGGTAACTATTTACTCAAAGGTTCTTTTATGATTAATGTTGAAATCTATATTATCCGGAAAGTCGTTGATCGCTAGGGAGGCTTATCCCTATTGTAGAATAAATATTATTTATTTAAATAAATTAATTATTTAATTTATTTATTTAAATAAGATTAGAATTGTTCTAATTGATTTATTCACAACCGGTTTAATATGGAGAACCTAAAGGGTCACACCATAAAAAAGAAGAATAATTATTTAAGAAGTAAATGGCATAATCGTAATAATATATTATGTATATTTAATTTAATCTATGGTGATAGAATAAATTAAATAGCTTAATATTATTATTTAATATTTTAGAAATATTAAATATAAATTAATAAGAGGAGTCTTATTAATATTATTACAATTATTATTATTTTAATTTCTAAAGAGTTTAGGAATTAATTTAATATAAGTACTCTCATTTATTCCTAATTGGATTAGGAAGGAAAATTAGTTAAAGGAGTTTAATTAATTATCCCTAATAAGATTAGGGAGCTTAATTAATTAAAAGAATTAATTAATTAAAATCTAATTCCTTAATTGTTAAGGTGGGTTGCCCACATCTATAAATAAGAGGAGTCTTATTATGGGTGGTATGGGTTGTTGACTTTAACAAAGTACGTAATAATTCCAAGTTGTTGGGAGTATGCCTTTTCTATAGAGATAGAAAACTAGGATTAGCCATAACACCCATCTTCTTGAATTTTATTCTTCCTTGGTGGATCACCTCTAGAGGCCAAACACATGGGTGGCTAACGTTGATCAAAGGAAGGAACCAAACCTGGTGGATTCAAGATTGAACGCGAAAGGATTTGGAGGTGAACTTGTACCTGAGGAAGCTCGATCTTCAAGGGTATGATTTTATTCTTTATCTTTTCGTTTAATTAATAATTGTGCATAAAGGGTGATCCGGGTATATGGTTTGTAAATTTTTTTAAACTCTGATTTTACTCGCTTCCGCATTATTTTGCAATTTGATTGCGCACATGAATATTACAAACCTAACACTTAGCATGGTAGGTGATGAAGGTGGTGATGACCCGGATGCTTGATGATGAAGTTTAGAGGCCATTGAAGACACTAGCCAAATTATAAGTTTGGGGGGAGAATTCTCTTTATTTTTATATATGAATTATGTTAGTCTATTAATATTTGAACTGTTATGTTTATTTATGTTTATGACGTGAGGACTTAAGTGAATCATTTGGGCTGAATAGCCCCAGACTACATTTAAATATGTTTTGTCTAATGTTTATTATTATTGTGATTAATGGTTTTATGTTGTGATTGGTTTATTTTGGATGCATGTTTTGCATATTAGTATTTTAATTTATATACGAATGCTTATATATGAATGCATGTTTTTGGGTGTTTATCTAATGTTTATAATTATTATCATGTTTAGACATTAGTTTGGGGATATCTTGATTAATTCAGATATTATTTTGTGGATAGCCATAGTTTTTGGAATTTGCACTGATTATTGGTATACTTAATGCCATGTGTTATGGCTTTACCCTATTTTGACAAGGGTACTTGATATTTTATAGTTTTGGCCTATTACATTTTGATTAACTCTAACCCCTGGTCTGTAATTGTTTATATGCTGGGTTAGAGCGCTTAAGTTTTGATTGTGGCCTATACCATGCGCTAGGTAATTATATCATTTTCTTAAAGTAGTGTAAAATTTATGTGAACTAGGGGCTTGTTAATTAGATAAATTGAGACTGTTTTGGATCCATCCTTTTAGCGAGCACTAACCAATTGTCTTTTCTAGTTATGTGTCCAGATTTAGGTTGTCTATTTATTGCGTTGAAAATTTGTACACTGTTAAAACTCTATTGATTTCAAGGTAATAAAAGACTTAGAGGCTTTTACACTTTCGAGTCTATAGTTCTATTTAAAATAATAATAATAATAATAATAATAATAATAATAATAATAATAATAATAACAGTCCTGCAGTGGGTTGAGATGGAGCGTAAAAACGCACTCGCCCATAAACGCAGACTGGTAAAATCTATTTTGGACTTATGTTGATTATGTGGCCTTTGTTACTTGAGTTATTAGATTCATAGGGGCGTTCTACACCTAGTTCCCTAAAGTCTTCTGGCTTGGGAGTCATTGATCGAAAGCTCGCTAATGAGTGCTCTATTTAGCCTAAAAGTAATCAAGTACTATCTGAGTTGGAAGTTACTTTATATTACTAGAACCTTTTGATCCTTTCTTGGTTATTTATGTGGGTTGCATAGTAAGCTTATTGGTTATCACAATTGACTATGTGATCTCAACTTGGGTTATGGCTAGTTAAGATGTTTGGTCTGCACACACACATAAAATGGATCAATTATAGTCTCATGTTTGTTAATAGACATTAAGCCCTCATTCGTATGTGTATTGTCCTATTCTCATAGGATGTTTATGGTTGTGCTTAGAGGCCATAATATTAGTCTATAAAATTAGTCTTCATTCGTATCTTGCAGTAATGGGGTATGGATGTCTGTTAGTTTGCTTGAGGACAAGCAAAAGCTTAAGTTTGGGTGTATTTGATGAGTGAGATTTATACCTGCGAATCAGAGCCTTTGTGGCTTAAGTTGTTGCCTATTTTCAGTCTTTTAGTTAGCTTTTATTTATATTTTGTTGTTATTATGTTTAAGTTCTATCGCGTTCCAGCTTCCAGGGGCATAATGGGCATTTTTGTTGTATTGGCGCCGCAACGCTAGGGATACACTAACAATCTGCACCACAGCGCCATTGCAAGTTGATAGATACTGGAAATCGGCGCCCCAACGCCAAGGAGTATATGAAGAGCTCGCGCCACAACGCCATACTCGGCGCCCCAGCGCCATACTCGGTCCCCAAGCGCTATGTCCCTGATGTCATCCTCACGCCGCAGCGCCGAGGCCCCTTCATGGTGTTGCGTCGCAGCGCGACCTCTGGTCTTTTTAAGCCTACGTGGCGCTGCAGTGCCACTTGCTAGTTCAATGCTCGCGCCGCAACGCGAGCTCTGATATCCAGACAGTAGAGGGCTTTAAATGACCTAAAGAGAGAGAAGGAGAGACACACTTAATTTACTAGCCGGCTGCATAGAAAATGAGACATTTAACGTAGACTATAATAGTTATTACAGTATATTAATTTCTAGAAGAGAAAGAAGTTATGCTTCAAGGAGGAAGATTTATTGCATCCGACAGAAGCTTAGGAGCTACGTAGAGAAGAGAAGATTTGGAGACAGGATACTTCCAAACAGGAGTTTTCTTATTCCAAATCTCCCATTTATTTGTGTATTACTGAAAATGTGGAATGTATTGAAAATGTGTGTTAGTACCATATATATGAACTAACTCCATTTTTAGGATTGCAATGTAACCTTTTGTTTAGCTTAATTAACTTTCTCTCCTATTTTATATAAGGAATCATTTTGGAATGGGTTGTTATATTTCGTATTTAATGACTATTTGCTTGATAGAGAAATTAGTATTAATATTCACAGAGATTGAAAAATGGATGTTTTTATCTACCCCTTTAAATACAACAACACCTGTTATGACCATGCCAATGGAATGTGTGCATAAACTACTAATAAGATAGACATATCTATATTTTCCTTGTGTGGCCTTGAGACTTAGCTTAATGACCTTGGCCTAGTTATTTTCACCAATAGACATATTATGATTTATCTGGCTAGGGATGTGTATTTGACCTTTGACAAAAGCTTATGCGTATTTACTGTTCCCGGTTGACCATTCCTTGATTCATTTGTAATTTGGAGAGTTAGGAGATTAGGCGACGCATTAGGGGAATTGTAATCCTATCTTGACATCCTAGCACAACTACTTCTCTTATTCTTACAGTTTTAATCATATAGCTTAACCAACCATCTTATTTCACTTGTTTAGATAAGATAGTAACTATTTTACCTTAGTATTTGTTTATCTCTTAAGAGTTTGTCCTCGTGGGATCGACACTCAACTTATCATATGTTACTTGTGGACCGCGTATGCTTGCACGCGATTTAGCAATAACAAAATCGCCCAACGTGAATAATTTACAAGCTACTTACAGCTGAAATGTCCATCACGGGAACCGAATCTAGATTCAGTAGACTGAATCTGTGATCACATGATTCCTAGGCTCACAGTAAGCAGTTTATATGAAAAGCAATAAGCAATTATATATATAAAAACTGTAAATATATATATATATATATATATATATATATACAGACATGATCAACCACCACGAAGCACCTCCATGGGGGATCAAAAATGTAAATATATAAGAGCGGTAAGTGTATATATATATATATATATATATATATATATATATATGATCAACCACCACAAAGCACCTCCATGGGGGATCAGAAAGGTAAATAAAGCAATAAATGCGATCAACCCCCACGAAATAAACTCTAGACGGGACGGAATGTAAATAAAGCAGTTAAAGGCCACGAAGTAAACTCCAGGCCTGATAGAAATATATATATATATATATATAAGCGGTAAACGTACATGATGTTTCTCAATCCCGGCTCGGTTTATCATTTCATCGATTTGTCTCTCTCTATATATAAAAGCAGTAAATGCACCGGATGTAAAATCCAGGCTCATCGGACATAATGCGACAATAGTTCATATATATAAGAATATATATATATATATATATATATATATATATATATAAAAGCAAGTAAATGCTCTAGACATAAGTCTAGGCTCAATCGAGGCATAACTCAAAAATGTTAATCCATATATATAAATATATACATATATAAATATATATATACAGACAGAAATGAAAACCACGGACCGAAGATTGGGCATTCACACACCACACGACTCTTAATGTGAAGAATAATGTGTGCAAAGATGAAGAGAAAGGCTTTATAGAGTGTAAGAAGGCTTACACTGGGCTACCAAAGAACATTTGACTCCCGTCAATAAAAATATAGCTATATGTGAGCTAGCAAGTGTTTAAAATGAGAAAGCAATCAATATGGGGTGTGTACAGAGCAAATTTGACAAGGCTTCCTTGCCTTTTTTTCTTAAATTATGGCCACCCCAAGCTCTATATTTATAGAAATTTGGTGGTCATGAGTGTACTTCAGTAGCCAAGCTACACTGCGTCTGCTTGCCCCGGTTCCCGGCCTCTGCAGAGTCCCGTAGTCTCGAAGTACGTGCACTCGTGCACTGTGATGTCCACTCGAACTTGCAAAACTTCAATTCAAGCATCCGATTGAGGTGTATAAGACCTTTTTCGGACCGCCGTTGTCGAGAGTTACGCAATGACTTGGGATTAGAGGTTGTACGAAGTCAGGCAGAGAGGACCATGCCCATGGTCTTCAAGCTTTAAATTCTATCCGGTGTGCTGTCATGCGTAATAGTCACTCGGGATTGTAACTCCTTGGCTCTTGTGGGACATTGTTGTGTATAAATGTATGTATGAGATGTTGAGACGGCGCAATGTGGTTGGGGTGGCAAGATGACAATTTTTCCCCTCACCTGGGTTATCTCTGGTTTGGGCTGATAAAGCAGACGTTGCTCAGGGTTATCTTTGAGATTGGACTACTGCAAGTGTTTGAATTCCTCAGGGCCATCTTTAAGTGTGCCTGTCTTCCCGACGTTATCTCTAGGTCTTTGGAGTGAGTGCCTCGGTGGGAGTTTCGAGGTTAAAGCTAATTACATGCATTTGAAACAAGCATTTCCTGGGTTATCGCCGGATCTGCAACGACATTCCTTGGGGTTATCTCCAAGGATGAAACTTGGGGTTATTTCCAAGGTTGGAACTGATACTCCCGGTGTGTGTTCCAAGGTTGAGACTGAACTTCCGGTGGTATCCAAAATATATATGAGTTATCTTCTAAGGTTATCTTTAAAAGGCGAATCTGCCATCCTGCAACGTTAGTAACATGTGTGCAAAAAATTTTGAGTGTCTACAATTCCACTTCCAATGTACTCTCCTCGTGGCATAGAACATCAATGATACACTTAGCCATCCTAACGTCTAACAAATTAAGATCTAGAGGCTTTGACATATGACTGTCAGACCTCAAATTAGGGGATCTATGATATATCATCATAGATCACTAAATAACACCTTATAACATATACATAAACACCAAACACATAGTTTACATAAATCATAAGGATCTAGTTTAAGTTAGGGTTTATACCTTTTTGGTCAAATCTTGATTTCTGTCCTCGTGATCTGATCTTGGCTAGCTAAGGATTGTTCTTGGCTTTATTTTGTACTGAGTTTCTCTCCACATTTAGAAAATTAGAGAGAGAAAAAGGGTTTGCTAACTTAGAAAATAAATTGAGGATATTTTCTTACTTTAAACTTTTTAATCTTTGAATCCATGGTTAAAATGGATGCTAGGTGCCCAATTTTAGCTGATTGAAAAGATTTTGAGCACATGGCAAATCTCCCTTTGATGACTCACAAGATTTAACAAAATCTCCTACTTAAAAGTTAAGTAAAAGGGTATTTTAGTAATTTCATACCTACTAAGGGTATTTTGGTAATGTCCCTTATAATTTGAAGGGTAATTTGGTCTTTTCACATATATCACATAACTTTTAACCCTTAAATTTTAATAATTAACATTAGGGTTCTCAAATTAAGGTTTAAAAATTCCCAATTAGGGTTTAGGATTAGCAGAAATGAAATTAAGGTTCCTAAAGCTGGAATTTGGGTTTCTAACCAATCATTAGGGTTTTTTAACTGAACATTGGAGTTCTTAACAAAATATTAGGGTTTACCAATGTTATACTTTACCTAATTCATACTTAACCCTTAACTATATACTTTACACACATATAATCACAATACACAATACCACATAAGTTCTTAACAGAATTTTTAAATCCATACCTATTTCCAGTCTAGGTCTTATTATTCAACCTTTATTTAATCATTTAAGATTTTATTAATCGTCTAAATTCTCGGGTTGTCATTAGTGCGAGTTTATGTGGATTATAGGAATCAATAAAGCTTGTCTCAAAGATAGCTTTCCCATCTGGTTCATCAACATACTCATTGACAATAATCTGACTCGATCGACATGTACTCCTTTCTTGGCCGCTTTCTTTGGTTATCATTAAATCATGGTTCTTTGAAGAGGATTGTGAGAAAACCGTATTCATCACTCCTTGGGGAACCTTTTGCTATAGACGGTTGTCATTCGGCCTCATCAATGCCAAAGATACCTATCAATTGAGCCATGATGGCTCTTTTCCATGATTTAATGCACAAAGAGATAAAAAACTATATGGATGACCTCATTGTCAAGTCTCAAAGGAAGAAGACCACCTAGATGCGTCTCAAAAGCTCTTTAACCGGTTGCGTAAGTATAAGTTAAAGTTAAATTCGACTAAGTGCGCCTTTGAGCGTAAATCGAGCAAGTTGCTAGGATTCTAGTAAGCCACAAAAGGCATTAATTTGGATCTCGCAAAAATCTAGACCATCACCGAGATGCCCATACCCCGAGACGGAGAGGGAAATACGGAATTTTAGGAAGAATCAACTTCTTGGTATTGATTCATCTCCTCGACTCACAACAACAACAGTGAATCCATCTTCAAGTTGTTAAGGAAGAGCTCCTCCAAGAAATGGAATGACGAGTGTCAGAAAGCCTTTCTTCTCATCAAAGAACAATTAATAAAAGTTCTTATTTTGGTACCTCCCAGGGATGGTGTTCCCCTTTTTATGTACCTGTCAGTCAATGATAATTCCATGGGCTGCATGCTGGGACAGAAAGATTATAAAGGCTAAGAAAGAGCTATATATTACCTCAGCAAAAGATTCAGCATTAGTGAGCATAGGTACAACTTGATTGAGAAAATGTGTTGTGCTTTAGCATGGGCTTCCATGAGGTTACAACATTATCTCCATGGTCACACAACCCATCTCTTATCCAACATGGATCCTCTCAAGTATGTGTTCAGTAAACCTATGTTGAATTGTTGACTGTCCAAATGGCAGTTGATCCTCTAGCAATTTGACATCATCTATGTGACTCAAAATTTTATCAAAGGTCAAGGAATTGTGAATCAACTAGCCGCTGCACCTGCAAGGGATTTCAAACCTTTGGAAACATATTTCCTCGATGAAGGGGTAATGACAATTCAGCAACACCATTAGGACAATACGCACCAACCATGGAATATGTATTTCGATGGAGCCGTAAACACGGAAGGTTTTGGAGCTAGAGCAGTTCTAGTGTCTATTTCGGGAGTGTAATATCTCATTGCCATCAAATTATAGTTTGTCAACACCAATAACACAAATTGAGTATGAAGGTCATATTATGGGGTTGAAACTAGCGCAATCCATGGGAGTTAGATAGTTAATTGTCTTTGGAGATTTCGAACTGGTAATCAGACAAACCATTGGGATCTATCACACCAAAGAATTACATTTTCTGCCTTATCATCGGCAAGTTATCCAGATGGCTTTGGAGTTTGAAGAAATATCCTTCCTCCACATTCCTAAGAATAGGAATGACTTTGCGGATGCAAGAAACTTTGGCGTCCTTGATCAACATACTTGATAAAGAATGTTAGGTTTGTAATATTCAAGAACGCAATCAAATTGCAAAAATTAAGTGGAAGCGAGATAAATCAGAGTTTAAAAATTTTACAAACCATATACCCGGATCACCCTTTATGCACAATTATTAATTAAACAAAAAATTGAAGAACAAGAATCATACCCTTGAAGATCCGAGCTTCCTCAGGTACAAGTTCACCTCCAATTCTTTTCGCGTTCAACTTGAATCAACCAGGTTTGGTTCCTTCCTTTGATCAACGTTAGCCACCCAAGTGTTTGGCCTCTAGAGGTGATCCACCAAGGAAGAAGAAGGATTCAAGAAGATGGGTGGTTGGCTAAACCCTAGTTTTTCTATCTCTATAGAAAAAGAGCGTACTCTCCCAACTATTGGAATTACGTATGTTGTAAAAGTCAACAACCACAACCCATAATAAGACTCCTCTTATTTATAGATGTGGGCAACCCACCTTACCAATTAAGGAATTGGGATTTATTTAATTAATTAAATTCTTTTAATTAATTAAGCTCCCTAATCTTATTAGGGATAATTAATTAAACTCCTTTAACTAATTTTCCTTCCTAATCCAATTAGGAATAAATGAGAGTACATATATTAAATTAATTCCTAAACTCTTTTAGAAATTAAAATAATAATAATTATAATAATATTAATAAGACTCCTCTTATTAATTTATATTTAATATTTCTAAAATATTAAATAATAATATTAAGCTATTTAATTTATTCTATCACCATAGATTAAATTAAATATACATAACATATTATTACGATTATGCCATTAACTTCTTAAATAATTATTCTTCCTTTTATGGTGTGACCCTTTAGGTTCTCCATATTAAACCTGGGTTGTGAATAAATCAATTAGAACAATTCTAATCTTATTTAAATAAATAAATTAAACAATTAATTTATTTAAATAAATAATATTTATTCTACAATAGGGATAAGCCTCCTAGCGATCAACGACTTTCCGGATAATATAGATTTCAACATTAATCATTAAAGAACCTTTGAGTAAATAGTTCTTAGTCTGATTCAATCCTTCCACCATACAATGTCCCAATTAAATATAAGACATGGAATTACTGTCAAGTCTTATTTTATTTAATTATATGTATTTCGATCCTTAAATGCACTGAACTCCAAATAATGCAAATTAGAAACTCCTTTCTAATTTCATTACGCCTTAACCAAGGACTCTTCAAGGTTGTCATTTATCGAATCACATAGGACATTTCTCTTCTTTTAATAATAAGTGGTAGATTCTTTATTGATCATACATTATCTCCATGTACAACTTATTATACCCAAGCATACCCTTTGATATACCCTAAGGGTCTTAAGGAATAAGTCAAAGTATAACCCATCATACACAAGATACTATGATGATCTCAAGTCCAAGGATCACTTGTACTACTATCACTACTGAGAATTCCTATTGACAGTAAGTAAAACTCCATTAGGTATTCCTTAGCGAGCCACGTTCAGTGAACTTATTCTCTAATAAGCATCCACATACTTGCTTTAGTGTCTCCACACAAATGATCATGAGATCAATCATCCTCATCCAATGAGCAAGCAACGTATGTACCAATCTATCCGGATTCACTAATCCCCAATTTAGTAATCCAATGATTGAGAACTATTTTAGTTTTAAGCTTTCTAAGAATTTAGATCTCATTAGAATGATCATCATCATTATTCTAAAAGCATTGCTTAAAACTATGGGTTTATCACATATTATAAAACAGCATCATGTAGATAATTAAAAGCCTTTAATAAATTAATACTTTTTATTAATAAATGAATAAGATTGTTACAAAGTATATGCTTTATCATCAAACATGATTGGCTTGTGTGCATACTACTTTCAATCTCCCACTTGCACTAAAGCCAATCGTCATGGTATCTCATACTCTTCTTCTCTAAGTGAGGATTATCCTGCTGTTGGATAAGCTTTAGTTAATGGATATGTAATGTTGTTCATGAGAGTCCACTATCTCTATAGTGATTTTCCATCTTTCAATGATTCTAATAATCAAATGAAAGTGCCACAACACATGTTTAGATCCAAGATGAGACTTAAGAACTATTCTAGTTACGTAATGAACTTTAATCCTAACAATCAACTTGCGACTTCATTTATAGCTATATACTTTGTCTTTATCACTAAACCAAAGAACTCTTTCTTTGTTTGGAACCTTTCGATTCAACGCACCACTTGTTCAAGGTAACCTTTACCTTAAAGTGGATTTTACTGTCGTCTTGAGTGCGTCTGAAAAACTTAAGTCTCATTAAGCCCTCTAGTTTTAATTAAGACCCACCATGAATATGATCACATCCTTAGTGCTTGGGTTAAGCACTTTAAGATATTTTCAACGACTCATAGTGAACTTCTCCATAATATGACTAATCAACATCGGGTCTCAGTACATTTCACTTTGCATGCATGATTGTCACTCATGCGACCTCTCTTTTCGAGTGCATGGGGACTATTAAGAGAGATACACTCCATAGCTTATCGACATGAGACATCTCTTGGAGTTTGCCATGCTAAACGACTTTATCATCAAATGAATATACGTTCCTTGGGTTAAGTCAAACATCCTCTTATATCTATCTATATAGATTTTATCCACAATTAAGATACTCTTCCCAAACCATTCATGGAGGAATGTTTAGACAACTTTATCTTTTCTGATTGTAGCATTGATAAGTTATTCCTCATCCGTAGTATATCAACATATAATACTAGAAATTTCACGACGCTCCCACTGACCCTTTTGTACACACTAGAAGCCTTACCTCATCGAATGTAACTCTGGATCATCATCTTCTATGATGTGTACCTCATCATCATCATCCATGATGAATCCATACCTCCTAGGTATCTTTGGTACTATTCCAGATTTACGATTCAGTTGTGGTATAATAGGTCTATCTACAGGTTCCTCTTATTTGACTTATAGTGTTTTGTAGTTCTTGAACTCTTCAAGATCTATTATTCTCCCACTAGCCCCTTCAATAATAAACACCTTTATCTTAGAAGGCAGCGTGTTTCGCAACAAACACGTTTTGCTAAGTAGGATTATAGAACATATACCCTAAACTTACTTTAGGATGTCCCACAAATCTGTATTTGTCAAATCTTGTCCCAAGCTTATCCTTTGAAACCGTTTCACATAAGTTGGACAACCACTTATCTTAACATACTTAAGATTAGGAATCCTCCCTGTCCATAACTTTTATAGAGTCTTGGTAGGATTTTTTAGGTTACCTTTTTTAGTGAATGTCGACCATTTCTAGGACATGATCCTAGAAGGATACTAGAATGTCGGTAAAATCATTATGGACCGTACCATGTCCAACAAGGTATAATTTTTCCTTTCAGATACATCAATCAATTATTACATATCAGGAGGCGTCCATTATGAGAAAACCATTTGAGATGATCTAGAAACTTATTGCTCAAGTATTTATTCCTTAATCTAATCAAAGAATCTTAATACTTTGTCAATTTGTTTCACTTTTGAATTCTTTGAACCTTTCAAATAATTCACACTTGTATTTCAGTAAATACACACATTCAACTCTTTGAATGACCATCTCCTTTTCTTATACTAGTTTGTTCAATTTACAAAATTATTTTCGCGTAAGTCAAGTATATAAAATCCATTAAGTGATATTCCAGTCCTATACAAAACATTATTATTATAAATAGAACAACAATTGTTCTTAATTATAATACCAAAGATTTCATTGTCCAACAATAAAATGGAAATAATATTTTTAACAAGAACTGGAATACAATAACAACTTATTGACTTAATAGATTTGCCCGTAGGCATTGCTAAACTATAAGTTTCTATGGCTAATATGGCAACCTTTGCTACATTTCCCTTACATAGGATTACTTATATTTGTTTTGCTTTCTATACCTTGGTCCTTCATAAATCTATATTTATGATAACCAAAGTCGGTATCCAATACCCAAGTAGAACCTTGACTTAAAGAAAAATTTATTTCAATCATGAACAAAAAGCGTATTATAACAAAAAACTTCACTAAGCTTCTTTGGTTAGCCTCTGCAAGAATGCTTCTCGCAGTTTTCTTTCGATGTCCGAGGCTTATTGCGGTGGAAGCAAACTCCTTTGCTATCCGTGTCGATTTTGTTCATATTATCCTTTGTTTACACCTTTACATTTACCTTCTTTGAATCGTTCTTCTTTTCGGAAGATCCTTTGGCCCTACCGATGGGACATGGTCTTTCTTGGTTGGAAAGTGACTCTCAACATTTTTCAACATATTAAGCAAATCAAAAAAGTGATATCTAGCTTGTTTATATGAAAAATTCACAACAATTGTGAAAGGAATCCGGGAGTGAGTGCAAGATCAAATCTTGGCTCAACTCTCCATCCATGACAAAACCAGTTGTCCTAATTGATCAATCAAATTGATTATGTTAAGAACTTTTATCTGCATCTTATAGTGCCATTGGCCATTCTAGATCGGAAGAGCTCCTTAGATATCGATATCTATCGGTCCTACTTTCCTCACCATCAACTACTTGATGTGCGGGAATATATAGTAGGAACATCCATAGTTTCATCTTGTGCTGAAGCTCGTTACTTATGGATGCGAGCATGATGCGTTGAAAGCAATTGTGCATCATCTTGCCACTTTCTAAAAGTAGCAATCTCTTCCTCAGAGGCATAGTCTGCAACCATTGCAGGCATAGGCGTATTAAGGACATAAGATAGCTTTTCAGCTATGAGAACTATTCTCAAATTCCTTAACCAATCCGTTTAATTCGGTTTGGTTAAATAACATCTAATATGTTTCGCAGTGATAGTAATTTAGACATTGTAAAATTCTGTAAATGAATTTATAATTAACAACATTTTAACATACATTCTTTTATTAATTACCAAAATAATTTAGGTCTTGTTTTAAATTGGTATCTCCCACTATTTTCTTCAAACTATATTACCCTCACTTATATAGTTAAATAAATCTAATTAAAGATTTGATAGTGAGAATAAGGATCCCATTTCAAATGTATATAGCCTTGTGGTGACCAACAAACTATATATAAATAAATAGGTAGACAACTTTTGTTAATTACATCAACTATCAACTCCTTGTATTTTTGCCTCTTAGATTATTTTGATCAGTGGTGGCACATCCGAATCAAAATTATCCAAGTTAAGTCCAACCTAGCACTCCATATATTCAAAAAAGAAAAATATCATCCTTGTGGTGACACAACAAAACAATATTGTTCAATTTTCTTTATAAGCATCAAATATGATAAATTAACATCTTAAATACTTAATATTTGCCTTGTGGTGACACAACAAACTCATATTAAATATTTAATACTCTATTAATTTTATCATGCTAGAAAGCGACGTTCGATATTCCAAATATCTTTGAGAACTTAGGACTTAATATAAAAATTGAGGGGTTTGTTATTAATTTGTCTCATCTTGTTTAGCGCATGCATTACATATATATATAAAATACGCGTCGTATTAATGAACATGCGAAGCATGTTTGCATAATATATAATATATATAGTATAAGCGTATACGTATATATAATACTATATTCTACTTGGATTGATTATGGACTTTTATTCTAGTTTGGTTCACTAGAGCCACCAAGTGAACCAAAAGGTCAAACCCTGAGGGTGCAAGAAATAATATTTAAATATAACTATTACATTTAAAACAGGGCTCCATTACAAACGGGTCTTCAAGCGCTCCTTGCTCCTTGATCCCCAATTTTTCAAAATTAATTCTAACTATTCATATTACAAAACAATTTAAAATAAATAGAAACCTTGATCGTGATCGAGGGAAGTACATAGGAGGAGTTAGAATTTACATTCGAAAAAAAATAGAGAAGGCGAGTGCTGAGAGACCCATTTAATAAAACTAATACATTCATGCATCCAACTAAAATAAAATCCAATCACATTGGTCGATAGTCCATAATCAATCCCATTAATTATCATACACATCATCATATGCATCAATAAATAACATTCATCTTATGAATAATAAACATTTATTATATATATTGATATCATTTAATGGGCAAAATTAGTTAGTATAAAATCTAATTTTGAATCAAAATAAACTCCTTTATTTTAATCCAAATTTAAATCAAAATAAAACTATTTTATTTTAATTTATCCAATTTTGAATAAAATAAACTATTTTATTTTAATCAAAATTTTAATCAAAATAAACTCCTTTATTTTAATTAATTATGGAATCCAATTCCATATAAAAAATAAATAACTCTTTTTATTAAAGGAAAAAGCGGATTCTCTTTCCTATTCACAAATAAACTCCTTTATTTTGAATAATATGAAATCTTATTTCATATCTAAATAAACTCCTTTATTTAAGGAAATTGGGATTCTCTTTCCTATTCATAAATAAAAACTCTTTTATTTTTGAATAATATGAAATCTTATTTCATATCTAAATAAACTCCTTTATTTAAGAAAACATATAATCCAATCTCAACTCCAATTAGTTATCATAGAATCCAATTCTAACTCTAATTAGTTAGCATGAAATTCAATTTTAAAATTAAAATAAACTTTATATTTTAATATTAAAATAAACCTTTTATTTTAAAATTAAAATAAACTTTTATTTTAATTATAAAATAATTGAGAATATTATATATATATATATATATATATATATATAATATATATATATATATAAATATTTTAGATTATTTATATATACTATATATATATTATACCAATCTGTTACCATTATACCAATCCTGCATGGCACATGAATCCTTAGTATATATATATATATATATATATATATATATATATATATATATATATATATATGAAACAAATCACACCACCACACGAATTTTAGATGCAGCAAAAAAAAATCCGATTCATGAATTCCTAAGTCAACCATGCAATCCGGTATAAAAAAAAAATCAGTTTCGCGAATTCTTATTTATTTATTTATTTTTATATAAATTTTATACAATAAAATTATGCCCAATTAAATTATTCTAAACACATATCAATATACATATCAAATTAAAATAATTAATAATTAGTATAAAGGTTTGGCTCTCGATACCAATATTAGGTTTGTAATATTCAAGAAACCTTGATCAAATTGCAAAAATTAAGCGAGCGAGAAAATCGAGTTTAAAAATTTTACAAACCATATACCCTGATCACCCTTTATGCACAATTATTAATTAAGCGAAAAATTGAAGAACAAGAATCATACCGCTCAAGATCAAGAAGCTTCCTCAGCTGAAGTTCACCTCCAATTCTTTTAAGCGTTCAACTTGAATCCACCGGGTTTGGTTCCTTCCTTTGATCAACGTTAGCCACCCAGTGTTTGGCCTCTGAGGTGATCCACCAAGGAAGAAGAAGGATTGAAGATGGGTGGTTGACTAAACCTAGTTTTTCTATCTCTATATAAAAAGAGCGTACTCTCCAACTATTGGAATTACGTTATGTTGTAAAAGTCAACAACCACAACCCATAATAAGACTCCTTTATTTATAGATGTGGGCAACCCACCTTAACAATTAAGGAATTGAGATTTATTTAATTAATTAAATTCTTTTAATTAATTAAGCTCCTAATCTTATTAGTGATAATTAATTAAACTCCTTTAACTAATTTTCCTTCCTAATCCATTAGGAATAAATGAAAGTACTTATATTAAATTAATTCCTAAACTCTTTTAGAAATTAAAATAATAATAATTGTAATAATATTAATAAGACTCCTCTTATTAATTTATATTTAATATTTCTAAAATATTAAATAATAAATATTAAGCTATTTAATTTATTCTATCGTACATAGATTAAATTAAATATACATAACATATTATTACGATTATGCCATTAACTTCTTAAATAATTATTCTTCCTATTATGGTGTGACCTTTTGGTTCTCCATATTAAACCGGTTGTGAATAAATCAATTAGAACAATTCTAATCTTATTTAAATAAATAAATTAAATAATTAATTTATTTAAATAAATAATATTTATTCTACAATAGGGATAAAGCCTCCTAGCGATCAACGACTTTCCGGATAATATAGATTTCAACATTAATCATTAAAGAACCTTTGAGTAAATAGTTCTTAAATCTGAATTCAATCCTTCCACCATATCTGATATCCCAATTAAATATAAGACATGGAATTCATCGTCGAGTCTTATTTTATTTAATTATATGTATTTCGATCCTTAAATGCACAACTCCAAATAATGCAAATTAGAAACTCCTTTCTAATTTCATTACGCCTTAACCCGAGGACTCTTTGGTTTGTCATTTATCGAATCACATAGGACATTTCTCTTCTTTTAATAGAAGTGGTAGATTCTTTATTGATCATACATTATCTCCATGTACAACTTATTATACCCAAGCATACCCTTTGATATACCCTAAGGGTCTTAAGGAATAAGTTAAAGTATAACTCATTATACACAAAGATACTATGATGATCTCAAGTCCAAGGATCACTTGTACTACTATCACTATGCTACGAAATTCCTATTGATGACAAGTAAAACTCCATTAGGTATTCCTTAGTGAGCCACGTTCGATGAACTTATTCTCTAATAAGCACCTACATACTTGCTTTAGTGTCTCCACACAAATGATCATGAGATCAATCATCCTCATCCAATGAGCAAGCAACGTATGTACCAATCTATCCGGATTCACTAATCCCCAATTTAGTAATCCAATGATTGTGAACTATTTTAGTTTTAAGCTTTCTAAGAATTTAGATCTCATTAGAATGATCATCATCATTATTCTAAAAGCATTGCTTAAAACTATGGGTTTATCACATATTATAAAACAGCATCATGTAGATAATTAAAAGCCTTTAATAAATTAATACTTTTTATTAATAAATGAATAAGATTGTTACAAAGTATATGCTTTATCATCAAACATGATTGGCTTGTGTGCATACTACTTTCAAAGAAGACATTCTAAATATCACATTTGCCCAGCAAAAGTCGCCAACTTACAAGAACTACATCGAAGAATTATTGGATGAGTTGTTTCCCATCCAACACCCTTGGTATTAGGATATCAAGGAGTATCTGTGAGATGGATCTACACCCGCTGAGGTAAGTCAAGCTAAAAGAAAGTGGATCCATAGAATGGCCATGAAATACTATCTGAGCGGAGACGCACTCTATAAAAGAGATGCAGGACTAGGCCTTCTCAGATTCCTAAACAAAGACCAAGCTCAGAGGCTTATGGATGAAATCCATGGTGGAGTATGCGTCCCACACATGAGTGGCCCTCTACTTGTCAAGAAAATCCTAAGAACAGGGCATTACTGGATTTCTCTCAAAATTGGCTGTGATGATTACGTCAAGAGATGTTACCAATTCCAAATTCATGGGAATGCTATCCATGCCCATCCATGGGAGCTCCACAATATGAGTTCGCCATGCCTTCTTCTTAATGCGGGAATGGACATGATCGGGCCCATCGACGTAAAGCCGATAATGGTCATCGGTTTATCTTCACCATTATCGACTACTTTACCAAGTGGGTAGAAAAAACCTCTTTCCCCAGGGTTACTAAAGATGTGATCATTAGTTTCATCAGAAACAATGTCATTTGTCGATATGGACAACCAGAGGTGATTGTATCAGACAATTCCAAAAACCTCAACAACCAAATGATGGAGGAATTGTGCGAGAATATTCCACATCAAACATCTCAACTCAAATTCATCTATCGCCCAAAGATGAATGGTCTTTGTTGAAGTGGCTAATAAGAATATTAAAAGATCATGCAAAAGATGTTTTCCAATCACAAATGATGGTCTAACCTGTTACCTCTGACTCTATTAGCCTACAGAACGTCAATGCACACTTCCACTAGGGCAACCCTGTAAGACCCTAATTTTTTTTTGAATAAAATAGAATTTCTTCTATTTATTATTTTGAAATAGTAAGGGGTTGATTCAATTAATGCGGTAAATTATAGGTAAAATGTGCGAATATTTTAAATAAGCAATTGGTTATAAAATACTCATTATTATCGAGGAATATTAGTTTGGTTGTGGAATATTCTTCTTTGTCGGGGAATATTAAATGCGATGGTGCGAACTATTTATGGGCCCCATGGTAGAAAAGCTATCGGATAAAGAAAATGACAAGTATGAGTTTTTATAAATAACGGCGTAGTTATTACTGAATTAACAACTTGTTGGAATACTAAATGGTTAAAATATAGTAATACTGGTAGATTGCATACGACGATGCGTAGCACTGCGATATTACACCAATTATTGGTTCTTACGTGAAAGTCACTACTCGATAATTGTTACGATAATTCTTGTTCAATATTTTATTGATTCAATAATTGCTACTTTGATATTTTATATTGTTGATTCAATAATTATCACTACACAATATTTCCCATTATCGGATCAATAATCATATTATTTGAATAATATTATTAGATAACATTATTAGCGATGTCTAAGGAAGTTACATGCAGGAAAGGGATTTGGTCACCTAATTGCGCGCCAATTAGGAGAAATCCTTATCGGAAAGCCCCCTCTTTCATGGGAATGACCTGGTTGTCATTATTGTGATTCTGTAATATTATTTATTAATAATTAATTATTGAAAAAAATGATAAGGAAATATTTATTTTATGTAGATATAAATGAAGAAATTAATGCTGAGGTGTTTTTTCAGTATTTTATCGGAATGGAGAAATTTTTAGAAAAATAACAATTGTTAAAAATTGATATTTTATCTATCTATCTATACAAAATAGAATTGGTTTTGAAAAAAAAATTCCCGATCTAGAGCTATTAAAAGATCCGGACCGTTGAAAAGTTGAGATAAATCTGACCCTTCAAAACATTAAAACAAAACACGTAGGGGATTTAGAGTTAAAAGAAGGGTTTCAATCATTTGCTTCTTCCCCATTCTCTCCACCTTATACCTTGCCAAACTTTATACCTCTCCACCCTAACACATTCTACATCTAATCCTTATCATCTCATTGTCGCCTCCTGTCCTGCTCCACAACTCCTCTGCCATTACGCCAACTCTCGGCTCGACAACATCAAATCTGTGAGTTTATGTATTTAATTTATCAAACTAATTCTGTTATTTACGGGAGGCGAGAGCAATGGACTTCCTAATTTCCCTCTTTCCTTTCCCTCTTTTGTTTTAGGTCTTCAATTTCCCTTTTGACCTCTTTGTTGCAGAGGTCCTCTGTGTCAGACCCCGAATTTTATGAAATGAAAGTATTTAATTTTCTTATAATTATTCTATTTAGTAAATAGTTAAATTGATAAAAGGTTAAAGTTAAGGGTGATATTTAAAAATTTTACAAAGTAAGCAAGTAGTTATATAATATTCGATTGGTCGGGAATATTAGTTTTAACGAGGAATATTAATATTTATGTGGCAAGACAATCATTGGTGGACCCTTCAACGAAAGTATTGTTGTATTAAGAAAACGACATAATTATCTTTTGTTAAAAATAACTTGGCGAAAGTATTCTGCTTAAAACCGTTGAACTACCCAATAGTAAAAAAATACGATGTCTGGCGTGGTTGCGTAGTAAGATACCGGTATTGGTTATTGATGCTTACGTGAGAAGTCACTCGGTTATACTCAATTATTGCTACAATAATTGTTTGCATCATATCTTTCATATTATTGATTCAATTATTGTCACAAGATATCATACGTATAATATGTTATATAATTAAATCAATAATTGAGGCAAAAAGTTATTCATATTATTATTTGCAATATTGACAATGTCTAGAAGTTACATCGGGGAGAAGTTTGGTCATCTAATTGCGCCAATAAGGAGAAAATCCTTATCGGAAAGCCCCTCTTTCTTGAGATCGACTTCGGTTGTTAAATATTGTGAATTATAATATTAATGATGAATAAGTTCGTGTTGATTAAAGATGAAATTGATAGTTCCATTGTGTATTTGGATTATTGATGTTAGTGAAAAATCGACATTTATTTCGATAATAATTGATGTCTGGAGGTTATATTGACCAATCGGAGTGAATTAACTTAGGATAAATGAGCAATTAATTGTTATTGATTCACATGATTATAACTATTTCACTATACCAAAAATGGCCTCTGTGAAGGAAATTTTGTGAAGGAATTTATTCTTTCACATAAGGAGTTGTTTAAGCGAAGCGATAGTGAAGGAAAAAAGTATAGTGATGATATAGTTATTAGTGAAAAGAAACATCCTTCACAATTTATATTTTTTTTTTTAAAAATGGGGAAGCGATAGAAAGATTTTTGGAGATTATTTATGATGAAAATTTGCGAGGAAAAAATCTATTTAGTGAAGGAATTATTACTTATTATATATCATTATTGAAAAGTTTTTGTGAGGATAAAATCAATCGCTATTTTGTTCTAAATAATTTTTTAAAATTAATTGTAGTGAATATAAATTATAATATAAATACATTAAATTTTTTATAGTATTAAATTCAGAATCTGATTACACCAGAACAGTAAAGTCTGATTATACAACTTCGTTCAAGGAAGATCTCGTTGCCACTGATAAAGCTTCCTCGGTCAACGAACGAGTTATGAACAGTGATATTTTGCTAAACTAAGAATCTGATCGAAAAAAATTGGTAGGAAGATTGAGCCATGTTGCTTCTCGAATTTCGGCCTTTCCGACTGCTAGTTCAACTCCGCGTGTAAGAGTTAAGTCCTTATCTCATCTTATTTTGTTTTTAGATCAATTAATTTTATTAATCAGACATGTTTGGAATAGGTTTTAGCATATCCCAATATGAAAGGATCGCTTGTTCTTGGTTTTCTACTTTTAACATTTATAACCTCGTATGAGATTGCGAACAAATCGATAGAACAAAAAGTTAGGGGATCATCGTTCTACGCTCTCTCTTTCTCTCCACATATATTCATACAATATACTTTTTGATTTCACAAGACCTAAAGCAAAAAAGCAGAAGTCACAAATTCGTTACTCAACAGACAGGTGATCTAATCTTCTCCTATTTGGCCTTTAATTTTAATTTCATTTGTGGTACGTGCTTCTAGGGTTCATTTACAAACACACCCAGATGTATATTTATATGCAATCATAACCTTTTTATGGGGTTCTTAATTTTTCTCTTTTTATCCGATTTTTTCTTTTATTTTCTTTTTTTAAAACACCCATTTTTAATTATGTTTTTGTGATTTTGTTTATGAGACATAATTTAGGTGATTTTGTTAGTCTTCCACTTCTTTTGTATTGCATGATTGGATTGCCTGAAAAGCTATGTAATTTTTTATATGCTATAATTGAACATAATATTACTGCAGAATGGTCAAGGGAGTATGTTGAAATAAGTGTGGGCTGAAATGAGCATATATATTGATGACTAAAATGTGTTGTTGAACTGCTATTGATGGGCATCTGATTGATTTATTAAATTGATCAATGGTTTTGACATTTATTTTCTTCATTTGAAATTGTAGATTCAACCTATCGGTTTTTGCATCTTGACCAGCTACCTCAGTATCACCTTATAGTTCAATAGAAGATCTTAATCACAAATCCCAGAAGCAAAGGAAATGGATTGGGTTTGTGAAGAGTTGGATGAAGTTAGAGCACAGCTGGAAGAGTTCATGGAGGAATGCCGAGCCAAAAAAGAGTTGTCTGATAGTTTGAGAAAGGCTCATAATGAACAAGTAATCAAGTTTCAAGAAGCAAAGGTGCAGATTGAGAAACAGGCCTAAGAACTGAATGTGCAGTCTAAGGAGATATCTGAACTAAAGCAACTCTACGAGGACCTCAAATCCAGTTTCAATGAGAAAGACTCGATGCTCGAGCATCTCAATTTTGCAAGTGAAAAACTTTTAGCTGATTATGGCTGGAGATTTAAGAAATTGGAAGGCGAAAACAAAGAGTTGGCAATGGCTTTAGATGAAGCAACAATAAGAATCCAAGCTTTGGAATCAAAGACCTGTTCTGGCAATTAGGAAGTAAAAGGTCTAAAGAGACTTTTATCGAATAAAGAAAAAGTTCTTTGAAACAGATCAGAAAGCCATTGTGTCTAAAGAATTGAATCAGAGGTTGGATACAATACTTAAACAAGAGGAGGAAAATAGGCATATTCAAGAACAACTGAAATGGAAGAATGAACAGTTTGTACATCTTGAGGAAGCTCACAGAAGGCTTCAAGACCAATTCCGATCATGTAAGGCGGATTGGGAGAGGGAGAGATCAATACTTATTGAAGAAATTTCTTCACTGCAAACAAATTTGGATTCTCAAACTAGAACTTCAGAAAAGCTTCAGACCCAGTTTAAGATGTGCGACCAAGCCTTAGCTCATGAAGAAAACAGAAGAAAATTTTTAGAAGTTGAGGTGTCTGAGCTCAAATTGCATTTTGAAAATGTTTTTTAAAATTTTCATGAAACAAACTCAAAGATTGAGCACTTGACCCTGACAAGGGATGAAGAAATTGGAAATCTAAGAAATTTGCTGGGAATAAAAGAGACCCTCTCCAAAGAAATGGAACACAGAATTGCACATCTTGAGCAAGAGAAACAAGGACTGAATGTATCTCTCAAGGAGTCTCAAATCACTAATGCTGGAATGACCTCTTCATTGAAGAAACTCAAAAAAAAGATTCAGGATTTACAGTAGTTACATATGAACTGTTTGTTAGATCTCCAGAAGAAGAAAGTTGAATGGAGTTCTGAGATAGAAAAATTGACAGCAGTTGTAGATGGCTACATATTGAAATTAAAGGGTTAAAATGAACAAATACAGGAACTCTGCAAGGATTTGGAAGTTTACAATTGTTTGTTGGAGGTTCAGAATGAAGAGACTTCTATAGTAATGATAATCTTGAAGTCAGAATTTGCTGCAGCTTACTCAAAGTTGTTTAGTACAAAATCTGAAATGGAGTTGTGCAACAAAGAGAGGGAAGAGAAGATATTACTTTTAATAGAGGAACTCTCTTTTGTTATATTAGTCTTTTACCACATAAAAGAATGTGCTGTAATTTCTTATTTATCTATACCATTATTACAAAACCAAAAATTGTGACCAGTGCTTGCATTTTTACTAAACTAAAAGAGGTGCTATTTTTGAATATTTCAGAGCCACACAGGGTATTTTACATTTTAGCCTAAATCCAGAATTTTTTGGTGTTTGCTTTTACAAGATAAGGGGTGATCAACAACATTTTGTTCGCAAAGATGACTTGAAGGTACAAACATAACGAATATGAGATGCATATATGAACATTAAAGTTGTGCCAACTTTAATATTAATTTTTATTTTCAATTGAACAGGCAGCCTAGGAGATTTTCACACCTCTTCTGCACATAATAGATAATGGTGAGTTCAAATCAATTCCATACAAGGCAGGCAGTTGAGGCCCAGAGGAAGCATATAAGTTGCTGGAAAAAGCTGGTTATATTCAAACACATGGGTATATATGGATCCCTCCCACCTTATAGTAACCTTAATCACCATAACGCGTCTGTATGGAGGATTTTCACCATCGATGGATGCATATATCAGTATAAGCGTATAAGTGTTATGATACGTGTGATAGTTTTACCACTGCCACTGCCTGCCCTTTTGTAGTGTGCAATAAGTATTGCTCTAACCATGTAACCTTGATGGTTGTTCGTGCATTGAGGTATGTATCTGTCATGTTTTCTTTTTCTTTTTCTTATTTTAATGTCTTTCTCCTGTGCATTAACTTACTCTATTATGACATGACTATAACTGTAGATATACTTCAAAAATGCTTTTGCGTGTGGATTCTTTATTACAAGGTGTTTCATCTTGTTTGCCTGATTTCAAGCCATCCTCGATAAATGGGAGGGCTGAAGATCTAGGTCATACTTTTTTCTTATTGCTAGAGCAGCTGGTTCAAGAGTTGGAAGCATTGCATGCGAGAAAAAGCTGCTAATGTCATTCATGCAGCCTGTAAGTAATACAGATTCCCTATTGACACTATATAGCCTCTTTTTGTGTTATTCTCCTACTTTGATTCTTTTTCTTTTGAACTGACATCGTAAACGTGGCTTGCTGAATCTAATGAATATGTTAACTTTGGCAGACACTTGTTAGAGGAAAAATTTGATGACAACATTCTGTTGCTACTTGTCATTCGTATCATGGATGCTTTAGGAAACTATGGTAGTGGACACTACGTCTAGATAATCTGAAATTTCTATCTTTGGTAATTATTTTTTACATCTTACATACTCTAATTGGTCGTGCAGGATGGTCATGGAGGAAGTTCAGAATATGATGAATTGTCAAACCACAGGCAGACTTGGAAACATGAATCTGCTTCTATAATAGAACCTCCAGTAAATTTTATTGTTTCGTCTCATTCTGAAGGAAAGAAAAGGTTAATGGTCTTCTCTAGATAAGCTCCTCTATGTTTTATTGAATGATGCAATGAATTTACAGCAGTTACACAAAACTAGAGGCTCTGAATTCCATTCCCGGAAACCATGACTGGATTTCTTATTGTTGCCGTGTCATTAGTTTTTTACTTTTTTTGGATTAGCAGTTGGGAATTCAATCATTCAATGTTTATGCTTTGGCTCATTACTCTCTATGCTTATTTTGATTGAGAGAAATAATAGAAAATCAACCAAATCCTAATGTAGTGAACTTCTATCATCCTCTTAAGTTTGTGGCCAATAAGTTTTTCTTTTAAAAAAGTCAAATATCTGACATAAGTAAGTGCGTTGCAATTTTTCATTAGTTTTGAGCTTTATTAATCAAAACCTAATTAATGAATTAAAGTTTTACTGCTAACACATAGATTGTTGTTGCATTGTGAATGAAGCTTGTCCCTTAGGTTCTTACTGTCCACGTGCAACTCTCAATAAGACTACTGGTGTATGTGATCCTTAAGTTCATATCCTAGCTTGAACTTGTGTTTCATTGTTATCCTGGTCCTTTTATGGTTTATATGATCCATTAATACATACCTTGGTAGATAAAATTTATAGATACCACTACCAACTACCTCCTGGAAAGCCAAAACATACTTGCGGTGGAGCTGATATTTGGGGTTCGGTAGCTGCAGGAAACAACCTATTCTGTTCAACAGGTTATTATTGCCCAACCACTACCAAAAAGAATTCTTGTACTGAAGGGTATTAGTTTCTATCTCACACTCTTGACACTTGTCTATCTACTTATAACCTGCTACTAGTTGTAGCATATATTAGGACATTTTTTTTGAAAACTATTTTCAATTACAGTTTTGCAATATAATTTTCAAATACTGTATTGAAATATATTTTATTTGGCTAGTTTACAGTTTAGTCGTTTCTTATTCCTCGTCTTATTAAAATTGAATTTTGGTGTTTCTATTGCAGCATGAAGTTTACATGCCCAACCTTGATTTTCTTGAAGAAAATGATGATGAAGTGGATCTAACATGTCACACTTATATTCCTTTTAGTTCATTGTTATTCTTTTAGTTTTCTTATGTTAGTTAATAAATTTTGTAGGTACTATGGTCCTTGTGAGATCAAGATACAATAACAAATTTTGTAGTTATTGTGACTCGAGTATTATGATCTATTTATATGAGAAGTTTTGATTTTATTAGCTCTTTATGCATTAGCTTATCAATTAGTTTGAAAAAAGTATGGCAATATTTATTTTTACTTGAAAAATAAATTTAATATTTTCATAGAGATTAATAATAATAATTATAAATGTGAAATCAATGATTTAAAAATTAATTATAATTTTCAATGAATTTTGATTATTTAGCAATTAATTTTTTATTTACAAATTTATAATTTGTGAAGGAATTTTTCTCTCACTAATTTGAAGAAAGATTCTTAATTTTTAATTAATGAAGGAAAATATTCTCTCGTTAAATAAATTTGTTCCTCACAATATATTATTTGTGAGGGAATTAAGTTATTCACTAATTTCAAATAGTCCCTCTTAATATATTATTTGTGAAGGAAACCAATCTTTCACTAAATAACAATATTCCATTACTAAATACAATTTTTGAATAAAAAAGTTATTCACAATATATCCTTCACAGAAAACATTTAGTTACTACTTAGCGAAGGATACCCAATTGCGAGGAGCCTTAATGCGAAGATCTTTAAAGAAGGAAAATATTCCTTCGCAATAAATCACTTTATGAGTGATATAGGGCCTCTAGTGAAGGTTGTTTCCTTCACTAGAGGCCATTTTTGTATGTAGTGTTTGTTCACATATGTGTACTATTGATTCACATTCATTTACTATTAGGGGAGTGGGTGCAAGATTGATAATACTTGCATGACTAAGTTAGAAATGGAGGTATAGATGGAGAGTCTATATCTTGTAATTCCTATTTTCACATATATAGAACTATTGATTCACATGATTAAACTATTGATTCACATGATGTATTATTAGGGGGAGGTGGTGCAAGTTTGATAATACTTGCGGGGACTAAATTAAAAATGAGGGAAAAGATGAGGGTATTATATCTTTGTAATATTTTGAGCCCCAAAATGTGCGAATTATGGAAACTATATTTTCCTATAAATAGAAGCTTCATTCCTTCATTATTTTTACCAATTCACTAAGTCTCTGAAAGAGCAATTATTATAGAGAAATTATAGAGAGAAGAAGCTATAGAGAGAAAGAAGAAGCGAAGTCTACTTCACTATTTCAAAGATCCAGGTCTTCTTCTAAGGTAAGGGATATCATTATTGTAGTAAGGGGTATTATTTCTTTTGTATTCATGAAGAGAGCTTCTGTTGTTCCATTCTTTATTATTATGTTGGAATAACCTGTCTATGCGAAGTACCGCATACATGGTGAAATTATTCTGTTATTCTATTCTTTATTATTACATTGGAATATCCCATCCTACGCGATTACGCATGACACGGTTCCATTCCTTATTATTCTCATTGGAATATCCATGCATGCATGGATTACGCATAACCTAGTTCCATTATTTATTATTCAGTTGGAATAACATGTCTACGCGGATTACCGCATGCATGGTGAATGACCCTTCGTATCCATTCTTTATTAAATTGTGGAAATTATCTATCTACGTGATTCTGCATGACGGTGAAAATGCATTTGCGTTTAGATATTTCTATTATACTCGTATGAGATATCATTTCTTTTGTACTCGTCATGGAATATCATTTTCTTTGGTATATTTTTTTATGAGTTACTATTCACGGGTCACTATTCATCAAGTTATTATTCACTCTAGTATTATTCACTCGGGTATTCGGGGCACTTTTCGTGTCGGAGTACTATTCACGAGTTACTATTCACGGGTTACTATTCACCCAAATATTATTCACTAGGGTATTTGGGGTACTTTTCATATCGGGGTACTATTCACGAGGTACTATTCCTGAAGTACTATTCATAGGGTACTATTGCAGGGTACTATTTACCCAAAAAATATATTTCTTTTCTGTCCAAATTATTTTGTGTACATGAATATTATTCTTGAATTTTACTCCACAAAGCAGTATCATGTTGACAATTTGGATATTTTTAAACTCTGGATAAATTTAAAGTCTTTAATATTTATCTTTGATTTCGTTTGATTAATGCTTATATCATTGTCATCATCCTCATGCTTATATTATGATGAAAGTCATCTTTGGCTTACGTGCAAGATGGAATTTGATTATTAGTTTTACAGTTTGTATATCTTTGGCTTACGTGCAAAGATGGACTGTTGATTATTGGTTTTACAGTTATATATCTTTGGCTTACGTGCAAAGATGAACTATTGATTGATGAGTATCTTTGGCTTATGTGCATAGATGAACTGTTTATTGGTATGATTATGAACAGGGATCATTCGGTATAATCATGACCCGTAATGTTATAAATGATGTGGTAAAATTCCTCATTGGCCCTTAATGAATTGATGGACATCTTATTGGTATGATTATAACCAGGGATTATTCTGTATAATCATGACCATTGATGATTACATGAATATCCTTGGCCGTAGTGCAGGGATGATTCGATGATGTGGATTATTTATTAAAATTGAGTCTCGATGATAAAATATTGATTATACACTTTTAATTCCTAAAAGATAGTAGATATCATTCTCTACTTGACTCTTCTAAAATACAGTTTGTATGTCTTTGGCACGTAGTGCAAAGATGAATTGTTAATGAATATCTTTGGTAGTAGTCTGAAAGATGAATTTATTAGTATGATTATGAAAGGTGAATTATGATTTGATATAACCATGATTTTTGATGTTTCAGGTGAAGATAGGTGATAAAAATTATCTTCGCCCCTCGGTGCGAAGAAGAATTTAGAATCACAATTATGATTATGAGTTATTCATATGATTGTGGGCGGAATTGTTGATTGATGTTACAGGGATAAAACATTATTGGTGGACTTTTAACATGGAGAAGATAATAGATCTGATAGTTTATTTGACTCTTCTAATGGATTGCTCGTTCCTCTGTAACTATGATTGAAAAGTTTTATCATCTGCCATATGTTCTAAATCTACGATTTATTCTTGATGAGGGCTATTGATGATGTAAATTATCTCTAGTCATGATATTCTTTCTTTGGGCTAGTTGTTTCACCCTTTTGCTTCACAATTCCTTTCGGGTAATAAGAGTGTAGTATTTGGTTGAAAGCCATGTAATGAGGAGAATAGAATGGTGGTCTATAGCTATTGAGGTTCTCCCTAAATAGTATGGAAATAATTTTATTGAGAACTTTAGATAAGTGTATCGTATTATTGTATCGTCATTTGATATTTAATTTTGGTGAACCGAATAGGTGATGTGAACCCAACTTTGGAAGGGTGTTTTCCCACTATCATATAAGATGTCTAATGACATACAACCTCGTGTTATCATAAGACAGGGTTGTGCACATCCACTTGTTGAGTATATCTACGAGCACTACCTATAAGATCTTGGAGTTTTGTTGAAATATAATTTTCAATTACAAGCAGTGGAGATAGTTATATGTCAAGAGAAGACTCACCATTGGAAAGAAGATGATAGCAATCTTCTTGTTTTTCTTTGGGGACTATTGGGTCAACCAAGGTTAATTCTGTGGACATATTATATCAATCATAACCTAGACGCATGGCCTCCCATGTACGAAGGTTTCCTTGAGCACTTACCAAAGATTTTAATTTCTAAAATGCTTTTGACCACTTTTTATGTAAAGTACCTTTGTAAGGTTGTGGTCGAGGCACCATGTGAGTTACATACATTTGTATTAAAACTCATAGTTTAACTGTGGTCGATTACGCATTTACGCTTCAACAATCAGATAAATGAAGTTTGTATTTTATTTTTATAGTATGATATCTGGCGTCTCAGAATGGGCCGTGTGGACCTATTTTGGGGGCGTCACACTCTGTGTTTTATTTTAATAGATTTATCCCTAAATCCCTTTCCTTTCCCGCTCAAGCCTTTATGTTTTATTTTGTATAGATAGATTTATCCGTCCTCTTGATTTAAGTGACATTTTAACAGCCATTTTGCTTTCAACATTAATTTGTATTGAATTTGCTTCAAAACTATCACTGATTGATTAGTTGTAGAAATCTATTTGCTGACCTCTGAGATACTCTATTTTCTTTCTAAAACATTTCCTCTTTTTTTTCCTAATGATTAGTTACTATTATAGTACAAAAGGTTGAGAAAAATTTTAAAATGAGAGAATTTCCTTGGGGAACGTGTAATTTTGTCAAACTCCAAAATATAAGCTTACCCATACTTAAAAATAATTTTGTTATATGTTGTTACCCTTTGTTTTATGTGGCCACATTGCATAGTCACATAGTGAAATACTATTATTTAGCGTCAATGCATCATATCCCATACACACCCTTTCTTTTCGACATGTGGTTGATTAGTTATATAATTTATTTACGACCTATTCATAATTCGTGTTAACTCCGCTCACTTTACCGATTTACATACATATTTTGGTCAACAAAATCATTTTATTGTGGATTAATTGACGAGAAGTGTTTTGATCCCTAATCGATAGAATTCCGCTTATTGGGTATCTCGTTATTAATAATTTTGGTTTTAAATTTAATTAAATGATGATTCTAGAGGAAGCAAAATGATTTATGGCTTGCTTATAATTTGATAGCTCGGGGTGATTGTTTATTAGTCAATTCTTTCATTAGGTATATATAATTTGGTAGCTCAGTTCCTAAGAAAATTTTAGAAGTTGGGTTATTAATTTTAGAAATATAATATTAGAAGTTGGGTTATTAATATGTTTATTCCATTTTATGAAGTGGGTTATTCAAGTTTATTCAATTTTATAACACTCACCTTCACAAGATTCTCATGTTTTACTCTTGAATGATTTGATGACCACGATATGATTTCCACGGTTAAGACACCTACTTAATTAGGGCACCTCAATTTGACATTTGCTAGCACAGGAACATAAGAGATAACCAAAACTCTGGGATGCACAATTACAGAACTTAACATGTCTCTTTCAATGTTATCTGTTACAAATTTTTAGCTTTCTTTTTCTTTCTATTTTTTCCTGCATTAATCATGTTTATTGACCTTTTTAGTATAAATGTTACTTTCCTTTTCTTTGACTATTTAAGATACTGTAGAAATCTGCATTAATCGAGTAATGAATATTTGTTTTCTTTTCATTTTTTTTACGTTAATACTTATTTCTTTTTTTCTTTTCTTTTTTTTTTTTTTTGGGGGGGTTTATTTGCTCATTTTGTTTTAATTGAAGGTAAGAAGGTAAAAGTAATTATTTGTAAATTTTATCTGAGGCATCTATCTCTCTTTAGGAAAAAAAGGAAAAAAAGGAAAACGAAATGAAAAGTGCATCTCGAGTTAGAAAGTTTCATGTATATATTGTTTTGCAAACGAGTAAGGTTGGTAAGTTGGGTTAGTCTTAAAAGTCAGTTTGTATGTATATAATTTTGAAAATCAGTTGGTGTATTATATTAGGATCATGCTCATATTATATGTTGGAGTTATGATTGATTGTGATAGAAGACTTGCATGCTCTATATATTAAAGTTTGAAAGTTGGAGTTTTTGAAATCAATTGGTTTACTAAATAATTGGTTGCTATGGACCATAAATAGAGCATAGGGGATAGGTTTGGTAGTGAGGAGATATAAGGAGGTTAAAATGGGATGGTACGAAGGTTTCAAAACAACGCACACCTGCTTGACTAAATTACGCCTTGGACAATTTTGATTAAGAACCAAGTATTAGGTAAAACTAAGGCTTGGGCTAGAAATCTATCTATACAAAACACAAGTGTTTTTAAAAAAAACTTAATTTCCCGCTCAAGCCTATTAAAAGATCGGGACCGTCAAAAAGTTGGGATAAAATTTTGGACAAAACACGGGTTTAGACTTAAAACAAGGGTTTCACTTACTTATTCTATGTCAATCAAACTTTATAAATCGTTGGTTTTGATTGTTAGAATTAGATCTACCCATTAGGGAGAAAGTAAGAAATTGAATAAGGAATCCAAAGGAGTTGGAATTAGAGGGTTTTAAGCTACTCACGTTGCGCAGCTTCATAGATCACACCCCAGGTTAATTCTCTATCTAATCTCTAAACCAAGCATCTCTTCTACACATTTAGTTTCATGGATCACACCCCATGTTAATTCTTTATCTAATCTCTAAATCAAACATCTAGCCATTGATTGAAATCAGTTCGCTCCACTAATACTATTACTTTCAAAAACCGTAGCATACACATTCACTATTTTAGCCCAATCTCTCTCTTCCTTCTGAACTCGGTACTATTAGAGAGCAAAAAAGTTTGAAGTACAACCGACCATGAATGAGAAAGCCAGAGTCTTCAAAGAACTCAATACCAAACACCGAAAGGTTTTATCCTTTTTTCTGCTTTTATAAACGATTTTGATCATATTTTGGTGATATTGCTTTGATATGCAATTTTCAATGATTTTCAGAATGAAATTTATTACCCTTTTCTTTGGTTTACTGATATGCTTAATTGGAGCTTAGTTTGAATATACCCATTTTTTTCTGGATCATTATTAGGCATTTATTTCGCTTTTATAGTTTTTGTTGATGCTTATTTTGTTCTGGG
Source organism: Panax quinquefolius (assembly GCA_020205615.1). NCBI lineage: Eukaryota > Viridiplantae > Streptophyta > Magnoliopsida > Apiales > Araliaceae > Panax > Panax quinquefolius. Next base: position 293,310 of record JAINUW010000482.1, on the reverse strand, counting down.
TATTTTTGTTTATAGCTGTTATATGTTTATGTTTATGTTCTTTTTGTTGTTGTTGTTGTTGTTGTTGTTGTTGTTGTTGTTTATGCCATGATACTTGGGCTAACCATGAAGTGAAGGGCCTATATATTTGATCAAAATAATGTAATTATTGTGATTATATTGTACAAATCCATATATTCATGTTTTTTTTACTATGTTTAGAGTTAATGGTGTATTTTGTTATACTTATAGTACCAATTTTTGTTTAGGAAAATAAGTGGTAAAAAAAATATTTGAGTTTCTTGAATACCAGATATTTTACTTTGTGTGCCATATTGGGAATTTTGATATACCGAAGGAATAGGGAAACTGTAACGAACGAGAAATTCGGAATTTATTGTAAAATAATTTTATTGAATTAAATAATAAATAAAATTATATTCTATGTGATATCAAGATGGTTGTTATTCTATAATCTATTAATGTTGGAATGTCTTAGTATTTTAGCTACGTGAAGGAATTAAAGTGTTTGAATTTCCAAGACGAAAATAAAAGTTTTCTGAGAAATTTTTTGAAAAACACTATTCATCGGTAATTGCTCGGGATTTATTTTTGAATTTTCGGGAAATACGTAATGATAGAATGTCAAGGTAAGATAGATTATGTAATAATAATCTAAGTATGGAAAACGCAATATTTCACTTGCGGACTTAAATTGAGAACGTTAAGGAAAGAGAAGAATTAATGAGTTAGGTAATAATCGTATGATACGTGAGTATTGTACAATGTAATGAATACGAGTATAATACGAAGTATTATACGAGTTTGTATGAAGAATGGAATGTCGTATATAATAAATTTTTATACGAGCTAGAATACGAGAATGATACATAGACAATACGTTTTATGTATTAAGCAATAATATTGGACTTGTAGGATTTGTTAGGAGTTGTTACAAGCCCAAGTGAATAAATGGTAAGGTCCAAATGTTAATTAATGAACAAGTTAGTGTTTATTAATGCAAGCCCAAAAGCTAAGTTAATCTAAGCCCAAGCTAGGATTCAATGAATTGTTATGACCCATGGGACAAACCATGTTAATATGGTAGATCTTGGTAATCAAGTATAATGTGTGATGACCAAGTATTAGGAGTAATGACCAAGAATTAGGAGTAATAGCCAAACAAAGGATAAGAGTTGTGATTAGCAAGTAATGAATAGTAAGGAGGTGGGATGATTTAATGACTAAACTACCCTAGCTTTAGAAGTTCTATAAATAGAAGAAGCCTTCTAGCCATTTATTACTTGTTCAAATAATCCAACATCTTACAAAGTGCTTAAGTGTTAGAGAGAATAAGTAACAATAAGTTACTTCCATTTGTAAGAAGAAGAAGAAGATTACTTTACAAGAACTTCAAAGGGTAAGACTTCTTCTCCATTTATCTTCTATCTCTACCATAATAGGTTGATAAGAAAAGTATGGATTAAGGAACATGGATGTTAAGAAGCAAGAAGAATGAGTAATCAATGAACTTAAGTCGTATAAGTAGGAAATAAGTCATTTAAACTTGTATAAGTTATGAACTTATGAAGAAGTTATATGAACTTAATATAAGTTTATCTTAAGAAGTAGTATGAAAGTGAAGAACTTGTATTAATATGTATCATGTATACATGAATGATATTATATGTTGAGAACATATAAGTATGGTGATTAAAAAGACCTTAACTTTCATAAGTTATAAACAATGAAGCTATACGTAGTTTATACTTTAATAAGTTATAAGCTCATGAAAGAATAAGTCAAAATCCAACATGAAAATAAATTGTTGTAGTATGTATGTTGAGATGTTCATATGATGAATTGAATTCATTTAAAGTAATGAATAAATCTTAAGTAATGAAGATTTCTTAGGAAATTGCGATTAGAGCGATAATCGTCAATTAAATGAAATTCTCGGAATAGAAGTAAAATTTTGTGTTTGAACTCAGAAACGTTGGTTTTCAATGGAGACAAGTTATATTTGGCATTCTATAGTTGTGAACTCAAAAATGACCGAATTCTGACTTAGAACTAAGAAACGAGCATTGAACGTTCACGAACGTTTATCGTTTTCGTTAAAAATGAACCAATAGGTGAATTTTTAGCAAACAAAGTTATATAGATAAAATTCTTAGATGAACGTGTAGAGTATGTAATTTGTGTACCGTAGGCTTTTGAACGAGCCAATTCGGACTTATAACGAAGAAGTTATGAGCCCGGGAAGTTCGTAAAATTTGAAGTCTGTAAATATTTTCTGGTGCACAGAAATCGGTGTCGCTGTGGCGCTTAGCCTAAGGCTATTTTGTCACATGCCATGTGAGACTAAAACCAAGCACATCGCTAAATGGCACCGCATGACATGAACATGAATGGTAAGGACTCAAATGCCAGTATTGCCGAGTCCTGTCTCAGGTATACTATTAACTTCATGGCCAAGATCAGGAAGTTACTGAGAAAGTAAGGGTGCCGCCAATATTTACCCCTTGATCAAAGATAGTAAAGAATAAAAATGAGTACAAAGCAAGGAATGTAATTGATTCAAAGTAAACACACCTTAAGGAACCTGAAGTAACATTGTTAAAACTTTGTTAAACCTTAAGGATAGTGCATAAAGGTTGATGATAACTTATTCAAATATGAATGCAAGTAGAATGACAAGCCGAAATTGATGGTAAACAAATCTAATATATAATTAGATTGAGATGAAGGGTAAGATATAGTCATATACATACTTGATTATATATGACCTAATATGAGGCATTATGTGATCATGTGTTGTAGAGACTTGAAAGATTCGAACATAAAGTAATTATAACATAGCAGACGCTAAAGGCAAGTATTCTAACTCTTATCTCAGTTCAATCTGAACAAGTTTTGAAATTCATGTATCCTTACGCATGAATTGATGTATGATGGAGTTAAAGCCAACTCTTTTGGCTAGATTTAATGTATTTGGTGGATTATTGATAATCTATCCAACTCTTATCAAATGTTATTATCTTTTGTCAACTACTTGATATAGTTTTCAAAAGAAGACTGAGTATGCTAAACAAATTTTTTGTCATCAAACGACAGGCACGTGAGGTTGCCACAAATTAAACGTACATACATTTAATAAATGTAGTGTTGATCAACATAGAGTACAATAGGCTGATCACCTAGAAGTGCTCGTAAGTAATACCAGACTTACGAATTTAGTGTCGGGTTGTCCTTTTCAAAGAAGAACGAAATGCTCAAGGTCTTGGACCGGAGTTAATGTTTTACTGAATATTGTTATTATTGTAAAACATTTTTAAAGAAAGATGAAGTGCTATTTTGAATCATCAATAGTACTTCATAACTATTGTTCAGTTATTGAAGATATACGATTCTTATGTGTCAACCATGTTATTATTGAAATTGTCATACTTGCTAAGCTAGTTATGCTCACTCTTGCTTGAACCATGTGAATGCAGCTAAGACTAAACGTCCCGAAGGATCGAATAATGATAAAGGAAAAGCTAAGGCAGATCGATAAACTGTCTATGTAATAGTATAGTTTTAATGTTGTAATGTAATTGATATTATGACAAAGAACTTTGTAATGGGTTTAAAACTTGGGAAAATGTAAATATTACTTTGATTATATAGAAGAGATATTCGTTATTTTGAGGCTTTTCAATTGAATGAATGTATGAAGGTTAATACAATATAGCACCATCTGTCGGGTTGGAAGATAACCTGGATTTGTGGGCGCTACAGAAACAAAAAGAGTTTCTTTGTAAATTCATTTTCTTTAATTTAACTTGTGGTTACGGCTTAGTAAGTAGTTAGCGGTTTTTTAAATTTCATCTCATATAACCTACTGACAAAATAAAGAACGAGAGTTATGCTAACATGATTAGTTTTGTAATTGGCTTAAATAATTAAAGATAGAAGGAATCATTTATCATTCATAGTTATAAGCTGTTTGTCTTATGTTTGTGTGCTCTTCATATCATAGCTGTCAAAGGTGTTTGTTGATATGCCAGGAGGTCTTGCTTTAGTCCCAACACTGTGAGTTGTAACTCCTGATAATGCATGGTAGTAAATTAGCATATAGATATTCTGTAATTATTTAATACCTAAAGATGAATGTACAATATGGGTAGGAGTTCTTGAGAGTATGCTAAGTGGTTGCAGGTTCATGTGAGTGAGAGTGACTCTATACATTTGGATATTTCAATTTTGTGACTTGATTCCTTTTTACTTTTATTCAAGTATTTTACTACAATCACGGGGTTATATGTAGACTTATAAATTTAATTTTACGATGGGGGAATGGGTTAGTAAGTTAAAGAGGATCGTTTACATTCTACTTTATGGAATCTGTTTTCATTCTACTTTCAGTTTCTCCTTTTCAATATGACACATCTAATTTTTGTTTTGAACTTTCACTCTTATCTTTTATCTTGGCAATGAACTAGTACTGTACATTTGTTTAGTTTAAGATTTTTATCTATATTTGGGATAAAATTTGGGACAAAACACGGGTTTAGACTTAAAACAAGGGTTTCACTAGCTTATTCTCTGTCACTCAAACTTTATAAATCGTTGGTTTTGATTGTTGGAATTACATCTACCCATCAGAGAGAAAGTAAGAAATTGATGAAGGAATCTAAAGGAGTTGGAATTAGAGGGTTTTAAGCTACTCACGTCACGCAGCTTCATAGATCACACCCCAGGTTAATTCTTTATCTAATCTCTAAACCAAGCGTCTCTTCTACACATTTAGCTTCATAGATCACACCCCATGTTAATTCTCTATCTAATCCTAAATCAAACATTTAGCCATTGATTGAAATCAGTTAACTCCACTAATACAATTACTTTCAAAAACCGTAGCATACACAGTCACTATTTTAGCCCAATCTCTATCTTCCTCCTGAACTCGGTACTATTAGAGAGCAAAAAAGTTTGAAGTGCAAACGACCATGAATGAGAAAGCCAGAGTCTCCAAAGAACTCAATTCCAAACACCGAAAGGTTTTATCCTTTTTTCTGTTTTTACAACTTGATTTTTGATCATATTTGGGTGATATTGCTTTGATATGCGATTTTCCATGATTTTTAGAATGAAATTTTATTACCCTTTTCTTTGGTTTACTGATATGCTTAATTTGAGCTTAGTTTGAATATACCCATTTTTTCTGGATCATTATTAGGCATTTATTTCGCTTTTATAGTTTTTACTGATGGTTATTTTGTTCTGGGTATTTTTGTTTATAGCTATTATATGTTTATGTTCTATTTATTTTTATTGTTGTTGTTGTTGTTGTTGTTGTTTAAGCCATGATACTTGGGAAAACCATGAAGTGAAGGGCCTATATATTTGATGAAAATAATGTAATGATTGTGATTATATTGTACAAATCCAAATATTCATGGTTTTTTTTACTATGTTTGGAGTTAATGGTGTATTTTGTTATACTTATAGTACCAATTTTTGTTTAGGAAAATAAGTGGTAAAAAAAATATTTGAGTTTCTTGAATACCAGATATTTTACTTTGTGTGCCATATTGGGAATTCTGATATACTGAAGGAATAGGGAAACAAAAAGAGTTTCTTTGTAAATTCATTTTCTTTAATTTAACTTGTGGTTACTACTTAGTAAGTAGTTAACGGTTTTCCAAATTTCATCTCATATAACCTACTGAGAAAATAAAGAACGAGAGTTACGCTAACATGATTAGTTTTGTAATTGGCTTAACTAATTAAGGATAGAAGGAATCAGTTATCATTCACAATTATAACTTATTTGTCTTATATTTGTGTGCTCTTCATATCATAGCTGTCAAAGGTGTTTGTTGATATGTCAGGAGGTCTTGCTTTAGTCCCAACACTGTGAGTTGTAACTCCTGATAATGCATGGTAGCAAATTAGCATATAGATATTTTGTAATTATTTAATACCTAAAGATGAATGTACAACATGTATAGGAGTTCTTGAGAGTATGCTAAGTGGTTGCAGGTTCATGTGAGTGAGAGTGACTCTATACATTTGGATATTTCAATTTTGTGACTTGATTCCTTTTTACTTTTATTCAAGTATTTTACTACAATCACGGGGTTATATGTGGACTTATAAATTTAATTTTGCGATGGGGAAAGGAGTTAGTAAGTTAAAGAGGATCGTTTACATTCTACTTTATGGAATCTGTTTTCATTCTACTTTCAGTTTCTCCTTTTCAATATGACACATCTTATTTTTGTTTTGAACTTCCACTCTTATCTTTTAGCTTGGCAATGAACTGGTACTGTACATTTGTTTAGTTTAAGATTTTATCTCATATTTCATTTGTCGTACAGGAGCTCATTATTTCCTTGCCAAGTAATGGGCTTGAGTACCCTTCCATTATGTGGCTGATGATGTGTTCGTATCTGTCATATTACTTGGAATTTTGGAAGCCACAATATTTTTTTGTTTATCTCACCTATTAGTATTACATTGCTCTCACTATATCTTTCCACTTTTATGTTTACTAGACATTTTTTTTGGTATTATGCGATAGTTCAGATTCATGTATATTGTATAACTAATTTATTATTTATCCATGTAATTGATGCTATAGTTTCCATATTTAATCCGCAGCTCTTACATGTTCATATATGTGTATAGCTATATATCTACTTTCCTATGTATTTGGAACTATATCTTGGTATAAAATCATTATTTATAGATATTAGTTTTGATATGTATTAGTTGATTCAATATTTATTACTGATGATAAAATAAACTATATTTACAAATGATAAATATTAAACATCATGGACACTAATCTCTACAACACATTTAAATTATTGTTTATATAAACATCCATAAGTGTAGTTCAAAAATATTCTTTTATTAAAGCAATAACCAATTTGCAATATGTTGCTCATCAACTATTATTTCATGTCCGTGTTTGTAGGAGGTGGTGGATATCAAGGAGGGGATCGTGGTGGTAGAGGAGGGGGAGGAGGAGGATACCAAGTAGGAGGTGGTCGTGGCAGTGGTGGTGGAAGTTGTAGGGATGGCGATTGACGTTGTCCTAATCCAAGGTAATCCTTTTCTTCAGTGGATCTTTTGTTCTTCTGTTGTTTATTCTTGGGTGGTAATTGGTTGGATAACTTGGAAATTATATGGACTGATTTTTAAGGTGGTGTTTATATTTGATTAAATATTATCATTGTGGCTATGTTGATAATATAAGGTGGCTGGTTTGGTTATGATTTTAATTCCATAAGGCTGGGATCAAAGAGTTAGGAATACATGTACTATGTGAGAATATAAGGACTGCGCCCTACCTGTTTAAGAATATGCCAAGATGAGGGTCAGTTTTTGTGTAATGTTGCTAACACATGCTTTATATGCCTAAGTATAATGACTATTTTGGGATGTTTGTATGCTAGCCAAGTAGCTTGGCGACGGTTTGCTAGATGTTATCTATTAAGTCATCTGAATATATATATATGATGGAAATAAAAGTCATTTATGTACACTATGTCAAAATCAGTCCATGTTCATCATGGTATTATGTGTTATCTATATTGTTATTCAATGTTTTCTTTAAGACAAAGAAAGCTTAGAAGTGGACTGTTTTGGTGCCAAAAATCAAACTGACTGTGCAAGCTTATTAAGGTCACGGTGATAAGTTTTAATGATGTTTTGAAGTGTATTTGAATGCTTAGAGGTTCCTTTAGACATAACTTTGGACTGTTTGTAAGTATAACCAAAATTGTGTCTATATGTGAACAGTTATACCAAAAAATCACACTGCTTGAATTTCCTTCAAAAGATCACAATTGTCCCACTTTTTTAGCAACTTAAATCAATAAACAATCCCGTTTTTATGAGGTTGAATGTGTTTTTATAAGTCAAAAAGAAAAAGGAACATACACAGAGAATTATCAACTCACTTAGACCCAACAACCAAAACACTCTGCTTGGATTCAGTTATAATCTCATAAATTCCTTATGGAGTATATGAAAATTATTTCCATCCTACAACTTTTTTATAATCTATCTATACAAAACACAAGTGTTTTTAAAAAAACTTAATTTCCCGCTCAAGCCTATTAAAAGATCGAGACCGTCAAAAAGTTGGGATAAATCTAACCCTTCAAAAACACAACTGTTTTTGAAAAAACTTAATTTCCCGCTCAAGCTATTAAAAGATCCGGATCATCCAAAGTTGGGATAAATCTATCCCTTCAAAAACCTTATTATCTTCACTAATACCTTTCACAGCTTCTAATACTGTGTACTATGAGACATACCTGGCACATTTTAGAACAACCCAGTCCAACGGACTCCTTGATCCTTACCCACCACCACCACCACAACCTCCTCCTCTTCCACCATCACCACCCATCACAAGAAAAAGCATAAATACCAAATTCCCTCAAAACCCAATCCCAATCAATGGCCTCACGTTCTCCATCAACCTCCTCATCTCTACCATAACCACCACCGTCGCAGTCACAGGACCAAAACCAATCCCCACCTTCCCAAAAACCATCAACACCCACCAACACCATACCAAGAAAAGCCAACCCCTCCCCTGGACCCACCAAGAAACCATCAATCTCATCCAATATTACCAAGAAAAATGGTACTCCCTCAAAAAAGGGCAGCTCAAAGCCGTGTAATGGGAAGAAGTTGCCATCACCATCACTGCCCGATGCGACTACGATGAACCCTCAAAATCCGCTTACTCAAGTCCATACAAGATCAAAAAAACTTCAGAATGCTACAGTCTTTGAAAGCTCAAACCCTACCCCAATTGTTGGCAGTACTTTGACCTGATGGACCACATGGAACGCGGTCCATTACCCATTTCAGTAGCCCGACCCATGCCCATTATTCAGTTCAACCTAAATAACCAACCCAATTCTTCAAGTGACAACGATGTTGATTATAATTACAATCCCAACTCCAATAAATCCAAGAGCATTAATCACATTGATAGAGGAGGGAATAGTATTGACAATGTTGAAAGAAGCCCCATTTTTAGAGAAAGTAAGGATTTTTTTAGGGTGATAATGACGAGGAGGAGGAAGGGGGGAAATGGAGTGATATAGTGGCGGAATTGGTTGTGGAAATTAGGTCATTTTTGGGGAGATGCGTTAAAATGGAGAACAAGAAGATTGAGATTATGAGAGATACAGAGAGGTACAGAAAAGGAGAATCTGAAGAGGATGGAAGTGATTCTTGAATTGCAGTAGAAGCTTGAAAGAGAGTCCGCTGGAAAGAAGGGAGAAATAGAGGCCAAACACTAAGCTACCCAGGTAAATAACTTTAGACTCTTTCCATTCTTTTTCTTCTTCATCGTTAATAATGAATTGGGTTGTAATTATATGGCTTCATCGCAAATGGGTTAATGGTAAATGGGTTCTGCCTATTAAAAATGAGGTATGGGGTTTTTCTCGTATCAGGGTATTATTTTAGGTGTAAATTGAAATTAGTTGAATTACTGTATTTGATAATTAGGTTCCGTTTTAGAAAAAAAGTTCTATTTTCTAAATTTGTAATTTTTAAGGTTATCAATTGTTAGCAAATTTATTTTTTGAAAAATATAATGGTGGCTACAGCATGGTATTAAAATTTAGAACATTGTATTTTTTTATACTATGATAAATAAAAAGATGACTCTTTTTGCGAAATAATTTATTTATTTACAAAAGGTTCTTTTTTTCTGTTGAAATAAGGGATAATATATATAGGTTTTGCATTTGAAGAATATATCATGACTGAAGTGGAAATACTTTGGGTGTGAGATGAATCATCATGAGTTGATTAATAAGCTTTTATAGTTGATTTTGGGGAGGTAAAAGAAAAATATTGTCCACTGCATATACTTATAACCATTCTAGCTACAAAACTCCTAATTCCCCCTACCCTTACCCCTATCCCTCTCCCTACTCCTATACTGACCAGTATTAAGTGTATTAATTTGTGGCAACAACATCTTAATTTTTATTTATCATCTGATGCTAATGTAGATTCTTCAATATGCATACAAAAGTGTTGAAATAAATTACTATTGTAATTGTCATCCCTTGAAGATGTTCACGTTATGTTTCATGTAAGAAAATTGGATATTTGTTGAACATTGTTTGGTCTAAGCATGATAAAATCATCTCTGGCATAAAGGGTTCCATGGATGAACTAAAATCTAATCACTGTAGAACTTTTTTCCATTAGTTGTTGCTGAAAGGACAATTGAAAGTGAAGGCTGTGCCATTTGAATTTTTAGGGGAGTACTAACTAGGTGTATAAACAATTCTAGAGCATTTTTTTTCTAGACAAATATGTATGTTAGCTTCACTTAAATTCCAATTTCTCTCCACTCTCTCTCTCTCTGTGCATCTTCCATAGTAATGACGGGTCTGTATTCTTATTCCGCCAGACCCTAACCTTCACCCGTCCACCAATCCTTCACCTCCAAACTCCTTCTCCTCCTCACTCTCCTCCCTCTAACACTTGCGATCCAATCATGCGCTGGTCACCTGAAGAGTCCCACAAATTTCCTGGCATGGACATTACCTTTCCCCTAGCCACCATTGGCCACTCTTCTTCTCAATCGTCCGATTACTCTCTTCTTGCTCATGGTTCTTCCCCTTCTCTCCCTTACTATCGTGATTGGAAGTTCAATTTTGAGACCGATCTCAAACCCAAGTTTGGCTTCTATTTTTTTTATGTTGATCTATTTATGGTTTTTTATTTGTTCTGATTTTTATTGGGTGGGTATTGCTTGATTTGATGATTTGGGGTGTTTTCTAGGCTTATATGCATTTTAAAGTGATGTTTCGTCGATGAGAAAATGATGTGGAGAGATTGAGATGAAATTGCTTTTTGTATTTCAGTTGTCTGGTATTGCTTGATTTACTTATTCTAGGTGTTTCAGAAAGTTAGTAACATTTATGAGTCTTAATTTTGTATGAATTAATAAATAATTACATACTGGTAGCAAGCGGTAGAGATGCTCTGTAGCCCCTTCAAGTATCTTTATTATAAATCAAGATGATCATGACAACATGAAAAAATTATTAGCTAATTGTTCTCATGTTCTCATATACCATGAATTATTTGTAAGTAATACTAATATAACAACTTTTGGTTGATTAAAATAGTTAATCAACAATTATAGTGCAGGTTGAGTTGATAATTGTAAGTTTTCATATTATGTGCGATCTATTTCAAGTTCTTTCTGTGGTTGGGTTGCTTCAAGAAGATGTTGACCCGATGGTTTCTGTAATGAAAGTTTATAAGGCTCCTTTGAAATCATATGCTGATATAGGCGGGTTAGATGCCCAAATACAGGAAATCAAAGAAGCAGTTGAGCTCCCATTGACACACCCTGAATTATATGAAGACATTGGTATCAAGCCACCTAAAGAGGTAATACTTTATGGGAAGCTGTGAACAGCAAGACCTTACTTGCCAAGGTATGTAATAATATGATAATGTTTTAATAAAATTTGGAATATTTTAGTTTATTATCTACAAAATTGGAATTATATTTGAGTCCTACTTTTATTGTCAACTCTTTAATGTTATGTTTGCTTATTAATTTTTTTATTTTTTATTTTAGTTTTCAAATTAAATGAAACTTTGTGATATTTGGTCATCTTGCTTATGCTTTTTTCATCAGATAGCCACGATACCTCTAATGTTGATATTAGTTAGTAAGAAAATTGTAGTTAACTTTATGAACCAATGTACTCAGATGTTCATTGTGAGGTCATTGAATAACCTCAAGTTGTTTGTATACAAGTATTTTCAAGGCGAGCAACGCATAGGATTTTTTATTTTGTGTATATTATGTACACAAAGGGCATGTAGTACATATATAACTGTGGCTGCTAACTCCATCTGATAAATAGGAACAATGAAACAGGATCCCATAGTTAGTAAAAGCTTTGAGTGTTGAGCTGATTTATATACAAGTAAGAAGTGTATCTTTTATTTCTACATTTATGTGTTTCAAGCTTTAAATAACTTTGTGCAATGATGAGAACTCTGTTTGGAGTAGACATTCCTCTTTCAGTTGTTACTTTCTGTCAACCATTCAGTTCTTTTTCATTGCTTTCCACAATTTAAGATCTATTCTTGCTGAAAGAGTATTTACTTTTTAAAAAACTCTTTAGACTCCTAAGTCTCATTTGTGTTTCCTCAGGTAGTGGCAAACTCTACATCCGCAGCTTTCTTACGTGTTATAGAAGTGAATTGATCCAAAAATACCTTGGAGATGGTCCAAAATTGGCCGAATTGACAAGAAGATAGAATTCCCTCTCCCTGATATTAAAACTAGGAGGCGCATTATTCAGGTACTACATGCATCAAAAGATTGTTTATATATTGAAATAACTACATGCATCAAAAGATTATCTGGTATGGAATATAGTTTCATGTTTTGTCTGATTTTGGGGTTTCTGTTTTTCTTTAAATTAATTGGTTTTGTCTATGAATGTTGATCTGCCTTAAAAAAATATTATTGTTCATGTTGATCTGTTTTTGGGATTTGTTTATCTTTCATTTTTCTTTCTAGGTTTTGAGAGATTTGGTGACTGAAGGTGCTTCAGTTGACTACTTGCAGTTTGTAGCCTTTTTGTTGATGAGATCATGAGAATCAGTAAAAAAATGAGGCGAATCTTTATGTGTCATGTTGTTTTTCTTTTAAGCTTAAAGAATGCTCTGTGAAAATGAGGTATAATAGTACACTTCTAGAGAGGATTAGTCAATGATTAGTTCATGTGGTTGTCCAATAATGCTTCTAAGGAACATTGCACCGAAAGATGGCCTTTGTAATAGTGTTAGACTTATCATAGTCAAGTGTGGTGCTTTAGTAATTGAAGCAAAGATTTTAACTGGTGATAAGAATGGTGACTTGGTATTCATTCCAAGAATTTCTTTGACTCCATCTTCTTCTGAGTTAAATATTAAAATGCCAAGAAGACAATTACCAGTGAGGTTAGCGTATGCAATGACAATGAATAATTCCCAGAGTCAGTCTGTCAAATTTGTTGGGGTAGATTTACGTACGCCATTATTTAGTCACGATCAACTATATGTAGCTCTGTCAAGATGCACAAGTTCTTTCCTGAAGTTTTGTTATAATTTGATATGTTTGAGGTACCATTTCTTATCTCCGTACATTATTGATCTTCTTACGATAAAAGGTTTGATATTTATTTTTTAAAAGACATATAACTAAACGATTCATTTCAATTTTTGTAGTCTTGGGATGATAATGCTATTGAATGGAAACATGTTAATTCAACAAGAAGTCAAGGATGGAGAAAAGTTAACACAGTTATGTGTATTTTATAATTCTTAAATCGTATTCAAGTAATCACATGTTAATTGTTTCTTTCTTTCGATACTACTAACATTTTGCTTTCTCTTATAAATAACAAATTTTTGTTACAAACAATATTTGTTGGTCGTGGACGTTGCCGATAGATAGTCTTTCTTTTCAAAGGTTTATGTACATCGTTTGGTCTAAGCATGATAAAATCATCTCTGGCATAAAGGGTTCCATGGATGAGTGTGTCATCCATTATGTGTATAGAGTTCGCAGGTGGTCGATACAATGGAGACATTGTTGTGAAGGTACATGTATTTTGATTATTCACTTTTCCCGAGGAAGTGTATAAGTGGAAAGTATTTTTTGTCCATAACTTATATAGAAATTGAAGATAATCTTCATTATTTTTTTTTACTTTACGTGCACAAAAGGGAAAATATTATTTGTTTGAAGGACTAATATCTACTTTTTAAAGTTCTGTTCAAAACCTTCAGTGGATGATATGACAACATTCATTTTGTGTCATTAATTTTTTTTCTCTTTTCAATGATTTCGTATTATTGATTTGAGTCGAATTGAAAATAGGGAGTCAATTTTCTCAATAGTGGTGGCAACATGAGACTATATTTATATTGGTGCTGTCAATTTAATGTTTTAGGTAATTAAAGAGCATGTAGAGAATTTTGATGGACAAGTAAATAATGAGCATATACATATTATAGCTGTTAATTTAATGTTTTAGGTAAATAATGAGCATGTAGCAAATTTTGATGGACAAGTAAATAATGAGCCTGTAGATACAATTTGTTGCAAAATTCTTGACTTCTTTACATTTTGATGGGATGTATATCTTGATTAGAAATTTACTAATTTACAACAAATAACTATGAAATATTTTAATTTTCATCAAATATATACTTTTTTCATATTGTCAATGTGAACTCGCATTTTTGTTTAGATTCATCTTTAGGTATTAAATAAGTACACGAATAATCATAGTGCCGGAGGCATGGGTTAACCCTAGTATTATTATATTACATTATAAATGTATAACATGATAATATAATAATATAATAATGGTGATATTTTTACAATGAATGTGAGATATATGAATAAATAAGGAGGAAAAGTATTTTTGTTAAAATAAATGCTAAAAATATGTTAAACATGTTGGTGGGCCCCATTTTTGACTAAAATTTGATTATAGCCTACAAGTTCGTTCGTATGTGGATTTCGGTCATTTTTTGTTTAGAATTTGGAAAAACTTTCTTCTACAAAGTTGTAGAGAATTAAATTTCCTATGAAATAGACATAAAATTTGTATTTTTATGATAAAAGGGCTATTTATTATGAATTATTGAAGTTCCGGAATATTGGGTCCGAATTGATTTTGTTACAATAAATGTTAAAAATATGTTTTGTGAGTTGGTGGGCCCCACTGGTTGGTGTAAAATTCTAAAATCAGATTTTCAAAGTGTGCGTAGGAAATTTTTTAATAAATAATAATATTTTATTAAATTTTCTACTTTGGTGTTCTAAGCATTTTCCTATAAATAGGGTGCTTAGGTTAGAATTGAAAATCCAACCAGAATCTAAAGTTTACTCTTTCTATTATATCGAGCATATTTTTGTGAGTATTTAGAGACTTTGAGAGTTGTTATACAGTGCAAGTTTCCTTCAGTATTATATCCGCTATTTCAGTCAGAAGTACTGTTCTTTTGATATTTCTTTCAATATCACTATACCGAAATATTGGTATGAATTTTATTATGAAATTTTTACCTTTTCATGTCGAGGTTACTATCCATGCATACGACACTATTCACGTATACGACACTATTCACGAATACGGTACTATTCATGAAGTATGATTTTTCTTATAAAATTTTTAACCTTCCATGTCGGGGTTACTATTCATGTATACGGCACTATTCACGAATACAGTACTATTCACAGAAAAATTAAATTTTCTTTTTTTTGTCCAAGTTTTCTGTTATGGTTCATATCTTTGATTAGATCTATGTTTTGAACTTTATTCTTGAAGTTTGCTCCACAATTGATTATTATGGAGTATTCTTGAACTTGGATAAACTAAAGTACGAATCTCTAATCTTTGTCCTTTTATCTCTTTGGATTCATTTTCTTGAAAATATTTTTATCATCCTTAGTCCTAAATGGTGATATAACTGAATATCTTTGGCCTGTAGTGCAAAGATGAATGATTACCTAATGAATATCTTTGGCCCGTAGTGCAAAGATGAACAGGTGTTGAGATGAACATGACCAACTTGCGATAAAAATGAATATCTTTGGCCCGTAGTGCAAAGATGAATATTTAATTCATGATGTATATTGATTGATGTTATAAGGATAAAATATTGATGATGGACTTTTAAATCATAGATGACAAGAGACTTCATTCTCTACTTAACTCTTTTAATGAATTGTTGTTTTCACTGCAGTTTTTGATCTAAAACTTGTTGTCTATTGTATTATATCAGTTTTTCCCTGTTGAGGACTAAGGATAATTTGTGTTACATTATCTTAGTCATAACATTCTTTACTGGGCTAGTTAAGCTCACCATTTTCCTTTTTGTTCCATTTTTCTTCTCAGGAGGCGAGAATATAGCGGGAACTAGTCGGGGTATGGAATTATGATTCTAGACAGTTGTTTTAGCAATCCTCACTATTTTGTAAAATAGTGTACAATAATTGTAATGAGAACTTATTTGAGTGTGGATATTGTCTAGAAGACAATATTTGTTTTTAAACTCACAGTGTATGTGTTGTCATATTTTGCACGACAATTGTAATAATAAAGTTGTAGTTGTTTCTGTACCATGTATTTGGCGACTCAGAATGGGTTGTATACACCTATTTTGGGGGCGTCACAAACCCTCTACTCATTAACCTATGGAATGGAAGTAGTGCTCCCCGTAGAGGTGGAAATGGAATCCCTTAGAGTGTTGATAGACGCTTAGCTAGATGAAGACCAATGGTTACAAGATCGGTACCACCAGTTGTCTCTAATAGATGAAAGGCGGGCCACAAAAATCTTCCATGGACAGTTATATCAACAAAGGATCGCTAGATCCTACAATCGAAAAGTTCGGCTACGGCAGTTCAAGCAACAGTACTTGGTCTTGAAGAAGATTCTTGACAACCAATATCAATCTAAAAGAAAATTCGCCCCAAACTGGGAAGGCCTATTTGTTGTCAAGGAGGTATTGACAGGAGGTTCCCTCAGATTACAAGAGATGGATAGTGAAGAATTTCCCCAACTCATCAACTCAAACACCGTTAAATGGTACTATGTCCGGTTACCTAAGAAACCAAAGATCCCGGTTCGAATCATCGATCAATCGCTTAATTGTGTTTTCAAAACCTTTCTCATTACATACATTTTTCAACCTTTTCAGGCTAGGTTGGAAAAACATACACCTTTCACCACTTCAGTTCATCCCACCAGGGATAAAACCTTTCACAACTTCAATTTATCCCGCTAGGGATAAAACATTTCATAACTTCAGTTTGTCCCACCAGGGATAAAACACTTCCTTAGAACTTCAGTTTGTCCTATCAGGGGGCACTACTACAAAACAATAAAAAGATAATGTGGAAAAAATGTTGTGTTTTCAATCAGAAAAACGTCGTGGTTAAGGGTGTCATCTATTTGACACCCTTACACAACGGTTTTACAACGTTGTAGTTGACACATTATACAACGTTTTTTAAGAAAAAATTGTTGTAGATTTGTTTTTCATAAATTAGTTGATACTTGAAAACGTTGTAGAAGGTATGATTCCACAACATTTTCTGACTAAAAATGTTGTAGTTTAATATATCAGATGACGTTTAGGCACATTTACACAACGTTTATAATGTGTCATCTATTTAAAAGGTGTCATTTATTTATACAAATATACAATATTTTTAAAATGTTGTAGATAAAAAAAAGAAAAAAAAAAGGTTGTGGTTCACCTATATTACCAATGCACCTGCAATATGCTAATGCCATGATATATAGCTAAAAGGTCTAAATTCTCATTTAAATTTAAAGCCAAAATGTATCAACCATTCGTTTACAAATTCAAATTACTATATCCACAAAATATATACCAAACTATCCATATATACATCTCAAATTCACTTTTCAATCCACAAAATAAACCACAAAATAAACCAAACTATCCATAAAATTAAGCTACTACCTAAGCATGTGCAAAAAAGCCTAGATGGATACCCATTTGAGATGAGAAATTTATAGTCCGTCTCACGATGCATGATTCCCTCGAGCTTGCATCGATGGGGTCAAAGACCTTGAACAAATACTTGTTGCACGACTTGAGATGGATTTCCCATTTGTAAGGGCATTGACAATGAAGTATTCACCATACCTTGAGACTCGCAATTGCGGGTTAGGCCCATTAAATTGAACATGCAACTATGGTCGGTGAAATGGCACTTGCATAGGCATCCCGTAGATCGATGAATAGAAGGCTTTTGAGTTTGAGTTCTAGGTGGGCCAAATAAAACATGGTCATCTCTTTTTCTTTGGACACTAGATGAGCCTCAACAAAGATTAGATTGGTCAATCTGGTGCAAAGATTCTTTGTAAGCAACCTGTTGTTTCGAATTGTTAGAGTTTGCAATATAGATGCAACTCTTAAAGAATCATAATGAGCACGCGACGACGAGCATCAAAGAGCAAGGACGAAGAACATTAAATACTTTATCACAATGATATCAAAATTAATGATCATTCAATATGATCAACTTAGAATTCAAATTGTTACGTGGTAATTTAAACATGCCCCGTATCAGGACCCATAAGACAAACTGTGATGCTTAATAATTTAATCATGTCCATATAGAATTCAAATTATATATAATCGACTTACAATTCATTGCTTAGTAATTTCACATCAATGTCGGAACCAAAACATGTTGGTTAGGTAGGTTTATACTACGTATAAACCTGTGTGGAATAGTATACCAATGTAATATTTTTGTATACATACTCCCTCTTAAAGAAAGAGTACTACTTTTTGTGGATTATTAAGTTAGGCATATGACACAATAATTTAATTTTATAGATGATCTTTACAAACATTAAAGAGAATTATGTCAAAGTGTGTCAAATACAAACCTTTATATTTGGAGGGGAGGAGTAACTCTATTTCATGTTAGCCACTAGAATTTTCCATGTTCATATTTTTGACTTTCTGCTCATATAGATAGAAAATCTAAACATCCAAATATTTGATCCGCATAACTAGCAATTTTTAAAAGTGGGTAACATTACCATCCAATCAACATCCACAAAGGAAAAGTATATACAAACTCGCTCACGCTTTTGCCCATCCAAATTTGGAGGTCTTTGAGCTAGTTCGAAAGTGTATCTGCAAACATAAGAATCAAGTTAAGTAGCAACTCCCCAACATACAATACCAAGATTATTAATATAATAACACCACTACAAAGTTGACTTCAACCAGGTTTTACAAGGATATTCAAGAATCCACGCTTATTTTTATGTTTCTCATAGGAATCACAGTTCATTTATATTACCAAAGAAGAAATATGACCATAGAAAATTAGTACTACCCATTATTCCAAAATTATTCCAAAATTTGCTCCAGTATATGTGATACTCCTCAACTTAGTGTTGCTTTCCTTTCTTCTTTGCAATTCTAAAGTTCTGATATGATGTACCTACCACTGGGGTTGTACATGTTTATCTCCATCAAGGCAGTAGTCATAGCCATGTAAACTTCATCACCCAACTCAACCTTTAGATATTTCAGTTTCTCATCTTCTTCATTAATAACTTCCTGTGTTGTCATGTTAAAATTTACCAAAAAATAAGGTCAACCATGAAAATGAAGGGAAGGAGGAATTAAAAACAAGATTTTCTTATAAAAAGGAAATGGAATATGAATCAAGAAATCAGGGATTGTTCGGTCCCCATTCATACCGAATTAATGGATTCATACTAAATATTTGTTTGAAGGATGCTACTGATGGTAAGAGAATGGTATGCTACACCACAACATTTTCTATTAGAAACATATAGATGAAAAGGTAATGAAAGGATGGGGAGAAGTTTTATGGAAAGCATTACACGAGTTTGTAAACAATAATTTAAGCACTTGTTAGGATAGCAGCATGGAGAATTGTTCTTCTCTTTACCTCCTGGATAAGTGTAACATAAGGTATATAGCCATTTTATTTATGCAATCATTAGGAAATTAGGAACATCCAAGACAAATGGAATGTGAGAATGCCAACCTTTTGTTGACAAGCTAGAAGATTTAGCTAAAATTGCGAATCGATGTTCAGAAAAGAGCATACCTTATGATCATCACTACCTACAACAACAATGATCTTGAAAGGATGCCACTAGATCCCTTAGGTGACCATCCCATAATGAACATAGGGATAAATAAAAGCCAAATCCTAGAAATAATAGGTCACATGAAGTTAATTGCCATATATGAACAACGAATAACTCGATATGAGTTATTTCAAGGAAACATTAAGCAAATTGAACTATATATATATATATATCAATCATTGAGCTCATAACTCATCGAAAAACTCTTCTAACAATTTTCTCCGTAGTATCGAACAATTGAACATGACTCATTATAATTGAACATGTCATTCCAACATCATACAAACAATTTATTCTTAAAGTTCATAGAAAATTAAAGAATTCAAATTTTAGATTATATTGAAAACATCATATTATATGTTCAAGAGAGAAGTGTAAGAATTTGCTTTATTGAAAGAATTTATCAAAACCCAAAATCCAAAGAATACCAAATAATAAACACTTGAGCCAAGCCGAACTACATTAACAGAGTCCAATAAAGAAACACAAAACTAATCAGATATGTGACGCCCCAAAATAGGTATACAACACCCATTATGAGTCGCCAAATATATGGTACAGAAAGCAAACTATAACTTTATTATTACAATTGTCGTGCAAAATACGACAACACATACTGTGAATTTAAATACAAATATTATCTTCTAGACAATATCAACACTCAAATAAGTCCTCATTATAATTATTCAAACACTATTTTACAGAAATAGTGAGGACTGCTAAAACATCTTTCTAGAACCATCACTCCATACCCCGACTAGATCCTGCTATGTTCTCACCTCCTTAGAAGAAAAATGGAACAAAAAGGAAAAGGGTGAGCTCAACTAGCCCAAGAAAAAGAATATTATGACTAAGATAATATACAACAAATTATCATTAGTCTTCAACATGGAAAATCTCGATAAAACATAATGTATAACAAGTTTTAGATCAAAAAATGCAATGAAAAACAACAATCCATTAGAAGAGTCAATGTAGAGAATGAATTCTACTATCTTCTAAGATTTAAAAGTCCATCATCAATATTTTATCCTCAGTAACATCAATCAATATACATCTTTAATCAAATATTCATCTTTGTACTACAGCCAAAGATATTCATTTATATCACCAAATGGTCATGTTTCATCTCAACACTGCTCATCTTTGACGCCAAAGAATATATTCATCGCTTAATCATTCATCTTTGCACTACAAAAGCAAAGATATTCAAGAATATCATCATTTAAGACCGAGAATAATGAAAAATATTTTAAAGAAAATGAATTCAGTGAGACAGAAGGACAAATATTAGAGATTCATATAATAGTTTATCCAAGATCAATAAAACTTCATAATAACCGATTGTGAAGCAGAATTCAAAAATAAAGATCAAAACATGGATACAATCAAAGATAGTAACCATAATAGACATCTTGGACAAAAAGAAGAAAATTTCATTTTTCGATGAATAGTGCCGTATTCGTGAATAGTGCCGTATATGTGAATAGTGTCGTATACGTGAATAGTTACCACGACACAAAAAGTTCCAAATTTGATTAAAAAGTTCACCAATATTTTGGCATAATGATATTGAAGAAAAAAATATCATTTAAGAAGAAAATAAACATCCTTACCTCAAAATAATCTGTAGATTGATCGAATATCTGATATAAAGTCAAGGAAGCTTGTGCATCAATAGCAACTCTCAAAGTACATAAATACTCACAAAAATACGCTCGATAATCTAGAGAGAAAGAAAACTTGTTTCTGGTGTGATTTTCAATTCTAACCTAAGCGCCTATTTATAGGAAAATATTAGAACGCCAAAGGAGACTAAATAATAGAATATTATTATTTCTTATTCTTTCTTCTAAGCAAACAAGCTAGCCACCAACTCTGAAATTTTTCAGCAGCCCATGTGCATTCAACACCAACCAAAAAGTGGGTCCCACCCATAATTTAATAAAAATTATTTTATTTTCCGAAACTTCAGTAATTCATAGAAAATAGCCCATTTATCACAAAAATATGAATTTTATGTCCATTCCACACGAAATCGAATTCTCTACAACTTTGTAGCTTTGAGTTTTTCCAAATTCCAAACAGAAAATATCCGAAATCCACAAACGGATGATTTTTAATTCCTCAATTCTGACAAAATACTGATAAAACACCTCAGCATTAATTCCTTCATTTATAACCACATAAATAAATCCATCATTTATATCCACATCAAATAAATATTTTCTTATCATATAAATCAATAATTAATTATTCACAAATAATATTACAGTAATCACAATTATGACAACCAGTAGCTCCTAGAAAGAGGAGGCTTTCCAATAAGGATTTCTCCTTACTCATGCGCCGCAATTAGGTGACCAAACCTCTCCTTGATGTAACTTTCTAGACATTGCCAATAATGCTATCTAATAATATTATTCAAATAATATGAAATATCGATCTAATAATGGAAATATCAGCAGCAAAGACAATTATTGAAACAACAATAATATTAAATATCAACGCAAAGAATTATTGAATCAATAAAATAAAATATTGAATAAGAATTCATCGTAATAATTATTAAGTAGTGCCTTCTTACCTATAAATCAATAATTCAATAATATCATGCAATACCGCAAATGCTATCGTGCACACCAACGCATATTATCAGATTTTAACCACCGTGTATTCCAATAAAGTTAATTCAGAATAACTACGTCGTATTTTATAAAAACTCATACTTTGTCGCTTTTCTTCATTCGACAGCTTATTTCATTATGAGCCCTAGGAATGGTCATACCTATTGCATTTAATATTCCCCGATAAAAAAGAATATTCCACACCAAAAGAATATTCCCCGACAAAAATGAATCTTTTATAACCACTTGTTTATTTTTGTAAAATTTGCACATTTCACCCATAACCAAAGCATTATATCAAATTAACACCTTATTAATTTAGGATAATGAATAGAGAAAATTTAATTTTATTTATAATAAGTTGGGGTCTTACAACCTCCCCTCCTTTAAAATTTTGTCCTCGAAATTGACGTGACGTACTCAGTGTTTTTCAAAAGTGAGGTACCTCGCTTTCATTTCGATTCCAACTCTCAGGTCATTTCTTCAATAGCATGGTTCCTCCACAAAACTTTAACTTGTGGTATAACCTTGGTTCGTAGGACATGCTCTTTCCTATCAAAGATCTTAACAGGTACCTCCTCGTATGTTAAATCTTCAACTGTCTCGTCTGGTTCTAACTCAATAATGTGGTTCGGGTCTTTCACATATTTACGAAGCATAGATATGTGAAAAACATTATGAACACAAGACATGCTTGGAGGTAATGCAAGTCTATAGGCCACATTTCCTATTCGGTCAAGAATCTCAAATGGACCAACAAATCGTGGATTGAGCTTTTCTCTCTTTCCAAATCTTGTAACTCCTTCCATGGAGCAACACGTAATGAAGATATGATCTCCAATATTAAACTCCACGCCCTTTCGATGAAGATCAAGATAACTCTTTTTGTCGATCCTGTGAGGTTTGAATACGTTGTCAATCATTTGGATCTTTTCTTTAGTCATGCGTACTAATTTTGGTCCCAACAACGTTGCTTCTCCCACCTCATCCCAAAGATACTGAGAGAACGACACTTTCGTCCCATACAACGCCTCAAATGGAGCCATGCCTATACTTGCTTGATAACTCATTGTTATAGGAGAATTCTACCAATGGTAAATACTTATCCCAACTCCTTTGAAGTCTAGAACACGTAGTCTTAATAGATCTTCAAGAGTTTGAATAGTCCTCTCGATTGTCTGGTCCGCTTTGAGGATGGTATGCGCCAATTAAATTGTAAATCCGCGCTCATAGCTTTCTCGCAAGCTAACCCAAAATCGTGAAGTGAATCTTGGGTCACGATCCAAAACTATGGATACCGGCATGCCATGCAATCTCATAATCTCTTTCACGTCATATACGAGCAAGACGCTTCAAGGAATAAGTTTCACGATAGGCAAGAAATGAGCGTACTTGGTTAATCTATCAACAATAACCCAAATTATAGCTATACCTTTTGAGAAACCTTGGGAAGACCCAGTAACAAAATCTATAGTAATGTGTTCCCACTTCCATTCCTAATCTCAAGTGGTTGCAATGGACCTTTTGGCACTTGATGCTCCACCTTACACGTTGATAAGTTAAACACCTCGATATAAACTCCGCGATCTCTCTCTTCATATTGTTCCACCAAAATGTATGTCGAATATCATGATACATTTTGGTACTCCCAGGATGGATTGCAAACGGGGTGTTGTATGCCTCCATCATGATTCTATGCTTTAAGTCAGAATCGTTAGCAACGCAAAGTCTAGAGTTGAATCGAAGTATTCCTTTTTCATCGATTCTTGCTTCTAGAATAACACCTTCTTGCACTTTCTTCTTCATACGCATCAGCCCCGGGTCCGTAGCTTGAGCAGGTTTAACTTTATCGATTAAAGTTTGTTCTACTCGTATATTCGCCATCATCACGTGGGTTCCTGGAGTCTTTAATTCTATCTCCATCCTTTGCAAGTCATACAAAATGGGCCTTTGTGTTGACAATATCGTACTCGTACTTGCATATGATCTTCTACTCAATAATTCAGCTACTACGTTTGCTTTTCCAGGATGATATTGAATAGTGTGATCATAATCTTTCAACAGCTCAAGCCAACGTCGTTGCCGCATGTTGAGTTCTTTTTGGGTGAAGAAATATTTGAGGCTTTTATGGTCCGTATAAATCTCCACTTT
Organism: Panax quinquefolius; assembly: GCA_020205615.1. Taxonomy (NCBI): domain Eukaryota; kingdom Viridiplantae; phylum Streptophyta; class Magnoliopsida; order Apiales; family Araliaceae; genus Panax; species Panax quinquefolius. The sequence goes on along the minus strand of JAINUW010000482.1, from coordinate 268,805 downwards.
CTCCACATACATGTAGTGTCTCCAGATTTTCAACGCGAAAACGACTGCTGCCAACTCTAGATCATGAGTAGGATAATTCCTCTCATATTCTTTGAGTTGTCGTGAGGCATAGGCTATGACTTTCCCATGTTGCATGAGAACACATCCTAACCCATTGCCTAAAGCATCGCTGTAGATAACAAATCCATCCGACCCAGATGGTATCGCTGCAACAGTCTTAAAATGAGTCTCCTCTTGAGCTCTTAGAAACTCTTCTCGCATTCCTCGCCCATACGAATTTTGTATCTTTCCGAGTCAACTTGAGTTAATGGAGTAGCTATTCGAGAAAATCCTTCCACGAATCTCTCGATAATAACCACTTTAAACCCGTAAAGTTAGGCACTTTGGCCACCGACTTTTGCTGGTCCCAACTTTGTATTGCTTCAATCTTCGCCGGGTCAATGATACTCCATGTTTTGACCCACGCGCCCAAGAAATGCTACTTTCTCAAGCCGAACTCAGATTTCTTCACTTTGCATAAAGCTTGTTTTCACGAAGTCTTTCAAGTATCGACTTTAAATGGTGCTCATAATCTTCACTTTTTTTGGAATTGATGAGGATGTCATCAATAAAGACAACAACGAATCGATCCAAATATTCCTTGAATACTCGGTTCATCATATCCATGAAAGCGAGAGAGCATTAGTCAATCCAAAAGACATGACTAAGAATTCATAATGCCCGTATCGAGTTCTCAAGGCGCTTTTGAATATCCTCGCTTTTAATCTTCAAATGATGATATCCGAATCGAAGGTCGATCTTTAAAAAGAATTGTGCTCCTTGTAACTGGTCAAACAAGTCATCAATGCGAGGTAGCGGATACCTATTCTTGATGGTGACATGGTTTAATTCTCGATAGTCAATACAAAGTCGCATACTCCCGTCTTTCTTCTTTACGAATAAAACAGAGAGCACCCCAAGGAGATGTACTAGATCGAATGAAACCGATGTCTAATAATTCCTCAGAAGTTGGACTTTTGACTCAAGAAGTTCAATAGGAGCCATTCGATATGCAAGGTAGATAAAGGAAGTTCTTCACGAAATACATCAGAAATTCTCAACAATAACAAATAAATATTAACCAAATCGACTTGTCTTTATTCAAATCCATAACATGGGATAAGAAAGTTTGACATCCGCTTTTCAATAAACGAATAGCTTTGTGGCTTTGATATGACAAAGGATCGATTTTAGTGGTTTAGTTGCTTGAATTTGCATAATAGGTTGGTTAGGAATATGAAAACTAATAACCTTACGAAAGCAATCAATTTTGGCATGATGAGTGGTTAACCAATCAATTCCTAAAATCACATCAAAAGCAAGTATCTTTAAAGAGATAAGATCAACAGGTAATGTGATAGTGCCAATTTGGATCATGCAAGATTTATAAACTGCAGATGTAACGAAGGTTTCACCCAACGGAGTTTCAACAGATAAGTCAAAGTCCAATTTCTCCGGAGTCAAGTTTAAACGCTGAGTACAAGCAGAGAGATAAAAAAGAATGGGTAAACCCAGATTCAAGTAAGGTATAAACTTTGCAAGGGTTCAAAATTAGCTTACCCGTGATCACCTCGTTTGGGTTCATCACATTTTGGCCACCACGGCAAAACTCTCTTCCAGAACCAACCGATTTTGACTTATCCGGAATTAAGCCCCTTTGAGTCACCATCCCCACGAACTTGGTTTCGCTTATAAGTACAATCTCAAGCAATATGTCCTTCCTTTCCACAATTATAACATACCTTGATTGTTGTGGGCGCTTTGGTGATATGTCCCTCTTTCCGCATTTGTAACATCTAACCGCTTGGCCGTTCTCCTCCCTAGAATTTGTTGTTGGTCTTGGTGTCTTTGGTGATGATGTCTTCCGTCGTCATTGTTGAATCTCCTTTTACGAAATTTCCACTGACTCACCTCTCCTATTATCATGGCCACGATTACCACCCGAGTGGTTACCGCTTTTGTCTATATTTTTCCTCCTCACCGGGTTATCATCGCTCGATGATTACATCACATTTGTATGACCTTAGTTGTGGTCCCTCATTGAGTATACTCATTATCTCTCTCTAATAATTGAGCCCATCATTGACAATATCTCAATATAGAGAAAATTTATGAGAGATAAGGTATTGACGAATCTCGGGTTTTAGACCTCTAAGAAGCATCCGCGCCATAATGCTCCTCATTCTCTACCAAATTAGGTGCAAACTCGGATAACTCAAGAACTTCGCCTGCATCTTTGACACATCGCCATGTTGTTCGCCTAGTCTAATAAACTCTACCTCCTTCATATGATGAATACTTTCAGGAAAGTACTTGTCATTGAACAGTTTCTAAAATGTTTCCCAAGACATGTTGAGTGCGGCTGGCTGGGTACGCTTCACAGATTCCCACCAGTAATTTACCTCTCCACGGAACATCCCAAGACATCGAATATCTGGTGGTCCCAACTCCTTGAACTGCTTGGCTGTGACAGACTGCGCATTGCCATCACTTCCACCTGTATTTTGTACACGAGTCTCCCTTGCCCAATTTTGCATGAACCGCAAAAAGCTCTTAAACATTCCATCATTCATCGTTTGCTCGGTATTGTTGTTTATAGGAGGAATATTGTCTTCCTATTCCACGTTCTCCTGCTTTGTGACTAAAGGTTGTTCCACAGTCTCATACACTCCATTGTTAACGTCCTCAGTAGCCATTCTTAAATACTGCCATAAAACAAGGGTTAATTAAACAAATTAACATATCACATAATATCCCTATATTGTGACCAACCAACAAATAAGCTTAGATAGGACACACTAGCGAAGGATTTACTCATCTTTCCCCTCCTAGTTCTATTCCCCGATCTCTGCCAGAGACCATATCCCTAACCTCTGATACCAACTGTGACGCCCCCAAAATAGGTATACAACACCCATTCTGAGTCGCCAAATAAATGGTACAGAAAGCAAACTACAACTTTATTATTATAATTGTCGTGTAAAATACGACAACACATACTGTGAATTTAAATACAAATATTGTCTTCTAGACAATATCAACACTCAAAATAAGTCCTCATTACAATTATTCAAACATTATTTTACAGAAATAGTGAGGACTGCTAAAACATATTTCTAGAACCATCACTCCATACCCCGACTAGATCCTGTTATGTTCTCACCTCCGAAGAAGAAAAATGGAACAAAAAGGAAAAGGGTGAGCTCAACTAGCCCAGTAAAGAATATTATGACTAAGATAATATACAACAAATTATCATTAGTCTTCAACATGGAAAAATCTGATAAAACATAATAGACAATAAGTTTTAGATCAAAACTGCAATGAAACAACAATCCATTAGAAGAGTCACGTGAGAATGAATTCGACTATCTTCTAAGATTTAAAAGTCCATCATCAATATTTTATCCTCAGAACATCAATCAATATACATCTTTAATCAAATATTCATCTTTGCAATATAGGCAAAGATATTCATTTATATCACCAACGGTCATATGTTCATCTCAACACTGCTCATCTTTGCACTACGGGCCAAAGATATTCATCGATTAATCATTCATCTTTTGCACTACAGCCAAAGATATTCAAGAATATCATCATTTAAGACTGAGGATAATGAAAAATATTTTAAAGAAAACGAATTCAGTGAGACAGAAGGACAAATATTAGAGATTCGTATAACAGTTTATCCAAGATCAACAATACTTCATAATAACCAATTGTGAAGTAGAATTCAAAAATAAAGATCAAAACATGGATACAATTAAAGATAGTAACCATAATAGACATCTTGGACAAGAAGAAGAAAATTTCATTTTTCTATGAATAATGTCGATATCGTGAATAGTCTGCGTGTAGACGTGAATAGTAACTCCCACACAAAAAGTTCCAAATTTGATTAAAAAGTTTACCAATATTTTGGCATAATGATATTGAAGAAAATAATATCATTTAAGAAGAAAATAACATCCCTTACCTCAAAATAACTAAGATTCCGATCAAAATATCTGGATATAAAGTCAAGGAAGCTTGTACTTCAATAGCAACTCTCAAAGTATATAAATACTCACAAAAATATGCTCGATAATCTAGAGAGAAAGAAAACTTGTTTCTGGTGTAATTTTCAATTCTAACCTAAGCGCCTATTTATAGGAAAATGTTAGAACGCCAAAGGAGACTAAAATAATAAAATATTATTATTTCTTATTCTTTCTTCTACGCAAGAAAGCTAGCCACCAATTCTAAAAATTTTCAGCAGCCCATGTGCATTCAACACCAACCAAAAAGTGGGTCCCACCCATAATTTAATTAAAATCATTTTATTTTCCGAAACTTTAGTAATTCATAGAAAATAGTCCGTTTATCAGAAAAATATGAATTTTATGTCCATTCCACATGAAATTGAATTCTCTACAACTTTGTAGCTTTGAATTTATCCAAATTCCAAACAGAAAATATCCGAAATCCACAAACGGATGATTTTTAATTCCTCCATTTTGACAAAATACTGATAAAACACCACATCATTAATTCCTTCATTTATAACCACATAAATAAATCCATCATTTATATCCACGTCAAATAAATATTTTCTTATCATATAAATCAATAATTAATTATTCACAAATAATATTATAGAATCACAATTATGACAACCAGGCCGTTCCCAGGAAAGAGGGGATTTTCCAATAAGGATTTCTCATTACTGGCTCGCAATTAGGTGACCAAACCTCTCCTTGACAGAACTATGAATAACTTTGTCGTCTCAATTATTGATTTAATAATATAACATATTATGCAGATGATAATCTTGTGACAATAATTGAATCAATAATATAAGAGATATGATGCGAAATTCTCAGTAGCAATAATTCAAGATAACCGAGTGACTTCTTACGTAAGCATCAATAATCAATACTGTACTCTACTATGCAACCACGCCAGATTCTTGCATTTTTTTATTACCGGTAGTTCAACAGCTTTTAATCAGTAACACTTTCGTAAGTTATTTTTATAAAAAGATAATTCTGTCATTTTCTAACTACGACAATACTTCCATTGCGGGGTCCACAAATGATTGTGATGTCGTACGAATATTCCCCGACCAATCGAATATTATATAATAACTTGCTCACTTTGTAAAATTTATAAATATTATCCACAACTATAACATTATATCAAATCCACACCATAATATTTAAAAAAAAAATATTTCGAGAAATTTAAATCTTTATTCATAAAATTTGGGGTCTCACACACAACCCATCTCATATCCCACGTGGATCCTCTCAAATACGTGTTCTGTAAGCCCATACTGAATTGTCGGCTGTCCCGATGGCAGTTGATTCTACAATAATTTTACATCGTCTACGTGACGCAAAAATCTATCAAAGGTCAAGGAATTACAGATCAACTAGGCGCTGCACCTGCAAGGGATTACAAACCCTTGGAAACATATTTCCCCGATGAAGGGGTAATGGAAATTCAGCAAAACCATCAGTACGATGCATGCCACACATGGAAAATGTATTTTGATTGAGCTTTTAACACAAAAAGGCTCTGGAGCTGGAGCAGTTCTAGTATCCGGTATGGGGGAGCAGTATGGAAGCACCAATAACACAGCTGAGTATGAAGGATGTATCATGGGGCTAAAACTTGCCCATTCAATGGGCATCAGGCGGTTAACTGTCTTCGGGGATTTCGAATTGGTAATCAAACAATCCATAGGAATCTATCAAACCAAAGAACTACATTTGCTGCCTTACCATCGACAAGTTCTACAGATGGCTTTGGAGTTTAAAGAAATCTCCTTTCTACATATTCCTCATAATAGGAAAGATTTTGCGGATACACTAGCAACATTGGCCTCCTTGATTCATATACCTGACAAGGAAAACATGTCAAGCATCATATTTGCCCTGCAAAAGGCCCCAGCTTATGGGAACTATGTTAGAGAAGTATCGGATGAGCTACCTCCCATCCACAACCCTTGGTATTAGCATATCAAGGAGTATCTGTGAGATAGCTCTACACTCGCTGAGGTGAGCCTGACTGAAAAGAGGCAGATCCATAGACTTACTATAAAATTCTACCTGAGCGGAGATGCACTCTACAAAAGAGATGCAGGACAAAGACCAAGCTTAGAGGCTCTTGGATGAGATCCATGGTGGAGTATGTGGCCCACACATAACCAGACCCCTACTTGTTAAGAAAATCCTCTGAACAAGGCATTATTGGCTTACGCTCAAAGCTGACTGTGATGATCACGTCAAGAGGTGCTATCAATGCCAGATTCATGGGAATGATATCCACGCCCCTCCATGGGAAATCCACAATATGAGTTTGCCATGGCCCTTCTCAATGTGGGGAATGGACGTGATCAGGCCCATCGAGCCCAAAGTTAGTAATGGACATAGATTCATATTCACCATGATTGATTACTTCATTAAGTGGGTAGAAGCAGCCTCCTTCCCCAGGGTTACTAAAGAAGTCATCATTTCTTTCATCAAAAATAATGTTATCTGTCGATATGGACAACTAGAGGTCATTGTGTCACATAATGCTAAGAACCTCAACAACAAAATGATGGAGTTATACAGTAAATTCCACATCAAACACCTTAAGTCCGTCACCTACCATCTAAAGATGAATGGTCCTATTGAAGCGGCTAATAAAAACATCAAGAAGATCATACAAAAAATATCCACCAATCACAAAGGATGGCCTGACCTCTTGCCTCTGACTTTATTAGCCTACAGAACTTCAATGCGTACTTCCACTGGGGCAACCCCCTATTCATTAGCCTATGGGATGGAAGCAGTGTTCCCCATAGAGGTTGAAATGGAATCCCTCAGAGTGTTAATAGATGCCTAGTTGGATGAAGACCAATGGGCACAAGACAGGTATCACCAATTGTCTCTAATAGAAGAAATAAGAACCGCAACTATCTTCCATGGTCAGTTATATCAGCAAAGGATCGCAAGATCCTACAACAGAAAAGTCCGGCTATGACAATTTAAACAACACGACTTGGTTTTGAAGAAGATCATTGACAACCAATATCAATCTAAAGGAAAATTCACTCCTAACTTGGAAGGCCCGTTTGTTGTCAAGGAGGTATTGACAGGAGGCGCTCTCAGATTACAGAAAATGTATGGTGATGAATTTCCACAACTCATCAACTCGGACACCGTGAAATGGTACTATGTCTGAAGTTATCATCAAGCAAACATCTTGGTTTTGTTCATCGAATCACCAGTCATTCCAGTTTTCTAACCCTTTTTACATACTCTTCTGCCCTTCAGGGAAACATACACTTCAAACCTGTAGCCTGGTTTCACTTCATTTTTAAACCTTTCACATAATCTCGATTATCCCCTTAGGGATTGAACCTTTCACACCTGCAGTTTATCCTGAAGACGGGATTAAACTTTTCTACGCTTGCAGTTTGTCCTGGAGACGGGATCAAACTTTTCCACACCTTAAGTTTGTTTCAATCATTGGATCAAACTTTCTTTTCGCGCAGTATAGCCTGCATGTGGGATTCATATTTCTCTTTGGCTACAATTCGTCTTGAGGGGCGAACTACGTCGACCTGATCTCCCTGATACCCGGGAGTACGTAGGCAACCATATTCTATATGGCCTGGTCGTAATAAAAAAAACAACAAAAACATTTCTGCCCTTTCTCTACAAAAACAAAAACCATAAAAACCCTTCTACACCTTTCTTCATCAATAAAGACCTTACACCCATCTACCTTTTACATTCAGCGTTGAACCTCTTACACCAGGTTCGAATTACGCAAACCTGATCTCCTCTTCAATAGGAGTACGTAGGCAGCCATTTATGGTTCGGTCTAACCCCCTACCAGAACAAAAATACTTGTCACACGGTACTGGGATCAAACTTCATTCCACCACAATTCATCGGCTTCAGACCAAGGGGATGGAATTACCTACCTCTCCTCACAAATAGGAGATTTTCGGAGACCATCAAAGCTGCAGTTGTGCCTCAAAGAGCAACACCAATCCATAAGAGATGGAATTAACTAGGCTTCTCACAAATAGTAGTATTGGCGACCATTTATGTTGTGGTCAATCTCAGAGAGGAAAAGCCTCACTCCTCTCCACATTTCCATACAAAAACTAGTCCTAAAAAGCCAAACATGGTAGGGATATACAAAGATCAATGATCCGTTCTGAGAAATCCTATGACGTCTCAATGTCCACACATCAAGGATGAGCTCAAAATGCATCAAGATCACAAGCCCTAAAGAAACAAGCAAATATCAAGCAAGTATCAAGGCACAACTGAAAGGGAAGTGAATCAAAATATATTTCCCTGCCATATATTATTGTTTGATATATAAATATGTGTTGTACATGGAAAAATGGCTAAGCTAGTCTATGCAGGAAAATACAAGTCTATTTATGAATCTGTGTGTATGAGAACTATCAGATCTAACATAGCATCCCTCTTTGAAGAAGGAGGTAATGCTGCAAGCTCCTGCCAAATGGTATCTACCCGAGCTAGCAGATCTGAGGCTAACTATATGGTGGCGTGATGCTCATCGATGTATGCACTCATATCGGCAAGGATGCCAGTCGTAAGGGATCTCACTAAAGTACTATCTATGACGGCTACATCCCGGTCAGATAAGGCAGCATCCCGCTCTACAATCAATACATCTCTGGCTGATCTAGCCTCGTCTCTCTCTAATAGAGTCGTGTCTCTCCCATCAAGAGCTATCAACATCAAGGCCGTAGCCTGATCTCTCTCATAGGTCATCTGATGTAGACTCTGCTCCAGATACTATACTAAATGCTGAATCACAATAGCACTCATAGTGGGAGAATCCATCACAAATGCTAGTAACCCAGCAGACAAATCCTCCTCGATGGGATTATCAGCCTCCTCCATAGGCTCCTTGTCGTCGGAATCAGTCACCTGCACTGTGGATACTACCGCAGCCGATGCAGTCTCTGTCTCCATCTATGCGGAATACTCTGAAGAACAACCTGGATGGCTGATAGAAAATGTAGCTAGCTCTCGCTAATCCAAATAGGCATACAACTTGGATCTGTCCTCTGTCAGATAAGTGGCGAGAAGCGAAGCGCTGACTCGGTGCCCCTCAAAATGATGGAAGTACTGGAACTAGTCAAACTAACACATCACGGTCAGTGGGTGATAAGTGATCATGCCTCTCCAGCCAGCTAGAGGAAGATAATCCATTCCAGGAGCATGAGTAATGAAGCTGTAGGGCGAGCTAAGCCCTGAATACGGTAATATATCAAATGTAGATCTGATCCCTACTACGAAAGATGACCAAGATGCATCATTTGTACACTCCGCAGGCTGAAAGGAGTATGACATGACTATATCCTAGGAGAAGCAATACCCATACCGTCTGAAAGTGCCTATCAGTCTCAAGTGTGACATAAACCACATATAAAGCATGACCGAGCTGTCTGTAAACACTCCCATCGGATAAGTATGACAATATGTTGCTGACCTCAGAGTCTCTACTATGATCATCGGTATAATGGTGTGACCCTCCCTGAGAGCTCTCACTGCAATGATGACTCCTATGTCCAACTCATCCATATATCGTGGCATGTAGACATACGACATTACGCACAATAGCAGTACATCCACTCTGGCCAAACGCCAATGATCCTCCGGTGTGGTAAAATCCCCGGAATGTCATGTATAACTATCCTCTGAGCCAAATCTGTCAAACATAAAACGCTAGGATATAACGTGGCCAGATGTGAGCTCATCCTGCACCACCATATGCCTTAAGCCAGTGAAGGTCAAGAACTGCTTACTCATGTCTCTAATCTCCATATGCACGCAAGGTCTGTCCAGTGGTAGCATCGTCAAATGTGCATACTTCTCCAGAGTAGGAGTCAACTCTTGGGTCCCAAATAGGAAAACCTGCCTCTCCGATACCCAGTACTCCAGCATGCCCTCCACGAATCCTGTGGGAACCTGAAACATCAACAGGGTCATAGTATGCTGCAAAAATTAATCTATAGTCACCCTGTCTGATGGTGACATGCTATCATACCACGATCTCATACCAAATGCCACCAATGATGGTGGGGGTATAATCAATACGGCTAACTGTCAAAGAAGACATCTGCACGGGCCGTGTCATAAGACCATTCAGGGGTCAATGCTGAATATCTCTGGACATACATACATATGCATAACATAATAACATGCATGATACAATAGATGGCTATAGGATATAGGGAATGGAAAATTGTACATACATTATTAAGTATATCATCATATAATACATCTCTGTACTGCTAAAATACAAGGAAATGGGGCAAAACTATCATACATCTAACAGAGGCCTATCAAAAGATATAGCGAGAATGGGGCGAAGCTACCCAATGTCTAACAGAGGCCTATCAAAAGAGATAATGAGAATATACATCAGAAGAAGACAATGGTGTCAATGTCTACATCATCAATCATGTTCACCTGATGTAACTCTTCCTGAGTCACTGGATCTCTATCCACAGGGATGTCAGGCCTATACAAGGGAGGATATACATCGACAAAACCATATGGGTCACCTGAGAGGCCAGCACCAGAGCTGGAAGGATCAAAAGTATCTGCCTATGAAGGATCTCTACCCAAATGCCGGATAAAGAAATATGGTCGATCCAACTGCCGGGTCAAACTGTCAATCTGTGTCAATTGAGTCAGATCTCAGACACAGGCTAGCCAATTCGTTATCATCACAAATCCTAGAACCATATCCTCCATAAATTGAGTGGCGCGGGTCTGGGCTCCAATGGTACGAGGGAACCACCAATGCTGGAACATCTCCTGAGTACAGGGACCCTCTGATAATGTAAAACTGTCAACACCTAACAATGGGATATTAATGACGAGTGATTGCAAAACAGGCCAGTAACGTCTGACAAGAGGCAAGATCGACATACGAATCTCTCCTATAGTGCTCCTGATAGCACGCTCTCCTAAATAGAGCTCCCATCCTCCATCTGTGAAGAGAGGAATCCTACGGGTGGAAATCACATGCTCGACACCAGTCTGGTACCCATCCTCAAATCAAATGCTCAAATGCTCCCCAGAGTAGGGAACCCGCGTGATGACATCCGCTGTCAATAACTCCAACTATAGACGACAATGAGTAAAACCCTCAGCAACAGGGACCTCCGCCAGTATGGAATGATCCCATCTCTGTCCTCGTGGATAGGTGTCTAAACCTAACACACTCACAGGATGAAACCATGGAAGCCTCTCATAGGCCCAAAACTACCAACACAAAGGCAAACATCTACTGTCAGTTAACACTCTTAACATATACATGGGAAAAGATAAGACAAACACTCACCAGCAGAAACGGGTAGAATCCTAACCAAGCCTCGGTCAAGCCCTGCGATCGCATGCATAATCTCCTGAGGAAGTAGGCGAATGTGTAGGTACCCCAATCATACTCTCCTATACAGTCCACGTGTCGAGTGGTGCTGATCAAAGCGAAGGACACCGTAGAAGAGTTATCTGCTATGAAGCAGTCTCTAATGATCATCAGGAAAAATCATCAAGAATGTGATCCCTGACCCTCACATCATCGGGTATGGGCTTACTCAATAGCCCGCTCATAGCATATATGCTCAAAGGACCTATACGAACAGTCCTACCCTTGAGCGCTTCCATCGGAACTCCCAACAAGGATCTAATGGCAGTAGGGGTAATATCCGCCGTACAAGGCACTGGATCCCCTCCAAACTCCATACCTGTCATAAACCGCTAATCCATCGGCGTCATCATCACCTCACAGTCCAATAAATGGAGTGACTGAGTCTGGTGAAACCAGCGCTCAGACAATGCTATGAATCTGGCTCCCCACATTGCTCGTTGGTATTCGCCTATATACAAGGTATACTATACCAGTGATTTCAGCTTTTAAAAATCATGCTCGGCAATACCTCACATGGGTCTGATTCTGCTAAAAGTTTCCTCGGCGGGGGTCACAACGCCGAAGTTATAAATTGATAAAGTGTCCCCAGCGGGGGTCACAACACCGAAGTTATAAATTGATAAAGTGTCCCCGGCGGGGGTCACAACGCCGAAGTCATTCGTTGATAAAGTTTCCCCGACGAGGGTCACAACGCAATGCAACCATTGATAAACGCATCATTGAAGGTCAAGCAACCTTGACATTCCTTAGTGGGGGTCACAACGCAATGCAACCATTGATAAATGCATCAATGAATGTCAAGCAACCTTGACATTTCTTAACAAGGGTCACAACGCAATGCAACCATTGATACACACATCAATGAACGTCAAGCAGCCTTGACAGTTTGCCCAACAGGGATCTATCTGATGATACACACATCAATAGTTGGTTAGGCGCCTCGACCAATAATATATACTATCAAGCGGGAACTCGAATGAGATCATGGTATATACTGGTGACACAAACCAGAGAAGACCATCCTCATCGGAGAGGACCGATGATGGAATATGTTATACACATCATCAAACAGACAAAGCTTTATCCCCACAGATCTCTTGCACACGAGAGGCACCTCTATGGAGTAGAAGTCTGTATCAAGAATCCAGAACATTGGAGATAGCCCCAACGTTAACATCCTTGAAGACTTGGATCGCACGTCCAAGACATCACTGATTGTCATCCCTGGCAGGATTAACAAGGAACCGACAATCATTCCCACATGCATCATACATTTGCATCGTGTTGCTGCACATAGCATCATGTTTATCTTATTGTATTTCAAGTGTCTAGGATTCTTTATCCTATCCATGACTTGCATTGCATGAATATGATAAAGAGGGGCATCTGTAGACACTCAAAATTTTTTGCACACCTGTTACTAACATTGCAGGAGGGAAGATTCGTCTTTCAGAGATAACCCTGGAAGATAGCTCACATCCATTCCGAATACTACCGGAAGTTCAATTTCAAACCCCGGAACACACACCGGGAATATCAATTCTAACCTCAGAGATAACCCCGAGTTTTATCCTTGGAGATAACCCCAAGGAGTGCTATTGCAGTTCCGACAATAACTCCGAAAATGCTTGTTTTAAATACATACAATCAGCTTCAATCTCAGACCTCCTGCCGAGGCACTCATTCCAAAGACCCGGAGCTAACACCAGGAAGACAGGCACACTTATAGATGACCCTGCAAAATTCAAACACTTGCAGCAGTCCAATCTCAGATGTAACCCTGAGCAACGTCTACTATCAGCCCAATCTAGAGATAACCCCAGTGAGGAGAAAAAACGTCATCTTGCCACCTCAACCCCAGCGCACCGTCTCAACATTTCATACATACATTTCTATACAACAATGTCCCATAAGAACCAAGGAGTTCCAATCCTAAGTGACTATTACGAGTGGCAGCACACTGGATAGAATTTGAAGCTTGAAGACCATGGGCATGGCCCCCTTCCCTGACTTCGTACAACTTCTAATCCCATGTCATTGCGTAACTCTCGACAAAAACAGTCCGAAGAAGGTCTTGTACACCTTGTTCGGATGCTCGGATTGATGTTCTATAAGTTCGAGCGGACATCACAAAGGTCTGCAGTGTACGTGCTTGAGATGGCGGGGACTGCGCAGAACTCGGGGCACCCCGAGCGTACCAGAGTGCATCTGCGACCGCCGCAGTGCACTACATGATCGCCGCAGTAGTACACTGCTGGCTCCCATCTCTATAAATATAGAGCTTGGCGTGGCCATATTCAAGAGAAAAAAGGCGAGGAAGCCATGTCTAATTTGCTCTGTACACACCCCATATTGAGTGCTTTATTATTTTAAACACCTATTAGCTCATATATAGCTATATTTTACCCGTGGGAGCTGAGTGTTTATCCATTTAGAGTCATAGAAGCCTGCCTTGGCAGCCCATTGTAAGCCTTCTCACACTCTATAAAGATTTTCTCTTCATCTTTGCACACACTATTCTTCACATTGAGAGTCGTGTTGTTTGTGTATGCCCGAACTTCGGTCCATGGTTTTCATTTCTGTCTCTCTATATATACTTATATATGTATATATTTATATATGGACAAACATTATCGAGTTATGCCTCGATTGATCATAGACTTATGTCTGAAGCGTTTATTTGCTTATATATATATATATATATATACTTATATATAAAGCGTAAATCCGACTCATCTGATGAGCCCGGATTTTACATCCAGGCGATTTTACATATATATATATATATATATATATATATATATATATATATATATATATATATATACATTTATTGTCGAACTCATTCGATGAGCTTGGGTTTTATATTTGAATGCGTTATCGCTTATATATATATATATATATATATATATATATATATATATATTCAAATCCACTTTGAGTTTACTTAAGTGGCGGTTGATCGCCTTAACTTCTTTCTTTATATTTAGTCCCGCTTTGGAGTTTACTTTGTGGTAGTTGATCGCATTTATTGCTTTATTTACTTTTCTCGATCCCCCATGGAGGTGCTTCATGGTGGTCGATCATGTCCATATATATATATATATATATATATATATATATATGCATATATATATATATACGATGGGATCAGTGCATACCCCTTTACGACAAGCAACGACAATTTGGTCATCTACAACCGTAAATCTATACTTTTAATGATGCTATATGTTGACCGTCGCTAAAAGTATAGCGACGATTGTGTGACCAGCTTATCCTTGAATTCCGCTTGCTAAAGGGGGTGAGCATGGGTGAGTAAGATAAGGGGTATGCACTTGATCCTTGCTCTATATATATATATATATATATATATATTTATCGTTTTTATATATTTACATTTCCGATCCCCCATGGAGGTGCTTCGTGGTTGTTGATCATGCCTGTATATATATATTTACAACTTTTATCTATATAACTGATTACTGCTTTTCATATAAACTGCGGCATCATGTGAGGCTAGGAATCATGTGATCACAGATTCAGTCCACTAAATCTAGATTCGGTTCCCATGATGGACTTTTTTAGCTGTAAGCAGCTTGTACATTATTTACAGTGTTTGAATTTCCTTAGATGGATGTCATACCCATGAGTAGTTCGGCACTGCTGTATATTATTTTCTCGAAGATGCTTTGCATCTCGAAAATAAAGGAAAACAAGCCGAACATTTAATAATAAAATGGAAGTATAAAAAGGTCTAAATTACTATTGAGCACATGGTTTGAAAAACATCTTTTTATAAAACTTCATTGCTATATCTTGTTTAAAATTGAATTTTTATATAAATTAAAACCCTTTGTATATAGGTGCGAACGAGACCTCGCACTACTTCTGTTGGGTAAAATCTAATTACGCACAACACGCAAGTATACATGGTCAACAAGTAATAAAGTGATAAGTTGAGTATCATTCCCACAGAGAATTAGTTAATAAAAATCACCAAGTACTAACCCGTAACCAACTCAATCTTATTTAAATGAATGAATTTAAAATTATATAAATTAAACTACTATTAAATTCCACTAATTAAATTAAGACTATGGAGATTTAAGATCGCAACTTCACTTATTTCTTCATTTAAGTTAACACACTTCTCATCAATTATTCTCTATCCCGAATTGTTAATCAAGAACACTAAAGTAGAATTAACCACCTCTCGATGCACTAATACCGTATTAACGTCAATCCACAATTAAGATAGAAATCCGTTAAACACCTTAATCAATTAACCCACTATATCTCTATGTGAATTACAATTAAAGAAGATTTAAGAACAAGTTCTCTATCCGATTACATGCAGTGTCAAGCATATCTCTCCCTTAACACTCATCAAGTTTAAGCTACTAACAAAATCCTGAACACATGCTATCATGATCAGATCTAAATCTATACTTCATCTCTCGAGATCATATAGATTATCACGGTAATTGATGGCCAGTCAATTAAACAATTAAGTCCAAACCACAATAGACAATTATCACGATAGAACATAATAATTGATAGCAAAGCATATTAAAATAAACTACACAATAAGATCCATTGTAATCTCAAACAAAGAATTAGTTCATTGAATTAAAACTAAGAATCCACACTTGAAATAACATTAAAAGATAAAAATAAGAGTAGAGTAAAGAATTGAATCTGTTGTCAGCAAATCTTCATCTTCCTCAAGCTCCTGCTCTTGATCTTCAATGGTCTTCAAGTTGCTTCAGTCTCCAAAACTATTTAGAACTAGTGTTTTGATCTAATTTACTCTAATCTAATCTAATGAAATGCTCTCTCTCAATCTCTCCAATCTCTCTTCTAATCCTTGTTATTCTCCTCCTTTTATAAGCCTTTTACATGTCTTTAAGTCTTCTTGGAAGTCCTTAAGTCAATTGGATCGAAACAATCCTTCCCGAACTCAAATTTGGCCAAAAAACGCTTCTTTTACGCTGCATTCCCTACAAGCCCGTCGTCTAGGCTTGTCAAGGCCCTTGCCAAAGGGCTACCATTCTGTTTTGCAGCTGGTACCACCGCCCCGGTGGGGGTTTTACTAAGGAAAAGCCCGCCTAGGAGGGCTTCATTTTCTGTCACAGCATCATATGGTAAAACGGCCATAACTTGTGATCCGGGAGGAGTTACGGGATCTGCCACCTATTAAATCGAAGATATCGACGAGCTCTACAACTTTATTGTTTGGGGATTGAGAAATTCTGACTGGATAAAGGTTGAAATTAGACTGTAAGTGACTGCTATGAAAATGGCTAACCAAAACAGCGAAGTTCGACGTCCGTTAGTACAACGATCATAACTCTTGCATCCGAACTTCGATTAGAATGATTCAAGATGTTTCGGAAAACTAAGACGACGCTCTACAATGTAAGCTAAGTTCCAAGCCAAAAACATGAAAGCCCAAATGATATCCGATTTGCTTTTGTTTGAATTTTCTTACTAATTCTATGCGATTTCTTTCCAATAACCGCTCACACCGCTCCCAAACATATAACCTACAAAATGAACACAAAATTCATGAAAAGTAACTAAGACACGTGAATATAAGAAACTAATTCAAGTAAAAGATACCGGATAAGTGTATATAAAATTCACTTATCAAATACCCCCAAACTTAAACCGTTGCTTATCCCCAAGCAACACAACATAATGCAATGCAATGCAATGAAATGCAACTAATCTATATGCCTATGAATCCAATAGTATCTGATAAAATCAAATCTATTCACTAGGCCTTAGAGCAATCAAGCAAACACGACAATACTTCGTATCAAAACCAATCAACAATTTCCTAGTCAATCATCAAGTCTTAAACTGTTATCACTGATATAGTGCGTGTGTGCTCCACAACAATGTTAACTGATATAAAATCAAATTTAACACATAACAAGTCTCTTCGAAGGCATCATACCGTGTAAACTCAAGAAATCCAAAAACAAGCTAGATCCAACTAAAATCAAACAATTACCAATATCGAGGGTCAACATGGGATACTTATGCTTTATTTTTCATCTACAGGGGCTTTTTGCTCTTATTTCCCATTTTATTGTCTCTTTTTTTTCTTTTGGTTTATATACACATAGCTATGCAATGTCTTATTCCCTTAGGCTTTTCAATGCTACCTTAACGAGCTTTCGACCAACGACTCCCAGATCATTAAGACCTTAGGGTGCTAGGTGTAAAGACAATCCTCTCGGGCTTACTTACTCAAGTAACAAAGGCCCCAAAACTAGACAAGCACGCCACGGTGTTTATTCATACATTTTTTTCTTTTTTTTTTTTTTTTTTCTTTTTTTCTTATATAAAGCTTATATACCCCAAATATTCCCCCAAACTTAGGTTCTTGTCTAACTTTAGTCATCACTACTTATTCTTGTCATTCTTTCATTCAAACTAGCATTATCCTTTAGAATTCCATTATGTATCAATTTAAACTCAATCAATCAACAAGTTGTTTTTACTGTGTTATCCTTGATTATACCAGTTTCAAACAGAAAAAGATTCAATTCATAACAAGAAATCACATCAAAGCTTTAATAATTTATACTATACTTGTCTACTTAATTCCAATCTCATCATTGGCCAAAATAAACTGAACTATCTAACAGCTGGAATCATGCAAGGTGAACATAGTAACTAACTCTTATTTTTGATTTTTGATTTTTATTTTTGATTTTTATTTTTTTTAATAATGAACCTAAACTAAATTAACAACATATGCAAAATAACATAACATAAACATGAAACTACACATGCAATAACGAACTAAACTAAACTCTCCCAAACTTAGCAATTACAATGTCCTCATTGTAAGAATACAGCGATAAGTAGAAGAGAACTTCCCTGTAATCAGCTAAGCGTGGAGTGATGGTGGCGATGGCGGCGGCGATCATTTTCCTATCCATTGAACCTCCAATACCTGCAAGGAAGAGAGACAACATGGATTAGATTATAAGAGAACCTAATAAGCAAATTAATTCCTATCTACTAAATAAACTATTAAAGCATATAAATATAAAAATTCCTGGGTTGCCTCCCAATCAGCGCTTGGTTTACAGTCTTTCAGCCTGACTTTGTCTGACCAACGCTATCCAATTCCTCGTCGATAATTGAGGAACCCTCCATCCATCGGAAATAATGTAGCTTTTGGTAGGTTCCCATTTGTGATAGCCATTACATTAAAGTCACCTAGCATGCTTTGTTTACATATGTGCCCAATTGAGAATGTTGAATAACTAGTTGTTTTTTCGTCCGTTGAGCCTATGATTCGATTGGGGCTTTGAGGTTTGGCAAGAATAACAGGCTCTTCTTCTATCTTTTCCTTCTCATCCCACCATAGCTTCACATTTGTACTACCTCTCATGTCATAAAGAGCCTTGCCGACGACATGACTACCAAGCGGGCACGATTTTGCAAATCTAACTGGACCCTTGATCTTTGGTGGAGAAGGAACTTGGGGCACTAATAACATCGACTCCTCTTCGTTGGTACTCATAGTTAATTCTTCACCGACCTTATTTTCATTATCCCCATTTGTCTCTTTTCCAATATCTTTGTGGCTCATCCAGTTGTAGATTTGGTTCGGTTCTCCATCAATTTTGTCATCCATGTCATAAAGCCAAGTGTTTGGAGGAAGGTTGCTTACGTCTTTGGTCATTTTCTCTATCTGATCAGCAAGATTTTGACTTTTCGCGCTTGATTACTCATCTTCTCCTCATCTACTATGAACTTGGACAATAATTCCCCCAGCCTTGAATTTTTTGTTTCAGTCTCGGAAGCCATGTATTGAGGACCATTGGTTGAAGTTATGAAACGTTGTTCCATCCATTTATTAAAATTTTGGATTGACAGCTCCCGACTCCTTATCAGCTCTTCTATTTCTACTATACTCCTTAACATGAATTCCTTAAACTCTGAACTGACTTCTTGTCGCCTTGGAGGTGGATATAAAAATTCTGGTGTGTATGTTGGATTTGGAGCATAGTATTGATCTTCATAAGTATAGCTCCATGACGAATCCGGGTGATACCCCCAAACTTTATCATAATTATCATATGCATACTGATTGAGGTAGTTACCACCATACTGTACCGGCCCAAGATTGATGGTGCATTGATTACTCGGGTGATTGCCATCACAATAGTCACACATAACTGCCATCCTTCGACTCTGTTGGGCTGCGATAACGTCTAATCTCCTCAAAAGTTCTTCAATCTATGCTGACATTGTGAAAAGTGTCGCGAGTCTGTCAATCTCCGCTCCCCTTGGCTAAGTCATTCTTGCCATCCTTCGACTCCGTTGGTTTGCGATAACCTCCAACGTCTTCAAAGTTGCCTCAATTTGTATTGGCTCTATAGAAGATGTATTAAGTCCATCAATCCTTGTTTCCCTTGGTTGAGTCATGTTCGTGTATGGCCATTGATACGCAAAGTCATCCATGGTACCTGAAAAGAGAGAAATATAGGAAGAGAATTAAAAATAGAAATAAAAATGTTTAAATTAAGACTAATTTGATTGAAATTAATATTGGTATAAAAATATTAAACTAATTCCCCGGCAACGGCGCCAAAAACTTGTTGGGTAAAATCTAATTATGCACAACACGCAAATATACGTGGTCAACAATTAATAAAGTGATAAGTTGAGTATCGTTCCCAAAGAGAATTAGTTAATAAAAATCACCAAGTACTAACTCATAACCAACTCAATCTTATTTAAACGAATGAATTTCAAATTATATAAATTAAACTACTATTAAATTCCACTAATTAAATTAAGACTATGGAGATTTAAGATCGCAACTTCACTTATTGCTTCATTTAAGTTAACACACTTCTCATCAATTATTCTCTATCCCGAATTGTTAATCAAGAACACTAAAGTAGTATTAACCACCTCTCGATTCACTAATACCGTATTAACGTCAATCCACAATTAAGATAGAAATCCGTTAAACACCTTAATTAATTAACCCACTATATCTCTATGTGAATTACAATTGAAGAAGATTTAAGAACAAGTTCTTTATCCGATTACATGCGGTGTCAAGCATATCTCTACCTTAACACTCATCAAGTTTAAGCTACTAACAAAATCCTAAACACATGCTATCATGATCAAATCTAAATCTATACTTCATCTCTAGAGTTCATATAGATTATCACGGTAATTGATGGCTAGTCAATTAAACAATTAAGTCAAAACCACAATAGACAATTCTCATGATAGAACATAATAACTGATAGTGAAGCATATTAAAATAAACAACACAATAAGATTCATTGTAATCTCAAACAAAGAATTAGTTCATTGAATTAAAACTAAGAATCCACACTTGAAATAACATTAAAAGATAAAAATAAGAGTAGAGTAAAGAATTGAATCTGTTGTCAGCAAATCTTCATCTTCCTCAAGCTCCTGCTCTTGATCTTCAATGGTCTTCAAGTTGCTTTAATCTCCAAAACTATTTAGAACTAGTGTTTTGATCTAATTTACTCTAATCTAATCTAATGGAATGCTCTCTCCCAATCTCTCCAATCTCTCTTCTAATCCTTGTTATTCTCCTCCTTTTATAAGCCTTTTTACATGTCTTTAAGTCCTCTTGGAAGTCCTTGAGTCAATTGGATCGAAACAATCCTTCCCGAACTCAAATTTGGCCAAAAAAATGCTTCTTTTACGCGTACCCCCGCCCCGGCGGTGGTCTAGGCTTGTCAAGGGTCCACCCTGGCGGGCTACCATTCTTTTTTACAGCTGGTACCCCCGCCCTGGCGGGGGTTTTACTAAGGAAAATCCCGCCCCGGCGGGCTTCATTTTCTGTCACAGCATCCTCTGGTAAAACGGCCATAGCCTTTGATCCGAGAGAAGTTATGGGGTCTGCCACCTATCAAATCGAAGATAACGACGAGTTCTACAACTTTCATTCTTTGGGGATTGAGAAATTCCGGCCGGATAAAGGTTGAAATTGGGCTGGAAGTGACTGTTATGAAAATGACTGTTATGAAAATTGGGCCGGATACGTCCTTTGGAACGACGATCATAACTCTTGCATCCGAACTCCGATTAGAATGATTCAAGATGTTCCGGAAAGCTAAGACGACACTCTACAATGTAAGCTAAGTTCAAAAGCCAAAAACATGAAAGCCCAAATGATGTCTGATTTGCTTTTCTTTGCATTTTCATACCAATTCTTTGCGATTTCTTTCCAATAACCGATCACACCGCTCCCAAACATATAACCTACAAAATGAACAAAAAATGCATGAAAAGTAACTAAAACACGTGAATATAAGCAACTAATTAAAGTAAAAGATACCGGATAAGTGCATATAAAATTCACTTATCAACTTCCAAATAATTGCACATTGATCCACACACACACACACACACATTCATATAACAATTTCTTGAAAAGTGGTGGTCACCGTGGCAACACGGATGTTGAAAGTGCCTAACACCTTCCCATAATCATCAAACCCCGAACTCAAATGAATCTCGAGTTCAACGACCATGCTTAGCGATTAAGGTCGGATCATTGGGTCGATGTGCAAACTTTTTCTCGGTTGCGTTGGTGCGACCAATTAAAAACACCAACTGGCGACTCTTACAGTCAAATCGTCGACATTATACATGTCGGACATTTTTCACTTGTTTTTTCAAACAAATTTCACCTAACATGAGAACACCAAAAAACAAGAAATGAAAAGGGACAATTAAAAATCATGACGTCGACAATAATAATAATAGTACTAATAATAATAATAACAATAACAGTAATAATAATAGTAGTACTAATAATAATGATAATAATAATAATTATAATAATAATAATAATAATAATAAAAAAAATAACAATAATAATAATAATAATAGTAATAATAATAATAATAATAATAATAATAATAATAATAATAATAATAACAACAACAACAACAACAATAATAGTAGTAGTACTTCTAATAATAACAATAATAATGTCGCACAAGAACCAAGGAGTTCCAATCCCGAGTGATAATTACGCGTGGCAGCACACCGGATGGAATTTGATGCTTGAAGACCATGGGCATGGTCCCCTCATTGCGTAACTCTCGACAAAATCAATCCCATGTCATTGCGTAACTCTCGACAAAATCAATCCGAGGAAGGTCTTGTACACCTCGTTCGGATGCTAGATTGAAGTTCTGCAAGTTCGAGCGGACATCACGATCACATTACAGCACACGCATTTTGAGATTAAGCGGGACCCACAGAGCTGAGCACCTCCAGGCGGGCGATTTGTAAGATTTGTTAAGCTATGTGTTATGTAATTAATGACCATTATTATGTTTAATGTTAATTAGGTAAACCCTAATTAATATTTAGAAACCCTAATTACTTGATCAAGACCCTAATTGCTAAGTTATAAACCCTACTTATTAATTTAGCAAGCATAATGGTAATTAGTATTTGATAAAGCCTATTTTACAAGTCTAAAGTGATTAAGAAAACTAATTCAATTAGGAAACCCTAATTCACATTTTTAGAAACTAAGATTCTCATTTTGCATTTAGTACACAATCCTAGATTTTGAGCTTAGGAAATCTTAGGGTTAAACCCTAAGGATCAAACCCTAAGGGTTAGAAGTAATTGCCAACTTTGCCACTAAAAGTAAGTACCAAATGACCAAATTGCCCTTCTTGTATTATTTAATAGATAACTCGTATAGGTTGCCATAACTTTAGTTGGTAAACCAACTCAACCTAGCCATGTGCCTATAAACCAAAAATCTCAGCCATCTTGCATCACAAGTACATTAGATTCAAGTATTATATAAGATCAAGGAGAGAGAAGTTGCATAAATTAGCTCATTTTACTTACAACACTCAACCAAAACCCTCTCAACTTTAAACATCCGAAATTTAGTGTTGGACCAGTCCCCAATCAAGCCCCACTATCACTTGTAGGAGATCAGAAGTCAGATTCAAGATCTTGTTCAAGAAAGGTAAACCCTAAGCCAAGAAAATTTAATCATGTATGTTATGTTAGATTTGATGTATGAGTGTTTAAATATGTTATATAAGGTGTGAGTTAGTGATCTGGGTTGCTAAATAGTGGATCCATAACATTTATATACTCAAATTTAAGTTTTTATAAAATCTAGGAAATTTTTAAAAGTGGTCTGACAACCGAATGTCAGACCACATAGATCTTTATCCGGTTATCTTTTTTGTTGTTTAAATGTTTAAACTTGTAGTATGATATGATATCTTTAATCTAGAACTGGAATCAGGGTCAGAGGATAAGTAAATTTCATGTTATTCTTGGTCAAAAACCTTTGACCGGGCATGACCAGATGAATTCTGGAAAACCCAGAAATCATTTGCCAGCGTCTGACAAGATTTTTAGGGCTCCAGATCTGTCAGGTTTTTGTTGTTTTGTTCTTGTTGTTGTGTTATAATTGTATTATGTTATATGAACTTCAATATTATGCATATAGATCACTAAAACATCAAATAGGTTTGACACGATGGGTAGTTGGCGGGCGGGATATCATCGATGACTTGTGTTTTACGGGTAACCCGAAAACTAAAGACCGTGATCTCGACATGGCTTTAACCTAAGCATGGATCTTGATCGTGTATTGTTGTTATATGTATATTATGTAATAGATTTGTACCTCTACATGTTAGCTACACACTACAACTCTTATATCACATAAACATTGCACGAGCAATAGGTAGTGGAAGCCTAAAGTAGGCTAGTCGAACTATTCTTCATTTCTAGGTAACCTAGAAAATGAAGAACATCTCTGACAACTACTTTGAAGGCTTTGATCTTTTAATTGAGATGCAGTTTGTTCATGATTATTGTTGGATCTTGTAGTATTACACTACTACTACAAGATCATGGTATTAGCTTGACTAGAATCATACTGAATCAGTGTTTAATGTTTGGTCAAACTGAGACCCTTGAACACTGACTGTCAGTGTTCTTGGTGCTCAAGAACACTTTAGGCGACGGTTTCCGCCCCTAAAAACTATAGCTACAGACTTAATAATTTTAATTAATTAAATTTCTAAAAATCATTTAAAAATAGTAAATAAATTCTAAAAATTACAAAATCAGTTTTAAAAATTATTTTAGGTTATAAAAATTAACTTTTAATAATTTGACATATTTTCCATAAATATTAGTAATTATTTGAATATTATTAATATTTAATTTATTTAATAAATGCATTGAATAAATTAACTAAAAATGATTGTATTATATTAAAAATCATTTTAAATGAGAATAAGGTATTTAATAATATTTTAAGTTATAAAATGTAACTTTTAATATTTAATGTAAATTTCATTAATTATTTAATATTAATTATATTAGATTTATTTAATAATTATATTAAATAAATTAGTTTAAAAATGATATAAAAATAATTTTAAATGTAAATAAAGAGTTTAAAGATATTCTAAGTTATAAAATATTACTTTTTATATTTTAAGATAAATTTCATTAATTATTTAATATTAATTATATTAGTTTTATTTAATAATAATATTAAATACATAGATTAAAAATGATTTTATTGATTTAAAATCATTTAAAAAGGATATAAGTGGTTTAAAAATATTTTAAGTTATTTTTAATATTTTAATGAATAATACCTTAATAATTAAATATTAATGGTAATTGTTTAAAAATGATTTTAAATGTTTTAAAAATCATTTAAGGGTAATGATTAATACTTTAAAAATATTTTGAGTTATTATAAAATAACTTTGATATTTTGGCAAGGGTTGCATAAATAGTTTAATATTATTTAAATATTAATGATAATAGAATTATTTAATATTTAAATCATTTAATAATGATTCTAGAGTTTAAAAAATTATGATAAATTATAATAATTAATTATAAATTATTATAATTCATTTATAAATAATATGATTGATATTTAAATTATCCTAAATAGTATTTAAGATTCAGATTAGAGTTTTATACTCGGTAATTACCCGATAAAGCCGTTGGTACACCAAAATGCTATCGAATTTGATTCGAACCTATATAGTTTGACTGTATAAGTGTTTGTTTGTGTCTTAATGACTGATATAACTATGTGACAATGTGATTATGTTATGTTTTAACTGTAAATAACAGTATGATGTGTTATGATATGTTATTCTAATCAATAGAACAATCTTATAAATGATAGGTCATTGAATTAAGGATAGAACTAAGTTGTGTAAGCAGCAGACCATGCAAGTATCCTACCTTTGCATTTTCTTTATGCAATGGACATGAGTAAGAAGTTTCAGAATTATATTATTATTGTATCAGACTATTAACCCTATTGTTATATATGTTATATTCGATCATTGATTATCAACATGGTACTATATTGTAATTCAGATATATATTTTGTTCGTTAATTTCTAAATATGGTTATTCAAGTATCCCCACTTGGATAATAATTGTATTTAATCACATGTTGATATATATATATATATATATATATATATATATATATATATATATATATATATATATATATAAATCGATCCCCATGTATATCGCTAAGAAAAAAGTTATCTAAGCTATTTGACCAAATTTGACACGATTTAGAAATATTATTGAATATGATAAAACCTTTTGTATCCAATCAAATTGTTTTGGTCTGATTCTCGACTAAGTATGAACATCCCAAACATGGGAAAACTTTTATGCGCTTGAGGTGGGCAGAGTGAACGATTATATCGTTTCTTGCATATAGTATTGATCAATATGAAGGCATAACGGCCGATCGATCCCTCGTTCCTCGTAAAGTTATGATAACGGTTTGCGGATGAAGTTCTGCTAAACCTATTTGAAAATTGAGAACAATGCTCATAGTATGTCACCTTAACCCTATTTATAGTCAGTACGTAGTTTCAAAAATTTGGTAGAGAGTTGTTATGTTATTATTATCGGTTCAGATTACTTCACAACCATTGATTTGTTGTAGAAGGGTAGTACAAAGAAAACATTTAATCCTTTCAGCTAATATTTATAATTGTTATTACTTGCTAGGCACTTAAATGCTCATCCTTGCTTAAATTAAATGTTTTCAGCTAAGTGTGAACAACCGGAAGGCTCATGCAGAAACAAAGGAAAAGGAAAGCAAATAGAATAAGATTTATGGTATTCTATGTAATAATATAACCTTATTAAGACTATGATAACTATTAAGTATCATGTAATGAATGTTTAAAGGTCGCGTACCTGGGATTCAGACTCTGATATGTAAATTAAGTTTAATATTTATATTATTGTTATTATTATTAGCATTATTCCGCTCATAGAAATGGTATTGTGAAGCACCGAGTTCGTGTTTCAAGTACCTAAATTTGGGGGTGTCACATGTTGGTATCAGAGTTTTAGGGTTAGAAACCATAGGTGGGTGTAGACCTTAGGCTATAACCCTGGAGCAGAGGAAAACGTTGAAAGTACAAATAACTTATAGAGTTTAAAAAGAGATAAATCGAATAAATTTATCGTCAAACAAAAATAAAAGATAACTTATATAAAACTTTTACTTGCTGTGTGTATATATTATATGCTAATCAGGATAATTTATGTGTAGATGTCGGGGAAAAAAAGGATTAGGATACCCTAAGATCGTAAAGGAGGAGCCAATCTCCATAACCAAGCCAATATATCAAAGCCAATAAATGAAATAGAGGCTCACGTTGAAGATAACCTTGATGAGGTGATCATTTTGGAAAATATAATCTTCAACCCGAAACGTTGAATTAATGTGATAATGATTCAGACACTAAAGTTGAAGCTGATCAAGCATCAATGGAGGTGCAGAATCTGAGGAACAAGGTTTCTTATCTGGAAAAGCTGTGGGAAATAGAAAAGTTGTTGAATAGTTAGTTACGAAAAGCCTTACTAGAAACAATGGAAGAACAAGATAAGCTTAAGATCTAAATTGATCAAATAAGATCCACAAGCAACATATCGTGTGCATTTCCGAGCAAGAAGGGGAAAAGAAAGATAGAAGGCCACGACTTAGGAAAATTCGATAAGAAGAAATGGAAAAAGATATGTTACCTTTGTGGTTACGAAGGACATACCACTCTGTATTGTCCCGACTATAAACCGGGTGCATGTTTTATTTGTGGATTGGAAGGTCATCAGGCGAAGGGTTGTTCAGAATCAGGAAAGAGTGTAGGAAATAAGTAGAATTAGTATTTGATTAGGTATGTTTGGTAATGTATGTGTGTATTATAATAATCCCAACTTTGGTGTAAGTTGTGGTAGCGATTCTTGACTTTTGGGGTCATAAAGGGATATCGAATGTTTAAAGCAGTATGTGCTATGATATGTACTATGAATGAATATGAATCTATGTTTGATTAATGGAATAAGTTTGAAATATTAGACTTATACGATAAGGTTTAGAATGTAAGTTAATAAAATATAGATTTTGTTTTATTTAACCAGAAAATGCCGCCACGACGTCAAACTCGAAACCAAAGGGCAGAAGAATCTGTCAATAATGCTACAGGAAAACAACCAGACCTGATGCAAAATTTCACGAACATGGTAGCTCAGGCCATGCAGAAAGGATTGCCAGCGGCGGGAAATCAGTCAGACAATCGATTTCTAAACTTCAAGGATTTTAAGGCCGTAGGACTGCCAGAATTTAGAGGTACCACTGACCCGATAGAAGCCCAAACTTGGGGGTTAAAGAAATAGAAAAAGCATTTGTAGTCACTAGGGTAGATGAGGGGAAAAAGAAAGCTTTTGCCACCTATATGATAAAAGGAGAGGCGAATTTCTGGTCGGAGGCAAATCAAGCTAGGGTCGGAGAAGGAGTGATAGCATGGACTAGGTTTAAGACGCTATTCTTTGAGAACTATTTCTCAGCTAGTGTACAGGTTAGGATGGAGGTGATGTTTTTGGAATTGAAGTAGGAGAACTTGACAGTTGCGGAGTATGCCACAAAGTTCAATGAGTTAGCTAGGTTCGCTCCACACCAAGTGGATACGGAGGCTAAAAAGGCAAGGAGGTTCGAGCTAGGCCTAAAACCCTGGCTCTACAATATGGTGGCAATGTTGTAGATCAATACGTTTGTCGCACTCTTAGAAAAGGCTATCATAGCTGAAGGGGGAAGTGAGGCCATGAGCCTCTACAATAGGGAGAGAAAGAATAAGGGTGATGGAGCCGGGAAGGTAGAAGTAGGTAGTGGAAGTAGGGGTGAGAAAAGAAAGTGGAACAATGTTGGGAGTGTGCAAGTCAAGCAGGAAGGTGTGAAAAAGCAGGTTGTGCAATGTAAGAATTGTGGGAAGAGTTATTCAGGTGAGTGTCTTAAGAGGAAGTTTGTGTGCTACAAGTATGGGCAGGAGGGACATATCTCTCCTAACTGCCCAATCCTAGGATGAGCAATGGGTGTTTTCTGTGTGGATCAATGGAGCATAAGGTGAAAGACTGTCAGAAAAAGAGAATGGATATAGGAAACGTGAGTGCGGGGAAAGGCAGTGGAACAATGGCGATAACGCGACCAACTTCAACGAAATCAACCACAAGAGTCTTCAATATGACGGTTCAGGATACTGTAGCAGCCGGCGATGGAACTTCAGGTATTATTTGTATGAATTATATTTTCGTATATATGATTTTTCTTAAATATAAGTAAATTATGTTATAAAGAAATTTTGAAGGAGAAATTTGAGTTCTGTTAGAAATCAAATTTTCGTAGAATTAGATAGATAAGCTTTATGTTGAGTAGTAAAAGATTAGTTCGATCGAATCTGATCGAGGTCTACTTGAAATGATTGTGTATGCTATTTGCCCTAGTATCTATAAGTTTTAAAGCGGTGATTCCGGGGACGGAATCCTTATAAGGGAGGGTGGATGTAATAACCCAATATTTTCAATAAGAAATTTTACGAATAATTGTTTTATATATATATATATATATAAAGGTGGGAATATTTGTAAAGTAAAGTATATGTATATATGTGATAAATAAAATTATTTATCAGATGCAAATAATTTCTTTTTAGAATTATTGATCATTATAGATTATATTCTTATAATAAAATTATGTTGTGATAAAAATATTTATTATTTATTTTCCATGAAAATATGATTATTGTATATATGAAATTATTATTATGATATGTATTTTATTATATTATTAAGTTAATTATTTTAACTTAATTAATAATGGTATGTATGAAGGTTATATGTCGATATAAATTCAAAACCCTAAGTCTGGATTTTGAATAAGGAATGAGAATAAAAATATAATATTATTTATATTTCAGTAATATAAACATGTCTGATATGTGTAATGTTAATGTGTGGAACAGTTACAGTAAAAAAGTACAAAACCCTAGCATTACTAATAAGCTATAGTACAGAAGTCTACTATGAATATAAGATTTGTTAAGCTATGTGTTATGTAATTAATGACCATTATTATGTTTAATGTTAATTAGGTAAACCCTAATTAATATTTAGAAACCCTAATTACTAGATCAAGACCCTAATCGCTAAGTTATAAACCCTAATTATTAATTTAACAAGCTTAATGGTAATTAGTATTTGATAAAGCCTATTTTACAAGTCTAAAGTGATTAAGAAACCTAATTCAATTAGGAAACCCTAATTCACATTTTTAGAAACTAAGATTCCCATTTTGCCCTTAGTACACAATCCTAGATTTTGAGCTTAGGAAACCTTAGGGTTAAACCCTAAGGGTTAGAAGGAATTACTAACTTTGCCACTAAAAGTAAGTACCAAATGACCAAATTGCCCTTCTTGTATTATTTAATAGATAACTTGTATATGTTGCCATAACTTTAGTTGGTAAACCAACTCAAGCTAGCCATATGCCTATAAACCAAAAATCTCAGCCATCTTGCATCACAAGTACATTACATTCAAGTATTATATAAGATCAAGAAGAGAGAAATTGCATAAATTAGCTCATTTTACTTACAACACTCAACCAAAACCCTCTCAACTTTAAACATCCGAAATTTAGTGTTGGACCAGTCCCCAATCAAGCCCCACTATCACTTGTAGCAGATCGGAAGTCAAATTAAAGATCTTGTTCAAGAAAGGTAAACCCTAAGCCAAGAAAATTTAATCATGTATGCTATGTTAGATTTGATGTATGAGTGTTTAAATATGTTATATAAGGTGTTAATCAGTGATATGGGTTGCTAAATAGTGGATCCATAACTTTTATATGCTCAAATTTAAGTTTATACAAAATCTAGGAATTGTTAAAAAGTGGACTGACAACCGAATGTTAGACCACATAGATCTTTTGTTGGTTATATATTTTATGATTTTAATGATGACAATATTATTGGGTTTATAAATTTGTTTTAAATTGTTTGGGCAGATTTAAATTTATAATATATTTTTTTCTTGTTGGCCCAAGATTAGAATTATGGTCCATTAGTATATTCCTTCTATATTTAAGTTTGCATGTTGCGTGTTGCTGAAAAGATCTTTAATATAATTTAGTAATGATATGCAATTCAATTTGAAAAGGAAACTAACTATTATTCAGTGATTGGCTAGTAACAAACTTTATCAAGTATCTCCTTGTTCCTTTATTTAAGGTGTTTTGGTTTGACTTGAAAACATATCCTTGATTTACCAAATCTGTTGTACTCTTTAATTGCTAATATCATGGGGTATACCAACTTTGATATGATTTTCCTATTCTATCTTATGTTCATAACCGTTGGTCAATATTAGTAGCTAATATTATGGGATTTAAATTATCTGATTTCTTGCTAACAAATATAGTCGTTGTCCTTCATATTATATAAAGATTCATCATGCTCGGTTATGGTGGAGCCCAACAATTGGAAAGCAACAATTCATTCTTCTTAATTCTTATAGCTTTCTAATAGTCTTTCTAGCAATCAATGTCCTGTTATCCTTAGGCTAGAAAGTTGATATTCCATTGGAATCACCGTCATTGTAATCTGAAAAACAAAACTGTTAGCTTTGGTGGTCTAGAGTTTCTAGAGTTTAGTGGGTCTGTTCAAAGGAAGTTTCAAAGGTCTCAGAGGTGAGAACAGGTACAGAGGTGTACAAGTAGCAGAGGTGAAAAGGGGGCATTGGTGTCCATCATCAGAATTGAAGCTTCTTTGTAACAGGGAGTTCTTTTTATTATATTTAATTGAAAATTAAGTTTAATAAAAATAGTGTCCAATCCTAGTTGGGATTAGACATGGATCAGGCCACTAGATTAGAGGATAGGAGCTGAACCACATAAAAATCTTAGTGTGATTTTTACTTGTCTTTATCTCTTTAACTATCGTTCACGTTCTGCACTTTTTTGTTCTTCATGCTAGTTGAAATTATACTATCCAGACACTAAAGCAAACAGGTCTAGCTGTCTGATAATATTAAACGAAGAACATAAACTAAAGCAGACACTAAAGCAGACAGGTGTAGCTGTCTAAATTAAAACTGTAGCATAAAGTTACAAAAAGATTTCACCGTTTATCACGTTTAACTTAAATACCTATTCACCCCCCCCCCCTTCTAGGTGTGCACATACATAGAATTTCATTTAGTATCAAAACTTCGCTCTACTAATATTGATTGTTGTAGGTCGTAGGGAAAGATCATATGGCACACCTAAACTTTCAAGAAGGTCAGTCCACAAGTAGGCCACCACTGTTGTTCGGAAGTGAAAACTTCAACTTTTGGAAGTTCAGAATGAAGATTTTTCTTAAAAGAGACCCATGGGAATGGTGGGTTGTTGAAAATGAACTAATCATTCCTAGACATGATGATGGCAAACCAAAGATCTCAATGGAGATGTATGCAAATGAAATCTATATGTTTTCCTACAACTAAAGAGCCATGAACACCTTGCTAAGCGGAATGGTCCAAGCTGAAATTGATAAAGTATCATCGTGCAACACAGCAAAAGAAATGTGGGATAAAATCATCATGAGCCACGAGGGAACTACTAAGGTGAAGGAAGTCAAGCTAAGTATGTTGATGTAAGAATATGAACTCTTCAATATAGAAAAAGATGAAATAATTCAAGAAGCTCAAGCAAGATTCCTTACTCTAATGAATTCTCTAAGCATGCTCGGACGAAAGATTAATCAAAAGGAAATCAATCAAAAGCTTCTTAGAGTCATGCCAAAGCGATTCGCACCAAAGGTTACTACTCTTCAAGACTCAGTCACAATTAGTACCATGGAAACTCTTACCTTGTTTGGAGAGCTTGAAGAATTTGAAAATCAACTCAAGAGGTATGATGAAGAGGATGAAGCATCAATAAAGAAAATATTGGCACTTCAAATCAAGAGCAACAATGAAAGTGATCACGAAGATTTTGATGAAGAAATTGAAACGCTCTCAAGAAAACTCGAGAGACTACTTCAAAGAAAGAAACAAAGGAAGAATAAAAAAGGTAGCTCAACTCCAGTGAGCAAGTCCAAAATAGAACAAGATGAAGAAATTGGCCAATTATGTTTCATGGGACTAGAAGACGATGATCAACTTGAGGTAACAAATTTTCATGAAACTTTAGAAATATCTATGCCTGATTATATTTCTTTACAAAATGAAAATCAACAGCTCAAAAAGAAAAATGCCTATTTTAAGAATTGTGTAAATGAACTAATGAATGAAGTTAAGTCGCTTATTAAAGAGAGAAAAGAAAATGAATATCTTAAAAATAAAAATGAAGTGTTAAAATAAAATTTGAAAATGAGAGATGCATGCATAGATGCTTTTAATGATGGAAAAATTATGAATATGCAACATGATGATAATGTAATAAATGCAGAAATAGCATCTTGAAAAAATGATCTTGCTAAATTTGTGCAAGGAGAAGAGAACCTACATATTATGTTAGGGGCACAAAGGTCCAGTCTTGATAAACAAGGGATTGGGTATAATCCTATTAAAAATGTAGAAAATATGACTAATAATAATATTATAATGATTAATAGTAAGTCAAGGCATAAACCACTTTATTGTTCACCATTTGTTACTTGTAAAAAATGTGGTTTTAAAGGTCATTTTGATTCTAATTGCAATAAAATTAGAAAAATATAAATTTGGATAAAGAAAAGTGATTTATATGCTACTAACCCAAAAGGACCCAAGAAGATTTGGGTACCAAAAAGATAGAGACTATTTTTTGTAGATGTCTCAAGATCAAAAACAAGATGGATGATTCTTTACTTTCAGAGAAAGAGGAAGGAGACTTTGCAGGAAATCAGTTAAAAGATCTGGATTTTGGAAAGAAAATAGCTCAATCCAGACAGCCTAAGCCGTCTGCATCAGAAGGAAAAACAGATAAACTAGGAAAACATGTAGACACCTAAATCCAGACAGCTCGACCCGTCTATTTTTGAAGGCAAATCAGATGAATATTCTGTTGCAAAATTTGATATTCCAGAAAGTTAATCAGATGAACAAATGACCAATGACAGTCTTCCAAGAACAACCATAAGAGTGAAAAATTATCCTCCTAACCTGAGCTTTAAAGACCTCAACATTGGGATGATCAAAAGAAGTACTATTGAATAGATTTTTGATTCTTAAAATACAAAATCCAAATCTACATTAAGGAGCACAACTATCAAGCTTTCTACTGGTTACAAAATGTTGTTATATAGGTAACAAATCACAAAGGTATGATCGTATTGTCTACTTGCTATATGTGATTTTGTTATAAACTTACTCAAATGATATTCTTTATCTTTGCACTTATTCTTTTAATGTTGGCAAATTGGGAGAGATAACTATTTAGCTAAATTGATATAAATTACTTTTTGTTGATGACAAAGGGGGAGAGATATTTGTGCTTAATGATTAATATGTGGTTTCTTTTTGATAATGACAAAGGGGATATATATATATATATATATATATATATATATATATATATATATATATATATATGGTCTGAGATACTATATTGTGCTTGAATATGCAAATGATGGTAATTTAGAATTTGTTTCCTTAATATGCATAAATTAAGGGGGAGCCATATACTTAGGGGGAGACATATACTTAGAGGGAGCATATTAATTAAATGGGATTATGCATTGTCATCATCAAAAAGGGGGAGAATGTTGGTTATATATTTTATGATTTTAATGATGACAATATTATTGGGTTTATGAATTTGATTTAAATTGTTTGGGATGATTTAAATTTATTATATATTTTTTTCATGTTGGCCCAAGATTAGAATTATGGTCCATTAGTATATTCCTTCTATATTTAAGTTTGCATGTTGCATGTTGCTGAAAAGATCTTTAATATAATATAGTAATGATATGCAATTCAATTTGAAAAGGAAACTAAATAAGGTAACTATTATTCAGTGATTGGCTAGTAACAAACTTTATCAAGTATCTCCTTGTTCCATTATTTAAGGTGTTTTGGTTAGACTTGAAAACATATCCTTGATTTACCAAATCTGTTGGACTCTTTAATTTCTAATATCATGGGGTATACCAACTTTGATATGAGTTTCCTATTCTATCTTATGTTCATAAATGTTGGTCAGTATTAGTAGCTAATATTATGGGATTTAAATTATCTGATTTCTTGCTAACAAATATAACCGCTGGCCTTCATATTATATAAAGCTTCATCATGCTTGGTTATGGAGGAGCCCAACAATTGAAAAGCAGCAATTCATTCTTCTTAATTCGTATTGCTTTCTTATAGTCTTTCTAGCAATCAATGTCCTGTTATCCTTAGGCTAGAAAGTTGATATTCCATTGGAATCACCATCATTGTAATCTGAAAAACAAAACTTTTAGTGGGTCTAGAGTTTCTAGAGTTTAGTGGGTCTGTTCAAAGGAAGTTTCAAAGGTCTCAGATGTGAGAACAGGTACAGAGGTGTACAAGTTGCAGAGGTGCAAAGGGGGCATTGGTGTCCATCATCAGAATTGAAGCTTCTTTGTAACAGGGAGTTCTTTTTATTGTATGTAATTGAATATTAAGTTTAATAAAATGAGTCTCCAATCCTAGTTGGGATTGGACATGGATTAGGCCACTAGATTAGAGGATAGGGGCTGAACCACGTAAAAATCTTGGTGTGATTTTTACTTCTGTTTATCTCTTTAACTATCATTCACGTTCTGCACTTTTTTGTTCTTCACGCTACTTGAAGTTATATTGTCCAGACACTAAAGCAGACAGGTCTAGCTGTCTGATAATATTAAACGATGAACATAAGCTAAAACAGATATTAAAGCAGACATGTGTAGCTCTCTGAATTAAAACTGTAGCATAAAGTTACAAAAAGATTTCACCGTTTATCACTTTTAGCTTAAACACCTATTCACCCCCCCCTCTAGGTGTGCACATACATAGAATTTCATCTTTATCTGGTTATCATTTTTGTTGTTTAAATGTTTAAACTTATAGTATGATATGATATCTTTAATCTAGAACTGGAATCAGGGTCAGAGGATAAGTAAATTTCATGTTATTCATGGTCAAAACCCGTTGACCGGGCATGACCAGATGAATTCTGGAAAACCCAGAAATCAATTGCCAGCGTCTGGAAAAGATTTTTAGGGCTCCAAATCTGTCAGGTTTTTGTTGTTTTGTTCTTGTTGTTGTGTTATAATTAGATTATGTTATATGAACTTCAATACTATGCATTTAGATCACTAAAACATTAAATAGGTTTGACACAGTGGCCGGTCAAAGCAGTCCAGATGATCACGACTTGTGTTTTCTGGGTAACCCAGAAAACTAAAGACCGTGATCTCTGACATGGTTTGACCGGCATGGATCTTGATCGTGTATTGTTGTTATATGTATATTATGTAATAGATCTGTACCTCTATATGTTAGCTACACACTACAACTCTTATATCACATAAACATTGCACGAGCAACAGGTAGTGGAAGCCTAAAGTAGGCTAGTCGAACTGTTCTTCATTTCTGGGTAACATAGAAAATAAAAGCTCTGACAGCTACTTTGAAGGCTTTGATCTTTTAATTGAGATGCAGTTTGTGCATGATTGTTGTCGGATCTTGTAGTATTACACTAGTACTACAAGATCATAGTATTAGCTTGCCCAGAATCACACTGAATCAGTGTTTAATGTTTGGTCAAACTGAGACCCTTGAACACTGACTGTCAGTGTTCTTGGTGCTCAAGAACACTTTAGGTGACGGTTTCTGTCGCTAAAAGCTATAGCTATAGACTTATTAATTTTAATTAATTAAATTTCTAAAAATTATTTAAAAATAGTAAATAAATTCTAAAAATTAAAAAATTAATTTTAAAAATTATTTTAGTTTATAAAAATTAACTTCTAATAATTTGTAATTATTTGAATATTATTAATATTTAATTTATTTAATAAATACATTAAATAAATTAACTAAAAATGATTTTATTATATTAAAATCATTTTAAATGATAATAAGGTATTTAATAATATTTTAAGTTATAAAATGTAACTTTCAATATTTAATGTAAATTTCATTAATTGTTTAATATTAATGATATTAGATTTATTTAATAATTATATTAAATAAATTAGTTTAAAAATGATATAAAAATAATTTTAAATGCAAATAAAGAGTTTAAAGATATTCTATGTTATAAAATATTACTTTTAATATTTTAAGATAAATTTTATTAATTATTTAATATTAATGATATTAGATTTATTTAATAATAATATTAAATACATAGATTAAAAATGATTTTATTGATTTAAAAATCATTTAAAAGGATATAAGTGGTTTAAAAATATTTGAAGTTATTTTTAATATTTTAATGAATAATACCTTAATATTTAAATATTAATGGTAATTATTTAAAAATAATTTTAAATGTTTTAAAAATTATTTAAGGGTAATAATTAATACTTTAAAATATTTTGAGTTATTATAAAATAACTTTGATATTTTGGCAAGGGTTACATAAATAGTTTAATATTATTTAAATATTAATGATAATAGAATTATTTAATATTTAAATCATTCAATAATGATTCCAGAGTTTGAAAAATTATGATAAATTATAATAATTAATTATAAATCATTATAAGTCTTTTATAAATAATATGATTGATATTTAAATTATCCTGAATAATATTTAACATACAGATTAGAGTTTTATACTCAGTAATTACCCGATA
Source organism: Panax quinquefolius (assembly GCA_020205615.1). Classification (NCBI taxonomy): domain Eukaryota; kingdom Viridiplantae; phylum Streptophyta; class Magnoliopsida; order Apiales; family Araliaceae; genus Panax; species Panax quinquefolius. The sequence goes on along the minus strand of JAINUW010000482.1, from coordinate 231,105 downwards.
AAGCCGTTGGTAAACCAAAATGCTACCGAATTTAATTTAAACCTATATAGTTTGACTGTATAAGTGTTTGTTTGTGTCTTAATGACTGATATAACTATATGACAATGTGATTAGGTTATGTATTAACCGTAAATAACAGTATGATGTGTTATTCTAATCAATAGAACAATCTTATAAATGATAGGTCGTTGAATTAAGGATAGAACTAAGTTGTGTAAGCAGCAGACCAGGCAACTATCCTACCTTTGTATTTTTTTATGCAATGAACATGAGTAAGATGTTTCAAAATTATATTACTATTGTATCAGACTATTAACCCTATTGTTATATATGTTATATCCGATCGTTGATTATCAACATGGTACTATATTGTAATTCAGATATATATTCTGTTCGTTAATTTCTAAATATGGTTATTCAAGTGTCCCCACTTGGATAATTATTATATTCAATCACATGCTGATATATATATATACCTATTGATCCCCATGTGTATACGTTAAGAAAAAACCGTCTAAGCTATTTGACCAGCCAGACACAGATTTAGAAATACTGTTGAATATGATAAAACCTTTTTGTATCCAATCAAATTGTTTTGGTTCGGATTCCTGACTAAGTATGAACATCCCGAACATGGAAAAACTTTTATGCACCCAAGGCGGACAGAGTGAACGATCATATCTTTTTTGCATGTAGTATTGTTCAATACAGGGCATAACGGGCTGATCACCCCTCGTGCCCGTAAGTTATGACGGTTTGTAGATGAAGTTCTGCTAAACCTATTCGAAAATTGAGAACAATATTCATAGTATGTCACCTTAATCCTATTTACAGTCAGTACGTAGTTTCAAAAATTTGGTAGAGAGTTGTTATGTTATTATTATCGGTTCAGATTACTTCACAACCATTGATTTGTTGGAGAAGGGTAGTACAATGAAAATATTTAATCTTTTCAGCTAATATTTATAATTGTTATTACTTGTTGGGCACTCAAATGCTCATCCTTGCTTATATTAAATATTTTCAGCTAAGTGTGAACAACCAGAAGGCTCATGCAGAGACAAAAGAAAAGGAAAGCAAACAGAATAAAATTTATGGTATTCTATGTAATAATATAACCTTATTAAGACTATAATAACTATTAAGTATCATGTAATGAATGTTTAAAGGTCGCGTACCTGGGATTCAGACTCTGATACGTAAATTAAGTTTAATATTTATATTATTGTTATTATTATTAGTATTATTCCGCTCATAGAAATGGTATCGTGAAGTGCCGAGTTCGGGTTTCAAGTACCTGAATTTGGGGGCGTCACCGTAATATAATTTATCTAATACATAAAAATATAACATAAGAAACAAAAATGAGGTTTCAAACCTAAGACCTATGGGTTGTTGGACCATTAAGCTACTACTGAGCCATTCTAATTTATTAGTTAACTAGACTACCGCCATAACTATATAAATTATATAAATAATTATGATTCCTTTTTTGTTAAAAAAGAGAGTTCCAATTTCAAATTAAATTAAAATGAGAATGTATACCCATTAGAATAGTAAATTATATTGGTCTAATAGATTGGTACGATAAAATTATGACGCAAACTTTAGTATATCATATCATTTTGTACAATTATTACTACTTAGAAAATGAGAATGTTCTAGCAAGGGGATATTGAAAAGAAAAAAAATCAATGATAATATAGTTATTAGCAAAGGAAACATTGTTCACAATTTATTTTTTTTCTTTCGCAAAATTGAGGTGGTAGAAAAATAGTTGCCACTGCCATTTTTACGATGCAATTTTACATAGAAAAATATTATCCACAAAAAAAATTATGACTCACTATATAGTATTATTGAGTTTTCTTTGCAAAAGATAAATGATAAAGTATTATTTTTTTTGAATTTATATATACTTATTTAACCTTGTTTGATATTTATTATATGTGTATTGGGTTAAAAAAAGCAATAATAAAAAATATTTTGGTATATTATAAATCTATAAAATATCTTTTAATTATGTTTGGTAAATTATGCATTAATCTAATTAAGAATATTACATTAGAGTTAATAAAATAAGTTAAGATTCAAATAAATTATATAAAGTTAACAAACTAAATTTGATAAACAAGTCTACATGTATACTCTAAAAAAACTTGATCATCTTACTTAATAAGAAGACAATAAATAAATGAAGTGAGAAAATTATTTATTGGTTTTGTTAAATGGGGTAAGAGATTATTTATTTATTTATTTGACATATTATAATTATTGTAACATATAATTTACTAGTTTGATAGTCACATACAATTATATGGGCCCTAAGTATTATTTGGTGTGTACATGTGGATAATTGAAGATTTTTTTTATATTCTTGTCGTTAAAAGTCAATTAATATTGATGGAATTTGTGACGGCTTGTTAGAGTTTTATTTAAGCTATTTTTCTTTAAATATAATCCTTTATTATTTTTCATTTTTTGATTTAGTTAGATTGAGTTGTAGGCAAATTGGGTATTTAAACCTATCATACCAGAGGATGAACATTTCTCTGATTAAAAGTTAAATATTGCAAATGTAATTTTTTCTTGTATAATAACTAGTAGAAATAATTTTTAAATATACCATTTTATAATAATATATATTATTAATTGAAATATTTTTTTATAAAAAATATTAATTTTTACATAATCATAGTTAATATATTGATATACACACTAGTTTACTACAAATATTTTTAAATAGCAAACGTATATACTTTTCTTTATAAAATAATATATTTTATGCTATAATAAATTCTATAAGTATATGCGTGTGTTATATTAATTAAATGTTGTAGTAAAAACATAATATTTGGTAAAATAATTAATTATAGAAATAAACAAAAAATTATTTTTAAAATATTTTCTTAATTTTCGGAATTAAAATTTCATATTACTTATGCTTAAAATAAATATGGGCCTATGATGTAAAGACAGAAATTGATCCAATGGATGAAAAGTTGGTTGATGACAAATATCTTCACCAACCTAAGACCAATCAAAAGAAAGCACTATTATAGCCTTCAAATCAAAAGACTGATCAGGTTAACAAAGGCCTAGGCTTTCTTTCTAGTTATACATTTTGTTGTGCGTAGTGAAGAGAAGATCGGAGATAGAGGGAGATTAGTGAAAAATAATTAAGAAAATGGCATGGAAGGGAAATCTGTCTCGCAATCTGAAAGAGCTACGGATTCTCTTCTTTCAAACTTCACCGGCTAATTCATGGACCAGGTCTCTCTCTCTCTCTCTCTCTCTCTCTCTCTCTTCTCTGTACTTGAATTCCCTCCGTAGTTTTCTTGTATTTCATTTTTTTGACCAATTGTATTGATTGATAGATCATTTTTGAGAGGAATTACAAGGATCTAAAGAAATTGAACCTTAGATTCCCTATATTGATCTGTGAGTTCAGCGGTATTGAGTCTTAGCTATGCGCAAGATACGGTAAGAAAAAACCTAATTCTCTCTACTTCTAGATGAGTATTACCATTTTTACCTGCTTCATTTTTCTCCTTTTAATTTATCAATGATTGTTTATTTTTGACTCAATTTGGTTATAGAGCTGATATAGCATTCCCCTTTTGAATCAAGCTAAGATGATGATGTCTCATTTATTTATTTTTTTGGTGAAGAAACAAAAAAAAAATATGGCTCATGTGGATATCCCATGTCTAACATAACTATTAACTGCAACTATAAAAGGATCAATAAATCAGAGAATTAGTGAGAAGTGATTACTTGCAAATTGAAGGAAAATGTTGAATTCTTAAATTTTATACCAGTCTTACTACTACCAATTTATTATGTCATTGCTATCAAATGTTCAGTGTAAGTTTTGGGTTTAGCTTATAAAAATTTGGTCCATGTTTTATTGCATATTGGTTTTCTTACTGTATGTATGCTGAGGTAGTAGTTAGTTGGTTATGATTTGTCGATTGCCAGAAAGTCTTTTTATGAATTGATCATGGCACACTAAATAAGTGAATTGTTTGCCATTCATTTTCCTTTATGGTATGCCCATGATTATAAAGGTTGGTTTTCTTATTGTAACCTATCAACAGTTCAGCCTTTGCAGTTCTAAGATTTACATCATTGTTTGTTGCAGATTATATAGCTAGACATATAAATTATCAAGATTTTCCCCCGCTAAAGTCCTTTAAGAGGTTGGAGTGAAATGGTGGAAGCAGAATTAAATAAAGCAGACAAAACAAAATTTACTACATGTTGGCAGAGAAAATGGAAAACACCATATATCATGAAGTTGGCCTTATTGGCTGGCATTGGTGGCCTCCTTTTCGGCTGGCATTGATATAGTTTGATATGGGTGATGTTATCATTGATGGCAAAGAAACTGGTATGCTCTCACTCAGTTTCTTGTACTACGCAACAGGAAAGAAGTGATTGAAGCTAAAGTAGCAACTTATACACCAAAATACTTCCCAAAGAGAAAGAAAAAGGGAAAAAAAGAAGAAGAACAGATCGCTAAATTACCTTCCCTGATTTAGGAAGAGTAAATTTTATGGCGGAGTTGGTTACTTCTGTTATCCTTTGGTCTAATATCAGCATATGTTGTCAATTTGTCATGCAGGTTACTGTGATAAAGGCTGCTCTGTAATTACAGATTCTGGAACTTCTTTGCTAGTAGGTCCAACAATACGTTTGTACACCAAGTTTTGTTAAATTTTACATCTTCTTCCTTTATATTTTTAAAGTATATGCATTTTTTGCAATTGGACCTCATTTATCTTGTGAGAGGAAATGTAGACTTTTGAATATCATAGCTCTGTTCTTGAACTTCGATGTACACATTACAATATCTAGTTTCTTGGTAGTGTAAAAGGTGTTCCCTATTTCGGCAATATTTTCCATGTCTGAATTTGAAGTCACTAGTGTGGGCTGATAGTCTTCATGTTACCAAATGAAGAAAACTATGGCTTCATGTCCTGACAGTGGTGCTATTTTCATAAAGCTCCTAACTTTTTGATTGTTCTCCCTCTTTTCTCTTACCAATTTTTGCAGACTGTGGTCACTATGATTAATCATGCCATTCAAGCATCTGGTGGTATTAGCCAAGAATGCAAGGCTGTGGTCGAAAGATACGGACAAACAAGTATAGATTTTCTTTTAATAGAGGTACACAAACTATTGCTTTATTACTGATTATAATTTGAGGTTTTTAGATGATAAGTACATATATGTCAATTTTGGACTCTAAGCTAGATCACTTGTACTACATTTTGGTAAGCCTGTATTGATTTCTCCTACTGAACTCAATAAAAACAGGCACAAACAAAGAAGATATGCTTCTAAATTAGATTGTGCACCTTCGATGGAGCTCGTGGTTTTAGGTCAGAATCTTAGCTACATCAGATTACATTTGGTTGCGTAGTTGGTTTCTCAACATTCTTTACATCGTTATATTAACGTTAACACAGAAGACTCCCTATATTGATATTATTATGAATCTTTTCTTCCTTATTTGACCTACTGATGCTATGAATTTTTATACAGCATGGGCATTGAGAGTGTCGTAGATGAAAGCAATGGCAGGTCATCCAGATTTGGTGATGCCATGTGGTCTTCTTGTGAAATGGCATTGGTGTGGATGCAAAATCAGCTTAGGCAAAACCAGACCCAAGATCGTATTCTAAACTATGTCAATTAGGTATACTATATATATAAACCTTCTTGTTTAAGTCTTTTTATATACTCCTAATACAATTATACTTCTATTTTAACCAAAATATAGGAGGAAAAATGAGTAAATGAGCGGAATAGTCTTTACTGATTATTATTTGTTAGTAATTTTTTATGGTTCATGTTGACGAGAATTCTGAAAAAATTGCAGCTTTGTGATGGTCTTCCTAGCCCAATGGGACAATCAGGTGTTGATTGCGCTAAGATTTCTTCCATGCCTAGCGTTGCCTTCACTATTGGTGGCAAAATTTTCAACCTTTCTACTGAGCAGGTATGGTCAACCTAATTTCTATTGTGGTTGTTGTGTCCAACTTCTTCCATAGGTTATTATTTATGCATATTTGATAGGCGGAGAATGTATCATTCTTCTCAATTACATTGGCTTATATACACAAGTATCCTAATTTACAGTGTACATTAGTACCACGTAGCAACTATATTGTCTTTTTCTACTTATGAGCAGTACGATGTACATTAGTACCACGTAGCAACTCTATTGTCTTTGTGTATTGATTTTGGCACTAAGTGTCTCTGGTGACCTATTTGCTTCATTTTCTTGACTTTGCTATTATTTTTAAATATGTGCAGGAAGACTGCTTCTACGACCTGCCTTACAATACTGGGTATCAAATTTTTGTGCTACGTTTGTGACACCCCCAAAACATGTATACATCACCTATTTTGAGTCGCCAGAAAATACACTACTGACAACTCCATTTATACAACTATCGTGCAGAAAATGACCACAGTTAAATTGTGAGTTTTAATACAAATATATATAACTCTCGTGGTGCCTTGACCATAAGACCTTACAATGGTACCTTACATAAAGTTACAGTCAATAACTATTTTAGAAATTAAAATCTTTGGAAAATACTCAAGGAAACCTTCATACATGGGAGGCCATGCGTCTAGGTTATAATAGATATCATATGTCCACAGAATTATCCTTGGTTGACCCAATAGTCCCTAAAGATAAACAAGAAGATTGCTATCATCTTCTTTCCCATGGTGAGTATTCTCTTGACATATAATTATCTCCATTGTCTCCAATTGATAATTATACTTCAACCAAACTCCAAGATTATATAGGTAGTGCTCGTAGATATACTTAGCAAGTGGATGTGCACAATCTTGTCTTATGATAACACATAGTCGTCTGTCATTAGACATCTTGTATGATAGTGACAAAAACGCCCTTCCAAAGTTGGGTTCACCTCACCCTATTTGGTTCACCAAAATAAGCGATTAAAATGACGTATAACATACGACACACTTATCTATAATTCTCAATAAATTTATTTCTATACTGTTTTAAGGGAAACCTCAACAGCTATAGACCCGCTCGACCCAGCTACACTTTTTATCAATTTAACCATTTACCAAATAGAATAATTATAAGAAAATTGAATATTTTCATTTCATAAAATTTGGGGTCTCACAACGTTTACGAAAGTCAAGGGATGAAATTATGAAGTGTACTCTCTCTATATATGTAGATATATACTTTGATTAAAGAACTGTGGTAGCTTTAGATGGTTAATTATAAAGATAATGAATGATTATGTAGTGGATGATTTTATTAAGTTAATAATATTTTAGTTTTTTATATTTTTACCATTATTTGCTATGGGGACATTGAGCCAGCCAGGTACACAAAAAGAATGTCAAATTTTGATTTGGCACCAATATAATTCATTACCAAAGCATTGAGCAAGTTTTAATATAGCAACAATTTTTTATACATTTAGCAACAATTTTTCGTTGCTAATGGCATTAAAAACTTTATATTTGGCAACGAAAAATTAACCTAATAAAAACGGAGAGGATATTGTTGCTAATACTAAAATAAAAGGCAACATTTTTTATCGTTGCAAATCATATCAACTTTCGTTCCACATATAAACAAACAGCAACATATAATGTCGTTGCTAATCGACGACTTTCGTTGCTATTGAAAAATAACCAGTAACAAATATTTTTGTTGCTAATTCAGCATAATGTCGTTGCCAAATAATATAATCAACAACGAAAATTGTTGCTAAAAAGTTTACATTTAGCAACGAAAGTAAGCTTAGGCAAAAATTTTCATAATTTACAGCAACGAAAAATGTCGCTGCAAAATGGTGTCAATTGTAATGAAAATGCATGGTCGTTGCAAAAAAAAAAAAGAGTTCATTTCGTGCCAATTAGCAGGCTTTTGCAACGAAATGGGGTTTTTAGCAATGACATTTTAATTATTCTGCAACAATACATTTTGTTGCTAAAGGATCGATATCTCTATACGAAAGCCAAATTTCGTTGAAAAATGTATTACTTTTGGCAACGAAAAAAAATGTTCGTTGCGGAATAATTACTAACGCTCATTATGCAACGAAAGACGCAACGATAATAGAGTTGTTGCCAAAACTCTTTTGTAACGAAATTTGGCACTTTTTGCAACGAAAATTGGTTGTTGCCGAAGCCCCATTTTTTTGTAGTGTTAGATGCTTGAATGAATGGGTTTTATTAAATGGGGTATGCGTACCTCGACTTTTATGGTTTTATTTTTGATGTAAATTCTATCTCTCTCCTATGTACTTCTCATTGGCTGCTGATCAAGGATTCTATTTAAATTAAATAGTTTATGTAATAGGATTATTTAGAATTTCTCGAAGAACCGGAGATCAAGGAGAAAGGAGCGCTCGAAGACCCGTTTGTAATGGAGCCAGGGATTAAATGTAATAGTTATATTTAAATGTTTATTCTTGCACCCACAGGGTTTGAATTTTCCTGTTCACTTGGTGGCTCTAGTGAACCAAACTGTAATAAAAGTCCATAATCAATTCGGAAAGAATATAGTATTCTATAATATGCATGCTTGTAATATATATATATATATATATATATATATATATATATATATATATTAACCCTTTATATAATATGCATATTAGTAATATCGACGTCAGAATTTTTATTTGTCCCTTTATGTTCTTGTCTTTTTGTGTTCTCATGTTAGGTGAGATTTGTTTGAAAAAACAAGTTTGAAAAGGTCCGACATGTATATGTCAACGATTTAACTGTAAGAGTCTCCAGTTGGTTATTTTTAAATGGTTTCACCAACTCAACCGAGAAAAGGTTTGCACAAAGGCCTAGCAATATGACACTATTTAACTGGTCTGCAAAATCGATATTCGTTAGGGTTTGGGGCTTGATTAAGCGGAGGGAATGTGTTTGGCACCCCCCGACTTCCATGATAACACGGTTACCACCACTTTTTATTTAAAACTTTTATCTGTGTATGCGTGTGTGTGTGGGCTAGGTTTATATGCAAATGTTTCGAAGTAGTGATATGCCTCGTTTGCACCTATATACGAAGGGTTTGACTTTTATATGAAAGTTCAATTTTAACAAGATATATCAGTGATATTTTGACAAACAGGTTTTTTAAACCCATGTGCTCAATAGTAATTGTGGCCTTTGATACTTCCATTTTATTATGTGTTCGGCTTGATTACTTTTATTTTCGAGATGCGAAACATCTTCAAGAAAATAAGATACATAGCAGTGCTGAACTCCTTATGGGCACGAGAGCCATCTAAGGATATTCGGACACCGTAGATAATTTACAAGCTGGCTGCAACTAAAAATGTCCATCACGGGAATCAAATCTAGATTCAGGAGCTAAATCTGTGATCACATGATACTTAGGCTCACATGACAAAGAAATATGTATAAAAGCTAGAAAACGGGCCAGATTTGAGTAAATCTAAGCATTCCAGCTTCAAGAGTTCAAGTTTAGTCACCATGAACCGGTTAAAGTAAGAAATAACCAAATTTAGGCAAATCTAACCCACAGGCTGATAAAAGCTAGAAAAAGAACTAGATTTGAGTAAATCTAAACTATTCCAGCTTCAACGGTTCCAGTTTACTCACCATGAACCGATTAAAGTGAGAAATAGCCAAATTTAGACAAATCTAGCTCGCAGGCTGAATAATAGTGATATATATAAGTTGTATATATATATGAACTATCAACTGCCACAAAGTAAACTCCAGGTAGTAAAAGGTCATGAATTGATCTCCAGGCCAGACAGGAATGTAAATATATATATATATATATATATATAGCTATAAATGCACTAGATATCACACCCAGGCTCAATCGAATTGAGTTCGATAACAATATATATATATATATATATATATATATATATATATATATATATAAAGCAAACTCTGTTTGATTGAGCCTGGATATTACTTATATATATATATATATATTATCGAACTATGCTTTTATTGAGCCCGAATATAATATTCGGAGCGTTTACTGCTTTCGTATATATATAAAAACTTATATATATATATATATATATAAGTATTTATATATATATAAAAGTAATAAAAAGCCACGGATCGATGATCCGGGCATACCCACATAATACGACTCTCAACGTTAGTAGATATATATGTATAGAAGTGAGAAAAAGCTTAAAATTTTGAACTATCTTACAGTGGGCTGCCAAGAAGACTTCAGATAGCTTTTGACACCTTAAAAACTCAATTTCCACCAGTTAAATTTTAGTATGTTGTAAAACACGAGCTTACAAGTGTTTAGATAGAAGAATCACTCAGTTTAGAGCACTATATAAGTGTTTACATGCTGAAATGGACATAGTTTTTTCTCCTTTTTTTATTTTTTTTGTTTTTTTTCAAACGAGCAACCAACTGTTCATATTTGTAGACTAGATGGCCATGGGTCTACCTGCGGCTGCTCGGGTTACCCCGGGCCATGCAGGCTATGTCGTCTCAAAGTACGTGCACTTTGGCTACGCATTATCCGCTCGAACCTTCATAACTTTCAATCTGGGCATCCGATTAAGGCATTCTGTACCTTTCCGAAATGCTATTGTCGAGAGCTACACAATGACATAGGATTAGAGGTTGTACAAAGTTGGGAAGATGGGTCCATGACTACATCTTCAAGTCTTCAAATTCTATCTAGTGTGTTATCTTGTGTAGTAATCACTCGGGGTTCGAGCTATGGTTCTTGTGGGATACTTCTATATGCAGTGTGGGTTTGAATGATGTTGAGACGACGTGAATGTAGTATCGAGGTGGCAAAATAATTATTTTACCACTCATCAGGGTTATCTCCTTTGTGCAGATGTAGCAGTCATTACTCAGGGTTATCTCTAAGATTGGGCTGCTGTGGATACTGAATGTCCTTAGGGTTATCTCTAAGGTATGCCTGACCTCCCGAGGTTGTCTCTGAAATTGGAACTTAGTGCCTCGGGGATGTCTCCGAGGTTGGAACTGACTTTTTTGGGGTTATCCTCTGGAACTGGAACTGCATCCCTCGAGGTTGTCTTCGAGGTTGGAAATGAGTATCCTGGGGTTGTCTTCGGGATTTAAACTAAGTATCTCATGGTTGTCTCCGAGATTGAAAACTGTATCTTCCGGGGTTGTCTCCAGGGTTGAGCTAACTTGACTTCCAGGGTTATCTGTGGAAGATGATTTTGCCCTCCTGCAAGGTTAGTAATAGGAATGAAAAATTTCTAGTGTCTACAGATGCCCTTCTTTATCATATTCATGCAATGTAATGGCATGGATATGATAAAGATCACTAGACACTTGAAATGTGACAAGATAATCATGATGCAATGTAATGTAATATAATGCAAATGCAATGAAATGTGTGGTTTGTTGGACCATTTTCCAATGGGATGTGATAACTGTCTACTCCCACAGCTTCTGTTTAGGGATGGAGTTACTCACTGATGACCTTGATAAACTGCTTGGATGCCTACTCGACCGGTAATTTCCATAGCTCATAGGAACCTTCATGATAGAGACCACAGGATGTTGACATTGGGGCTATCACCAAAGACCTTAATCCTTTGTACAGGCTTTCTCCAAAGATGTCCTTCTCATGTATGAGAGACTCTTATGGAATTCTGCTTTGATTGCCGAGGATCTTTATAATAGATTCCATCATCGGTCCTCCCCGATGAGGATGGTTTTCCACGGTTTACGTCGTTAGATCTTTCTAATGCTTCGCTGGAGTTACTGGTAATGGCTGATAATGTTAAGGCTGCTTGACCTTCGCTAAAATGTCCTTCATCAGCTAACATCATCGGACCACCTCCAATACTTTGCTGGATTTACTTGCCAACGACTGATGATGTATGGGCTGCCTCATCTTCGCTAAAATGTGCTTCAATGGCTAACATCATCGGACCACCTCAGATGCTTCGCTGGATTTACTTGCCAACGACTGATAATGTCAAGGCTACTTGACCTTCACTTAAATATCCTTCAATAACTAACATCATCAGACCACCTCCGATACTTCACTGGATTTACTTGCCAACGGCTGATGATATTAGGGATGCCTGATCTTCGCTGAAATGTGCTTCAACGGCTAACATCATCGAACCACCTCTAATGCTTCACTGGATTTACTTGCCAACGACTGATAATGTCAAGGTTATTTAACCTTCACTGAAATGTTCTTCAATGGCTAATATCATCAGACCTTTTCTGACACTTTGCTGGATTTACTTGCCAACGGTGTCAAGGCTTTTTGACCTTTGCTGAATGTGCTTCAACGGTGAACATCATCGGACCACCTTCGATGCTTTGTTGGATTTACTTGCCAATGGCTAATGACGTCAGGGCTACTTGACCTTCGTTGAAATGTACTTCAATGGCTAAACACGTATGAAATCCCACTGGGGAGAGATTTTTAACCAATTGTATGGTTGTGATATCAATTACAACCCTTGTGATGGCATCAGACCATTGTGAGGTATTTCCAAGGGTAGCTTTCAATAGCTTTGATCATCGGCTTTGTATACCCTATGTTTGGGCAAATACCAATGATTGATATGTAGACCCGCAATTTGGTCTCTGAAAATCAGGATTTTAGGTTGTTCCGCTTAATTACGTAGTATCTTTTTCCCTGATTTGACTTTTCAGCTTGTGGGACCTCTTTTGCAACTCAAATTTTATCGAGCCAGAGGGGGTGAGGACCACCCAGATAGTAGTAGGTGGACTCAGGCTGCCAGTAGTAGACTCACCTGGCCTATCAAATGGGTTCTATTTCAAGGGTCTTTCCCTTTTACAAGTTATTTTCAGTTGATGCCACATAGAGAATCCGAGAGTTCTTCTCCAGATCTACTGAGTTTGGGCTATTTTCTACAAAATCCATCACCGTACCAGTGTTCTGCACTATCCGGGTAACATATGCATGTCTTCATTTCCAGTTTTATCTGTTGGAAAGTGAGTCATCACATGAAATGCTTCTAAACACATAGTAGTGATTATGCATGCTCATATGACTTGATAAAATTATTCAACATAGTAAATGTTAGTATTTAACCATCCTAAACGTATTGATGTGAAAAAAATTAACTTTTGAAAGAGTCAGTCGGCACCTTTTTCTACTATTCTTTCATCCTATTTGAGGATAAATGAGCAAAGGTTTTGAAGCATAGTAATCTTGGTAATTAGGCTACCCTTATGGATTATGACTTTGATATTTTTTATGCATACAAGATATTTTTTACTGTGAGTTAGTGTGCTACTGAATGGCCACCTAGTCATGCCTACACACATGTGGATAATCCTTTTTACAAAGGAGACTCTGGCAAAAAAATTCACGAGTCCATGCATTGAATGAACATGCATTTTTACCTCTATTGTAGATGTATGTTAAAGTAACGCATGCATGTATGCATATAGATATAAAATGCATTTAATGATCTCCAGGTTATAATTTACCACACCCTTTCTAAAGTGATTTTGAGATTTGTGTCCAGATATATTAATCCAAACCAGCCGAGCAGCTCCCGTAGGACCCCTTTAGGTGTGAGGAGGAGAGCTTCAGATGTGCCTCAGCCTCACCCAGGTCCAGCCTAACAGCCTCATCTGTTGACGAAGTCGGTGATTCATCCTATCCGGGTTGAGGTACCAGATGTTGAGGACGAGGAGGAGGATGTACCGATTGCGGATCCTGCTCTTTCTACTTTTATTCCCCGCAGGGAGCTACCAGCCATAAATGTGATGAATTCAGAGCTTCTGGATGATTTGAGTTGCCACCCCTCGATCTACTTGAATGCAAATGAGGTAAAAGTTGTGTTTGATCTTCCTTTTTCCAATTTATGAGGATCAATGGATCTGATATTGATTTACATTGTGATACAGGTTCCTGGCTTTATGCAGCATCGAGGGAACTGGTTCAACATATATTCTCTATACCAGACTCTTCATCCAGAGTACCGAGAGATTGTGCATGCTTGGGGATTTGAGGCGTTCTTTTCCATCCTCCCTCTCTGTTGTCTATGGGTTTACCTCAGGGTTCTGTCTGAGCGTTGGTTTCACCAGACTTAGTCTCTCTATTTGCTGGATTGTGAGGTGGTAATAATTCAGATGGATTGGTAATTCATCATTGGGATGGAGTTTTTCGGGGCGCCAGTGCCTTGTGTGGCTGACATTTCCCCAACTATCATCAAGTCCTTGCTAGGAGTCTCGGTTACTGCGCTCAAAGGAAGGGTAATCCGTACTAGTCCTTTGAGTGTAGACGTCATGAGTGGGGCTTTGACTGAGCAATTTCTCGATGATCCGAGGGTAAGAGATCGCATTCTTCTACGATTGTTTCAGATCATCCTCAGGGGTTATTTTCTGATGGATAACTCTTCCACGGTGTCGTTTTCTTTAGTCAGCACCACACGGAATGCAGACCAAATTGGAGAGTTTGATTGGGGCTCCTACACCTTTTCCTACTTCCTCAGGGTAATGCTCCTACACTCATAGGGCTTGACAGAGGCTTGGCTAGGATTCTACCCATTCCTGCTGGTGAGTATTTCTCTTTTAGTTTCCCTTGTTCGGGTTGAGAGTTTGACTGACCGCAGATGCTTTGATCTTGTATTGGCAGTTTTGGGCCTATGAGAGGTTCACATGTCTTCATCTCATTAGCTTATTAGGTTTATACACCTATCCACAGGGATGGTGATGGCAATACTCAACGTTGGTGGAGGTTCCTGTAGCAGAGGGTTTCTCCCATTCATGCTTACAGTTGGATCTATTGACAGCCGATGTCATTACGTGGGTTCCTTACTCTGAGGACCACTTGACAGTTGGCTTTGAGGGAGGTTTCCCGATTGGCATCGAGTATATATTTTCCACCCATCATGTTCGTCTCTTTATAGATGGAGGTTGAGAGCTCTGTTTAGGAGAGGGTGCTATTAGGAGCACTACATGAGAGATTTGTATACCGATTTGTCCTCCTGTCAGGCATTATTGGCCTGTGTCATAGACGTCGATCATTGACATCCCGTTGGTGGGAGTTGATGGCTTTACTTTGTCAGAGGGTCCGTTCACTCAAGAGGCATTCTACCGCTGGTGATTTCCTCGCACCATTGGAGCCCAAACCCGCACCACACAGTTTATAGGGGATATGGTTCCTGGGTCCGTCATGATGGTGGATTTAATTGCCTTCGTCTGAGACCCTACTCATCTGATCCAGATTGATAGTTTGACCCAGTAGTTGGACCGGGCACATTTCTTTATCCGGTATTTGGGCAGAGATCCTTCCGAGGAGGAATCTTTTGATCCTTCCAGCTCTAGGGTTGGCCCTTCAGGTGGCCCATATTCAGATGGTTTTGCCAGTGAAAATTTCCTGTTGTATTAGCCTGATATCCCTACTGGCAGAGATTTAGTGACTCAGGAGGAGTTACATCAGCTGGATAAGTTGGATGATGTGGACATCAACACTATCGACTTCTTTTGATGCATTTCTTGCTATATCTTTTGATAGACCTCTATTAGATATTGGGCGGCTATGACCCATTCTCATTATATCTTTTGATAGGCCTCTGTTAGTTGTTGGGCGGTTTTGCCCCATTTCCCGGTATTTTTTAGTTGTATACAGAGATGATGTATTTAGATGATGATGTACTTAGGAATGTATGTATATTATTTCCATTACCTACATCATATTGCCATCTATTATTTATCATGCATGTATTATGTTATGCATATGTATTTCCAGAGATAAGTTTAGCATTGATCCCTGGATAGTCTTATGACACAGCCCTAAAGATGTCTTCATCGACAGTTATCCGCATTGATTATACCCCACCAGTATTGATGGTATCTTCATTGAGATTGTGGTATGATAGCTTTTCCTCCCTAGATCGAGTGACAGTTGACCAACTGATGCGTCACTCTATAACCCTCTTGACATTCCAGGTTCCATCTGGCTTTGTAGAGGGCATGCTGGAACATTGGGTACCAGATAGGCAGGTGTTTCGGTTTGAGACCCAGGAATTGACTCCTACCTTAGAGGAGTATGAGCGTCTGATAGATTTGTCGTTAGATAGGCCTTCCGCTCGGATAGCTATCGGCGTATGAGCCGGCAGTTTATGATCCTCACAGGTTTGTGGCGCAGAGTTACCCTGGATGAGATCTCCTCGGGGCTATAGTGTCCATGCATTTTCTGATGGATAGATTTAGCTCATTGGACAGTTATGTGCAGCACTCCGGGGATTTCTCCACTTCAGAGGATGATTGGCGTGTTTCCAAAGTAGATGTACTCTTGATGTGTATGGTGGCTTATCTGTACATGCCATTGTACATGGACCACTTGGACATCAGCGTGCTTATGGTAGTGTGTGCTCTCCAGGAAGGACATACCATTTTACCGATGATTCTGGAAGAAACCTTGAGGTCGGCCACGTATGTCATATCCATTTTGTGGGGACATTTATAGGCAATTCGGTCTTATTGTACGTGTGGTTTATGACACACTTGAGACTGATTGGCACTTTTCAATGCCATGGGTAATGTTTTTCCCATGAGATAGCCATGTCTTACTCCTTCCAGCCGGTGGAGTGTACATATGCAGCTTCTTGGTCAGCTTTCTGGTCAGGGATAGAGGATCCATTTGATATATTGCCATGTTCAGGGCTCAGTTATCCCTACAGCTTTATCACTCATGCACCTGACATGGATTATCTTCCCCCGTCTAGTTTGAGGGGTGTGACCACATATTACCCATTGGATGTGATGGCACAGTTTGACCAGTTTCAGGATATGCATCCCTTTGACGGGGTATTGGGTCAGCATTTATCATCTTGGCTTCTGTCAGTAGAGGATTTTCTAGGATTTATGCCTATTGGACCCAGCGTGAGAGGGATAATTTTTCTACTAGCCATCCAGGTTATTCTGCAGAGTATTCCGCATGGTTAGAGGTAGAGATTACATCAGCTAAGGTTGTATCCTCAAAGGAGAGTGTTGATTTTGATAGTGGGGAGACTATGGAGGACCCTGATTCTCCCACTGAGGATGAGCTATTTGCTGGGTTGACAGCAGCTCTGGTTAATTCCCTCAGTATTCCTACTACTATAACTCCACATTCTACAGAGTATTTAGAGCAGAGTTTACATCTAATGACGTTTGAGAGGGATTATGCTAGGGCCTTGATGCTGATAGCTCTTTTTGGTAGAGATGTCACTCTGGTTGAGAGAGATAATGCTCTAGTTCATAGGGATACTGATGTTGCTGAGCAGGATGAGTCTCGATCATCTAGGGATGTGGCTGTTATTGAGCGGGATGGTGCTCTAGCTGCTCGAGATGCTGCCACTATAGATAGTACTGCATTGAGATCTCATACTACTGACATCATTGCAGAGATGAGCACATTCATTGATGATCATAGTGTCACCATGCAGATGGTTGTGGATCTCTTTGCTCATTTAGATAACCTTGGGCAGGAGCTTATAGAGTTACCCCCATCTTCTAAGAGGGATGCCATGTTAGACTTGATGGTTCACTTATCCACTGGTTTGTAGATTATATTTGATTTTCTTGCATAGACTAGGTTAGCCATTTTTTTCATGTACATGACACATTGTATATATCAAATAGTATTATATGGCAAGGAAATATGTTTTGATTCACTTCCCTTTTAGTTATGCCTTGTTACTTTCTTGATAGTTGCATGTTTCTTCAAGGCTTGTGATCTTGATTTATTCTGAACTCCTCTTTGATGGATGGACATTGAGATGTCTTAGGATCTTTCAGAATGGATCATTGATCTTTGTATTCCCCTAACCTTTGGTGTCTTGGGACTGGGTTTTTGTATGTAGTTATGGAGAGGATTTTGGCTTTCCTCTCTGAGGTTGACCGCCCCACAGATGGTCGTCGGTACTCATTTGTATTGGGGAGTCCAGGTAGTTCTATCTCTTATGGATTGGTGTTTCTCTTTGAGGACTCAACCGCAACTTAGATGGTCGCCGATTCTCCCATTTGTGTGGGGACACCAGGTAATTCCACCCCTTTGGTCTAAGCCGATGAGGTGTGGTTTAACTGCCCCATAGATGGTCATTGATACTCCTTTGTATTAGGGAGACCAGGTAGTTCCATCTCTCATTGTTTGGTTTGAAACTGGAAGGATGATCCTAGTACCATTAACAAGGTTTTGTGTTTTTGGTAGGGGTGAGACCGCACCGTGAATGGCTGCCTACGTACTCCCATTGATGAAGAGAGATCAGGTCTGCGTAGTTCGAAGGTTCAAAGTTGAAGGTGGTACAGAGGGTGTATAATTTTTTTTGTTTTTCTATTGTTAGACCGGACCATAAAAATAGCTGCCTATGTACTGTTGTGTATTGGGGAGATCAGGTCTGCGTAGTTCCCCCATTAGTACAAAGTAGTAAATAGACAAAAGTTAAACCACAACATTTTTATAAAAAACGTTGTGGTATTTTTTTTCACAACGTTGTAGATATATATGAAAAAAATGTTATTTATTTAAAATGATATTTTTTGGTTTTAATTAGATAACGCTTTTTTTTAAAACGTTATTTACGTAAAAAACATGGAGCAAAATGTGAGAGGGAGAAATGAAACGTGAATAACAAATTCATCGAGACATAAACTGAACACTACAATACAGAGAGAGAACCCCACAAAAAGAAGTGAACCACATTATTACTACAACAAATATGAAACAACATCTCTTCACTCTCTGTTGGGAGTTCCAAATCTCATTTTTCACCCCTTCCTTGTTTGTGCTCACTAATATTGAGGAATAGTGAGTGAGTGAGTGAAGGGTTTGGGGAATATGTCAAACCTAAACGTCTGAATAGAAAGCAATTTGAAGAACTACGAGCCCTCTCGAAAGAGCTCGAGGTCAAGTCTCTTTGCCTCGTTGAAGAGAGCAACGTTCAAAGGGTTGATGCACCTGTAACTGTAATTCACCTATACACTCTCCCTCTTTTCCCTAATTTTATTATATTCACTATCGTTATTCAATGTTGGATTCATTCAAAGGGTTAATATTTTGTATCGATGTTGAAAGAGTTCACCGGTCTTGATTTTTAGGTTATTGGATCGATCTAGGTTCGGTTGGAGTAGGACTGTGACGCCCTCAAAATAGGTATACATCACGTATTCTGAGTCGTCATATAGATGGTACAAAATACAAAATACAATCTTAAATATACAACATGAGCTGTGAGTTTTAATACAAATATTGTCTTCTAGACAGTATTCAAACTCAAAAAAGTCCTCAATACATTTATTATCACACTATTTCATAGAATAGTGAGGACTACTAATGCTATCATTTGAATCGTCACTCCGTTCCCCGACTAGTACTTGCTACGTTCTCATTTCCTGAAGAGAACAATGAAAGCAAAAGGGTGAGCTTAACTAGCCCAGTAAGAAATATTATGACTAAGATAATGCAGAATAAATTATCATTAGCCTTCAACAGTGTTAAACTGATACAATATAACAAACATCAAGTTTAACTGCAGCGGAACAAACAATCCATTAGAAGAGTCAAGTAGAGAATAAAATCTACTATCTTCTATGATTTAAAAGGTTTTTCATCACTTTTATCGCTGAAACTCAGCTCAATAAATAATTCACATCATCCCTGCACTACGACCAAAGATATTCATTAGTATCACAACCACAAATTATCCATGCACTACGGGCTAAGGATATTCGTGTTTTCATCAATGGTCATGATCATGCCAACAACTGTCCATCAATGCACTACGGGCCAATGAGGACTTTTACCACATCATATATAACATTAAGGTCATAATTATACCGAATAATCTCTGGTCATAATCATACCAAGTCCATCTATGCACTACAGGCAACAGATAATTAACTTTCAACATAATATAAACATGAGGATGATGACAATGACATAATAATTCAATAAAACAAGTTCAATACTAAATTTTAAAGATTTATAAACTAATTTATCCAGGAACCAATAACGTCCAAATTGTCAACATGATACTGCTTTGTGGAGTAAAAATTCAAGAATGCTCAGAAGAATATTTCCATGAAAAGATATTGGGTGAAGCGCAAATATCCAGGATATTCTACTAATTTCATGGAGTATAAAAGGCAAAACTTTAACCAACTGAGTATAATAGAATATATGAGACTGTAAATGGATTTTCGCCCGCCATGCGGTAATCCACGTAGACAGATCATTTCCACAAGTTAATAAGGAATGAATACAAAGGATCATTCACCATGCATGCGGTAATCCACATAAACAGGTTATTCCAACAAAGTAATAAAGAATGGAATAACAACGAAATTCACCGTACATGTGATAGATCATACATACAAAGTTATTCCAATGTAATAATAAAGAATGGAATAACGAAAGAATTTTACCACGTATGCGATTGCTTATGCATGAGCATAGTTATTCCAACATAATAATAAAGAATGGAATAACAACCCTTACGAGTATTGAAAGAAAATAACTCTCTTACATGAATAAGAAAGAATAATACCCTTACCTTAAAAAAGAAGAGTATTCCGCCAGGTAGGGCGGGGATATACTTGAAGAAAACTTGCACTATTTTCTACGCTCAAAGCTTTCTTAAACTCTAAAGAAATACGCCAAGATTATAGAAAAGAATTTTCTCAATTTACGTGTGTTTTTCAATTCTAACTAAGCATCCTATTTATAGGAGAATGGAAAGGATACTATTATCAATAAAATATAATATATTCTATTTATAATTATATAATAAAACAAAATTTATAATATATATATATATATATATATTAAAATCTAATAAAATAAATAACTTTATAAAAGTATTCTATTTTATATAAAAAGATTTTACTATCTGAAACAATACTACGCATTTACTACGCAAACACTATCCATAATAAAATATAATATATTCTATTTATAATCAAATAAAACAAAACTTTATAAAAAGTATTCTATTTTATATAAAAAGATTTTACTATGTAAACACTATGCAGGCACTTATGCAAATACTATGCATAATAAAATATAATATATTCTATTTATAATCAAATAAAACAAAACTTTATAAAAGTATTCATTTTATATAAAAAGTTTCTGTTTTATTACATTTATAATAATAATAAAACAAAATTTATATATATAATATATATACATAAACTTCGGTGACTTCCCAAATTCCCCCCTATTTTTCTTTTGTGGGCCCCACATGTGGGCCCACCTTTTAAGAAATTTCTACCGATTATTTTGAAAAATAGGTAAATGGGGGTCCATAAAATAAGCAAAACTTCATAAAAATCACCTTAATAATTTTAACAATATTTATTACCTTTATTATAATACACAATATTAATCGACCAGGTTGTTCCTAAGAAAGAGGGGGCTTTCCGATAAGGATTTCTCCCTATTGGCGCGCAATTAGGTGACCAACCCTCTCCTTGAAAGAACTTCTAGACATCGTTAATATTGTAAATAATAATATTAATAACTTTATCGTCTCAATTATTGATTTAATAATATATAAAATATTGGCAATAATTGAATCAAATAACGTGAGATACTATCAAAGAAATTACTTTAAGTAATAATTGAACAAAACTGAGTGACTTCTCACGTAAGCATCAATAATCAATACTGTGTGCTACTATGCAACCACGCGTATTACTGTACTTTTACTACTGGGTAGTTCAACGATTTTAACGGTAACACTTTCGCCGTTATAAAAAGATAATTCTGTTGTTTTCTTACTACGAAAATACATCCGTTGTGAGGTCCACCAATGATTGTGCCATCGTATGAATATTCCATGTTAAAACGAATATTCCCCGACCAATCGAATATTATATAACAACTTGCTTACTTTGCAAAAATTATAAATATTACCCACAACTATAACATTATATCAAATCCACACCATAATATTGAAAAAAAATATTTCGAGAAATTTAAATCTTTATTCATAAAATTTGGGGTCTCACAAGGACCATGAATGAATGACTAAATGACTTAATCCCAGATGATTTTGGGAGAAAGTGGAGGATCAATTATTAGGGATTTAGAGGCTTCAAGAAGTCGAAACAAGGTTTTTCTGCTCAAAACTTTTGTTTACTTTGTTGAATCTATGGCATTCATGTTGTACTACATTTTGTCTCTACTTTATGCTGTGTATTTTCTTTTTATGATTTGTGAAGTATCTTCTATGGTTACTTTTATATGGGTTTGTGAAGTTAATTATTCAATTTCCTTGGTTGACTGCTTCATTTTTAGTTGGATTTGTTTTGTGTTTTTTATTTTCCCCATATAAAAAATTATTATTTTACTAATAGTAATTTGATTTTCTGATGGGTATAAGTTCCTTTTTTAGCATATATTTTTGTTTGTTTGATATAGGTAATATCAAGGATTAATTGTTTTATTTTGATTGGGGTCATGTGACTTCCAAAAAAATAAATGAATTGAGTACATCTATTTTTATAGGTCTCTGATAAGCTAAATTTCTCATAAGAAGATTATGTTCTTGTGCATTAGTATGTTGGCATTTGAATGTTGTTGAGTTCTTGTGCATGAATAGGAGAACTCCGTATAAGAATCTCTATTTTGTTTGTATTTTCTATCTATGCACAATTAACACATGTTTTTCATTATTTTGTTTTTCAGGCTGGTGATGCTTTGATACAGCTATATCTTAATTTCATCACCGACTTTGAGACTAAAATCAATCTTCTCAAGCTTGCTCATTTTAAGGTCATAGTCTCTCTAGTAATATTCTAAGAAAGAGGTCGCCATTAGTTATCTTGAAGGGGTGATTGAGAAGCTTGCCTACTAGAGAAATGTGCATAGAGGAGTCATCTTTTTATATCAAGATGCAGATTGCTATGTTCAACCTTAAGAAAGGAGACCAAAAGGAATGCAAGAAACTATTAGAAGATAGGAAAAATACATGCCAGCTATTATTGGATTTCATCTCAATACCACAAATCTCGACAGGAATTTGCAGAGTTCTACAAAAGTGCTCTTCTATATTTGGCATAGACCTCAGTAGAGTCTCTATCAAAATCATTTAAGCTGGTATACTGTAAGACCCAAACTTATTATAAATAAAATTAAATTTTCTCTATTCATTAACCTAAATTAATAAGGTGTTAATTTGATATAATGCTTTAGTTATGGGTGAGATGTGTAAATTTTACAAAATAACCAAGTGATTATAAAATATTCATTTTTTTCGGGGAATATTCTTTTGGTCGTGGAATATTCTTTTTGTCGGGGAATATTCCTACGACGGCACAGCCATTCGTGGGGCTTATAACAGAATAATTATCGGATGAAGAAAATGACAAAGTATGAGTTTTTATAAATAACAACGTAGTTGTTACTGCTAACTTCTTGTTGGAATACACGGTGGTTAAAAGACAAGAATACGTCGTGGGTTTGCACAAGTAGCACTGCGGTTGTTACCAATATTATTGAATTATTGATTCATACGTAAGAAGGCACTACTCAATAATTGTTACAGTAGTTACTGTTTAATATTTTATTTTATTGATTCAATAATTGTTGCGTTGATATTTAATATTATTGTTGTTTCAATAGTTGTCACTGCACAGTATTTCCCATTATCAGATCAATAATTCATATTATTTGAATAATATTATTAGATAGCATTATTGGCAATGTCTAATGCTTTTACAAGTAATAAAAAATGGAAAGCATGAAGAGACTTTCCTCCGCATTTGGTTTATCAGAGGCTGACTTATCTTAGGTTACTCTCATGACTTTTTGGCATGAAGGTTCCTAGATCATCGCAATTTACTTAACAGGAAGTTAATCTGGTCTTTCAACTGGAGCGAATCTGGGTGGTGCCTTTCCTGAGCCTCGTTGGAATTAGTCTTCCTACAAGTCCAGTAATCAAACATCGACATGATAGCCTCCTAGTGGAGGAACCACACAACATACATTCACATACAACGTGTCTTACTGCTTATGAAAATGATGACATGTGAGAAGCACTAATATCACAGATAGATATATTGCAGTGCAGTAAGTAAAATGCATTCGTACACATTCATCATAAATGTAAATTCAACATCCACACATAAGCATATAACAGTTTTGAAAAGCTTGTAGTAGCAGCTTAAACCCTCTTACTGGAGTCCCCAGCAGAGTCGCCACCTGTCGACGTCGGGATTTTTAATTGTCCCTTTTCTTTTTTTATTTTTTGGTGTTCTCATGTTAGGTGAGATTTGTTTGAAAAAAAAAGTGAAAAAGGTCTGATATGTATAATGTTGACGATTTGACTGTAAGAGTCACCAGTTGGTGTTTTTAATCGGTTGCACTAACGTTAATCGATAAAAGGTTTGCACATTGACCCGATGATGTGACAACGCTAAACGGTGTCTGTGGAAACCGAGATTCATTTGGGTTCAGGGGTTTGATTATGCGGGGGAGTGTTAGGCACCCCACGACATTCGTGTTTCCACGGTGACCGCCACTTTTCAAGAAACTGTTATATGAATGTGTGTGTGTGTGGATCAATGTGCAATTATTTGGAAGTAGTGCAAGGCCTCGTTCGCACCTATATACAAAGAGTTTGAATTTATATAAAAATTCAATTTTAAACAAGACAGAGCAATGAAGTTTTGTAAAAAAAGGTTTTTCAAACCCTGTGCTCAATAGTAATTGAGACCTTTTCATACTTCCATTTTATTATTAAATGTTTGGCTTGTTTGCTTTTATTTTCGAGATACGAGGCATCTTCGAGAAAGTAATATACAGCAATGCCGAACTACTCATGGGCATGACAACCATCTAAGGAAATTCAAACACTGTAAATAATGTACAAGCTGCTTATAGCTGAAAAAGTCCATTATGGGAACTGAATCTAGATTCAGTGGATTGAATCTGTGATCACATGATTCCTAGGCTCACATGATGCCATGATTTATATGAAAAGCGATGGCGCGCTATATATATAAAAGGTGTAAATATATATATCTGAGCATATGATCAACCACCACGAAGCACCTCCATGGGGGATCTAAATGTAAATATATAAAAGCGGTATATATATATATATATATATATATATATATATATATATATATATATATATATATATATATATATATATGACATGATCACCACCACGAAGCACCTCCATGGGGATCGAGAAAAGTAAATAAAGCAATAATGCGATCAACCGCCACAAAGTAAACTCCAGGCGGGACGGAAATATAAATATAACTATATGTATATATATAAAAAAGTAGTAAATGCACCCTGATATAAAATCAGGCTCATCGAATGTAGTTCGACAACAGTTCATATATATAAGTGTATATATATATATATATATATATATATATATATATATATATATATATATAAAGCCCGCTCAGGATGTAGAATCCAGGCTCATCAGACTGAGTTTGACAACAGTTTATATATATAAGTGTATATATAAAAGCAAATAAATGCTCCAGACATAAGTCTAGGCTCAATCGAGGCATAACTCGATAATGTTAGTCTATATATAAATATATACATATATAAGTATATATATACAAACAGAAATGAAAACCACGGACTGAAGTCCGGGAATACACACACAACACGAATCTAAATGTGAAGAGTAGTGTGTGCAAAGATGAAGAGAAAAAGCTTTATAGAGTGTGAGAAGGCTTACATTGGGCTGCCAAGGCAGGCTTCTATAACTCTAAATGGATAAACACTCAGCTCCCGCCGGTAAAATATAGCTATATGTGAGCTAACATGTGTTTAAAATGAGAAAACACTCAATATGGGGTGTGTACAGAGCAAATTGGACAGGGCTTCCTCGCCTTTTTTCTCCTGAATATGGCCACCCAAGCTCTATATATATAGAGTCGGGAGCAGCAGTGTACTACTGACAACAGATGCACTGTGGTTTGCTGGAGGTCTCCCCGACTCGCAGTCTGTTGTCTCAATGTACGTGCATTCGTGCACTGTGATGTCTGCTCGACCTTGCAGAACGTCAATCTGAGCAATCGAACGAGGTGTACAAAACCTTCTCCGGACTGCTTTTGTCGAGAGTTACGCAATGACATGAGATTAGAGGTTGTACGAAGTCAGGAAGAGGGGACCATGCCCATAGTCTTCAAGCTTCAAATTCTATCCGGTGTGCTGCCACGCGTAATAGTCACTCGGGATTGGAACTCCTTGGTTCTTGTGGGACATTATTATTGTTATTATTAGTATTATTATTATTATTATTATTATTATTATTATTATTATTATTATTATTATTATTATTATTATTATTATTACTTTTATTGTTATTATTATTATTAGTACTGTTATTATTATTATTATTATTATTATTATTATTATTATTATTATTATCTTAATTTAAGACAACATGTTAATAGTAGTTGTAAAAAGTTGTATAAAATATGCAACGAAAATAAAAATTGTTACCAATGAATGTGGTCTATATTAGGCAACGAAATATAGCAACAAAAAACTTTCGTTGCCCACGACGAGGAGAAATGAAGTGGTTAGAAATTTTGCAACAAATTTCTAACGAATTTTGTTTCCAAATTTTGCAACTACTTATGAATTTCGTTGCAAAAAGTAAAAGCCTGATACAATCTGCAACGAATGACAAGTTTAGTTGCTAAACATACACTTTTAGCAACGACTTATAAAGTCGTTACCTGAAAAATCGTTGCTAAAGCTCCATTTTGAGCAACAAAAAAACTTTCGTTGCCCACAATGACGTGAAATCAAGTGGCCGAAAATTTTGTACCAAAATTTCTAACGAAATTTTTTCACGCCAATGAATTAGCAACAAATTTTTGCAACGACTTATGAATTTCGTTGCAAAAAGTGAAAGCCTAACACAATCTGCAACGAATGACAAATTTCATTGCTAAACATGTACTTTTAGCAACGACTTATAAAGTCGTTGCCCGAAAAATCGTTGCTAAAGGCCCATTTTTTTGTAGTGTAACCAAAATAAATTCAATCACAATTGTCAATAGTCCATAATCTATCCCATTTATTATCATATATATCATCATATGTATCAATAAATTAAACATTCATCTCATGAATAAAATCATTCCATATATATATATATATATATATGAGTATCATTTAATGGTCATTTTTAAGTTGCATGAAATCCAATTTCAAGATTAAAATAAACTATTTATTTTAATTATAAATTTATTAATATTAATATATATATATATATATATATATATATATATATATATATATATATATATATATAATCTTAACTATTCTGTGAAGCAACATGATTATATATGATAGTAATCCATGAATCATTTTTCTGTGAATGCTTCAGGATCAACCCCTTTAAAAAAATTAAATCAATAAAAAAACACAGATCAGCGAAACCACGGATCTAGATTAGCGAAAGTAAAATAGCATTTTTTTAAAACAGGCTTCACGAATTGATTTTTTTTTTTCATAAAATAATAATTTTGTACAATAAAGTATGGCCAATAAATTATTCTAAATACATACCCATACATATATGGAATCAAAACAATTAATAATTCCTATAAAGTTTGGCTCTGATACCACTGTTATGTTTTGCGAAGATCAAAGAAGTAATCAAATTACAAAATTAGCGAAAGCAATGTAAAATCAGATTTTAAAAAAATTTCACAAACCAATTACCTAGATCATCATTTATACATATTATTAATTAAAACGAAGAATAAGAAGTTATGGAATCATACCCTTGTAGATACGAGCTTCCACATGTTCGAGTTCAACTCCTACTTCTCCGCGATCTCCTTGAATCTCTGGGTTAGATTTCTTTCCTTTGATTAACGTTAACCACCCATGTGTATGGCCTCTACAGGTGATCCACCAAGGAAAAAGAATATTCAAGAAGAATGGTGTATTGGCTCAAACCCTAGTTTTTCTTATCTCTATATGAAAGGGGGCGTACTCTCTAACAATTGGAATCACGTATAGCTGATATCTGATATCTGATATAAGACTCTTCTTATAAAGATATCAGGTAACCCTATTTAATATAATAAGGTATTATTTATTTAATTAAACTCCTTTAATTAATTAGGCTCCCTAATCTAATTAGAAATAATTAATTAAACTCTTTTAATTAATTTGTCTCCTAATCTTATTAGGAATAGATGAGAGTACTTATATTAAGTTAATTCCTAAACTCTTTTAGAAATTAAAATTAATAATAATTATAATAATACTAATAAGACACCTCTTATTAATTTATATTTAATATTTTCAAAATATTAAATAATAAATATTATGCTATTTAATGTACTCTATCACCATAGATTAAATTAAATATACTTAACATATTATTATGATTATGCCATTAACTTCTTAAATAATTATTCTTCCTTTTATGGTGTGACCTTTTAGGTTATCCATATTAAACTCCGTTATAAATAATTCAATTAGAACAATTATAATCTTATTTAAATAAATAAATTAAACTATTAATTTATTTAAATAAATAATATTTATTCTACAATAAGGATAAGCCTCCTTAGCGATCAACGACTTTTCAGATAATATAGATTTCAACATTAATCATAAAAGAACATTTGAGTAAATAGTTACCGTACAATTCAATCCTTCCACCATACAATGTCTTAATTAAATATAAGACATGGAATTATTGTCAAGTCTTATTTTTTTTTTAATTATATGTATTTCGATTTCCAAATGCACAACTCCGAATAAATGCAAATTAGAAACTACTTTCTAATTTCATTTCACCTTGACCAATGATTCCTGGGTTGTCATTTATCGGATCACATAGGACATTTCTTTTCTTTTACTAGAAGTGGTAGATTCTATATTGATCATTTATTATCTCCATATATAACTTATTACACCAAAGCATACCCTTTGATGTACCCTAAGGGTCTTGTTGATTGATTTTGTAATCAATGAATACATACAAGAATACACGGTCAACAAGTAATAAAGTGAAAGTAAAGTATCGTTCCAACGAGGAATTATTTAATAAAAATCACCAAGTACTAGTTCTTAACCAAACTAATTTTATTTAAACAATCAATTAAGGGTTTTGAATTAAATTATTTAATTAAACTAATTCTAATTACCACTAGTTAAAAATCAGATCATGGATATTTAAGATTACAATTTCACTTATTGCTTCATTTAAATTAATAAAACTTCTTATTAATTATGCTCACTATTCTGGATTGTTAATCAGGAACTTATTAGTATTTATAACCACCTTCCGATGCATCACAAACATATTAATCCAAATCCACAGTTGATAAAATTGAATCAAACACCCTAATTAACTAATGCACTATATTCCTATGTGAATTACAATTAAAAAGGATTTAAAGCACATGTTCCCTTATTAGATTACATGCGTCGTAAAGGCATATCCCTATCCTAAACACAAATCATGAATTCCAACACCATGTAGAAAACACAATCACATGCTATTCTGATCAGTTCTAAATCTATATTTCATCTCCCAAATCCATATAGATTATCATGGTAATTGTTAGCTAGACAATTAACCAATTATACCCAATCATAATAGACAATACATAGAATAGATCATAGTAATTAATAAAGAAGCATACTAAAATAAGCTATGCAATAAGATCCATTGCAATCTTAAACAAGAAATTTAGTTCATTGTTATTGAATTAAAATCTAGAATCCACAACTGAATAAACATTAAAAGACAAGAATAGAAGTAGAGTAGAGAATGAAATTTGTTATCTGCAAATTTGATGCTACCCTCTTGCTCCTACTCTTGATCTTCAATGATCTCCAATTTGCTTCAATCTCCAACAAAACAATATAAACTAGGGTTTATGCTCTAATCTAATGGAGTGTTTTATCTAATCTAATCTAATCTATCTAATCCCTCTCATTCTATGCCTCCCATCATGTATTTATAGGCTACAAGTCAAATTTCTAGCTTAGGAGCAAACCCGATACAATTTGGAGTTAAAAAAGTGTCAAAATTCACCCCAAAATGCGTCAAAACTTGACCAGGCCCGAGCCCAGCGCCCCAACGCTGCTCAAGGCACTAGAACACTACCCCCTAGCGCCTCAGAGCTGGAAATAGGCTAGGAATGGGAGCCCCGACACTGGTCTCTTTTCTAAAAATTTTCTACTCTGACATCCTTTGGGAAAATGGACATAACTTCTTCGTCCGAACTCCGATTTTGATGATTCAAGATGTTCCGAAAAAAGGAGACAAAGATCTACAACTTTCTTTCTTTGAGGTTTTCAAAATAAGGTTCGAAGAAATGTTGAAATTGTCCTTGAAGTGGATGATATGTAAATGGGAAGCCGAAAATGCGAATCTAGCGACCCAAACGTCGATCCAAGTAACTTTTGTCCCAATTCCTACAAAACAACATAAAACATGCATGAATAGACACAAACACTTAAAAACTTCCAAAAGATTAAGTTCAAATGCACTAAATTAATGGATATAAAATCCACTCATCAAATACCCCCAAACTTAAACCTTTGCTTGTCCTCAAGAAAAAACACAAAAGAATAAAAAATAAACAACCTAACTCAACTACATAAATGCATATGCATGATCTACTTCCTTATATACCTACGAACCTAGTAATAAATCAGTATGATATATAGCAACAGGCCTTAAAGATACCAATGATACTCAGACAATATATCCAATCAAGTCAAAGTCCATAACTCTAACCAGTTAGTCAATCCAAACATGTCATCACCCATGTTGTGTGTGTGCGTGTTAACCATTCTAACCAACCACAGTTCAAGATAATCACATAACAAACTTCTTAGACGGAAAATTTCAGTTCCAATTCAATTACTTTTGTGAACATAACAACTCCAGTTAAAACTAAGCAAATACGAAGTCTAAGGGTAAATAAAGGATTTATTTATACTTTTATTCAACCACGAGGGCATTTTTTCTCTTTCTCGTGTTTTTTTTATAATTCTCATGGTTTTGCAATGTCTTATTCCCTTAGGCTTTTCAGTGCTACCTTAACGAGCTTTCGACCAACGACTCCCAGACTATTAAGACCTTAGGGTGCTAGGTGGAAAGACAATCCCATCGGGCTTACTTACTCAAGTAACAAAGGCCACAAAACTAGACAAGCATGTCACGGTGTTTATTCATTTTTTTCTTTTTCTGGATTATCTATTTTTTTTCTTTTCATTTTTTTTCTCTCTTTTTTTCATTTGTAATATATATACCCCATAGATTCCCCCAAACTCAAGCTTTTACGTTATTCCAACCTTTACCGCTAGTTCACTAATTTTCTTAAATTTTAACCAAGATTTTCCCTCAGAAATAAATTATGAAACCCTTGAACCAAGCAGATTAAAAAAATTAAACTTTAAGTGCTAAACGGCTACATAAGTTTCAGACAGGCTTAGATTATCATCATGATTAAAATTAGAACTCATCATCAATTATCAACACTGTTCAAGTTAACATGAAAAACCAATCATATCATAGGCCGAACTAAGACCAAACCAGTCCATTGCCTAGATTTATGCAAAAAAAAAATAAAATGCAATTATACTACATGAACACAAACTAATGCAACACATATATGAATATGCAATTAACTACCATGTATTATATGCATTCTAAATGTAAAAACACAATGCTAACATGTAAAAATAACGAATTACAATGCAAATAACTGACTATATGCAATACGACACTAAAATGCCCCCAAACATAAACTAGACATTGTCCTCAATGGCTGAAATAGAAAAAAATAAAGCAAAGGACTTCCCTGAAAATATAACAATCTTCCTCCTTGTCCGCTAAGTTTGGAGAATATGCTAGGCACATGGAACAAATTGGGCCCTACACTTGAATTTGACTTGAATAACCTGTAAACCCACAATAGAAGCAATTTTATTAAATCCTAAATAAATGCGAATTCAAAGCTACTAATATAAAACCTAATAAAAACTAAAAATAAAAATTAAACTTGGATTGCCTCCCAATAAGCGCTTATTTTATAGTCTCAGCCTGACTTCTTCAATTCTCTATCCAATTCCCCTACGAAAATTTAGGAACCCCCCATCTATCAGAAGCAATGTCTCTTTTGGGAGGTTCCCATTAGTAATGGCCATTAAATTAAAGTCACCTAGCATGCTCTTTGTAGATAGGTTCCCCATTAAGAACGTCCAACAATTAAGTGTTTTCTCCATTATGTTTATGATCAGATTAGGGCATTGAAGCTTAATAAACATAATGGGATCTTTCTCTATCTTCTCCTTTTCATCCCACCATGACTCCACAGCTGTACTAGCTCTTATGTCACAAAGAGCTTTGCCGACGACATGATTTCTAATTGGGAATGGTTTTGCAAAACTACCCGGATTCTTGAACTTTGGTGGAGGAGGCACATGGGATACTAATGAAATCGGCTCATTTTCGTTGAATCTTACAGTTAACTCTTCGTTGATCTCATTTTCTTGGTTCCCAATTGTTTCCTTTCTTTTAACATCTTGTGGCTCATCCAGTTGCAGATTTTGTTCGGGCTCTCCATCAATCTCAGAATCCATGTCATAGATCCAAGTGTATTGAGGACAAATATTCGAGGCATTGACTAGTTGTTCCGTAAAATTTTGACTCGATATCTCTTGACTAATTCTCCTCTCCTCACTTGAAGCTATGAACTTTGACATAATTTCCTCCAAATTTAGATTTTCTTCCTGTTGTAGTGGAGGTGGACACGAGAACTCTGGTGAGTATGTTGGATTTGGAGCATAAAATTGATCTTGATGAGTATGGCTCCATGAAAAATCTAGGTGATGCCCCCAATCCTGATTATAGTTGTTAGGATAGACATAATTGTTGGGGTAATCACCACCATACTCTACCGCCTAGAAATTGATGGCGCATTGATGACTTAGATGATTTCCAATACAATAATCACAAGTAATCGCCACACTTTGACGACGTTGTGCTGCAACAACGTCCAACCTCCTCGAAAGTGTCTCAATCAGGCTTTGACAATGCGAGTAAAGTGTCGCGAGTCCAAATCGATTTCTGCTCCCCTCAGGTCGAAGTCGTTCTCGTATATGACCATTGATAATTAAATTTCGCCATGGTACCTAAAAAGAAAGAAAAAAAATAGAGAGTGAATTAAAGAAATTAATAAAAAAACGTTTAAATTAAAACTAATTTGATTAAAAATTAATATTGCCAAAAATTATTAAATTAATTCCCCAGCAACGGGGCCAAAAACTTATTGATTGATTTCGCAATCAATTAATACATGCAAGTATACACGGTTAACAAGTAATAAAGTGAAAGTAAAGTAACGTTCTCATGAGGAATTATTTAATAAAAAACACCAAGTACTAGTTCTTAACCAAACTAATTTTATTTAAACAATCAATTTAGGGTTTTGAATTAAATGATTTAATTAAACTATTTCTAATTACCACTAGTTAAAAATCAGATTATGGAGATTTAAGATTATAACTTCACTTATTGCACATTTAAATTAATAAAACATCTCAGTAATTATGCTCACTATTTTGGATCGTTAATCAAGAACTTATTAGTATTTATAACCACCTTCCGATGCATCACAAACATATTAATCCAAATCCACAGTTGATATAATTGAATCAAACACCCTAATTAACTAATTCACTATATTCCTATGTGAATTACAATTAAAAAGGATTTAAAGCACATGTTCCCTTATTAGATTACATGCGGCGTAAAGGCATATCCCTATCCTAAACACAAATCATGAATTCCAACACCATGCAGAAAACTTAATTACATGCTATTCTGATCAGATCTAAATATATATTTCATCTCCCAAATCCATATAGATTATCATGGTAATTGTTAGCTAGACAATTAAATAATTATACGCAATCATAATAGGCAATCCATATAATAGATCACAATAATTAATAAGGAAGCATACTAAAATAAGCTATGCAATAAGATCCGTTGCAATCTTTAAAAAGAAATTTAGTTCATTTTCATTGAATTAAAATCTAGAATTCACAACGGAATAAACATTAAAAGAAAATAATAGAAGTAGGGTAGAGAATGAAATCTGTTGTCTGCAAATCTGATGCCCCCCTTGTGACGACCTGAGAATTTAGAAAATTATTTAAATCTTAAATTTAAGGTTAAATAATAAACCTAGACAGAAAATAAGTGAATGGATTCAACATTTTCAGGAAGGAATTTTGTGAATTTAAAATTTTTGTGGTGAATTATTCAGGATTAAGGGTATATGTGTATATGTTCTGTGAATATGGTATTATATGTGTACAAAATGTGGTTAAGGGTCAAGAGTTGACCAGATAAATTTTATCAGTGTCCAAACCCTATATATATATTTAGAACGTCCACGTTCAGTTAAAAAATTCTTACGATTTATAAGAAACCCTAGAAATCGGTTCTAGAAACCCTAATTTCAGTTTCGGCAATCCAAAACCCTGATTTGAGAATTCAAAGGCAAAATTTAATGGTATAAGTATTTTTGATTATAAATATAATTAGGGATAACCCTAATTGACTATTTAAAAAACCCTAATTCTTGGGTTATAAACCTTAACACCCATTTAGGTAAAACCCTAATTATTATTAAAATTTTAATTAGGAAATATTAATCCTAATTATCAAGATTGATTTTTATTGGGAAATTAGAACATAATTAGAAAATTCTAATTATAATTTAGAGATATTAATTTCAATTTCGAAAACCAAAATTAAAAATATTAGAAAATTGATTTTTGAAAACCTTAGGTTTTAACCCTAAGGATTTGCACAAGATACTAAAATGCCCTTAAAAATGTATGCAAAAAGTCTAAAATGCCCTTTGTGCATTATTGATGGTAGCTTTCAATTATTGTCCTATTTGTAGTTGGAGGCTAGCTAAGATACACCCATGTGCCTTAAAAATCAGAAGATCAGCCCCTAATACCAGCCATTTGTATTGCATTCAATTACATAAATAATTGAAGAGAGAGAAAGTTAACAAATCTTGCTCATTTGCTATCTTTCACTCAACCAAACTTTTCTCTCTCTTTAACCACGAAATCCATAAGTGGATCAATCCCTAGAATGATCCATAGTTTCTCAAGAACAGATCATGATGATCAGATTCAAGATCAAGGCTCAAAAAGGTATAAAAACCCTAAATCTTAAAAATCAGTGATCTTATGTTTTATGTTATAATTTGTTGGTTAAAGTTGTGTATTAGAGTGTCTTTTAGTGATCTGGGTTGATAGATCATGGATC
The DNA here is from genome assembly GCA_020205615.1 of Panax quinquefolius. Lineage (NCBI taxonomy): Eukaryota > Viridiplantae > Streptophyta > Magnoliopsida > Apiales > Araliaceae > Panax > Panax quinquefolius. The sequence continues at coordinate 195,766 of JAINUW010000482.1, read as the reverse complement.
TATAATATCTAGATGCACGATTTTGATGATTTTAAAAATCTAGAAAAACTTGAAAAATATGGCCTAACAGCCATATGTCAAAGGCCTTAGATCTTTACCTGTTAATATTTTGGTGTATTTTATGTCATATATTTGTTCTTTGTTGTTAGGACTTTGATCTAAGACTTGAATAAAGCTCAGATCATGAGTATATTGCAAGATATGATCGGTCAAAAGGCGTTGACCAAGCACAAAACTACTTTCAAGCAAACTAGAAATTTCGAATTTCGACGATGATATTCATGACCCTAGATCTTGCTGTATTTAAAGAGTTTGGTCAAGTTATTGTTTTGTTGTTGTAACCTGACATGAGAACTTCACATCTATGCTTTTATATTACTTAGATGATTACTAGAATGACAATTAATCACGGTCAAACCTACGTTGACCAATCTACCTGAAGAACAAATCTGGGTAACCCAGATTTTTCCAAGATTGCTCTGACAACACATATTCATGAACCCAGATCTGGCTTGTCTTTGATGATTTGATGGTGTTAATATATCTATGTTGCAATATGGTCTAGGGACTACAGATTGGTTCCTTTATTTCACTTAAATAACAAGAAGGATTCATTTAATGAAAGGTCAAAGTAGACTGCTTAGTCACGAAATCCTTTTTCTGGAAAACCCAGATCTTCATCAGCCAAACATTCTGACAAGGTTTGACCAGCCTTGATCCGCCACATATGATGTTGTAATATTAATCTAGTGTTATATTATTGTACCCTGTCATGAATACTACATTATTGAACCCTCATATTACATTGGTAAATCCCAGAACTCAAGATTCAAAGCTTGTAATATAGGTACCTTGACTGTTCTTCATTTTTGGGAAACCCAGAAATGGAAGAACAGTCCTGACATGATTTCTTATGGCCAATAACTCTCTGATCTATTGTAACTTGGTCATGATCTTAGTTTATAGTTGTAGTATTACAATTATACTACAACCCTAACCCATCAGGCTGCCCAGAAACCTTGTGATCAATGATTTAGACTTGGTCAAACCTCCTACCTTGAACACTGCCTATGCATTTCTGGGTTTGATGAAGAACAACCCAAGAACACCATTAGCGACGGTTTTGTCGCCTATGGTACCTATAACGACAGTTAATTTCAGAAATTAATTACTTTAATTAAATAATTAGAGAAAAATAGTTATTAATTATTAAAAATACAAAATAAATTTCTAAAAATTATTTTAAAGCCTGAAAATTAGTTATTAATTATTCTAGCTATATTTCATAAATATTTAATATTTTTGGAATAAAAATGGTATTTAATTTAAAAAATTATAATATTAAATAAATTATTTAAAAATGATTTTAATACATGAAAAATCATGAAAAATTATATTATGGTATAAGAAAATATTTTAAGTTATTTTTGATAACTTTTAATATTTTGTGATTAATTTCATTAGTTAATTAAAATTAATGGTAATTAGTTTATTTAATAAATATATTAAATAAATTATGGAAAAATAGGATTATTGATTTAAAAATCATATAAAAATGATTTAAGTGTTATAAAAATATTTGAAGTTATAAAATATAACTTTTGATATTTTCCCAAGAAAATATTAATATTTTAATATTAAAAATCAATTATTGGATAATTAAATTAAAGGTTTAAAAATCATATGAATGTGATTTTAAGGTATTAAAATACTTTGATATATAATAAATATATTATAATATTATGACATGTATTTCATTAATATTTGGTATTAAATAAATATTAATGATAAAGGAATTATGTGGTATTTAATTCATTTAAATACGATATTAATGATCAAAAAATCATTTTAAATGATAATAATTACGTGAAAATTATAACGAGCTTATGAAAAATGTTTTGACTGATAAGAAAATTATCTAAGATAATTGTTAAGTGTCAAGCAGAGTTTAATTGAACTTAAACTCGTTATTTATCCGACTAAAGCCGTCTGGATGTCAGAATAATGCCAAACTCGACTCGGACTGAAATAGTTTAACTTAAGATTAGGTTTTATGTGCTGTATAGACGAATAGGGTTATGTGTTAACGTGTTTAGGTTATTTAAATAATGTGATGATGTTATTCTAACTTAGAAATAAATATTATTAATATTAGGTCTTTAGACGAAGCTTATTAAATTGCTTAGTGGTAATTAACGGTACATGCAAGTTTTTCTTAACTCGACCTCGAGTTGTTTCATCCAAATATACATGTGGTTAATCATTACTGATTTCCATGTCTATAATTTATTTATTCGCACTCTATGTATAATGCATGTATTCATCAGGTATGAAAGGCTGATCACCTTCATTACCATTCGGTTCAGATATAATTGCTATGTTCACGTTCAATGTTCGTTCAGCTTTGAAAGTTTGTTTATACTAGTTCTCAATTATATTGTAGAATTATAGCCAGCTTATTGTTCAATTCTTTCCATCATGATATATCTTTAAATAAATTTATACTTGCTGGGAAAACTTATGCTCACCCTTGCTATATCATGATAAACATTGCGATTAAGATGAATGCGTTGGATACAAGGAAAAGATAAAGACAAGTCCAACTTTGGATTTTATGTGCAGCTTAATTGTAATAGTATAGTATGATAATAATGTTATATGTTAGACATGTTATGAATTATGTAATAAGTTAAGGTTACTCGACCTTGGGGAAAATAATGTGTATGTTTAGTGTATAAACAATTTATGTTTATATCTTCTGCAATAGTTTTATATTTAGCATACCAAGATCCGTGGTGATTTGGGACCCGGATTTGGGGATGCTACACCCCTCTTCCTCCTGCTCTTGATCTTCAATGATCTCCAATTTGCTTCAGTATCCAACAATCTAATATAAACTAGGGTTTATGATATAATCTAATAGAGTGTTTTATCTAATCTAATCTATCTAATCCCTCTCATTCTATGCCTCCCATCATATATTTATAGGCTACAAGTCTAATTTCTAGCTTAGGAGCAAACCCAATCCAATTTGAAGTCAAAAAAGTGTCAAAATTCACCCCAAAACGCCTCAAAACTTGACCAGGCCCGAGCCCAGCGCCCCAACACTACTCACGGCGCAGGATCACTGACCCCTAGCGCCCCGGCGCTAGAAATAAGCTAGGAATGGGTGCCCCAACGCTAGCCTCTTATTTGGAATTTTTCTACTCTGATATCCTTTGGGAAAATAGCCATAACTTCTTTGTCCGAACTCCGATTTCAATGATTCAAGATGTTACAGAAAGAGGAGACGTAGATCTATAACTTTTATTCTTTAAGTTTTTCAAAATATAGTTTGAAAAAATATCGAAATTGGTGCTGAAGTGGCTGTTATGTAAATGGCAAGCCGAAAATGTGAATCTAGCAACCCCAAACGTAGATCTAAGTATATTTTGTCCAAATTCCAATAAAAAACATAAAACATGCATAAATAGACACAAAAACTTAAAAACTTCCAAACGATTAAGCTCAAATGCACTCAATTAATGGGTATAAAACCCACTAATCAGGTCTTAAGGAATAAGTAAAAATGTAATTCATTATACATAAGATACTATAATAATCTCAAGTCTAAGGATCATTTGTACTACTATCACTACATGAATTCCTATTGACAGGCAAATAAAACTCCATTAGGTATTCTTTAGCGAGTCACGTTTAGTGAACTTATTCTCCAATAAGCACCTACATACTTGCTTTAGTGTCTCCACACAATTGATCATGAGATCAATCATTCTCATCTAATGAGCAAGCAACGTATGTACCAATCTATCCCGATTCACTAATCCCCTTTTTAGTAATCCATTGATTGAGAACATTTTAGTTTTAAGCTATCTAAGAATTTAGATCTCATTAGCATGATCTCATCATGATTCTAAAAGCATCGCTTAAAACTATGTGTTTATCACATATTATTAAAACAACACCATGTAGATAATTAAATGCCTTTAATAAATAATTCTTTTATTAATAAATAAATAATATTGATTACAAAGTATATGATTTATCATCATATATGATTAGCTTGTATGCATATTACTTTCACATCAACCCCGAAGACAACCCGGGAAGGGAAAAGATGGAATGTTGACAACATAACATAAACAAATAGTTATACAGCTGCAGATAAGGTCATAAAGAGCCATCACAGCAATCCCAAGTGCAAACTATCCAAGACAGCTCCACGAACTACCTTCAAGATACTTGAAGATGTTGTTCTGGTCATGGACTCATCTTCCATTATTCAGAAATGGTCAAGCCCAATGTCATTGTATAGCCCTTTGAAAGAGCTTTCTAGAATGGTATGACACACCTCCCAAATATTCCTGGATTGAAAGGAGCAAGCTTCCCAGTGCATAGCAAGGCGAATGGCTAGCTGACATCTACCTAGGGATGGTTTTCCTCTTTTTCTCTACCTTCCTGAACTCAGAATTGGGTGAATAATATTCCATTGAGAAGATATCATAAAGGGATTTCTGGAATGATATGGAATGTCTTCTAACTCCTCCCGAATTGAGAATTATGGCTGTTTCAGCAGCCAACACAAAAACTGACTTAGCGACATGTAAACCAAACAAATGGGGCCCACTTTAGGGCTACCGCAGGTGTACCTATGGTAGCAGCAGGTAGACCTATGGCTCCCCCCTAAATCCCTTATAAAATTCATATCAACAACTCATTTGAAGAAGTTTTCAGTTGACAGTTTTATAGAGAGAAATTTGAGGGTTTGAGAGAGAAATGGAGAGTTTCTTCATCTTAATTTATGTAAATCTTAATTTTAAACACTCATATACATATAAAATCATATACATATCAAGTTTTTACTGGTTGAAATTGAGTTTAAAGGCACCAAAAGCCGTTCGTTAGCAAATCCTATGCTAGACTGTAAGATCTCTTCAGATCTGTGCTTATTTCTTGCTTTACTATATATATAAGTACAATATAGATATAGATCTTAGTTAATATTGTAAAAATATAGCTTTTTAACTATACATTTTGTGTAAATAGTTAATATTTAAAGTGAATTGACTAGATCTATCCTAGATCTAGCTTTCAATCAGTTCAAAAGTTGCACAACTTAAACCTTTAAGCTATAATGGCTAAGATCTAGATAGATCTAGTTTACTTTCTAGTTTTGTAAATATTAAGCAACCACATAACCCTAGATCTGTATTTAGAGGAAATGGGAAGCTCGTTCACTCGCGTACAAGGATATGATCAATAAATCCTTTGTTTAGTGAAGTTTTAAGTTAAATGTTCATAGTATGTTTAAATATATCCAATTTGCAATCTTTAAATCATGTCATGTGAGCCTAGGAACCACAGGGTTGATGATTCAATCAATGAATCTAGATCTGATTCCCGTGATGGACTTATTTAAGTTGTACAGTTAGCTTGCAACCCATTGTACATGTTACCATAGGGCCTTAAACGAGGATACAGATTTAAGACCCTGATATAGTAAAATCGTTGTTTATAGTGTTTGGGTTTACTTCGATGGATTCCATGACCATGAGAAACCCGACACTTGTAGATAATATTATATATACTGTCAAAGATGCTTCATATCTTAAATATAATCAAATCAAGTCGAATACGGAATAAAATTGGAAGTATCAAATGCCTCAATTCCTATGTGAGCGAAAGGGTTTGAAAAAACCTTTTCAAAACTTCACTTTCATATGCCTGTTAAAAATGAACTTTTTAATAAGTCTAACCCCTTCTTATATAGGTCCAAAAAGGCATAACACTATTTTCAAATAAAGCAGTTCTAGCACATTTATTTGCATCACACACACACACACACACATTTCATATAGGGAATGAAAAAGTCGCGGTAACCATGTTTCACGGAAGTCGGGGGATGCCTAACACCTTCCCTTCGCTTAAGCAAGCCCCCGAACTCTATGAATCTTGGGTTCTAGACCAATTAAATGAAGTAGCATATTGGGCCATATTGAAAAAACCTTCAAAATTCGGTTGAGTTGGTACAACCATTTAAACTTGTAGCGCCCCCAAATTCGGGTATCTTCTAACCCGGCATATGGTGCTATATGGTACTACCATTCCTACATTCATACGATTGAAAAACCTCAAAAGTACGAACAATGTCTTCTATATATTCAAAGTAATATTTTCATTTCCCAGGTTCTATACCCATTACAAAAGTTCTTTGTTATAATATCAAATACATTACAACAATAAACCTACACTATTACAAAGACAACTTAACGATCTACCTTAGCCTTTCCTTTATCCTTAATCGATCCTTCGGGACGTTCATTCTTAGCTGCATTCATATGTTTCAAGCAAGAGTGAGCATAACTAGCTCAATAAGTATGACAATTTCAATAGCAACATGCTTGACACATAAGAATCGTATATCTTTAATAACTGAACAATAGTTATGAAGTACTATTGATAATTCAAAATAACACTTCATCTTTCTTTCAAATTGTTTCACAATGAATAATATCCAGTAAAACATAAACTTTGGTCCAAGACCTTGAGTATTTCATTCTTTCTTTGAAAAGGAAAACCCGACACTAAGTCCGTAAGTCCGGTATTACTTACAAGCACTTCTAGGTGATCAGCCTATAGTACTATATGTTGATCAACACTACATTCATTAAACGTATTTATGTTTAATTTGTGGCAACTTCACGTGCCTGTCGTAAGACAACAAAACATTTGTTTATCATACTCAATCTTCTTTTGAAAACCATATCGAGTAGTTGACAAAAGATAACAACATTTAATAATAGTTGGATAGATTATCAATAATCCACCAAATGCATTAAATCTAGCCGAAATAATTGGCTTTAACTTTATCATAAACCTATTCATGCATAAGGATACATGAATTACAAAGCTTGTTCAGATTGAACTGAGACAATGGTTAGAATACTTGCCTTCAGCGTCTGCTATGGTATAAATTACTTTATGATCTTGTCTTTCTAGTCTCTATAATACATGATTACATAACGCCATACATTAGGTCATATATAATCAAGTATGTATACAACTATATCTTACCCTTCATCTCAATCTAATCATGTATTAGATTTGATTTCTATTAATTTCGGCTTGTCAACATACTTACATTCATATTCGATTAAGTTATTATCAACCTTCTCATACTATCCTTAAGGTTTAACAAGGTTTTAACAATGCTACTTCAAGTTCCTTAAGGTAAGTTCACTTTGAACTAATCACAATCCTTTCTTTGTACTTACAAACATTCCTTACTATCTTTGATCTAGGGTCAGCAAATCGCTACACCAACAGACTCTTTAAGCCGCTTACTTATGCAAGTTAACAAGAGGGTGTATCCTGACTTGGCTGCTAGCGCGAGTCCTTACTCGATCGATGTACGACCGTGGCAATCAAGGTTTGTAATATTCAAGAACGCAATCAAATTGCAAAAATAAAGCGAAAACGTGTAAAAATCAGAGTTTAAAATTTTACAAACCATATACCCGGATCACCCTTTATGCAAAATTATTAATTAAACGAAAAAGATAACGAATAAGAATCATACCCTTGAAGATCGAGCTTCATCAGGTACAAGTTCACCTCCAATCCTTTTCGCGTTCAACTTGAATCCACCGGGTTTGGTTCCTTCCTTTGATCAACGTTAGCCACCCAAATGTTTGGCCTCTAGAGGTGATCCACCAAGGAATTATAAAGATTCAAGAAGAAGGGGTATTGGCTCAACCCTAGTTTTCTATCTCTATAGAAAGGGCGTACTCTCCAACAAATTGGAATTATCACGTATATTTGATATCTGATATAAGACTCATCTTATAAAGATATCAAGTAACCCTATTAAAATAAGGTATTATTTAATTAAACTCTTTTAATTAAATGGGCTCCCTAATCTTATTAGGGATAATTAATTAAACTCCTTTAATTAATTTTCCCTCCTAATCCTATTAGGAATAAATGAGAGTACTTATATTAAATTAATTCCTAAACTCTTTTAGAAATTAAAATAATAATAATTATAATAATATTAATAAGACTCCTCTTATTAATTTATTTTTAATATTTTAAAATATTAAATAATAAATATTAAGCTATTTAATTTATTCTATCACCATAGATTAAATTAAATATACTTAACATATTATTACGATTATGCCATTAACTTCTTAAATAATTATTCTTCCTTTTATGGTGTGACCCTTTAGGTTCTCCATATTAAACCCAGTTGTGAATAAATCAATTAGAACAATTCTAATCTTATTTAAATAAATAAATAAATTAAATAATTAATTTATTTAAATAAATAATATTTATTCTACAATAGGGATAAGCCTCCCTAACATCAACGACTTTCCGGATAATATAGATTTCAACATTAATCATAAAAGAACCTTTGAGTAAATAGTTACCGTACAATTCAATCCTTCCACCATACAATGTCCCAATTAAATATAAGACATGGAATTACTGTCAAGTCTTATTTTATTTAATTATATGTATTTCGATCCTTAAATGCACAACTCAAATAATGCAAATTAGAAACTCCTTTCTAATTTCATTTTGCCTTAACCAAGGACTCATCTGGGTTGTCATTTATCGAATCACATAGACATTTCTCTTCTTTATTAGAAGTGGTAGATTCTTTATCGATCATATATTATCTCCACGTGCATAACTTGTTATACCCAAGCATACCCTTTGATATACCCTAAGGGTCTTAAGGAATAAGTCAAAGTATAACTCATCATACACAAGATACTATGATGATCTCAAGTCCAAGGATTACTTGTACTACTATCACTACAGAATTCCTATTGACATGCAAGTAAAACTCCATTAGGTATTCCTTAGCGAGCCACGCTCAAAGGAACTTATTCTCCAATAAGCACCTACATACTTGCTTTAGTGTCTCCACACAAATGATCATGAGATCAATCATCCTCATCCAATGAGCAAAGTTAACGTATGTACTAATCTATTCTGGATTCACTAATCCCAATTTAGTAATCCAACGATTGGGAACTATTTTAGTTTTAAGCTTTCTAAGAATTTAGATCTCATTAGAATGATCATCATCATTATTCTAAAAGCATTGCTTAAAACTATGGGTTTATCAAATATTATAAAACAAAGATCATGTAGATAATTAAAAGCCTTTAATAAATTAATACTTTTATTAATAAATGAATAAGATTGTTACAAAGTATATGCTTTATCATCAAACATGATTGACTTGTGTGCATACTACTTTCAAAACCCACTTGCACTAAAGCCAATCGTCATGGTATCTCATACTCTTCTTCTAAAGTGACGATTATCCTGTTGTTGGATAAGCTTTAGTTAATGGATATGTAATGTTGTTCTTGAGAGTCCACTATTTCTATAGTGATTTCCCATCTTCAATGATTCTAATAATCAAATGAAAGTGCCACAACACATGTTTAGATCCAAGATGAGACTTAGAACTATTCCTAGTTCGTAATGAACTTTTAATCCAAACAATCAACTTGCGGCTTCATTTATAGCTATATACTTTGTCTTTATCACTAAACCAAAGAACTCTTTCATTGTTTGGAACCTTTCCAATTCAACGCATCACTGCTCAAGATAACGCTTTACCTTAAAGTGGATTTTTCATCATCTTGGTCCGTCTGAAAAACTTGAGTCTCATTAAGCCCTCTAGTTTTAATTTAGACCCACCATGAATATGATATAATCCTTAGTGCCAAGTAAGCACTTTAAGATGTTTTTCACCGACTCATAGTGAACTTCTCCATAATACGACCGATCAACATCGTGTCTCGTACATTTCATTGCATACATGATTGTCACTCATGCGACCTCTCTTTTGTGAGTCTGCTGGGGACTATTAAGAGAGATACACTCCATATCTCATCGACATGAGACATCTCTTGAGTTTGCCATGCTAAACGACTTTAGCATCAAACGAATATACGCCTCGGGTTAAGTTGAGCATCCTTTTAAATCTATCTATATAGATTTGCATCCCCAATAATGATACTCTTCCCAAATCATTCATGGAGGATTATTTAGACAACTTTATCTTTATCGATTGTATCATTGGTATGTAATTCCTCATCCGTAGTATATCAACATATAATACTAGAAATTTCACGACGCTCCCATCGACCCTTTTGTACACACTAGAACTCTTACCTCATCGTATGTAACTCGGATCATCATCTTCTATGATGCGTACCTCATCATCATCATCCATGATGAATCCATACCTCCTAGGTATCTTCTATGACTATTCCGCATTTACGATTGGTTGTGGTACAATAGGTATATCTATAGGTTCCTCTTATTTGACTTATAGTGTTTTGTGGTTCTTGAACTCTTCAAGATCTATTATCCTCCCACTAGCCCCTTTTAATGATAAACACCTTTATCTTAGAAGGCGTGTTTCGTAACAAACACCTTTTTGCTAAGTAGAATTATAGAACATATACCCTAAACTTACTTTAGGATGTCCCACAAATCATACATGTCAAATCTTGTCCCAAGCTTATCCTTTTGAAACCTTTTCACATAAGTTGAACCCCTTATCTTAACAAACTTAAGATTAGGAATCCTCCCCGTCCCATAACTTTTATGGAGTCTTAGGGGTCGGATTTTGAGGTTACCTTTTCCGTAGAGTAGATGTCACGGCCATTTCTGATACATGACCCTAGAAGGATACTGGAATGTAGGTAAAATCATTATGGACCACACCATGTCCAACAAGGTACGAATTTTCCATTCAGATACATCAATCAATTATTGCGTATCAGGATGTTTCCATTATGAGAAAACCATTTGAGATGATCTAGAAACTTATTGCTCAAGTATTTATTCCTTGATCTAATCAAAGAATCTTAATACTTTGTCAATTTGTTTCACTTATGAATTCTCTGAACTTTTCAAATAATTCACACTTGTATTTCAACAAATATATACATTCAACTCTTTGAATGATCATCTCCTTTTCTTATACTAGTTTTTTCAATATGCAAAATTATTTTCATTTAAGTCAAGTATTCAAAATTTATTAAGTAATATTCCAGTTCTATACAAAACATTATTATTATAAATAGAACAACAATTGTTCTTAATTATAATACCAAAGATTTCATTGTCCAACAATAAAATGGAAATAATATTTTTAACAAGAACCGGAATACAATAACAACTTATCGACTTAATAGATTTGCCGTAGGCATTGCTAAACTATAAGTTTCTATGGCTAATATGGCAACCTTTGCTACATTTCCCGCATATTAGGATTACTTATATTCGTTTATCTTTCTACTTACGCTTGGTCCTTCATAAATCTATATTTATGATAACCAAAGATGGTATCCAATACCCAAGTAGAACCTCGACTTAAAGAAAATTTTATTTTAAATCATGAACAAATTTGTATTTATAACCTAAACTTCACTAAGCTTCTTTGGTTAGCCTCTCGCAAGATACTTTTCATGCAGCTTTCCGGTGTCCAAAGCTTATTGCGCAGTGGAAGCAAGCTCCTTTGCTATCCGTGACGCTTTTGTTCTTATTATCCTTTGTTTATGCCTTTCTATTTACCTTCTTTGAATCGTTCTTCTTTTCGAAGATCCTTTGGCCCCTACCAAGAAGACTTGATCTTTCTTGGTTGGAAAGTGACTCTCAACATTTTTCAATATGTTAAGCAAATCAAATGAGGCGATATCTAGCTTGTTTATATGAAAAATTCACAACAATTGTGAAAGGAGTCCGGGAGTGAGTGCAAGATCAAATCTTGGCTCAACTATCCATCCATGACAAAACTTGTTGTCCTTATTGATCAATTAAATTAATAATGTTAAGGACATGTATCTGTACTGTAGTGTCATCGGTCATTCTAGATCGGAAGAGCTCCTTAGATATCTGATATCTATCAGTCCTACTTTCTTCACCGTCAACTACTTGATGTGCAGGAATATAGTAGAAGCATCCATAGTTTCATCTTGTCGACGAAGCTCGTTACTCATGGATGCGAGCATGATGCGTCGAGCTAATCAGGCATCATCTTGCCACTTTCTAAAAGTAGCAATCTCTTCCTCGGAGGCATTATCTGCAACCATTGCAGGGATAGGCGTATTAAGGACACAAGATAGCTTTTCAGCCATTAGAACTATTCTCAAATTCCTTAACCAATCTATTTAATACGGTTTGGTTAAATAACATCTAATATGTTTCGCAGTGATAGTAATTTAGACATTGTAAAATTCTGTAAATGAATTTGTAATTAACAACATTTTAACATACATTCTTTTATTAATTTTCAAAATAAATTAGGTCTTGTTTTAAATTGGTATCTCCCACTATTTTCTTCAAACTATATTACCCTCAATATATATAGTTCGGCAAAATCTAATTAAAGATCTACTAGTGAGAATAAGGATCCCATTTCAAATGTATATAGCCTTGTGGTGACAAAACAAACTATATATAAATAAATAGGTAGACAATTTTTGTCAATTACATCAACTATGCAACTCCTTTTCTTTTGCCTCTTAGATTATTTTGATCAAGTGGTGGCACATCCGAATCAAAATTATCCAAGTTAAGTCCGACCTAGCACTCCATATATTCAAAAAAGAAAAATATCATCCTTGTGGTGACACAACAAAACAATATTGTTCAATTTTCTTTATAAGCATCAAATGTGATAAATTAACATCTTAAATACTTAATACTTGCCTTGTGGTGACACAACAAACTCATATTAAATATTTAATACTCTATTAATTTTATCATGCTAGAAGGCGACGTTCGATATTCCAAATATCTTTGAACGCTTAGGACTTAATATAAAAATTTGAGGTGTTTGTTATTAAAATGTCTCATCTTGTTTAGCGCGCATGAACACATATATATATATATATATAAAATACGCGTCATATTAATGAACATGCGAAGCATGTTTGCATAATATATAATATATATAGTATAAGCATGCACATATAGAATACTATATTCTACCTGAATTGATTATGGACTTTATTCTAGTTTGGTTCACTAAAGCCACCAAGTGAACCAAAAGGTCAAACCTAGGGGTGCAAGAATTAATATTTAAATATAACTATTACATTTAATTCTGGGCTCCATTACAAACGGGTCTTGAAGCGCTCCTTGCCCCTTGATCTCTAATTCTTCAAAATTAATTCTAAATATTCCTATTACAAAACTATTTTAAAATAAATAGAAACCTTGATCAGCAGTCAAGGGGAAGTACATAGGAGAGAGATAGAATTTACATTAAGAAAAATTAGAGAAGACGAGGTACATGTAATTCCCCATTTAATAAAACTCATACATTCATGCATCCAACTAAAATAAAATCCAATCACATTTAATCAATAGTCCATAATCAATCCCATTAATTATCATACACATCACCATATACATCAATAAATAAAATTCATCTCATGAATAATAAACATTTGATATATATATTGATATCATTTAATGGGCAAATTTAGTTAGTATAAAATCTAATTTTGAATCAAAATAAACTCCTTTATTTTAATCCAAATTTAAATCAAAATAAAACTATTTTATTTTAATTTATCCAATTTTGAATAAAATAAACTATTTTATTTTAATCAAAATCTTTAATTAAAATAAACTCCTTTACTTTAATTAATTATGGAATCAAATTCCAAGTAAAAATAAAACCCTTTTATTAAAGGAAACACGGATTCTCTTTCCTATTCACAAATAAACTTCATTATTTTGAATAATATGAAAACTTATTCCATATCTAAATAAATTCATTTATTTAAGGAAATGATTCTTCTTTTTTCTATTCCCAAATAAACTCTTTTATTTTGAATAATATGAAATCTTATTTCATAACTAAATAAACTCCTTTATTTAAGGAAACATAGAATCAAATTTCAACTCCAATTAGTTTTCATGGAATCCAATTCCAACTCTAATTAGTTAGCATGAAATTCTAATTTTAAAATTAAAATAATCTTTTATTTTAAGATCAAAATAAACTTTTTATTTAAAATTAAAATAAACTTTTATTTTAATTATAAAATTATATATATATATATATATATATATATATATATATATATATCACTAATGTAAAGCATTTCCCAAAAAGTGATACTTGTTTTGTTGAATCCGTTGAAAGTAAATCTTGAACAATTATTATATAATAATATATATATCAAGTAACCTGTTAAATACTTAAAGTAACGTGTACTCTCATCTTTGGCCACGGTTCCGCGGAGAAAAACAAGGAATTACCGAAATCAAGTAAACTTTAATAAAATCGCGAAATGATTTCGCCCCTTTTTTTTTAAATAAATTTTATACAACAAATTATGCCCAATTAAATTGTTCTAAACACATATCAATATACATATCAAATTTAAACAATTAATAATTCGCATAAAGGTTTGGCTCTGATGCCACTGTTAGGTTTGTAATATTCAAGAATGCAATCAAATTGCAAAAATAAAGCGGAAACGTGTAAAAATCAGAGTTTAAAATTTTACAAACCATATACCCGGATCACCCTTTATGCAAAATTATTTATTAAACGAAAAAGATAACGAATAAGAATCATACCCTTGAAGATCGAGCTTCCTCAGGTACAAGTTCACCTCCAATCCTTTTCGCGCTCAACTTGAATCCACCGGCTTGGTTCCTTCCTTTGATCAACGTTAGCCACCCAAATGGTTTTACCTCTGTGAGGTGATCCACCAAGGAATAATAAAGATTCAAGAAGAAGGGTATTGGCTCAACCCTAGTTTTTATCTCTATAGAAAGATGCATTCTCCAACAAATTGGAATTATCACGTATATTTGATATCCGATATAAGACTCATCTTATAAAGATATCAAGTAACCCTATTAAAATAAGGTATTATTTAATTAAATTCTTTTAATTAAATGGGCTCCCTAATCTTATTAGGGATAATTAATTAAACTCCTTTAATTAATTTTCCTCCTAATCCTATTAGGAATAAATGAGAGTACTTATATTAAATTAATTCCTAAACTCTTTTAGAAATTAAAATAATAATAATTGTAATAATATTAATAAGACTCTCTTATTAATTTATATTTAATATTTCTAAAATATTAAATAATAAATATTAAGCTATTTAATTTATTCTATCACCATAGATTAAATTAAATATACTTAACATATATTATTACGATTATGCCATTAACTTCTTAAATAATTATTCTTCCTTTTATGGTGTGACCCTTTAGGTTCTCCATATTAAACCTAACAGAATAAATCAATTAGAACAATTTAATCTTATTTAAATAAATAAATTAAACAATTAATTTATTTAAATAAATAATATTTATTCTACAATAGTGATAAGCCTCCTAAGCGATTAACGACTTTCCGGATAATATAGATTTCAACATTAATCATAAAAGAACCTTTGAGTAAATAGTTACCGTGATAATTCAATCCTTCCACCATACAATGTCCCAATTAAATATAAGACATGAAATTACCGCTAAGTCTTATTTTATTTAATTATATGTATTTCGATCCTTAAATGCACAACTCCAAATAATGCAAATTAAAAACTCCTTTCTAATTTCATTACGCGCCGCCAAGGACTACGGATTGTCATTTATCGAATCACATAGACATTTCTCTTCTTTATTAGAAGTGGTAGATTCTTTATTGATCATATATTATCTCCATGTACAACTTGTTATACCCAAGCATACCTTTGATATACCCTAAGGGTCTTAAGGAATAAGTCAAAGTATAACTCATCATACACAAGATACTATGATGATCTCAAGTCCAAGGATTACTTGTACTACTATCACTACAGAATTCCTATTGACAGCAAGTAAAACTCCATTAGGTATTCCTTAGCGAGCCACGCTCAAAGAACTTATTCTCCAATAAGCACCTACATACTTGCTTTAGTGTTCCACAAAAACGATCATGAGATCAATCATCCTCATCCAATGAGCAAGCAACGTATGTACCAATCTATCCGGATTCACTAATCCCAATTTAGTAATCCAACGATTGGGAACTATTTTAGTTTAAACTTTCTATGAATTTAGATCTCATTAGAATGATCATCATCATTATTCTAAAAGCATTGCTTAAAACTATGGGTTTATCAAATATTATAAAACAGCATCATGTAGATAATTAAAAGCCTTTAATAAATTAATACTTTTTATTAATAAATGAATAAGATTGTTACAAAGTATATGCTTTATCATCAAACATGATTGGCTTTGTGCATACTACTTTCAGCACCCACTTTTTAAAGCCAATCGTCATGGTATCTCATACTCTTCTTCTCTAAGTGACGATTATCCTGCTGTTGGATAAGCTTTAGTTAATGGATATGTAATGTTGTTCTTTAGAGTCCACTATTTCTATAGTACTTTCCCATTGGAATTTGGTCATTTTTGAGTCTTCAACTCTAGAATGCCGAATATGACTTGTCTCCATTGAAAACCAATGTTTTCAAATTCAAACACAAAATTTGACTTCTATTCCAAGAATTTCATGAATTCGACGATTATCGTCTAATCGTGCAATTTCTGGCAAATCTTCATTACTTATGATTCATTTATTACTTCAAATGAATTCAATTCATCATATGAACATCTCAACATACTTATTACAACAACTTATTTTCATGTTGGATTTTGACTTATTATACCAATAGCTTATAACTTGTTAAAGTATAAACTACTTATAGCTTCATTGTTCATAACTTATGATAATTAAAGTCTTTTAATCATCATCCTTATATGTTCTCAACATATAGTTTCATTCATGTATACTTGATACAAGTTCATAGAAGTTCTTTATTTTCATACAAACTCTCAAGGTTAACCTATAACAAGTTCATATAGCTTCTTCATAAGTTTATAACTTATGCAAGTTTAAATGACTTATTTTCGACTTAAGCGGCTTAAGTTCATTTAATTAATCATTCTTCTTACTTCTTAACATCCATACTCACTAATCCCTACTCCTCTTATCAACCTATCATGGTAGAGATAGAAGATTAAAGGACAAGAAGTCTTACCCTTGAAGTTCCTTGGAATAAGTCTTCTTTTTCTTCTCAAATGAAAGTAGCTTATTCTCTCTAACACTTAAGCACTTTATAAGTTGATTGGATGAGTTTAACAATTAACAAATGACTAGCAAGCTCCTCTTGTTTATAGAATTCGCATGGTTAGGGTAGTTTAGTCAATATACCATCCCACCTCCTTAAGCCACCTCCTTAATATTTATTCCTTGATAATCATAACACTTATCTCTTGCTTGGTCATCACACATAATACTTGGTCATCACACATAATACTTGATTACCAAGATTAACCATAATAACATGGTTTGCCCCATGGGTCACTATAGCCCACTGGATCCTAGCTTGCTTGAATTAACTTACTTAACTTTTGGGCTTGTATTAATAAACATTAACTTGTTCATTAATTAACATTTGGGCCTTACCAATAATTCACTTGGGCTTGTATAAATTCCTAACAAATTCTACAAGTCCAACACTATTGCTCAATACATATAACGTATTGTTTACATGTCATTCTCGTATTCTAACTCATTTACAACTTTGTTATATAAAATACACTGTCGACGTCGGGATTTTTGAGTGTCCCTTTTCATTACTTGTTCTTTGGTGTTCTCTTGTTAATGTGAGATTTGATTGAAAAAATAAGTAAAAAAGGTCTGACATGTGTAATGTCGACAATTTGACTTTAAGAGTCGCTAGTTGGTGTATTTAACTGGTTGCACTAACTTAACCGAAAAGGTTTGCACATTGACCCAGTGTCTTGACACTGCTAGACAGGTCTGTGAAACCGATATTCATTTTGGGTCCGGGGGCTTGATTATGCGGAGGGAAGGTGTTAGGCACCCCCCGACATCCGTGTTACCACGGTGACCGCCACTTTTCAAAGAAATTGTTATATGAATATGTGTGTTTGTGTGTGTGTGTGTGGATCAATGTGCAGTTATTTGAAAGTAGTGCGAGGCCTCGTTCGCACCTATATACACAAGGTTTGAATTTTATAGAAAAATTCAGTTTTAACCAAGATATATCAATGAAATTTTATAAAAGAGGTTTTTCAAACCCTGTGCTCAATAGGAATTGAAACCTTTTCATACTTCCATTTTATTATTAAATGTTTGGCTTGTTTGCTTTTATTTTCGAGATGCGAAGTAATCTCGAGAAAATAATATACAGCCGTGCCGAACTCCTCATGGGCATGACAGACATCCAAGGAAATTCAAACACTGTAAAATAATGTACAGGTTGCTTACAGCTGAAAAATGTCCATCATGGGTGAAAGTAAGTTGCACACAAGTCAGTCATGTTTGATGATAAAGCATATACTTTGTAACAATCTTATTCATTTATTAATAAAAAGTATAAATTTATTAAAGGCTTTTAATTATCTACATGATGCTGTTTTATAATATGTGATAAACCCATAGTTTTAAGCAATGCTTTTAGAATAATGATGATGATCATTCTAATGAGATCTAAATTCTTAGAAAGCTTAAAACTAAAATAGTTCCCAATCGTTGGATTACTAAATTGGGATTAGTGAATCCGGATAGATTGGTACATACGTTGCTTACTCATTGGATGAGGATGATTGATCTCATGATCATTTGTGTGGAGACACTAAAGCAAGTATGTAGGTGCTTATTAGAAAATAAGTTCACTGAACGTGGCTCGCTAAGGAATACGTAATGGAGTTTTACTTGCTCACAATAGGAATTCTGTGGTAGTGATAGTAGTACAAGTGATCCTTGGACTTGAGATCATCATAGTATCTTGTGTATGATGAGTTATACTTTGACTTATTCCTTAAGACCCTTAGGGTATATCAAAGGGTATGCTTGGGTATAATAAGTTGTACATGGAGATAATGTATGATCAATAAAGAATCTACCACTTATTAAAAGAAGAGAAATGTCCTATGTGATTCGATAAATGACAACCCTAGTCCTCCTTGGCTAAGGCGAAATGAAATTAGAAAGTAGTTTCTAATTTGTATTATTTAGTGTCATGCATTTAAGGATCGAAATACATATAATTAAATAAAATAAGACTTGACAAAGAATTCCATGTCTTATATTTAATTGGGACATTGTATGGTGGAAGGATTGAATTGTATTTCGGTAACTATTTACTCAAAGGTTCTTTTATGATTAATGTTGAAATCTATATTATCCGGAAAGTCGTTGATCGCTAGGAGGCTTATCCCTATTGTAGAATAAATATTATTTATTTAAATTAATTAATTATATAATTTATTTATTTAAATAAGATTAGAATTGTTCAAATTGATTTATTCACAACCTGGTTTAATATGGAGAACCTAAAGGGTCACACCATAAAAGGAAGAATAATGATTTAAGAAGTTAATGGCATAATCTTAATAATATGTTATGTATATTTAATTTAATCTATGGTGATAGAATAAATTAAATAGCTTAATATTTATTATTTAATATTTTAGAAATATTAAATATAAATTAATAAGAGGAGTCTTATTAATATTATTACAATTATTATTATTATTTTAATTTCTAAAAGAGTTTAGGAATTAATTTAATATAAGTACTCTCATTTATTCCTAATTGAAATAGGAAGGAAAATTAGTTAAAGGAGTTTAATTAATTATCCCTAATAAGATTAGGAAGCCCGTTTAATTAAAAGGGTTTAATTAAATAATACCTTATTTTAATAGGGTTACTTGATATCTTTATAAGAGGAGTCTTATATCAGATATCAAAACTACGTGATTATTCCAATGGTTGGAGAGTACGCTCCTTTTCTATAGAGATAGAAAAACTAGGGTTTAGCCAACCACCCATCTTCTTGAATCCTTCTTCTTCCTTGGTGGATCACCTCTAGAGGCCAAACACTTGGGTGGCTAACGTTGATCAAAGGAAGGAACCAAACCCGGTGGATTCAAGTTGAACGCGAAAAGAATTGGAGGTGAACTTGTACCTGAGGAAGCTCGGATCTTCAAGGGTATGATTCTTGTTCTTCAATTTTTCGTTTAATTAATAATTGTGCATGAAGGGTGATCCGGGTATATGTTTGTAAAAATTTTAAACTCTGATTTTTACACGTTTCCGCTTATTTATGCAATTTGATTGCGTTCTTGAATATTACAAACCTAACAGTGGTATCGGAGCCAAACCTTTATGCGAATTATTAATTGTTTTAATTTGATTGGGCATAATTTTGTTGTATAAAATTTATAAAAAATTAAAAATAAAAATAAAAGAAACCGGTAATAGATTTCAAAACTCATTCATGAATCGTTTTTTATTTTTACGTTTGAGTTTTTATCCGCGTGAATGTTGATGATTTTTTTTTTTACGTCAAATAACATGATAATATATGATATTATATATATATTGGTTATAATAGTAATCGAACTTGGGTGTGATTCGTAACCTTTACTATGATAGTAATGTCACGTGAATCACTTAAGTAATATATATTAACCGCATGAACTTGCATGCATTCGTGACAAGGAATTAGATTATGTGAATCTTCTTCAAGGAACGACGGTTACATATATTATTCTTATTATTTTATTATTAAATAAAAGTTTATTTTAATTTTAAAATAAAAGGTTTATTTTAAATATTAAAAAAAATGTTTATTTTAATTTTAAAATTAAATTTCATGCTAACTAATTAGAGTTAGAATTGGATTCTATAATAACTAATTGGAGTTGAAATTGGATTATATGTTTCCTTAAATAAAGGAGTTTATTTAGAGATGAAATAAGATTTCATATTATTCAAAATAAAAGAGTTTATTTGTGAATAGGAAAGAGAATCCTAATTTCCTTAAATAAAAGAATTTATTTAGATATGAAATAAGATTTCATATTATTCAAAATAAAAGAGTTTATTTGTAAAAGGGTTTATTTGTGAAAGAGAATCATGTTTCCTTTAATAAAGGAGTTTATTTTTTTTACATGGAATTGGATTCCATAATTAATTAAAATAAAGGAGTTTATTTTAATTAAAGATTTTGATTAAAATAAAATAGTTTATTTTATTCAAAATTGGATAAATTAAAATAAAATAGTTTTATTTTGATTTAAATTTGGATTAAAATAAAGGAGTTTATTTTGATTCAAAATTAGATTTTATACTAACTAAATTTGCCCATTAAATGATATCAATATATATATTAAATGTTTATTATTCATAAGATGAATGTTATTTATTGATGCATATGATGATGTATATGATAATAAATAAGATTGATTATGGACAATTGACCAATGTGATTGGATTTTATTTTAGTTGGATGCATGAATGTATGGGTTTTATTAAATGGGGTCTGCGTACCTCGTCTTCTCTAATTTTTCTGAATGTAAATTCTATCTCCTCCTTTGTACTTCCCTTCACTGGCGATCAAAGTTTCTATTTATTTTAAATAGTTTTGTAATAGAATAGTTAAAATTAATTTTGAAAAATTGGAGATCAAGGAGCAAGGAGCGCTTGAAGACCCGCTTTGTAATGGAGCCCGGGTTTAAATGTAATAGTTATATTTAAATATTATTTCTTGCACCCTAGGGTTTGACCTTTTGGTTCACTTGGTGGCTCTAGTGAACCAAACTAGAATAAAAGTCCATAATCAATCCGAGTAGAATATAGTATTCTATATGTGCATGCTTATACTATATATATTATATATTATGCAAACATGCTTCGTATGTTCATTAATACGACGCGTATTTTATATATATATGTACAATGCTTAAAACAAGATGAGACAAATTAATAACAAACCCTCAATTTTTATATATTAAGTCCTAAGCGTTCAAAGATATTTGGAATATCGAACGTCGCCTTTCTAAAGATGATAAAATTAATAGAGTATTAAATATTTAATATGAGTTTGTTGTGTCACCACAAGGCAAGTATTAAGTATTTAAGATGTTAATTTATCACATTTGATGCTTATAAAGAAAATTGAACAATATTGTTTTGTTGTGTCATCACAAGGATGATATTTTTCTTTTTGAATATATGGAGTGCTAGGTCGGACTTAACTTGGATAATTTTGATTCTGGATGTGCCACCACTTGATCAAAATAATCTAAGAGGCAAAAGAAAAAGGAGTTGCATAGTTGATGTAATTGACAAAAGTTGTCTACCTATTTATTTATATATAGTTTGTTGTGTCACCACAAGGCTATATACATTTGAAATGGGATCCTTATTCTCACTAGCAAATCTTTAATTAGATTTTGCCAACAATATAAGTGAGGTAATATAGTTTGAAGAAAATAGTGGGAGATACCAATTTAAAACAAGACCTAAATTATTTTGGTAATTAATAAAAGAATGTATGTTAAAATGTTGTTAATTACAAATTCATTTACTGAAATTTTACAATGTCTAAATTACTATCAACGCTGAAACATATTTGATGTTAATTAACCGCATCAATTACTCGGATTGGTTAAGGAATTTGAGAATAGTTCTCATGGTCGAAAAGCTATCTTATGTCCTTAATACGCCTATCCTCGCAATGGTTGCGCATAATGCCTCTCGAGGAAGAGATTGCTACTTTTAGAAAGTGGCAAGATGATGCACAATTGGCTCAATGCATGATGCTCGCATCCACGAGTAACGAGCTTCAAAGTCAAGCATGAAACTATGGATGCTCCTACTATATTCCCGCACATCAAGTAGTTGATGGTGAGGAAAGTAAGACCGATAGATATCGAGATATCTAAGGAGCTCTTCCGATCTAGAATGGCCAATGGCACTATAAGATGCGACAAAAAGTTCTTAACATAATCAATTTGATTGATCAATTAGGATAACCGGTTTTGTCACGGATGGAAAGTTGAGCCAAGATTTGATCTTGCACTCACTCCCTACTCCTTTCACAATTGTTGTGAATTTTTCACATGAACATGCTAGATATCAGCCTCGCTGATTTGCTTAACATATTGAAAAATGTTGAGAGTCACTTTCCAACCAAGAAAGATCAAGTCTTCTTGGTAGGGGCAAAAGGATCTTCCGAAAAAGAAGAACGATTCAAAGAAGGTAAATAGAAAGGCATAAACAAAGGATAATAAGAACAAAAGCGATATGGATAGCAAAGGAGCTTGCTTCCCACCGCAATAAGCCCGACACCTTGGAAAGAAACCGGGAGAAGCATCGCAAAGGCTAACCAAAGAGGCTTAGTGAAGTTTCGGTTATAAATACAAATTTGTTCATGATTTAAAATAATTTTTTTCTTTTAGTCAAGGTTCTACTTGGGTATTGGATACCGACTTTGGTTATCATAAATATAGATTTATGAAGGACCAAGGTAAGTAGAAAGCTAAACGAATATAAGTAATCCTACGTATGAAATGTAGCAAAGGTTGCCATATTAGCCATAGAAACTTATAGTTTAGCAATGCCTACGGCAAATCTATTAAGTCAATAAGTTGTTATTGTATTCCAATTCTTGTTAGAAATATTATTTCCATTTTATTGTTGGACAATAAAATTTTTGGTATTATAATTAAGAATAATTGTTGTTCTATTTATAATAATAATATTTTGTATAGAATCTGAAATATTACTTAATGGATTTTGTATACTTGATTTACGTGAAAAATATATTTTGCAAATTTAACAAACTAGTATAAGAAAAGGAGATGATCATTCAAAGAGTTGAATGTATGTATTTATTGAAATACAAGTGTGAATTATTTGAAAGGTTCAAAGAATTCAGAAGTGAAACAAATTGGCAAAGTATTAAGATTCTTTGATTAGATCAAGGAATAAATACTTATGCAATAAGTTTCTAGATCATCTCAAATGGTTTTTCTCATAATGGACACCTCATGATACGTAATAATTGATTGATGTATCTGAAAGGAAAAATCATACCTTGTTGAACATGGTACGGTCCAAAATGATTTTACCGACATTCCAGTATCCCTCTAGGGTCATGTCCTAGAAATGGCTACATATCTACGGAAAAGGTAACCTCAAAATCCAGTCCCAAGACTCCATAAAAGTTATGGACATGAAGGATTCCTAATCTTAAGTATGTTAAGATAAGTGGTTGTCCAACTTATGTGAAAATGGTTTCAAA
Organism: Panax quinquefolius; assembly: GCA_020205615.1. Taxonomy (NCBI): domain Eukaryota; kingdom Viridiplantae; phylum Streptophyta; class Magnoliopsida; order Apiales; family Araliaceae; genus Panax; species Panax quinquefolius. Next base: position 171,578 of record JAINUW010000482.1, on the reverse strand, counting down.
GGATAAGCTTGGGACAAGATTTGACAAGTGTCGATTTGTGGGACATCCTAAAGTAAGTTTAGGGTATATGTTCTATAATTCTACTTAGCAAAAGGTGTTTGTTACGAAACACGCTGCCTTCTAAGATAAAGGTGTTTATCATTAAAAGGGGCTAGTGGGAGGATAATAGATCTTGAAGAGTTCATGATCCACAAAACACTATAAGTCAAATAAGAGGAACCTCAGATAGAATTTATTGTACCACAAACCGAATCATAAATCTGAATAGTACCGAAGATACCTGGAGGTATGGATTCATCATAGATGATAATGATGAGGTACACATCATAGAAGATGATGATCCAGAGTTACATTCGATGAGGTAAGACTTCTAGTGTGTACAAAATGGTCAGTGGGAGCGCCGTGACATTCCTAGTATTATATGTTGATATACTACTGATGAGGAATAACATACCAATGCTACAATAAGTAAATATAAAGTTGTCTAAAAAATCCTCCATGAATGATTTGGGAAAAGTATCATTATTGGGGATGCGAATCTATATAGATAGATTTAAAAGGATGCTCAACTTAACCCAAGGAACGTATATTCATTTGATGCTAAAGTCGTTTAGCATGGCAAACTCCAAGAGATGTCTTATGTTGATGAGTTATGGAGTGTATATCTCTTTATAGTCCCCACAGACTCCTGAAAAGAGAGATAGCATGAGTGACAATCATGTATGCAATGAAATGTACGAGACCTCGATGTTGAAAGTACCATATTATGGAGAAGTTAACTATGAGTCGTTGAAAACATCTTAAAGTGCTTAACCCAAGACTAAGGATGTGAGCATACATGGTGGGTCCGAATTAAAACTAGAGGGCTTTACAGACTCAAGTTTTTCGTATTGCACTCAAGATGATGAAAATCCACTTTAAGGTAAAGCGTTATCTTGAATAGTGGTGCAGTGAAATTGGAAAGGTTCCAAACAGCAAAGAGTTGCTAGTTTAATGATAAAGACAAAGTATATAGCTATAAATGAAGCTGCAAGTTGATTGTTTGGATTAAAAGTTCATTACAGAACTAGGAATAGTTCCTAAGTCTCATCTTGGATCTAAACATGTGTTGTGGCACTTTCATTTGATTATTAGAATCATTGAAAGATGGGAAATCACTATAGAGATAGTGGACTCTCATGAACAACATTACATATCCATTAACTAAAGCTTATCCAACAGCAGGATAATCGTCACTTAGAGAAGAAGAGTATGAGATACCATGATGATTGACTTTAGTGCAAGTGGGAGATTGAAAGTAAGTTGCACACAAGTCAGTCATGTTTGATGATAAAGCATATACTTTGTAACAATCTTATTCATTTATTAATAAAAAGTATTAATTTATTAAAGGCTTTTAATTATCTACATGATGTTGTTTTATAATATGTCACAAACCCATAGTTTTAAGCAATGCTTTTAGAATAATGATGATGATCATTCTAATGAGATCTAAATTCTTAGAAAGCTTAAAACTAAAATAGTTCCCAATCGTTGGATTACTAAATTAGGATTAGTGAATCCGGATAGATTGGTACATATGTTGCTTGCTCATTGGATGAGGATAATTGATCTCATGATCATTTGTGTGGAGACACTAAAGCAAGTATGTAGGTGCTTATTGGAGAATAAGTTCACTGAACGTGGCTCGCTAAGGAATACATAATGGAGTTTTACTTGCCTGTCAATAGGAATTCCTATAGTGATAGTAGTACAAGTGATCCTTGGACTTAAGATCATCATAGTATCTTGTGTATGATAAGTTATACTTTGACTTATTCCTTAAGACCCTTAGGGTATATCAAAGGGTATGCTTGGGTATAATAAGTTGTACATGTAGATAATGTATGATCAATAAAGAATCTACCACTTCTATTAAAAGAAGAGAATGTCCCATGTGATTCGATAAATGACAACCCTTAGTCCTTGGCGGGCGTAGTAATGAAATTAGAAAGGAGTTTCTAATTTGCATTATTTGGTGTTATGCATTTAAGGATCGAAATATATATAATTAAATAAAATAAGACTTGAAAGTAATTCCATGTCTTATATTTAATTGGGACATTGTATGGTGGAAGGATTGAATCAGACGGTAACTATTTACTCAAAGGTTCTTTTATGATTAATGTTGAAATCTATATTATCCGGAAAGTCGTTGATCGCTAGGGAGACTTATCCTATTGTCAGAATAAATATTATTTATTTAAATAAATTAATTATTTAATTTATTTATTTAAATAAGATTAGAATTGTTCTAATTGATTTATTCACAACCGGTTTAATATGGAGAACCTAAAGGGTCACACCATAAAAGGAAGAATAATTATTTAAGAAGTTAATGGCATAATCGTAATAATATAAAATATGTATATTTAATTTAATCTATGGTGATAGAATAAATTAAATAGCTTAATATTTATTATTTAATATTTTAGAAATATTAAATATAAATTAATAAGAGGAGTCTTATTAATATTATTACAATTATTATTATTATTTTAATTTCTAAAAAGTTTAGGAATTAATTTAATATAAGTACTCTCATTTATTCCTAATTGAAATAGGAAGGAAAATTAGTTAAAGGAGTTTAATTAATTATCCCTAATAAGATTAGGGGCCCCTTTTAATTAAAAGGGTTTAATTAAATAATACCTTATTTTAATAGGGTTACTTGATATCTTTATAAGAGGAGTCTTATATCGATATCAAAACTATGTGATTATTCCAACTGGTTGGAGAGTACGTTCCTTTTCTATAGAGATAGAAAAACTAGGGTTTAGCCAACCACCCATCTTCTTGAATCTTTCTTCTTCCTCGGTGGATCACCCTGAGAGGCCAAACACTTGGGTGGCTAACGTTGATCAAAGGAAGGAACCAAACCCGGTGGATTCAAGTTGAACGCGAAAAGAATTGGAGGTGAACTTGTATACGAGGAAGCTTCGGATCTTCAAGGGTATGATTCTTGTTCTTCAATTTTTCGCTTAATTAATAATTGTGCATGAAGGGTGATCCGCATATGGTTTGTAAAATTTTAAACTCGATTTTTACACGCTTCCGCTTATTTATGCAATTTGATTATGTTTTGAATATTACAAACCTAACAATGGGAACCGAATCTAGATTCAAGAAATCAACTCATGATCACATGATTCCTAGGCTCACACGATACTGCGCAATTTGTATGGAAAGCGATATAGAGTATATATATATATATATATATATAAGCTATAAATATATATATATATATATATATATATATATATATATATATATAAACATGATCAACCGCCATGACGTAAACTCCATGCGACAAACTGAAATAAAGTCAGAAAAGAGATCAATCGCCACGTAAGTAAACTCCAAGCGGAACTTTTAATGTAAATAAAAAACATAAAAGGCCAATGTAAGTAAACTCTGAGACTGACAGAAATATAAATATATATATATATATATATATATATATATATATATATATATATATATATATATATATATATATATGCATAGAAACGCACTGAAATGTGAATCTGTGCTCATCTGATATGTCCGACAAAGAATTATATATATATGTATATATATATATATAAAAGCGATTAAAAGCACTTAATATAAAATCCAGGCTCATCGATATATATGCCGACAACAATTATATATATATATATATATATATATATACTTATATATATAAATTGTGGTCAGACTGCATTCGATGAGCTCGATTTTATATCTGGTGCGTTTAATTACTTATATATATATATAAGCAATTAAACGCTCCAGACTGAAGTCTAGGCTCAATTGAGGCATAACTCGATATTGTTAGTCCATATATAAAATATATACATATATATAAGTATATATATACAGACAGAAATGAAAACCACGGACCGAAGTCCGGGAAAACACACTCACACCACTCTCAATGTGTACAACAGTGTGTGCTAATATGAGAAGAAGGCTTTATAGAATATAAGAAGGCTTACAGTGGGCTGCCAAACTAGACTTCTATGACTTTAAATGGATAAACACTCAGCTCCCGCCGGATAAAAGATAGCTATATGTGAGCTAACTAGTGTTTAGAAGTGAGGAAACACTCAAAAGATGTGTATGCAGAGTAAAATGGGTAGGGCTTCCTCGCCTTTTTCCCTCCCTCTTCTTCTCAAATGGCTGACCCCAAGGCTTGTATATATAGACGGATGGCCAGCAGTACACTGCAGGCCAGCCATGGCTTGTACTAAGGTCCGGTCGTGGTGCATCCGAGCCTCATGGTCTCGTCGTCTCAGAAGTAAGCGTGCACTCATGCACTGTAATGTCCGTTCGAACTTGCAGAACTTCAATCTGAGTATCCGAACGAGGTATATTTGACCTTCTTCGGACCGCTTGTATCGAGAGTTACGCAATGACATGGATTAGAGGTTGTACGAAGTCAGGAAGAGGGGTTTATGCCCATGGTCTTCAAGCTTCAAATTCTATCCAAAGTACTGTCACACATAATAGTCACTCGGGATTATTACTCAGATCCACTCCAATTGAAAGATCAAATTAATTTTCCATCTAGTAGATTGCGAAGATCTGCGAACCTTCATGCCGAAAAGCCCGTGAGAGTAAACCTAAGATAGGTCAGCCTTTGATAAACCAAACGTGAAGGGAAGACTTCATGCCTTTCCTCTTTCAATAAATGTCAAATGTTAATTCTTGCCAAATATTAAATATAAATTCCATGTCAAATATTAAATCTTGTCGTAAATGTCATGCTATCCTATCATCAAAACAACTGACATTTTTTTTGCAGGAAAACATTAATAAACCTAAAAGATAACACCTTGTAGTGCTTATCAAGACTAAAATACATACTCTTTTTGTAGGCATGAGTGGTCCAATTACTAGATTAAAGTTTAAACAGGCACACAGCCCATCTTCAGTCATGGCTGAAACTGTCCAATCTACCCTGTATCTCCAGAGGAGTTTGAGGGACTTAAAAATCAAATAGCTGATTTGGCTATCCTCCTACAAGGACAAAGTAAAAGCACTCAGGGTCAACATACAACCACTCAACTAGAGCCCTCTACAAAAGGTTGCAGTCAAGGTTCTGACAAAAAAAGGAGGAAATACAGATACCATTAACCTCGTTTCAATGAAGGAATCGAAAAAACCCTTGAAGTTATAAATCTTAGGTAAGACCAAGAAACGGGTGATATAAGAAAGAAAGTACAGCAAATGGAAGAAACCATCGGGTCAATCAAAGGGACTGGAACATATGGGAGTGTCAACTATTCAGTTCTTTGCATATTCCTAGGGGCTCGCTATTCGGATAAATTCCAAGTCCCAAATTTTGAGAAATATAATGGGTTAGGAGACCATGTAAATATGTTATACAATCTAAAATATGCATGCTCACATGTATCTGACTTATCTATGCATAGCTAGCATAGTTTATCATTTGAAGACTTATTTGAAATCATGCCTGAATTACTTATCTTGTGTCTAACAAGGTGAGTGTACATTTTGGTCATGATTAGTGCCATACTGAGTCTTATTATACATATTCTAAAGTTCAGAGTATAACTACACAATGTGTATAAAGCTTAGCTTGCAAAACATCCGAGTTCTCCTTTAAAAGTTATTCTAAATCATGCAAATGATAGTTGATCATAAACAAGTCAACTTTAAACAATATTACATGTATTACTAACCCATATACACATCTTAACAAGTTCAGAATATAACCAACACGGTACTAATGGATATTAGTTCCAAATCTTTCAAGTTTTCTTTAAAAGTCATTCTAACTCAAACCTAAAGCAAGCAAGGCAACTTTAAACTACCTTTCATGCTCATTTGTTCATATAACTTAGCAATATGCATATACTACAAAGTTCAGAACTTAAAAGACACAAGTTTTATCAAAGTTCATTTTCAAAACTCTAAGTCTCTCTTCAGGAAATATATTTTAAAGTAGACTAAAGTAACTCACAAATAGGGCACAGCTGCACCATTTTGAACAACAAATAGGGCATAGTTGCGCCCTTCCTGGACAGAACCAGGAACGGCTGTGCATCAACAAAACTCATAAACCATACATGTAATTGTTTAATTTAACATCTTTAAATTATCCACATGTTTCCAAAATCTCATCCTTTAAGAAAGACAAATAAATCAACCTAGCAAAATAATAAAAGGTAGAAACTAACATCATGAAGCGGATTTTCCCGGCGTCGACAGGTGGAGACTCCGCTGGGGATTTTAGAGGGCTTAAGCCGCATTTCAATCTTTTCAATTCCCTTTTATCTGCGTGTGATGAATGCTTTCTTTGCAAATGCATGTGTGTGAATGAATGCTTCTTCATAAATGTTTTATATTAGTGCTTCATATAATGTCATCATATTGCATACGGTGAGACGCGATGAATGTATGTTGCATGATTCCTCCACCAGGAGGCGAACCCGTCGGTGGCTGATTACTGGGCTCAGGAGGAGCATAATCCCTCGAGGCTCAGGTAAGGCGCCACTCAGATCTACTTCAATTGACCAAGCGCAATTGCCCATTTTGAATCAGTAATAGATTTGGCTGCGCCCTTCCCGAATCTGAACTGTGAACGGCTGCGCATCAACAGTAACTCGTAAACTATACATGCAATTATTTAATTTAACATGTTTAAATTATCCTTATTTTCCAAAATCTCACCCTTTAAGAAAGACAAATAAATCAACCTAACAAAATAATAAAGGGTAGAAACTAACATCATGAAGTGGATTTTCCCGGCGTCGACAGGTGGCTAATCCGCTAGGGATTTTAAAGGGCTTAAGCTACATTTCAATCTTTTCAATTCCCTTTTATCTGCGTGTGATGAATGCTTTCTTTTGCAAATATATGTGTGTGAATGAATGCTTCTTCATAAATGTTTTATATTAGTGCTTCGTACAATGTCATCATATTGCATACGGTGAGACGCGATGAATGTATGTGAATGTATGTTGCATGATTCCTCCACTAGGAGGCGAACACGACGGTGGCTGATTATTGGGCTCAAGAGGAACATAATCCCTCGAGGCTCAGGTAAGGTGCCACTCAAATCCGCTCCAATTAAAAGATTGAATTAAATTCCCATCTAGTAGATTGCGATGATTTGGGAACCTTCATGCCAAAAAGCTTGTGAGAGTAACCTAAGATAGGTCAGCCTTCGATAAACCAAACGCGAAGGGAAGTCTCTTCATGCCTTTCCCTTTCAATTCCATGTTAAATATTAAATGTCAATTCTTGTCAAGTATTAAAATTATATATCAAATATCAAATCCGGTCATGCTTATAGACACTCAAAATTTTGTATTCATGTTACTAACCATGTAAGAGGGAATAATTATCTTTCAGTCTTTCGGCAAAAACCATGGGAAATCAAATCATCAAATCCAAGCCCCGAGGACAACCCCGGGAGATCAGATCCAAGCCCCAGAGACAACCACGGGAGATCAAATCCAAACCCCAAAGATAACCCCGGGAGATTAAATCCAACCCTGGAGACAACCCCTGGAGATCAAATCCAACTCCAGAGATAACCCTGGGAGATCAAGTCAAGCCCTAGAGACAACCCCGAGAGATCAAATCCATGCCCTGCAGACAACCCCGGGATATCAAATTCAAACCTTGGAGACAATCCCTGAAGATTAAGTCAAGCCCTGCGAGATCAAATCAAAACCCCGGGAGATCAAATCCAACCCCAGGAGATCAAATTCAAACCCGGGAGACAACCTCAGAAGATCAAGTCAAGCCCCGGAGAAAACCCTGGGAGATCAAATCAAAACCCCAGTGATGACCCCGGGAGATCAAACCAACCTTAGAGACAACCCTGAGGACTGTCAAAAGTCAGCGGCATTCCAATCTCAAAGACAACCCTAAGAAAAGACAACTATAACTGTATCAAACCCGGAACCAACCCAGGAGGGAAAAAATAGTAATTTTTCCAACCCAATATCAATTTAGCCCAAATCACTGCAAAAGAAGTCATGAAGAACCAAAACGTCAATCCTGAGTGAAAATAGCACAAGACAGCTCAACGGATGGATTGTGAAGACTTAAAAATTTTGGTCATGGACCCATCTTCCCGGATTCGAAAAATCTCAAATCCCATGTTATTGTGTAGATCTTGTCAAGGGCTTTTTGAAAACGTATAACACGCCCCCATCGGATTCCCGAATTGAAAGTTATGAAGGTTCGAGCGGACTGTGCGTTGGCCCGAGTGCATGTACTTCGAGATAATAGGACCCATGTGGCCTGGGCCCACCCGGGCAATCGCAGGTAGACTCGTAGCTGCCGCGGGTAGAACTACTGCTACTTTGGTCTATAAATAAAACCCCCCATCAGCCAAAAAAAAAGAAAAAAAGAAGAGAAAACTCTTTCCATTTCAGCTCTTAACCCCTCATATAGCATTCCAAACTTCAATATTTTTCTTTCTAAACACTTGTATACATATATACTACGACATATCAAATTTTAACCAGTGAAAACTGAGTTTTCAAGCTTTAAAAGCGGTCTGAAGCCTTCTAGATTATATATATATCTATATATATATATATAAACTGTTTACTATGTTTAAATATCTATTTTAACTGTTCAATTAATGTAAATCCATAATATTTAAATCTCTAGACTAGATTTATCTAAATCTAGCCATATCTAACTTTTAATAAGTTCAAAAGTTGTAAAATTAGAACTGTTGAGCTAGAATGACTAAGATTTATTTAAATCTAGTTTTCTTTCTAGTTTTTTTTTTTTTTGTAAATATTATGCAACCGCGTAACCCTAGATCTGTATTTAGAGGGAACGGGAAGCTTGGCTACGCGCAGACAGGGATTTAACTGATGAATCATTTGTTTTACATCATTTATATTAAATATCTATTTTATTTCAGTATCCTCGTTATGCAGGATATTCATATGATATTATGTGAGCCTAAGAGCCATGTGATCTAAGATCGAGCTGACGTATCTAGATCTGGTTCCCATGATGGACCTTTTTCAGTTGTACAGTTAGCTTGTAAATCATATTTATGGTGTTTGGACATCCTTCGATGACTTTTATGCCCATAAGGAGCCTGAAACTTATATGTATATTATTTTGTCGAAGATGCTTTGCATCTCGAGAATAAAATCAAATCAAGCCAAATACAGAATAAAATGAAATTATCAAATGCCTCAATTAATATGTGAGCATAAGGGATTGAAAACCTATTTTCAAAACATCATTACTGTATATTTTACTTAAAATTAAACTTTTATACAAGTCAAACCCTTTGTATATAGCTAATGAGGCATAAGACTACTTCTAAATAATGCACTTAGGCTCAATTAACCACACACACACACTTCAAATGAGATGACCACAAAAATCATCCATATCAAAGATAACCAAGAAACATGGGACATTAGAAAGAAAGTCCAATAAATAGAAGAAATTATCCGATCAATCAAAGGGACTGGAACATATGTGAGGGTTAATTCCTCAAATCATTGCATCTTTCCATGGGCTCATTATCCAGATAAATTCCAAGTCCAAGATTTTAAAAAGTACAACAGGTTAGGAGATCCGTATACCCATTTGAAAGTACACATTAGAGAACTCGGATCCTATGTAGAGGACGAAAAGCTGAGAATGCAACTGTTCTAGAAAAGTCTTATTGGAAAAGCCAGAGCATGAAACGCTTGACTTAACAATGCCAAAAATCCACAGTTGGGAAGAGCTGGCTTATACCTTCCTAAATCAATATAGTTTCCAATCACAAATGGTGTTGGATCGGTATCAGGTGACTAAGGTCAAGAAGCAGAATAATGAGTCATTCCGTGAGTATGCACAAACATGGAGGTGAATAGCAGCTCAAGTTAATTCATCTATGAGCGAAAATGAGATGGTGATGACTTTCATAAATATCCAAGAGGCACCTTACTATGAAAGGGTCGTGGCAGGAATAGGCAAACCATTCTTTGAAATGATAAAACACGGAGAGATGGCAGATATGGGTCTAAAAGAGGGTAAAATTAAAGACTTCACGCCCTTAGAAGTAGTCGTCGAGCATATACAATCTGACAACTATGCCAGTGCTCCCTAAGGGATACCCAAAAAGGGCGATAAAGATGTATCCCTTGTTTTACAGGTGCAAGCTAGGAAACCCAACTATAGTCCCCCCATTTGGAAGAAGGAAGAAAACTGTCATTTTAACAACAGGGCGCATTCAACTAATGTCAGGACAAAAAGTTAAAAAATTAAAGAACAAAAAATCAGGTTTTCACTCCACTAGGCGATTCCCTTGAGAATGTGTTAGCTTTATTAATGGGCTACAAGAAGATTACCGAATTGGCTCCACCTCTGGATCCAAAAAGTGAAAGATACAATCCAAGCCTAAGATGTGATTACCATTCAGGGTCTCCAGGATAAGATACACAAGATTGTTGGTCCTTAAACCATAAAATCCAAAATTTGATCAAAAGTGACGATGTTGTGGTCCAATAACCTGACCATTTAAATATCAAGACCAACTTTCTGATGCAACATGATACGGAGGGAGTGAACATTATTGGGTCAGGAAGCTCCAAAATGTGTCCAAATCATAGGTACATATGAAGGATGGAGGAATACCCCAAAGGAACATAACAAATGTTTTAGAGTGGGTAAATTCGAAGGAGGGTATGAAAATATTTAAAAAATTGGAGGCAATCCAGAATCAAGTAACTCTGCTAGCTAAGCTGATAGTGCGCAAACATCAGGATACAAGATACTTTTCACTCAATTATCAAGAAACCAAGAGAATGATGAGGTTAACCAGAATGTAAGCCTATCTCTCTGCAAAATAATCCAGCTGAATGAAATCGATCAAAGCAGGTTAAAAGGAAATGAAAATTGGAAGGATAACATTACTAGAAGATCTCGACAGCAAAAAAATCTCTAGGAGGAATGAGAATTCCTAAAGAGGAAATATTAAACAACATTCCAAAAACTGGAAAACCCCCAAAATCTTATAGCACGGAGAGTCGGGGAGAGTAGGCAAAGAAGGCTATTCACGCCATTGGGGGACTCATTGGAAAATGTGCTAGCATTGTTGGTTGGGCAAAAAAAGATCACTGAGCTTGCTTCACCTGTTAATCCCAAAGGAAGGCATTATAATCTCAACAAAAGGTGTGCTTATCATTCTAGTGCACCAGGACATGTGACCGAGGAATGTTGGAATCTGCATTACAAAATCCAGAATCTCATTGAAAATGAAGAACTGAAGATAGAAATCCCCATGACCAGAAAAGGCGAAAGGGAAATGAAGAGCTTAAGATATCCACTCGAGACAAATAATTCGAAGGAAGTGATGGCTATGAGCACCAATCCTAGCAGAACACAAGGTGAACCCATCATAATGAGGGGAGTGGTAGAGGAAACAAGACAGTCCTAAATATTTTGTTTCCAAAAGTTAGCAACCATATTCTTGATTTTACCCTTCTGGATGATGAGGAGGAAATACTGATCCTTCATAGTGTAGAAAAAGTCAAAAAGGAAAGTTCCTTACGAGAAAGACAATAACAGTTTGAGAGAGTCTTCATAGTTAAATCCTCTTAAGCCCATAAAAAAGATGAAGGAACAAATGAAGAAAAAGGTGGTAAAGTTGGGGAAGCCAACCCATCAAGGAATCAATAGTTCATCCCTTTTTTCGATGGGTCCAGTTTGATCATCCTTGATGGATGTACTAAATTAGGAGGCAGTCAAGCTATGGAAGTGATGGACGATATTCATGACCAGGAGGTAACTTCTATCACGAGCCTCAAAGGTAACATAACCACTGACAACTGGACTATCAGACCTCAGCTAGCTAGGAAGATGTAGATTCTGAGGTTAAAGTTATGAGTTACAAGATATGTGAGGATGATATCACCTTTTTAGCATTATGTATTTTACTTTCCATGCACATAAAAAACATCAAAACAAAATCAGTCTAGTAATATCCAAGCATGAACTACGTAGACCTGATCTCCTCGCATAGGAGTACATAGGTAACCATCTATAGTGTGATTTAACCCCTACAAAAAATCACAAAACCCCTTTCATGATTCAGTGATAACAAGATACAACTCTTCAACAACTCATCAAGCTTGGACTATGAAAGACTTAATCTCCATCCAGCCATAAGAGTACATAGGCAGCCATCTATGGTATGGTCTAACCCTCAAAAGAAATAAACAAACACTCTACCTCAAAATTAAAATTCTAAACCAAACACCAATCCCAAGACACCAAAGTCCACACCCAAGAAAACCCTCAAAGTTGGCGACCAGTGTTAAGAAGACCCAACGACACCTCAATGTTATTTCATCAAATCTAGCACAAGTCCCTGAAAGGAAGATATAGCGATACATTTATACGGCCAGTCACATGGATGAAATAGCAATCATCCTAAGATGTAACCCTTCAGTAACTCATCATTCCTAAAGTGGGAGAAGATTTAATCTCTTTTGACCTATAGAAGTACATTAATGATCGTCGTGGCAAAGTCTATCTCATATATGACGACATGTTCCCCTAGATAAAGGCCACAAATCGAGCCTTACATATCAAACCAAGATTAGTTGAAGCCATCACAACACAAATTAAGATGAGCTCTTAGTTCTAATTCAGTTGAATCCGAAGGCGTCTAGACATCAATCATCAAAGCTAAAGCAATGTCATAACTATATATCAAACATGATCATCAACAAGTACATATACTACCCAAGGTGATCACAACAAAATGTTGACTCAACAATACAAGGTGACACCCTTAATCACAAGTCTTCATCAAATCAGAAGAAAATCAACAAAGCCAATTGCTCCCACAAGTCAGAAATAATGATTGGGGCATCCAAGTATTAAATCCCAAATCCACTACCTTTTCACCATATGGGTCCAGAGGTAAAAGTCTCTTGAGATCTCGACATCTTATCAGCCCATCTGTCAAAGCAACTACCCCAGATGACAAGTAAGGCTGGGGCAATTTCAGAATCAACGACAAACCGATATTAGGACCTCTACAACAAACAAAATTGGGGCAATTTCAGAAATAACAACTCAACACTGGAGCATTCATCAACCATCATAAGAAGGAAAATGCACTAGTTGGCACCATTAGCATGGTCCGTCATCATCAGAACTTTCCTCATATCATCTCACTGGCGATCCGGTACAATCATTCACTATTTTCTAATCATAATTTTCTTAGAATATAATGCTCCATATATGAGGTATGACTCTTTCATCACTTTATGTGCTTTCAGTCTCCATTTACATGCATTAGCGATAATATGCATGTTAAGTATTCTTTAAAAAAGGTTTTAAAAGAGAAGACTTTTGTTTAACTTGTTATGAATTAGATTAATTCTGATAAGCGTCCTTGGAGCAAGAATCATGGGAATGATTAGAGAATTAAGACTATTGATCAACCTTTTTGATTGGGCACAACATCCTAGTTCAAAGAACTAGTTGGAACAAAATTAACCTCATATGCGTGTCTGCATTTTGCAGGTTACCCTAACACCTAGTTGTAGGGTATGAAACTATAGCGATAATAATGATAATTAATGAAAAGATAAATATAAGTAGCCAGCCTAATGTCTCGAATCGTGGCCTGGGTTACTAGAGTAATTAAGCCAGACGGGTGTCTTTACACCTGGTGCCCTAAAGTTTTCTGGTTTGGGAGTTACCGACTCAATGCTTGCTACATTAGTAACCTAACGATTAAGAAAATAAGCATTATAAGAAGAAGAAGGCGAGATCTGAGTAGATCCAAATCGTGGACTAGGTTACTCGAGTAATTAAGCCTAAATTGTGTCTTTACACCTGGTGCCCTAAAGTCATCAAGTTTAGGAGTTACTGGCCAAACGCTCGCTACATTGGTAATTTAAGCCTAAGAAAACGAAATTTGCACAAGCTCAGGCGAGGAGAAAATAGAGTGGACCACCCAACTTATCTCAAAGTGTGGCCTCTGTTACTCGAGCAAGGAAACCTGAAGGGGTGTCTTTACACCTAGTGCCCTAAAGAAGTTCAGTTTGGGAGTCATTAGTTCAAAACTCATTAAATGGGTAACTCTGAATAGCCTAAGAAAATGAGACAAGTTAGGCGAGAGAGAAAAAAAGAAAATTTGAGTTAAGAAAAATTTTCAAGGTCATGGAAATGAAATTTCTACTAAGAGTTGCATCACTCATAGTGCACGTGTCATATGAAGTTAATTTTATGAAGAGAAATGCGTAGAGCGAAGATGAAATATCCTACCCACACACAATGACCATGGATGCTTAAAAAGTTTCTTGCAATTTCGTAACTTATTAAATGAAAATTTTATCAAAATAAAAAATTAAACCTGGAAGATAGCGATTAACAATTTCCTTAGGAAAAATTCATTTTCATACTCAATTTTAAGATCTTTAGCGATAAGATAAAAGCTCAATAAATACAAGCATTCAATTTCATGAACTCTAACTTCATATACCTTGTTGAAAAGATTATACTATTCCTAATGGCCCGAGCCGTCAAGTTGTTAGCACATTTTATTCGTCTAATGTGCAGGATATTGTTTATTCTGGATGTAATCAACAAGACAAATTTCTTATATGAATCCCTGGTAACAACATGTAAAAGGGCTGGGGCATTTTTGCAATCAATTTAATGGAAGGAGTCTACGCCAGGACCACGTTTCTCATCATAAGAAATGAGATGACTTTTGAAAGAAATTACAATGGCATAAGCTGGCCGGGGGTTTGGCTACTACTAGATGGCACCGCAACACGACTATTAAGCCTGAGTTGGGTGCCACAGTGCCTTTAAGGGAAAACTTTCCAATGCAGACATTTGTTAACCCAACTTTTTATGTCATAATTATGGGGCATGTATATACATAATATACATGATGAGATAATTCCTAAATAACATGTAAAATGATGACTTTTTGAAATTAAACGTTGGTTAAATGTATTTAAACGAAGAACGTAAAATATGAAAACGTGAATAATGAATTGTATCCTGGTTTAGTGCATGTCGTAAGGTTATGTGATATGTAATAGATGTGCGTGGTACGTGAATGATACGAACTGAAGATAAAATTTATGTACTTCCTACATGGAGTCCGATATCGATTATCAGAGGAAAATGTGTCTGAGTTAGCAAACCAATTAGGGTTTTAACTATCGTTGTACTTAAACGATGGTCTTTGAGTGTCAGTTTATGACATATTAATGTTAATAAACCGTAATGAATGATACATAACTTAAAACAAGAATTATTAATGAAATAATTTCAATTAAGTTATAAAAGAGAAAGAAATTAGTATAAACAATGTGGTTAGATTATTTAACAGCTAATTTCAGTGTGCTATATGAATTTATCACGTAGACACTATAAAGACCGAGAACGGTTGAACTTTAATTGAAGATGCTTGAAGGAAAGTTTCCTTAACGCTTGTCTGACCTTCGTGTTAGTCAAGTTTCATTGATTCATGTTATAACATGCATGAATTATTTTACGAAAGAGTCGATGCTAGTTTTAACTCGGCTAGACAAACCTTAAGAATTTGATTGATTTGTTTACAAGTATTTCAATATAGTATTGATAACAATATCCTATGCCAATTATTTGGTACAGATTCAAAGGTAAGCCTGGGTATGAATAAACAAAAATATTTTACATCATTTATTCGGTGGGTATATGAGGTTGCCAAAACTTGAATGTAAATACGTTTAATGGATGAGTTTATCAACATAGAGTACTATAGGCTGATCACCTAGAAGTGCTCGTAAGATATATCGAACATACGGTCTTAGTGCCAGGTTGTCCTTTCCATGAATAAAAACTAAAGAGAATGTTCATGGTCATTTGACCTGCTCAAAATTCCTAAGTTACTATATGTACTCTGGAATTGTTTTATGAGAATTAAAGGTGCTATTTTGATGGTTCATAGTACTCCATAAATATTAGTTCAGTTAGTGAAGATTAATCATATAATTCTTGATGCGGTGGTTATATTATATATTGTTAGACTTGCTGAGCTAGTTATGCTCACTTCTTTATTGAATTATATGATTGCAGCTAAGATCTTACGAACCGAGGGATCGGATAAGGATAGGGCAAAGCCAAGATGGATAAATAGATTATTCTGTAATAGACTAATATATTTGTATGAATGTATACTATGATAATGAAGAATGTAATAGTTAACAGAACCTGGGAAATGATTTATTATTAATGTAATAAGAATATAGTAAATACACTCATCATAATGTTGTTTTCATTGAAATGAATGCATAGTTTGTAGTACCGTGTAACACCATATCTATGGATTAAAGTACCCGAATTTGGGGGCATCACATTATTCATCTCGTTTTTCTCATTTCGAGACTATCCAAACATAGACTATTTCTAGTAAAGTTTTGATCCTATTTGTGGTTACCGATAGATTTTCTCAAATAGAATCTCCTTCTAGGTGATATGGGATATATTTTTACTCGATTTTATTGTCTTTATTTGTAGATATATGGAATCTTGGATCTATGGGTCTCACCTCCTAGATTCTAAGATCCCTTAATAGATTTTGTCGATATATGATAGATCCTTGTGATTTTGATAATATTTGGGGATGTAATTCAATTCCTACGGTATAGTTAATGGCATACTTGGGGTATTATTGATGTAATTAGTGATATACAATTTTAAGGTTTATGGAAATCCTTTCCTAAACTCTAAACTCTATTTATATATCGCGATACTTTGTTGGGTGTGATTGCGAATTATGTGAGCCTGAGAATGAATTCAAGACCCTTAAACATCGTGTTTAATGGGATTGGAAGAATGTTCTTATGATGGACATATATGATGGTTGTAAATTTGTGATTCGATAATTATAAATGTAATTCGGGCCTTAAAGAGATATCGTGGGTTTTTATGCCACAAAAATTGTGTTTAAGGCCCCTTGATAGTGGATTTTATTATTTCGAGGTGTTTGGAGTTATTTAGATAACTTAAATGCCCATAGGTAGCTCCAACCCTATTTTTGATGATTGATTTTATTTTTTGACCTACAAAATAAATTTCAAATAAAGTTATAAAGATCTTTTAAAATTGAATATGAATAGGTGGTTAGATTAATTCTAAGTAAAAATTAGAAGTAATAACAACATTGATTCCTATTTAACGAAGGATTTATAAACTAGGTTTTCCCTAAACAACATCTTAAATTTCTTAGTGAACGAAACCAAAATGAAACTTTTCTTTCGAATCAAATCATTCAAGCATAGATTTAAAAAGGTTCAAAAGTTGCTTTCAAGATAATGCAGTCACCGAAACTTTGACGACCCTAGTAGACAAAGCCCTAGACGATTTATATGGGTCTATTTTTGATTCGACCCTAGGAGATGAAACCCTAAACAATATATAAGGTTTAGGAGATGAAACCTATATTATATTTTTGATTCAACTTTATGAAATAATACTCTATATTTTGACCCAAATGGCATAGGAGACGATATCATGTGTTTTCTTAATTAAGATTCCACTTGTCTAAAGGAGACAAAAGCCTAGATTTTCCTTACGATACGACTCATCTAGGTACAAAACACGATATATAGACCTCACATTTCTTGAGGAGATTCAATTAAGCTTTAAATAAAACACTAGAAAAGCGGTAACCGTGTTTCAAGGAAGTTAGGGGGTGCCTAACACCCTCTCATCACTTAAGCAAGCTCCCAAACTCTATGAATTTTTTTTTGCGAACTAATTTTATGGAGTCGCATAATTGGTTATCTTTATTATTAAAACTTTAAAATTCAGATGAGTTGGTACATTTATTTAAATCTTTACTAACGGGCGACTTTGTCTAATTGGCTGAATTTAAAATCAAACTTTCAATGTCCCGTTGGCATAAGTCGATTTTCTCAGAAACACCTTTAAAATCACGGTCTCTAAAAATCTAAAGAAAAAATCCCGATGTTAACAAGGGCGGCTCTATTGAGGATCTTTTTAAGAGGTCTTAAGCCGTATTCGAATCTTGATGTTTCCCTTTTGTGATCTATAATATCTTGGGTGTTCTTTACTTTATAGTTTTCAATTATTGTTTTAATACTTCGTAAATATCATCATATGCATACGGTGAGGAACAATGAATATATATTAATGTATGTTGTGTGATTCCTCCACTTGGAGGCGAACCCATCGAATGTTCATTACTGGACTTACAGGTGCGTTCCTCGACGAGGCTCAGGAATGAAATCCACTCGGATCTGCTCCAGTCGAATGATTAGATTTAATCCAATTAAAATATTGCAAAGATATGGGGCCTTCATAATGAAAAGTCTGCGAGAGTAACCCTAGGTTAGGTCAGCCTCAAAAAAACCCAACGTTACAGGAAGTCTCTTCATGCTCTTTTACTCTTTATGTTCATATATTTGAATATCATAACCCATCATAATAACAGATAAAATAAAAGTGAAGCAGTGATCCATATCCTTCCATAACATTATAATATTGTTCTTAAAACAATGATTCTCAGCCAACAAAACAATGTAATGGCTCAAGTGGAACCACTAAGTGTCAAAAGATTGACATTAGTGAGGTAATTGATATTTTATTTCTTTTTACATTGATTATGATAATTATAATAGTGTATTATGTGATATCAGACTTGCGTTGCATCAATGTTTTATCTATTTCAGTGTTCTACTAAAGGATTATTTTCTACTTCAAAAGGATAAAGAAAGAGTGCAAATAGGCTATGATTTACTTTGTGAAACACAATCTCTTTATCCAAACTAGATTCTAAAAATAGATCTTTAAGAAAGATATCTAAAAAATATGCACAGAGAAAGTCTATTCTTATATATGTGTTAAAAATAACAATCTCATTATGGAATTATTCTATATCATATGATAATTGCCCGACACTAGTTAGAGGTTTGTTTGTGATAAAATTAGTTTTGAAGTTTGGAAGTTTTATCTTCTTCTTCAGATGTGGTAAATTCAATGATGATTAGCAATAATAATAATAATAATCTCTCTTGTCGGTGGAGATGTTGTTATTGTGAAATTCAGAGAGGTTGCTTAAGCTGAGTATTTCAAGCTGTTCAACTTTTTTTGATCAATTCTTTATGTTAAGAACTATTAATCGCATAATGTTTTATTTTTTTGATAAATCATAGAGTGTAGTCAAAATTACAACTGTACCTTAAAGAGTCATAGAGTCTGATCAACTCAACAAACGAACCAGGTGCAACTCGTAGAGCTGATCATTATTATATAGAAGTTCAAAATCTTAGAACATAGTGAGAGCAAAGGGAGTTTCTACCAAAAGGAAAGGCTTATCATCCACTGATGGGTGGATATTATTCATTTATTTTGATTCCTTTATGTTTAGTTTTATTGCATGTTTTATGTGTATATGAGCTTATTAAGGTGTTTAATGATTTCAGGAAGAATTGGAGCTAAAATGAGGAAAAAGGAAAAATTGCAGGGATTTTAGAATTAAGTTGGATGCATGGTCTTGGCTTGGGACTTGGATTTTATTGTAGATCTCTTCCTTAGCTTTCCAGGACATCTTGAATTATCCCGATCAGAGTTCATATGAAAAATTTATGATCTTTTTTTTGAACTGACGTTGAACCTCAAAGTTTGGAGTTGGAATTTACATAGCAGTCACTTGGAACCTAATTTCGACCTTGATCCAGCAAGAATCGGTCAATTCTCAAAGAATGAAAGTTGTAGATCTCGTCGAGAGCTTCGATTTGATCTTTAGCTAGCCCCGTAATTCTATCAAATCAAAAGTTATGAATGTTTTACCAAAGGACGTCACAACAGGAATTAGGGGAGAATTTGTGCAGGAAATCTGGGAAATCTTAGATTTTTGGAAAGTTTCTAAATGCAAATTTTGGTAGCTATCTACATGGAATTGGATTGATATTTCTATTAGATTTAGAATATCTTTAGACTCAGATTTATTTCCAAATTGGATTCTATTTCTTTATAGAAACTAGTAATGATTTGTAATTCTTTTTAGGATTTGGATTTCTAATTCCCATAGGATTTAGGACTTTATTTAGCACTATAAATAAAGGATGATAGTCATGTTTTTATTCATTCAATTATTGTAACGCCCCCAAAATTCATACAATTTAATTCTCGACTTTGGTCGTTAATAACACAACTACCTTCCGATTTTTACATCATTATTCGATGTTAAACTTTATAAAATGCGGAATAATTAAAAATTTTGTGTCTTCTTACTTTAAATCCCTGAATCAAAACCTTTATCATCTACATGTCTTTATCAATCCTATTTTATGATTCACTTTATCACTATTATTATATAAAATTTTACATTTCAATCCGATAACCTTTACATATTAGATAACTCTAACTTTAACTTTACAACTCAACATAAAACTATACATCATAAAACATTTAGTACATCTCATGAATCTTAATCATGGTATAAAGAAATAACAACTTTAGCTAAAATATTAATCTTCGTGTATTATTTCTGACCCACGTCATTCAAGTAACACATAGTGTTACCTTCAATCCTTAACATGCAAAAATGGTTATTTGCAAGGTTGAGCTCGACAGCCCAGCAAAATCTAACAGTTTTCATTCATCACGTAGCACATAATAACATGCTCAATATATATCTTATAAAATTGGACTCATATAACATACATGTTACAGGTCATATAACAAGTATAAAGTTTGAGTTCCTTACTCAATCAACATGCTTTATTCAATCAACGTAGTCATAAGTTGCCTTTAATATTTCATACATTCAACATATATATAACACATCATGCTCTTTGCAATTAAGATTTAAAACAATCAAATTCACATAGCAAATAGGAATTGAAAAACTTGCGTTGATCATTGTTTACCAATAACAGTTTAACAGCTTACAGCTATCTACACTTCACGTGCCCTACACAATTATATAATCATTCACATTAACTATTAGTCACATAGCAATGCATAGTAGTTGTAATGTAAAGTTTACTCTACATCTCATAACCATTCCTATTGTCAATACACAATGTTCAATTTTATTGTGTTAACTTTCGACTTATATCACACTATATTTCATATTCAAAGTTCATTCAAGTGATTAAGTCTTTCTAGGACTACTTATTGGTTTTATATTAACCCTATTCAATATCTTATAACATTCATTTCATTTCACTTAAAACACTTTTTACGGTCATTAACACTTATCACGACGTTTCGACGTTTATTCGTCACACGCCCAATTTGTCTCTCTTGTGTGTGCTTAGTATGCGTATACAACTTATCTAATATATCATTTATTAATGTTAATATCATTATACTTCATAATATTTATGTTCTATAACTTAGAACAACATCTTTTATCATCAAGAGCACTACACTTGCATATGTGCATGCCCGACACCCTCCAATTGCCTCCGAAAACACAATAGTCCTAAAGATAACCATTTTCACACCTGTTCCTGACCTCAAATTGAAAAACATAATGAATAAAAGTTGTAATTCTATTCGTCCTCATTCCGGATCATCTTGAATCACCTCAATCGAAGTTCATATGAAAAAGTAATGCCTATTTTACTAAAATAGGTCAAAACAATCACACTTGACATACTTTGGGCGCAGCTACGCCCAATTAAGCCTTGGATACAGTGCAGCTATGCCCCAAATGACTTAGTGCATAGCGCAGCTGCGCCCGTTAGCAGAAACGGGACTTGAAGCTACTATTCTCATGATTTTTTTGACCTTTTTCTCCTACTAATCTTCATTACTTGAGTTATACACATCCAAATTAGTCCGTTTTTGATTCTATGGATTTGTAATTAATAGAACTACAACATACTATAATTATAACAATTTATAAAAGCATTAACCAAACTAAAATTTGACCCAAAACACATGTTCATACACTATTTTCATGTTTTAACATCTCTAGCGAATTCAATCGCCACGACTTCATTACTTAACCAATTGACACGATTTAAACTACGTTGTTTTTGTTTCTTCACATACTAACATAATCCAACATCAATTTACAGATTATAACACATATTGAGCATAAAATTTTATATTTTCTTAAGCCATTTTTTTATACATAACCACTATTATTTCAATTCTTCCTACAATCCCAATTTCACTTGTTTGATACTCAAACAACACTCATATATGATAATTAACAGATTATACATACCCAATAATCTTTATAAACCAATTCATTACTCAAATCATGCACCATAACTAATTAAAGAGAAGAAGTTTTGATAAAACACAACTAAGAACTAGGGCTATATTATTACCTTTTAATATCTACATAAGCTTAACTAGAGGATGAGAATGACTTGATTATCCTTCCTCTCCCTTCTTTGATTCTCACAATCACCTCTTTTTCAATTTTCCAAAGAATATGTCTCTCTCAAATTCTTCCCTTCTTCACTACTCTCAAACTTAGGAAAATAATAAGCGTAACTCAAAATAACTGAATATTAGTCTTTACGTAGTTTTATCAGTTATACAAACCAAGAGACCCAGCTAATACAAAAGGTAAAGGGTCACAAGGCCATGTTTGGCTAGACCTACAAACCCTTTTTAATTTATTTTGATAATATTATATTATATAGTTATTATTTGTTACACCTGTAACCAATTTACATAACTTACAATAATAATTATAATAATTATAATTTTTATTATAATTATTATGATGATTAATAAATAATTGTATATCTAATTTAATTAATAAATTAGACCTAAACATCACTTTATTTAATTACTTATTTTCTTTAATATTAAACAACTCATTTAATTTAATTAATTCATTAAATTAAATCCTCAAAGAATAAAATTTACCTTTGCTTTAATTTAATTATCATACACACGTAACTAAATTATTATACATCAATTTCATAAATTATTTATTTTTCTCAATAAATAAATTATTTAAAATATTTATTTAATTCAATAAATATTTAAAATAAATTACAAAATTCATTTAATTTCTCAATAGTTAACTCGAATATTAAACCTCACTTTCCCAATATATGAATATATATTTCTCTTCACACCAGATCACATATTTCAAAATATATAGCATGTATATATACATACTCAAACTCAAAACATCTCATAATAAGAAATTTAATTATTAAATTCCTATTTTAATAACTTATAAAAATTCGGGTTGTCAAATCTTTCTCCCCTCATAAGGATTCCGTCCTCGGAATCAACGAAACCTCCCTTACTCGATTTTCACCAAAACTCTTTTCAAAATTCATCGTTGAATAACTTCAACACATGACCTTAATATAGGTTTTATATTTCATACTCCCACCATTATTCATAATAAATTCTTGTAAGTTTTATTTCATAACCTTTACTTAGACTCAATTATATTTGAGTATTACAATTTTTTTGACCTGTTCATTTCCTTATCTAAGGATCGTTATCATAAACACTCGGGATATTACATTCACCCATTCTTCTAAGAATTTCGTCCTTGAAATTTTATTTATTAATCTTCATTCATTCAATCTATGAAATAGATTTTATGTTAATATCTATTTATTCCTTAGGTTCTGCAACCAAATTCTTTCTCTAAGGATCTTTCTAAGATCATCATATTCCTCACCTCATCCTCTTTTAAGAGTTCCACATTTATCTTCTTTCTGGAATTTCATTTCTTTCTTGAAATTATTGTGTTTTACTTAATTTTCTCATCCTTTCCACTTTCACTTTTTAGAATAACAAGAATCTTCCACAATTTCTCAATAATTAGGAAGCGATATGAATAACAAGAATTTAAAAGATTCCAAATCATGTTGAGGGTCACAAGACCGTGAACTCTTCTCTAGGTTTACTAGTGCTTCAACACAATCCTTCACTTTACAAGCCAGAGTGTTTATCAATCACAAAGACTGAAAACACCCTCCACACGTACACTAGGTGGCCAGCCTATTGTACCACTACGTTGGGCCGCAACGTAGTGTTTTGTAACGACTATATGCATTACGCTCGGAACCATTGTCCCCGAAAACATGTCCCCTTATAGGGTTGTTCACCTCAGCTTTTCAACATCTGAATCTGCACTAAAACAATTTGGTTTGGTAGAACTTTTCAACAAACGCTTGAATTTCATGAACATCTTTCAATAATCGTCTAGCTGAATCAAATAGCATAGACTTCTACAACAATTCGAACATCAATCAAAATATACATATATATATATATATATTCTCATATCTTAAAGAAACCTCAAAAATCCTTTTATGGGGTCATGATTATGACGTTGTCATACTACATCTCGCCATAGTGGGCTGACGATCATATGATCACATCCAACACCAAGTTCCATTGCATTAATGACTCCATCATTTATCATATTACCTGATACATATAATTAAAATATATTTTGAAAATTTAAAAATCATTTTTTTCTAGCCAAAACAAATAGCATAGATACGCGAATAATAGCACTGTTTTAAAAATTCTTTGGTTCACTAGTGTGATCCAACATTTTTCAAAAATCAAAAGTACAACCATAGGCACGAAGTCAATAAATTTCAAAAATCTAGCAAAGCTAGAAGATTTGGAAAACCTATGTCTCCACTTTTTATACTGATCAATTGCTTAATAATTCTATCTATTCCCATAATCCTCAATTCTTCATTCATAACTTATCTATACCCCAGTATAGTTCATCAAACTTACCACACATTGGAAGTTCAGGAACTTGCCACAATAGTATGAGTTTAAGAACTTATCCTAGTTAGACCATAGGTGTCCATTCGCCGAGGGGTTCAAAACATACCATATTATTATGAGTCACGAACTTACCATATGCATTAGTTTTAAAAACAGCACCTAATCCTAATAATATCTGACTAATCTTAATAGTTTCTAACTATCAAACATACACATGAGAAAAGAATCACATTTTTGCCACATATACATTGATAGCGTGACACCAACATTCCAATGATTATCAATATGATAAACTGAGTGCAAGCACAAAATCCTCGCCCATACAAAGATTGGTACAACTCAGCCATCACATGAGTCCTCAATTGAAATCGCACCTAACTCTATCTTACTCATAACTTGCTCTTTGCTCGATACGAATTCCTCGTATCACATCATCTATAACTCCTCTTGAGTTATCTCGTACTACTTCATAGTACATCATCTTCATAGCATCAAGCTATAATTATTCAAACATTACAGACCATATTTCTTTTATAACTTAAACAAATCACGTCGTGATCTTATTATATAATCATTTGCCTTAAAATTCTTTTCTTTTCTCGTGATCGCTTTGTTTTACGATCCTTTTTCTTTCCTTTTTCATCATTTATGACTTTATTTGTTACCTTGGCCCTTGCCATTTCTTATCTTTATATCTCTTTAAGATTCTTCCTTGAATTTTCTTGTTTATATAACGATTCTTCCTTTAAGAACTTCTAACTTCATTTACATTGCTCCACATTTCATTCAAGTTCTACATTTTCAACATACGTATCCATTTTCTATACTTGGTACACATCGAGTCTCTAACAGTTTCAATATGGTATGCTGAGTGGTTTCCCATAAACAACCAACAAACTAGGTTCCGAGTTTCTAATTCATATATACCTCCACTCTATGAAGGAATCGTTTAGCCCAGATACCATACATTAACTATTAAAGAGTACGATTGTACCACACATAGATATAACTTTTTATTCTTAACTTCTTTATCATTCTCTTCTTATATACATCACCTTACATCCTTATTGTTGGAGTTAGGTAACCCCACTTTTATATTCCTTATAACTCTACGAGATTCTTCTTTGAATCCTCTCACTCATGTTTTAATCCCTTCTCTATACATTTCTTAAATTACTTCTTATTCTTCAAGCTCTATCTGAGCTTATTCTTTCATTATCTTCATATCTCTTCTCTAAGGTAATAGCCTAAGGTACTCTTACCTAAGGTTTCTAACCTATCAGCTTTGATACCAACTGTAACGCCCCTAAAATTCATACAATTTAATTCTCGACTTTGGTCTACCTTCTAAATTTTACATCATTATTCGATGTTAAACTTTATAAAATGCAGAATAATTAAAATTTTTGTGTCTTCTTACTTTAAATCCCTGAATCAAAACCTTTATCATCTACATGTCTTTGAATCGATCTTATTTTATGATTCACTTTATCACTGTTATTATATAAAATTTTACATTTCAATCCGATAACCTTTAAATATCAGATAACTCTAACTTTAGCTTTACAACTCAACATAAAACTATACATCATAAAACATTTAGTACATCTTATGAATCTTAATCATGGTATAAAAAATAACAAATTTAGCTAAAATATTAATCTTCATGTATTATTTCTGATCCACGTCATTCAAGTAGCACATAGTGTTACCTTCAATCCTTAACCTGCAAAAATGGTTATTTGCAAGGTTGAGCTCGACAGCCCAGCAAAATTTAACAGTTTTCATGCATCACGTAGCACATAATAACATGCTCAACATATATCTCATAAACATTAGACTCACATAACATACATATTACAGTTCATATAACAAGTATAAAGATTGAGTTCCTTACTCAATCAGCATACTTTACTCAATCAACGTAGTCATAAGTTGACTTTAACATTTCATACATTCAACATATATATAAAACATCATGCTCTTTGCAATAAAGATTTAAAACAATCAAATTCACATAGCAAATAGGAACTGAAAGACTTGTCTTGATCATTGTTTACCAATAACAGTTTAACAGCTTACAGCTATCTGCACTTCACGTGCCCTACACAATTATATAATCATTCACATTAACTATTAGTCACATAGCAATGCATAGTAGTTGTAATGTAAAGTTTACTCTACATCTCATAACCATTCCTATTATCAATACACAATGTTCAATTTTATTGTGTTAACTTTCGACTTATATCACACTATATTTCATATTCGAAGTTCATTCAAGTGTTTAAATCTTGCAAGGACTATTTATTGGTTTTATATTAACCCTATTCAATATCTTATAACATTCATTTCATTTGATTTAAAACACTTTTTACATTCATTAACACTTATCACGACGTTTCGACGTTTATTTGTCACACGCCCAATTTGTCTCTCTTGTGTGTGCTTAGTATGCGTATAAAACTTATCTAATATATCATTTATTAATGTTAATCATAATTATACTTCATAATATTTATGTTCTATAACTTAGAACAACATCTTTTATCATCAAGAGCACTACACTTGCATACGTGCATGCCCGACACCCTCCAATTGCCTTCGAAAACCCAACAGTCCTAAAGATGACCAATTTGACACCTGTTCTCGACCTCAAATTGAAAAACTTAAAGAATGAAAGTTGTAGGTCTATTCGTCCTTGTTCAGGATCATCTTGAATCACCTTAATCAGAGTTCGTATAAAAACGTTTGCCTATTTTACTAAAATAGTTCAAAATCACACACCGATATCTTGTGGTACAATTTCGCCTAATTAAGCCTTGGGCACAAAGGTAATCAAGATTCTATAAATAAGTAATTTGCACCCCAAATGACTTAGGGCACATCGCAGTTGCACCCGTTAGTAGAAACGGGACCTAAAGCTACTATTCTAGCGATTTTTTTGACCCTTTTCTCCTACTAATCTTCATAACTTGAGTTATACACATCCAAATTAGTCTATTTTTGATTCTATGGATTCATAATTCATATAACTACAACATACTTGAATTATAACAATTTATAAGTACATTAACCAACCTAAAATTTGACTCAAAACATATGTTCATACACTATATGAACCGGCAACAGTTATATACAAGTATATATATATGTATATTTATATTTCGTCCTGCCTGGAGTTTACTTCGTGGCAGTTGATCGCTTTTACAGCTTTATTTACATTTCGTCCCACCTGGAGTTTACTTCGTGGTGGTTGATCATGTCCATATATATATATATATTTACTGCTTTTATATATTTACATTTTCGATTCTCCATGGAGTTGCTTCGTGGTGGTTGATCATGTCTGTATATATATATTTATAGCTTTTATATATATAACTGCTTACTTCTTTCCATACAAACTGCAGTATTATGTGAGCCTAGGAATCATGTGATCACAGATTCAACCCATTGAATCTAGATTCGGTTCCCGTGATGGCCGTTTTTCAGCTGTAAGCAACTTGTACATTATTTACAGTGTCTGAATTTCCTTGGATGGTTGTGATGCCCATAAGGAGTTTGGCACTGTTGTATATTATTTTCTCGAAGATGCCTCACATCTCAAAAATAAAAGCAAACAACCCGAACAGTTAATAATAAAATGGAAGTATCAAAGGCCTCAATTAGTATTTAGCACAGGGTTTGAAAAACCTCTTTTTACAAAACTTCATTGATATATCTGGTTAAAACTGAATTTTTCTATAAATTCAAACCCTTTGTATATAGGTGCGAACGAGGTACATCACTACTTCCAAATAATTGCACAATTATCCACACACACACACACATTCATATAATAGTTTCTTTGAAAAGTGGCGATCACCGTGGCAACACGGATGTTGGGGGGTGCCTAACACCTTCCCCCCGCATAATCAAGCCACCGAACTCAAATGAATCTCGGTTTCATAGACCCGTTTAGCAGTGTCACATCACTAGGTCAATGTGAAAACCTTTTCGGTTGCGTTGGTACAACCAGTTAAATACACTAACTGGCGCATCTTAAAGCCAAATAGTCGACATTATACATGTCGGACCTTTTTCACTTGTTTTTTCAAACAAATCTCACATTAACATGAGAACACCAAAGAACAAGTAACGAAAAGGGACACTAAAAAATCCCGACGTCGAAACTATTATATGCTTGTGTGTGAATGTTTCATTTACATTTATGATGAATGTGTACTAATGCATCTTACTTACTGCACTGTTAAATATCTATTTGTGATATTATTGCTTCGCATATGTCATCATTTTGCATAAACGGTGAGACACGTTGTATGTGAATGTATGTTGTGTGGTTCCTCCACCAGGAGGCTATCCTGTCGGTGTTTGATTACTGGACTCGTAGGAAGAATAATTCCAACAGGGCTCAGGAAAGGCACCACCCAGATTCGCTCGAGTTGAAAGACCGGATTAACTTCCCGTCAAGTAGATTGCGATGATCTGGGAACCTTCATGCCAAAAAGCCGCAAGAGTAACCCTAAGATAGGTCAACCTTTGATAAACCAAATGCGGAGGAAAGTCTCTTCATGCTTTCCATTTTCAATTACTTGTAAAAGCATTTACTTGTAATTTTATTCCATGTTCATCTTTATGTAATGGAAAATATGAAGATTATCTGTGCATGCATGTTATAAATTAATACCCGGTTTTGCAGGAAAATATTCCTAAAACAGACATGTTATGATAACATTTACATTATCCCTAAGACTAAACTATGTAAGTCTTTTGTAGGGAAATCATTGGGCATGTTACCCGCTCAAAATCCAAAAAGGCCATGAGCCTACAGCCAATCATGTCTTCTTCTAACCAGTCTAATACTGTTTCCCGAGAAGAATTTGACGGATTGAGTAAACAAATTACAGATTCGGATGTTCTGCTGAAAGAATTGCATCAGTTTACTCAGGGTACGAAGATACCAACACATACAGAATCCTCTGCACAAGGAGGAGCTCAAGGTTTGGAAAAAACAATTCTAGAACCTCAGTTGGATACGACCAACAAAGACCCTGAAAGCACCCATCTCAAAGGAGATCCAGACACCGGTGATATCAGGAAGAAGGTCCTCCAAATGGAGGAAACTATCTGTGTTCTCAAAGGGATTGGAACACATGGAAGTGTTTCATATGCTGACCTTTGCATCTACCCTGGTGTTCATTATCCAGAGAAATTCAAAACCCCTGATTTTGAAAAATATACGGATTAGGGGATCCTTATACCCATTTAAAGTTATTCATTGGAGAACTTGAATCTTACGCGGAGAATGAAAAGCTCAGAATGCAGCTGTTTCAGAAAAGTCTGACTGGAGAAGCGCGTTCGTGGTATACCAGATTAGACAACTCAAATATCCATAGCTGGGAAGAGCTGGCTCACACCTTCCTCACTCAATACAGTTTTCAATCTCAGATCGCTCCTGACCGGTACCAAATTACCAAGGTCAAGAAACAGTTTAATGAGTCTTTCAGATAAAATGCTCAAAGGTGGAGGCGCCTAGCTGCTCTAGTTATTCCTTCCATGTCAGAATCAGAAATGGTCATGACATTAATAGATATACAGGAAGCTCCTTTCTATGAGAGTGTCTTAGCTAGTATTGGCAAACCATTCTCTGAAATGATCAAGCACAGAGAGATGGCTGAGATGGGATTGAAGTCCGATAAAATTCAAGACCTAGCCGCTCTTAAAGCTGTTGCTGAGCACATCCATTCCGGATCTTATGGAAACAACCCCCGGAGGGTCCATAAAAAGAAAGAGGAGGATGTTTCCTGGATACTACAAGGTCAAAAAGGCAATCAAAACATGCCTATACAAAGATGAAACTATTCCCCTTTTCAAGCACAGTCTTCAAACCCTCCATTACCTAAAAGTGGAGAAGTAAAGCGACCTCGGATGTTCACACCCTTAAGGGACTCGCTCGAGAATATTCTTGCTCTTTTGACTACTCAGAAGAAAATTACACATCTTCTTCCACCAGCCAACCCTAATGGGAGGGGTTTTAATGTTACTTGGAAGTGTGCTTATCATGCCGGAGCACATGGACATGATACTCAAGATTGTTGGGCCTTGAAACACAAGATCCAAGATTTAATAGACAACAGTGAGATCATGGTCACCAAACCAGATCAACCTCATGTGCTAGACAACCCTCTTCCTCAACACAAAGAAGAAGAGGTCAACAAGATCAGTTGGAACACTGGACAGAGTTCCGGATTTAACAGTGAATCATCCCCAATCATCAAATATGGTGTTGACAAATGAGATTATGAAAAGTTCCAGTTTACCATTGAACGAAAGATGAAAGCTCTTTGAAAACAAATTGAGCAATTGGTAGAACTGGTGACCCACCAGCATCAAGTCACACGTCAATTAATCAGGCAGGAGCATGCCTATCTCCTTCCATTTTTTATGAATGCTCCATCACCACCTTTAGAAAGCGAAGCTATGGAGGATAAGGTTGCAAAGAGAGCAAATGTTAAAGCTCGTCGGGATTTTTCCAATCAGAGAGAATTCACATATCTGGGCCAATCTATGGAGGAGATACTACAAATGTTGAACAATGAAGGAAGAATTACCTTCCTTTTGCCTCCAATTAATCCCCGCTCAAGACGGTTAAATTCTGATGAAGTGTGTTAATATCATTCACACTCTCGCGGTCACAACAGCGAAGAATGTTGGGCACTCCGCCATCTCATTCAGAATCTTATTGATAGCAGTGTCCTGCAACTAGCAGATGATTACACTGTGCAACTCAATAGTGGGAATGCATGTCCTACCAAATGGAAGGGATTAGTAGTAGTTATATCCGAAGTGGATGATGAGACTGTCAAAGTATTTCCCATACAACCAATTCAACTCAAAAGAGCTGACAATCCTTTAAAATTGGCCACACCAGAGCCAATTTCATTACCCTTCAGACTACAACATCCTGTTGTTAGCTTACACAAAGTTTCATGGAATTATGGATAAGCTGAAGGATCCACGTCTCATATTACTGCTACAGTGTCGAAGGAAAATCCACTGTATCTTCCTCAACGGGTTATGAAACCTATTTACGAAGCAAAGGGGAAGATTCCCATGGAGAAGATTGAAAAATTCCTCCGCACTATGGGCCACAATGAAGCCAATGTGATTTTAAGCTTACGAGAAGCCCCACACCAGATATCTATACTGGACTTGGTTTTCTTTTTCGAAGATCATCGGAAGATCTTATTGAAGGTTTTGGAAGAAGCCTACTTGCCAAAATTAGTGGATGTGGAAAAATTTCAACATTTGGTTGATCACATTTTTAACAACAATGTGATATCCTTCACTGATGATGATATACCACCCGAAGAGATCGGTCATTGCAAGCCATTGCACATTGCAGTTTTGTCTTCCAGGTACGTGCTAGCTGGAGTTTTGATAGATGGAGACTCGTCTCTAAATATCTGTCCTTATGCCACCTTGGTGAAGATGAATGTCAATCTCAAGCGGATCCAAAGCAGCCATACGGTTATCAGAGCTTTTGATGGATCCCGACGAAATGTCGTCGAAAAGATTGAATTGCCAATTGAGATTGGTCCACATACATTTAATGTATCCTTCCACGTCCTCAAGATAGATTCAGGATACAACCTGCTATTGGGGAGACCATGGATACACATGGCTGGACCCGTTCCCTCCACACTATATCAACAACTCAAATACATTGTCAACAACAGTCTAGTCATTGTCAATGATGAGCCGGAGTATCCTGAACAAGGAGATCTGCCAATCATCAGTTTCAACTCTGAAGTTGAGCCGGCCAGTTTTCGTACTCTGGAAGTGAGTACCACGTAGTACCATTCTATTAGAGCTCCACTTCCCGCACCCAAGATTTCTGCCGAGGTTATGTCAGCCACTCAAGAAATGATGTCATTGGGTCATCAACCTGGACAAGCGCTTGGTAAAGATAAGCAAGGTATTAAGCACCCTATTCAAATGTCTAGACAAATTGGAATAGCCGGACTAGGCTATTCTTCCAGTTTCAGTCACAGGAATCCCCATAAACACCAGCCGGTTCCTCAAGCTTCTGCCTCACGGCGATTTTCTATACCTTTACCTCATGAGTTGATACAATCTCCAATAAAGGCGCCAGCCCATGTTGCGGCCATGCTGTTTCCTAAGCCAGTGCCAATCAAAGCAAAAGAGGCGCTGATTCCTGATCCCGAAGTGGAAGAAAAGGAACAAAACGTAAACATGAGATTGCCTTGATGATGACATGCATATGCGTCATTGTTCGTGATGAACATACAAATAGATACACCCCAGAGGATGAATGCCTAGATGTCATGGTTATCATTCGGGAGAAGGAGGACAATGACGATCCTTCCATCACTGCAGTCCATCAGGACTTTGCCCTCAATAATTGGAGCAACACTCCATGCATTGGTCGATGAGGGTAAAATGGGAAGAAAATCCCTCTGCCCTGTAGATAACTTTAATTGCTTACTTTTCTTTACAGTACTAGCAGTTATTTTATCAAGTACATGCTAACACTTTGTATGATCAAACAGTTTCACATATTAAGTGAAAGCATATTCTATTTTAGGACTCTGAATTTAGATGTGCTCAGCATTTTGCCGATGAAGTGCCTTCTCTCCACAAAAGTACAGAACTTTGATGCAAAGTTGGACGCAGACTTGATGGATATATAAGAGGACATTGAGACACCTCGGAGTTTAAGGAATGGGTCACAGACAAACCCAAACCCAATCTTGATCAATCCACTTCTTTCAATCTTGGAACCTTGGAAAACCCTAAGCTAATCCAAATTGGTTCAGACCTTACCCCAAACCAACAGAATGACATGGTTGCACTATTAACCCAATTCCAGGATGTGTTTGTATGGTCTCATGAAGACATGGTGGGTTTGTCCATGGACATTGTTCTTCATCGCCTTCCCATCAAAGAAGGATTCAAGCCAGTTAGGCAGAAGCTTAGGCGATTGATACTTGAGTGGAGTTTAGAAGTCAAAGAAGAAATTATGAAACAATTTCGAGCTTATCATGGTGTCTACATATCCGTAGTGGATCTCCAACATTGTTCCGTGCCTAAACCATGAGGAAAGGTCCGAGTTTGCGTAGATTACCAGGATTTAAACAAAGCTTGCCTGAAAGATAGCTTTCTCATGCCCTTTATCCACATTCTTATTGACAACACTGCTCAATATGGCATGTACTCCTTTGCAGATTGCTTTGCGGGGTACCATCAAATTATGGTCGCTAAGGATGACCGTGAGAAAACTGCTTTCATCACGCCTTGGGGAACTTTTTGCTATAGACGGTTGTCATTCGGCCTCATCAATTCTGGGGCAACCTATCAACGAGCTATGATGGCTCTTTTCCATGATTTAATACACAAGGAGATAGAGATCTACATGGATGACATCATTGTTAAATCCCGAAGGGAGGAGGACCACTTAGACCATCTCAAAAAGCTTTTCAATAGGTTGCGTAAGTACAACTTGAAGTTGAATCCAGCCAAGTGCGCCTTGGTGTTAAGTCAGGAAAGTTGCTAGGTTTCCTAGTCAGCCACAAAGGGATTGAACTGGATCCTACCAAAATCCAGGCCATCAAGGAAATGCCCACTCCTCAGACAGAGAAGGAAATACGGGAATTTTTGGGAAGAATCAACTTCATTAGCAGGTTCATTTCTCAACTCACAAAGAACTCAGTGAGCCAATCTTCAAGTTGTTAAGGAAGAACTCCTCCATGAAATGGAATGATGAGTGTCAAAAAGCCTTCCTCACAATCAAAGAGCAGTTGGTTAATGCTCGTATTTTGGTACCACCCAGGGATGATGTTCCCTTGTTCATGTACTTGTCCATAAATGACAATGCCATGGGCTGTATGCTGGGGCAAAAAGAGGATAGAGGCCAAGAACGAGCTATCTATTACCTTAGCAAAAGATTTAGCATCAGTGAACACAAGTACACTCTGATTGAGAAGACTTGTTGTGCTTTTGTATGGGCTTCCATGTGGTTACAAAATTACCTCCATGGTCAGACAACCCATCTCTTATCTCGCGTGGATCCTCTCAAATATGTGTTCAGTATGCCCATACTTAATTGTCGACTGTCCAGATGGCAGTTGATCCTACAGTAATTTGACATCGTCTACGTGACGCAATAATCTCTCAAAGGTCAAGGAATTGCGGATCAACTGGCCGCCACACCTGCAGGGGACTACAAACCCTTGGAAACATACTTCCCCGATGAAGGGGTAATGACAGTTTAGCAACAACATCAGTACAATACATGTCGTACGTGGAAAATGTATTTTGATGGAGTCATATTAACACAGAGGCTCGAGCCGAGCAGCTTCTAATATCCATGACGGGAGCGGTATCCGTCACCAATCAAATTGTAGTTTATCAGCACCAACAACACAATTGAGTATGAAGGCTGTATCATGGGGCTAAAACTTTCCCGTTCAATGCGCATCAGGCGGTTAACTGTCTTTGGGGATTTAGAGTTGGTAATCAGACAATCCACGGGAATTTATCAAACCAAAGAATTACATTTGTTGTCTTACCTTCGAAAAGTTCTACAGATGGCTTTGGTGTTCGAAGAAATCTCCTTTCTACACATTCCTCGTAATAGGAATGATTTTGCGGATGCATTAGCAACGTTGGCCTCCTTGGTGCACATACTTGACAAGGAAAACACGCCAAGCATTACAATTGCAATGCAAAAAGCCCCAGTCTATGGGAACTATGTTTGAGAAGTATCGGATGAACTACCTCCCATCCACAACCCTTGGTATCAGCACATCAAAGAGTATCTACAAGACGGATCTACACCCGTTGAGGCGAACCTAACTGAGAAAAGGCGGATTCATCGACTTGCTATGAAATTATACCTGAGCGGAGATACATTCCACAAAAGAGATGCAGGATTAGGTCTCCTCAGATGTCTGCATAAAGACCAAACTTAGAGACTCATGGATGAGATCCATGGTGGAGTCTGTGGCCCTCATATGAGCGCACCCCTACTTGTAAAAAAGATCCTCAGAATAGGGCATTATTGGCTTACACTCAAAGCTGACTGTGATGATCACGTCAAGAGGTGCTATCAATGCCAGATTCATGGAAATGCTACCACGCTCCTCCAAGGGAACTCCACAATATGAGTTCGCCATGGCCCTTCTCAATGTAGGGAATGGACGTGATCGGGCCCATCGAGCCCAAAGCCAATAATGGACATCGATTCATATTCACCATGATTGACTACTTCACCAAATGGGTAGAAGCAGCATCCTTCCCCAGGATTACAAAAGAAGTCATCATTTGTGACGCCCCCAAAATAGGTATACAACGCCCATTCTGAGTCGCCCAAATACATGGTACAGAAGCAACTACAACTTTATTAATACAATTGTCGTGCAAAATACGACAACACATAAACTGTGAGTTTAAATACAAATATTGTTATCTAGACAATATCCACATTCAAATAAGTCCTCATTACAATTATTGATACATTATTTTACAAAAATGGTGAGGACTACTAAAACAACTCTCTAGAACCATCATTCCACACCCCGACTAGAACTCGCTACATTCTCGCCTCCTAAGAAGAAAAATGGAACAAAAAGGAAAAGGGTGAGCTCAACTAGCCCAGTAAAGAATATTATGACTAAGATAATAAAGAACAAATTATCGTTAGTCTTCAACAGGAAAAAATATGATAAAATACAATAGACAACAAGTTTCAGATCAATATTTGCAGCGGAAATAATAATTCATAGATGAGTTACGTAGAGAATGAAATCTACTATAATCTATGAATATAAAAGTCCATCATCAATATTTTATCCCTGTAACATCAATCAATATTCATCTTGAATCAAATATTCATCTTTGCACTACAGGCCAAAGATATTCATCATTTAGTCATTTTCATCTCAACACCTGTACATCTTTGCACTACAGGCCAAAGATATTCATAAGAAAATCAACCATCTTTGCATTACAGGCCAAAGATATTCAGTAATATCATCATTTAGGATTGAGGATGATGAAAAATATTTTAAAGAAAACGAATCCAGTGAAACAAAAGAACAAATATTAAGGATTCGTACTTTAAACAGTCCAACTTCAAAAATACTTCATAAATAACCATAGTGAAGTAAAATTCAAGAATGATCAAAATATGGATACAATCAAAGCTAGTATCCATAATCGATATTTTGGAAAAAAAAACGAAAATTAAATTTTTCTGTGAATAGTGTTGTATTCGTGAATAGTGTCGTATACGTGAATAGTGCCGTATACGTGAATAGTAACCCTGACACTAAAAGACAAGAATTTCACAAGAAAAATCTTACCAATATTCCGGCATAATGAAATTAGAAGAAATAATATCATTTAAAAAAATATCCTTACCTCGAAAAAGAATAAGTATTACGGTTGGAATCTTTGGATATAGTCTTTGAAGGGATCTTGCATCGTGTATATAGCAACACTCAAAGTATCAAAATACTCACAAGAATACGCTCAATAATATAGAGAGAGAAAACTTCAGTTTCTGGTATGATTTTCAATTCAAACCTAAGCACCCTATTTATAGAAAAATGCTTAAAACACCAAAGTAGAAAATTTAATAAAATAATAATATAATTACAAAATTTCAAGCCCACTTTAGACCAACTTGAATTAAGCACATTTATATCACATGTGAGCCCACTTAATTGAAAAAAAAAACATTTTTCTTAAATAAAACAATTAAAACTTCCAAAAATCAATTATTCTGGAACTTCGGAGCATCAATAATTCATATAAATAGCCCTTTAATGAGAAAAATTCAAATCTTATATCCATTCCATAAGAAATTCCATTCTCTACAACTTTGTAAGTTTATGTTTTTCCAAATTCCACGCAGAAGTTGACCGAAATCCACAAACGGACGATTTTACGGGCTATAATCCAATTTCAGTCACAAAGTGGGGCCCACAAACATGTTTAACATATTTTAAACATTTTTTGTAACAAAAATACTCTTTCTCCTCATTTATTCATATCTCACACATTCATTGTAAAATATCATCATTATTATATTATTAAAATATAATAATATTTTTAAATAAATTATTTATCAGAAAAGATAAAATATCAATTTTTCAACAATTGTCACTTTAAAATTTTCTCCATCTATATCCACAAAAAATGAATATTTTCCTTATCATATAAATCAATAATTAATTATTCACAAATAATATTACAGAATCACAATCTTTGTGACTAAGTAGTTCCAGAAAGAGGGGCTTTCGATAAGGGTTTCTCCTTCTTGGCGTAATTAGGTGACCAAACCTCTCCTTAGACAGAACTTTCTAGACATTGCCAATAATGTTATCTAATAATATTATTCAAATAATATGAATTCTTGTTCTGATAATGGAAAATACTATGTAGTGACAATTATTGAAACAACAACAATATAAAATATCAACGTAGCAATTATTGAATCAATAAAATAAAATATTAAATAGTAATTATTATAACAATCATTGAGTAGTGACTTCTTACGTAAGAATCAATAATTGGTGCAATACTGTAATACATCGTGTTTTTAACCACCGGGTATTCCAACAAGTATTAATTGATAATAACTACTACGTAGTTATTTATAAACAACTTATATTTATCATTTTCTTCATCCAATCGCTTTTTCGTTCTGGGGCCCACACAAAGGTGCTTGGTAAATGCGAATATTCCCAAGCAGCGGTAAGAATATTCCATGACCAAACGAATATTCTCAAAACAACAATGAATATTTTATAACCACTTGCTTATTTGAAATATTTAGCATTTTTTACCCATAACTAACCACATTAATCAAATCAACCCTTACTATTTCAAAATAATAAATAGAGAAAATTCAATTTCATTTATAATAAGTTAGGGTCTTACAACCTCCCCTCCTTATGAAATTTTGTCCTTGAAATTGACGTACGTGCCTTGTGTTTCAAAAAGGTGAGGATACCTCACTTTCATTTCTGTTTCAATTCCCATGTCATTTCCTCAATAGCATGGTTCCTCCACAAAACTTTGACTTGTGGTATGACCTTTGTGCATAGGACATGCTCCTTCCTATCCAAGATCTTGACAGGTACCTCTTCGTACGTTAAGTCTTCGGCTATCTCGTTCGGTTCTAACTCAATAACGTGGTTCGGGTCTTTCACATATTTACGTAGCACAGATATATAAAAAACATTATGAACACGAGACATACTTAGAGGTAACACGAGTCTATAGGCTACTTTTCCTACTCGGTCAAGAATCTGAAATGGACCAATAAATCGTGGATTGAGCTTTCCTCGTTTCCCAAATCTTGTAACTCCCTTCCATGGAGCAACACGCAACAATACATAATCCCCAATACTAAATTCCATGTCCTTTCGAGGAAGATCCGCATAACTCTTTTGTCGATCTTGTGTCGTTTGTATACGTTGTCGAATCATTTGGATCTTTTCTGTAGTAATACGTACCAACTCGGGTCCCAACAATGTTGCTTCGCCCACTTCATCGCAACATATTGGAGAGCGACACTTTCTTCCATACAATGCTTTGAATGGAGCTACCCCTATACTTGCCTGATAACAGTTGTTTTAGGAGAATTCCACCAATGGTAAATACTTATCCCAACTCCCTTTGAAGTCTAGGACACAGAATCTTAATAGATCTTCAAGAGTTTGAATAGTCCTCTCTGAATGTCCGTCTGTTTGAGGATGGTATGCTGAACTGAATCGTAAATCCGTGCCCATAGCTTTTTGCAAACTAACCCAAAATGGTGAAGTGAGTCTTGGGTCACGATCCGAAACTATGGATACTGGCATGCCATGCAATCTCACAATCTCATTTACGTACATACTAACAAGACGTTCAAGGGAATAAGTCTCCCATATCGGCAAGAAATGAGCAGACTTGGTTAATCTATCAACAATTAACCAAATAACATTTATGCCTTGAGAAACCGTGGGAAGACCCGTAACGAAATCCATGGTAATATGTTCCCACTTCCATTTCAGAATCTCAAGTGGTTGCAATGGACCCTTAGGCACTTGATGCTCCGCCTTTACACGTTTACAAGTTAAACAACTCGAGATAAACTTTGCAATCTCTTTCTTCATATTGTTCCACCAAAATGTATGTCGCAGATCACGATACATTTGGTACTTCCATGATGGATTGCAAATGGTGTATTGTGTGCCTCTATCATGATCTTGTTCTTCAAATCAAAATCGTTAGGAACACAAAGTGTGGAGTGGACTCGAAGTATTCCTTCTTCATCGATTCTTGCCTCTGGGATAACACCTTCTTGTAATTTCTTCTTCATACGCATCAGCTCCGGGTCTGTGGCTTGAGCAACTTAAACTTTATCGATTAAAGTTAGTTCTATGCGTATACTTGACATCATCACACTCGTTCCTGCATATGATCTTCTACTTAACGCGTCAGCTACCACGTTTACTTTCCAGGATGGTATTGAATGGTGTGGTCATAATCTTTTAACAGCTCGAGCCAACGTCGTTGCCCCATGTTGAGTTCCTTTTGGGTGAAGAAATATTTGAGGCTTTTATAGTCTGAATATATCTCCATTTTTCCCCATATAGATAGTGCCTTCGGATCTTTAGCGCGAAAACGACTGCTGCCAACTCTAGATCATGAGTAGGATAATTCCTCTCATATTCTTTAAGTTATCGCGAGGCATAGGCTATGACTTTTGCATGTTGCATGAGATCACATCCTAACCCTTTGCCCGAAGCATCACTATAAATAACAAATCCATCCGAACTAGATGGTATTGTCAGAATAGGTGCCGAAATGAGTCTCCTCTTAAGCTCTTAAAAACCCTTTTCGCATTCCTTGCTCTATACAATTTTTTATCTTTCCGAGTCAGTTGAGTTAACGGGGTAGAGATTCGAGAAAATCCTTCAAAGAATCTTCGATAATAACCAGCTAGGCCCAGAAAGCTACGTACTTCGTTTATCGTCTTTGGTTGCTCCCAACTTTATATTGCTTCAATCTTCGTCGGGTCAATAGATACTACATGTTTCGACACCACGTGCCCAAGGAATGCTACTTCCTCAAGCCAGAACTCGCATTTCTTCAACTTGGCATATAGCTTATTTTCATGAAGCCTTTGGAGTACCAGCTTCAAATGGTGCTCATGATCTTCACGGCTTTTGGAATATATGAGGATGTCATCAATAAAGACAATAACGAACTGATCCAAATATTCCTTGAATATTCGGTTCATCATATCCATGAAAGCCGCAGGAGCATTAGTCAATCCAAAAGACATGACTAAGAATTCATAATACCCGTACCGAGTTTTGAAGGCGGTCTTTGGAATATCCTCAGTTCTAATCTTCAGCTGATGAAATCCAGAACGAAGATCGATCTTTGAAAAGAATTGTGCTCCTCGCAACTGGTCAAACAGGTCATCAATACGAGTTAGCGGATACCTATTCTTGATAGTGACATGGTTTAATTCTCGATAGTCAATACAAAGTTGCATACTTCCATCTTTCTTCTTTACAAATAAAACAAGAGCACCTCAAGGAGATGTACTAGGACGAATGAAATTGATGTCCAACAACTCCTGTAGTTGGACCTTTAACTCTTGAAGTTCAATATGAGCCATTCGATATGGGGTTTAGAAATGGGCTTTGTACCAGGTTCAAGATCAATAAAGAATTCAACTTCACATTTTGGGGGTAGACCGAGAAGTTCTTCAAGAAATACGTCAGGAAATTTACTAACAACGGGAATATTATTCAAATCTGACGTGTCTTTATTCAAATCCATAACATGGGCTAAGAAAGCTTGACACTCATTTTTCAATAAACGAATAGCTTTATGACTTGATATAACAGTGATTGATTTTAGCAGTTTAGTTGCTTGAATTCGAACAACAGGTTGGTTAGGAATATGAAAACTAACAACCTTACGAAAATAATCAATTTTGGCATGATAAGTAGTTAACCAATCAATCCCTAAAATCACATCAAAAGCAAGTATCTTTACAGAGATAAGGTCAACAGGTAATGTGATGGTGCCAACTTAGATCAAACAAGATTTATAAATAGTGGATGTGATGAAAGTTTCTCCTAACGGAGTCTCCACAGATAAATCAAAGTCTAATTTCTGTGGAGTTAAGTTCAAACGTTGAGCACAAGTAGGAGAGATAAATGAATGGGTAGCACCAGTATCTAGTAAGGTATAAACTTCGTAAGAATTTATGATTAGCTTACCCGTGATCACCTCGTTTGGGTTCCTCGCATTTTGACCAGTCACGATAAACGCTCTTCGAGGAACCATTGACTTTGACTTTTTTGGGATAGCCTTTTGAGTCACCATCCCCGCTGGACTTGGTTTCGCTACTGTACAATCTCGAGCGATATGTCCTTCCTTTCCACAATTATAACATACCTTGAACTGTTGTAGGAAGTTTGGACTGATATGTCCCTCTTTCCCGCATTTATAGCATACGACCGCTGGTCATTCTCCTCCCTTAGAACCAGTTGCTGCTGGTACTGACGTCTTCGCATTATCATTGTTGAATCTCCACTTTTTAAAATCTCCCCCCGACTCGCTTCTTCTATTTTTATGGCCATGATTACCACTAGAGTGGTTACCGCCTTTCTCCGTATTTTTCTTTCTCCACTGGTTATCATTGTTCTGATGACTGCTATCACCGGTATGATCCTGGTTGTGGTCCCTTGGTTGAACGTACTCGTTATCTCACTCTAATAATTGAGCCATGTTGACAACATCTGAATAGAGAGAAAATTTATGAGAAATGAGGTATTGACGTATGTCGGGTTTCAAACCTCTCAGAAACATCCGCGTAATACGTTCCTCATTCTCCACCAAATGAGGTGCAAACCTGGATTACTCTGCAAACTTCGCCTCATACTGGGACATCGTCATGTTATTTTATTCCAACCTAATAAACTCCACTTCCTTCATATGACAAATACTTTCAGGAAAGTACTTGTCATTAAACAGTTTCTGAAACGTCTCCCAAGACATGCTGAGTGCGGCTGGATGGGTATGCTTCACAGATTTCCACCAGTAATCTGCATCATTACGAAACATAAAGGTGGCGAATAGAACCTTTTGTTCCTCGGTGCATCCCAAGACATCGAATATCTTGGTAATTTGTTTGACCCATGTTTCTGCCTTAATCGGATCCGGATTTCCCCAGAATTCTGGTTGTCCCAACTCTTTGAACTGTTTGGCTGTGATAAATTGTGCGTTGGCCTGTTGCACGTTCTCCTCATTGGTAAGTAAAGGAGTCTCCACGGTCTCATTTACTCCACTGTTAACATTCTCGGTTGCCATTCTCAAATACTGCCATAAAACAATGGTTAATTGAAGAAATTAACATATCGCATAATATCCCTATATTCTGACTAACTAACAAATAAGCTTAGGTAGGACACACTAGCGAAGGATTTACTCGTCTCTCCCCTCCTAGTTCTATTCCCCGATCTCCGCCAGAGATCATATCCCTAAGCTCTGATACCAACCATGATGCCCCAAAATAGGTATACAACGCCCATTTTGAGTCGCCAAAATACATGGTACAGAAGCAACTACAACTTTATTAATACAATTATCGTGCAAAATACGACAACACATAAACTATGAGTTTAAATACAAATATTGTCATCTATACAATATTCACATTCAAATAAGTCATCATTACAATTATTGATACATTATTTTACAAAAATGGTGAGGACTACTAAAACAACTTTCTAGAACCATCATTCCACACCCCGACTAGAACTCGCTACATTCTCGCCTCCTGAGAAGAAAAATAGAACAAAAAGGAAAAGGGTGAGCTCAACTAGCCTCAGAAAAGAATATTATGACTAAGATAATATAGAACAAATTATCGTTAGTCTTCAACAGGAAAAATCGATAAAATATAATAGACAACAAGTTTTGAGATCAATATTTATAATGGAAATAATAATTCATAGATGAGTTACGTAGAGAATGAAATCTACTATAATCTATGAATTTAAAAGTCCATCATCAATATTTTATCCTCAGTAACATCAATCAATATTCATCTTGAATCAAATATTCATCTTTGCACTACTGACCAAGATATTCATCGATTGTTCATGTTCATCTCAACACACATGTACATCTTTGCACTACTGACGCCAAAGATATTCATAAGAAAATCAACCATCTTTGCATTACAGGCCAAAGATATTCGATAATATCATCATTTAGGGACCGAGGATGATGAAAAATATTTTAAAGAAAATGAATCCAATTGAAACAAAAGAACAAATATTAAGGATTAGTACTTTAAATAAAATC
Organism: Panax quinquefolius; assembly: GCA_020205615.1. Classification (NCBI taxonomy): domain Eukaryota; kingdom Viridiplantae; phylum Streptophyta; class Magnoliopsida; order Apiales; family Araliaceae; genus Panax; species Panax quinquefolius. The sequence goes on along the minus strand of JAINUW010000482.1, from coordinate 127,409 downwards.
CAAGTTCAAAAATACTTCATAAATAACCATAGTGAAGTAAAATTCAAGAATGATCAAAACATGGATACAATCAAAGCTAGTATCCATAATCGATATTTTGAAAAAAAAAAAACCAAAATTTAATTTTTCTGTGAATAGTGCCGTATACGTGAATAGTAACCCCGACACTAAAAGACAAGAATTTCACAAGAAAAATCTTACCAATATTTTGGCATAATGATATTAGAAGAAATAATATCATTTTAAAAAAAATAATATCCCTTAACTCGAAAAGAATAATACTTCTGGCTTGAATACTGGATATAGTGCTGAAGGGATCTTGCACCATATAGCAATACTCAAAGTATCAAAATACTCACAAGAATACGCTCGATAATATAGAGAGAGAAAACTTTAGTTTTTGGTGTGATTTTCAATTCTAACCTAAGTACCCTATTTATAGGAAAATACTTAGAACACCAAAGTAAAGAATTTAATAAAATAATAATATAATTACAAAATTTCATGCCCACCTTAGACCAACTGAATTCAGCACATTTATATCACATGTGAGCCCACTTAATTGCAAAAAAAATGTTTTTCTTAAATAAAACAATTAAAACTTCCAAAAATCAATTATTCCGGAACTTCGGAGCTTCAATAATTCATAATAAATAGCCCTTTTATCAGAAAAATTTGAATCTTATATCCACTCCATGGGAAATTCCATTCTCTACAACTTTGTAAGTTTAAGTTTTTCCAAATTCCAAGCAGAAGTTGACCGAAAATCAATAAACGGACGATTTTACGGGCTATAATCCAATTTCAGTCACAAAGTGGGGCCCACAAACATGTTTAACATATTTTAAACATTTTTTGTAACAAAAATACTCGTCCTCCTCATTTATTCATATATGACACAATCATTGTAAAATATTACAATTATTATATTATTTAAATATAATAATATTTTTAAATAAATTATTTATCAAAAAAGATAAAATATCAATTTTTCAACAATTGTCACTTTAAAATTTTCTCCATCTATATCCACATAAAATGAATATTTTTCTTATCATATAAATCAATAATTACTTATTCACAAATAATATTACTTAAAATCACAATCTTGTGACGCCGTGTAGTTCCCGAAGAAAGAGGGGCTTTCGATAAGGATTTCTCCTTCTTGACGCGTGATTAGGTGACCAAACCTCTCCTTAGATGAGAACTTTCTAGACATTGCCAATAATGTTATCTAATAATATTATTCAAATAATATGAATTATTGATCCGGTAATGGAAAATCTTGTGTAGTGACAATTATTGAAACAACAACAATATAAAATATCAATGTAGCAATTATTGAATCAATAAAATAAAATATTGAGCGATAATTCTTTGTAACAATTATTGAGTAGTGCCTTCTTACGTAAGAATCAATAATTGGTGCAATCTGCAGTATGTCTTCTCTGTGTTTTAACCACCGGGTATTCCAACAAGATATTACTTGAACAACTACTGGCGTTATTTATAAACAACTTATATTTGTCGTTTTCTTCATCCAATCGCTTTTCGTTATGGGGCCCACAAAAGGTTACGCCGTCATTCGAATATTCCCTGACAGTAAGAATATTCCATGACCAAACGAATATTCCTCGACAACAATGAATATTTTATAACCACTTGCTTATTTGAAATATTTGCGCATTTTACCCATAACTAACCACATTAATCAAATCAACCCTTCCTATTTCAAAATAATAAATAGAAGAAATTCAATTTCATTTATAATAAGTTGGGGTCTTACATCATTGCTTTCATCAGAAACAATATCGTCTGTCGATATGGACAACCAGAGGTTATTGTGTCAGACAATGCTAAAAACCTCAACAACAAAATGATGGAAGAGTTATGCAGAAAATTTCACATCAAACACCTTAACTCCGTCATCTACCATCCAAAGATGAATGGTGTTGTTGAAGCGGCTAATAAAAATATCAAAAAGATCATGCAGAAAATGTCCGCCAATCACAAAGGATGGCCTGACCTCTTGCCTCTGACTTTATTAGCCTACAAAACTTCCATGCGTACTTTCATTGGGGTAACCCCCTACTCATTAGCCTATGGGATGGAAGCAATGCTCCCCATAGAGGTGGAAATGGAATCCCTCAGAGTGTTGATGGATGCTCAGTTAGATGAAGATCAATGGGTACAAGACAGGTATCACCAATTGTCTCTAATAGACGAAAGGCGAACCGCGGCTATCTTCCATGGTCAGTTATATCAGCAAAGGATCGCATGATCCTACAATAGAAAGGTCCGACTACTGCAGTTCAAATAACATGACTTGGTTTTAAAGAAGATCATTGAAAACCAAGATCAATCTAAGGGGAAATACGCTCCTAACTGGGAAGGCCCATTTATTGTCAAGGAGGTATTGATAGGAGGTGCTCTCAGATTGCAGGAAATAGATGGCGATGAATTTCCACAACTTATCAACTCGGACACCGTGAAACGGTACTATGTCTGAAGTTACCATCAAACAAACATCCTTGTTTTGATCATCAAATCACCAGTCATTTCGATTTTGAACCCTTTCTTCTTACATACTCTTCTGTCCCTCAGGGAAACATACACTTCAAACCAGCAGCCTGGTTTCACCTCATTTCAAATCTTAAATATAATTTTGGTTATCCTGAAGACGGGATTGAACCTTTCCCAATTGTAGTTTATCATGAAGACGGGATTAAACTTTTCTACGCTTGCAATTTGTCCTGAAGACAGGATCAAACTTTTTTCCACTCCTACAGTTTATCCCTATTATGGGATCAAACTTTATTTTCCCCACAGTATAGCCTACACATGGGATTCACACTTCTCTTTGGCTGCGATTCGTCCTGAGGGGACAACTACGTCAACCTGATCTCCCTAATACCCGAGGGTACGTAGGCAACCATATTCTATATGGCCCGGTCGCAATAACAAAAAAAACAAAAACATTTATGCCCTTCCTGTAAGACCCCAGCTATTATAAATAAAGATGAATTTTCTATAAATATTATTTTTGAATATTATGGAATAAATTTGATATAATGTTATAGTTGTGGGTAATATTTAAAAATTTTGCAAAGTATGCAAGTTGTTATAAAATATTCGTTTGGTCGGGGAATATTCTTTTTGTTAGGGAATATTCGCATAACTACTCAATCATTGGTGGACCCTAGCAATGTAATTATCATTTGGATTGAGAAAAACGACAAAAATATTTTATAAAAATAACTTGGCGGAGGTGTTACCGTTAAAAGCTGTTGAATTACCCGGTGGTAAAAGTACGATGTCTACGCGTGGTTGCATAGTAGCACTACGGTATTGATTATTGATGCTTACGTGAGAAGTCACTCACCTATGCTCAATTATTACTACAATGGTCTTTGCATCATATCTTTTATATTATTGATTCAATTATTGTCACAAAGATTATCATCATATAATATGTTATATTATTAATTGAGACGACAAGTTATAAATGATTAATAATTGTTGAAAGATTAAAAATGTGTTGATTAAAAATAAAATGATTTATGGTAATATTTATTCAATCCTTAATGTATATAAAGAGTCGCTTATGAGGCGTTTGTGGTAAGTTTGATTATTTTATGGGGGGCCCATATGTCATCATCTAAGAGTCTCTTCTTCAATAGTAATTACCTTTGTGAATAGTAATTACCTTCGTCAATAGTATTTACCTTCCGTCAATAGTAATTACCTTCGTCGATAGTAATTACCCTTGTGAATAGTAAATTACCTTCGTCAATAGTAATTACCTATACCAGACGTCCAAACCACTTGCCGCTTTTACATTACAGAGCGTCGAAACCACTTGTCGTTTCACATTATAAAAGGCCGAACCACTTGTCGTTTCACATTACAAAAGGCCGAACCACTTTTCTTTTCACATCACCATTCGTCGAGCCACTTGCCTTTTCACATGGTAGGTGCTAAGCTAGAAATCTTCTATAAATAGAGGCCTAGTGCTTCATTATTTTTCACGAATTCATTCAAGCTTTAGAGAGAAAGTATAGAGAGAATAAGAGAGAAGAAGAAGAGTATTTTGTTACTACACTCTTTGCGGATTCAATCTCCTACCAAAACTAAGGGGTGTTATTCTTTCTTATTCATGAAGAAACTGTTGTTATTCCATTGCTTATTATTCGCATTGGAATAACTTTGTATACTGTGATTTACCTATACTTGGTGACATTCTTCTATTATTCTATTGGGACATCACATGCATGTTTTACACCTGACCGGGTTCCGCCTTTTTATTATTATTACATTGGAACATCATATGCATGTGTTTTACACCGACTGGTTAAAATTTTTTATTATTATTACATTGGACCATCCTGTGCATGCGCTTTTACGTCGGACCGGTTCCGTTATTTATTATTACATTGGAATAACTTTTGCAAGTGCGGTCTATCACATGCATGGTGATTTCTTTTGTTATTCCATTCTTTATTATACCCGGTTGGTTAAAACTTTGACTTCTATACTCCATGAAATTAGTGGAATATCCTTGATATTTGCGTTTCATCCAAAGATATCTTTTCATGGAAATATTTTTCTAATCATTCTTGAATTTTACTCTACAAAATGAATCATGTTGATAATTTGGGCGTTAATAATTCCCCGGATAAAATAATTCTTGAACTTGTTTTATTGAATTCTTATATCATTGTCATCATCCTCCTCATGTTTATATTATGTTGAAAGTCATTTTGTGGCTGAAGTGCATAGATGGACTTGGTATGATTATGACCGAGAGACTATTCGGTGTAATCATGACCGTAATGTTACCAATGATGTGATAAAAATCCTCAGTGGCCGTAGTGCATTGATGGACAGTTGTTGACATGGTCATGACCATTAATGAATACACAACTATTCTTGGCCATAGTGCATGAATAATTGTGGTCGTGATACTAAAGAATATCCTTGGCCGTAGTGCAGGGGTGATTCGACGATGTGGAATATTTATTAAAGCTGAGTCTCAGCTATAACAGTGATGAAAAACCTTTTAAATCATAAAAGATAGTAGATCTTATTTTCTACTTGACTCTTTTAATGGATTGCTTGTTCATTGCAGCTTAAACTTGATGTTTATTATATTTTATCGCTTTTAACACTTTGTTGAAGGCTATTGATAATTTATTCTCGCATTATCTTAGTCATAATATTTCTTCTTGGGCTAGTTGAGCTCACCCTTTCTTTCACCGTTCTCTTGTGAAATGAGAACATAGTTGGGACGAGTCGGGAACGGAGTAATGGTCCGGAGGATAGCATTAGTAGTCCTCACTATTCTCGTGAAATAGTGTGATAATAATTGTAATGAGGACTCCTTTTGAGTTTGTATAATATCTAGTAAATAATATTTGTATTCAAACTCACGCTTTATGTCGTATTGTATACCTACGCTTATATTAGTAAGTTGTATTTAAATTACATACCATGTATCCGACTACCCAAGATGGGTGATGTATACCTAATTTTGGGGTCGTCACGGTTGGTATCGAGCTTAGGATATGATCCTGGCTAAGATGTGAAAATAGTACTAGGAGGGAGAGACGGGAATACCTTCGCTAGTATGACCTACCTAAGTTTATGTGCTATTTTATTGGTTGGTCGAAGATAGGGATAATTTGTTACATGTCAATTAACCTTTTGTATTGTGGCGATTCAAAATGACATCCGAGAATGTTGAGAATAACAATGGAGCGCATGCGATCATTGATTCACCACATATCAATAATCGTGATAATGTGCATCGTGAAGGCGACAATCCTCATGCAAAACAACAACACCGACCAAATGATGAATGATCAAATGTTCGTGAGGCTTTATGCAATTTATGCAATGAAAGAAAGAGAGCGACTCTGTCCCAAAACATAGGTAGAAACACGGAAATTCTCAAGTGCACCGCTAAACAATTCAAGGAGCCGGGACCACCGGAGTTTAAGGGAGAGCCAAAACCACTTCCGCGGAAGCATGGATAAAGCAGATTAGCAAGATATTTGATGTCTTGGGATGCTCCGAGGAGCAAAAGGTTCCTTTCACGCTTTTATGTTGCGGAGAGAGCAGACATCGGGGGGAATCGGTAAAAACGTACTCAACTCATCAGATCAAGATATCTTGGGAGAAGTTCCAGAGTCATTCAACGACAAATACTTTCCCCGAAAGTATTCGCCACATGAAGGAGGTGGAGTTTATCAAGTTGAACAAAACAATATGACCGTGTCGCAATATCGAGGCAAAATTTGCGAGTTATCACGGTTTATATCCCACTTGGTGGATAATGAAGAGAGAATGGCGCAAATGTTTTTAAGAGGTTTGAAGCGAAGTAGATACGCCAACATCTTATTTCTCATAAACCGTGTTTGTATTCGGATGTTGTAAATAGGGCTCGCTTAGTGGAGCGCGATAATGAGTCAACGCAACTAAAAAGAGAGCAACCGGCAAAATTATAATACCAAATGAGAGTAGTCATCGGCGGTGACAACAAACGTGGAGGGAATCAACAAAGCCGATATAGTAACCACTTCCGGTGGTAATCGTACAAAAACAATAAGAATGGATATTTCAAGAAAAGGAGATTCAACAATGATGGAAAGACGTCAAAGACCAAAGACCCGCTGTTAAGGAAGGAGAAAGACCATCTATCATATGCTTCAAATGCGGAGGAGAGGGACACATCGGTCCAAAGCGCCACGCCATCCAGTCAAAGCATGTTATAATTGTGGAAGAGAAGGTCACTTAGCTCGATTTTGTTGTTTCATCAAGACAAATTCAATAGGATGGAGGCACCAAAGGTCATTCCCGAAAAGTCAAAACCCAGAAGTGTAAGGGAGAGCGTTTGTTGTGACCTCCCAAAGAGCAAGGAATCCGAATGAGGTCATCACGGGTAAGCTTATCATAAACTCTAATGAAGTCTATACTTTATTTGATACCGGTTTCTACCCATTCTTTTATTTCTCCTACTTGGCTCATCGATTAAATTTGACTCCGGAGAAATTAGACTTTGACTTATCTATGGAAACTCCGTTGGGAGAAACCTTCATTACATCCACTTTGCTTATAAGTCTTGTTTGGTTCAAATCGGTACCCTCACATTACACCGTCGATCTTATTTCATTAAAAATACTTGCATTTGACGTGATTCTAGGGATTGATTGGTTAACTACTTATCATGCAAAAATTGATTGTTTTCGTAAGGTTTTTAGCTTTCATATTCCTAATCAACCTATTATGCGAATTCAAACGACCAAACCATTAAAATCAATCACGGTCATCTCAAGCCATAAAGCTATTCGTTTATTGAAAAACGGATGTCAAGCTTTCTTAGCTCATGTCACAGATTTAAACAAAAATACGTCAGTTTTGAACGATATTTCAATTGTTAATAAATTTCCTAACGTATTCCCCGAAGAACTTCCTTGCCTACCCCAGAGCGTGAAATTGAATTTTGTATCGACCTTGAACCCGTTACAAAACCTATTTCCAAAGCCCCATATTGAATGGCTCCTATTGAACTTCAGGAGTTAAAGACCCAACTGCAGGAATTGTTAGACATTGGCTTTATTCATCCTAGTACTTCTCCTTAGGGTGCTCCTGTTCTATTCGTGAAGAAGAAAGATGGGAGTATGCGACTTTGTATTGATTATCGGGAGTTGAATCATGTCACCATCAAAAATAGGTATCCATTGCCACGTATTGATGACCTGTTTGACCAAATTGCAAGGAGCCAAATTCTTTTCAAAGATCGATCTTCGCTCCTGATATCACCAATTGAAGATTAGAACCACCGACATTCCAAAGACGGCTTTAAACTCTATGCGGGCATTATGAATTCCTAGTCATGTCCTTTGGATTGACTAATGCTCCTTTGCCTTCATGGATATGATGAACCGAGTATTCAAGGAATATTTAGATCACTTTGTGGTCGTCTTTATTGATGACATCCTTATTTATTCCAAAAGCCGTGAAGATCATGAGCAACACTTGAGGTCGACACTCCAAAAGCTTCGTGAATATAAGCTTTATGCCAAGTTGAAGAAATGTGAGTTCGGCTTGAAGAAGTAGCATTCCTTGGGCACGTGGTATCAAGTCATGGAATATCCGCTTGACCCAAAGAAAGATCAAGCTATTCAAAGTCGGAACAACCAAAATCGATTGATCAAGTACGTAGCTTTCTTGGTTTAGCTAGTTATTATCGGAGATTCGTGGAAGGATTTTCTCGAATCGCTACTCCATCGACTCAAATTGACTCGGAAAGATACAAAGTTCGGTTGGAGCAAAGAATGTGAGAGGAGTTTTCAAGAACTCAAGAGGAGACTTATTTCAAAGACCTGCTCGACAATACCATCCTGCCTTGGAGGGATTTGTCATCTACAATGATGCTTCGAGCAAAGGGTTGTGATGTGTTCTCATGCAACATGGAAAAGTTATAGCCTATGCCTCGCGACAACTCAAAAGAATATGAGAGGAATTATCCTACTCATGATCTAGAGTTGGCATACCGTTATCTTTGCACTTAAAATTTGGAGGCATTACTTGTATGGGGAGAAAGTGGAGATCTTTACGGATCATAAAAGCCTCAAATATTTCTTCACTCAAAAGGAACTCAACATGTGACAACGACGTTGGCTTGAATCTGTTGAAAGATTTTGATCATACCATCCAATACCATCCTCGAAAAGCGAACGTGCTAGTGATTTATTGAAAGCGTAAGATCGTATGCAAGCACGAAAAGTGCGTTATTGTCAACACAAAGGCCCATTTTGTGTGACTTGCAAAGGATGGAGATAGAGTTAAAGACTCTAGGGATGCATGTGATGATAGCGAGTATACAAGTAGAACCGACTTTAATCGATAAAGTTAAAGTCGCTTTCAGCTACGCACTGGAGCCGATGCGCGATGAGGAAGAAAGTGCAAGAAGGTGCTATGCTTAGCAAGAATCGATTAAGAAGGAATACTTGAGTCAACTCCGCACTTTGTGTTCTAACGACCACGATTTAAAGTATAATATCATGATGGAGGCGCACAACACACCATTTGCAATCCATCACAGGAGTACCAAAATGTATCATGATATTCGCTATACATTTTTGGTGGAGCAATATGATGAGAGAGATAGCGTTGTTTATCTCAAGGTGTCTAACTTGTCAACGAGTTAAAGCGGAGCATCAAGTACCAAAAGGACCATTGCAACCACTTGAAATTCCGTAATGGAAGTGGGAGCACATTACCATGGATTTCATTCACGGCCTTCCTAAGGTTTCTCAAGGCATTGATGCGATTTGGGTCATTGTTGATAGATTGACCAAGTCTCGCTCATTTCTTCTACCGATACGAAAACTTATACACTTGAACGCCTTGCTTGTATGTACATAAAAACGAGATTGTAAGATCGCATGGTATGCCAAGATCCATAGTTTCGATCGAGACCCAAGATTCACTTCACGATTTTGGGTTAGTTTGCAAAAAGCTATGGGCACAGATTTCACGATTTAGCTTCGGCATATCATCCTCGACTTTACGGACGAACGTGGAGAGGACTATTCAAACTCTTGAAGATCTATTAAGACTCTTTGTCCTTGATTTCAAGGAGAGTTGGGACAAGTTCTTACCATCGGTGGAGTTTTCCTACAACAACAGCTTATCAAGCTAGTATTGGCATGGCTCCATTCAAGCGTTGTATGGAAGAAAGTGTCGTTTCTCTAGATGTTGGGATGAGGTGGGTGAAGCAACGTTGTTGGGACCGGGAGTTGGTACGTATGACTACGGAAAAGATTCAAACGATCCGACAACGATAAAAACCTCAAAAAATCAACAAAAGAGTTATGCTGATCTTCATCGAAAGGACGTGGAATTCGATATAGGAGATCATGTGTTGTTAAGAGTTGCTCCATGGAAAGGAGTTACAAGATTTGGAAAAAGAGGAAAACTTAATCCTCGATTCATCGGTCCATTTTTAATCCTCGATCGAGTAGGAACTGTGGCCTATAGACTCGCTCTACCGCCAAATATGTCTCGTGTTCATAACGTTTTTCACATATCCATGTTACGTAAATATGTGAAAGACCCAAACCATATTATTGAGTTAGAACCGGACGAAATAGCGGAAGATTTGACGTATGAAGAGGTTCCTGTTCAAATTTTGGATAAGAAGGAACATATTCTACGCTCCAAGGTTATACCTCAAGTCAAAGTTTTGTGGAGGAACCACGATGTTGAGGAAATGACTTGGGAGTTAGAATCTGAAATGAAATCAAGGTATCCTTACCTCTTCGACATACCAGTACGCACCCTAATTTCGAGGGCTAAATTTCATAAGAAGGGAGGTTGTAAGACCCAACTATTATAAATAAAGATGAATTTTCTATAAATATTATTTTTGAATATTATGGAATAAATTTGATATAATGTTATAGTTGTGGGTAATATTTATAAATTTTGCAAAGTATGCAAGTTGTTATAAAATATTCGTTTGGTCTGGAGAATATTCTTTTGTTAGGGAATATTCGATAACTCCAATCATTGGTGGACCCCACAAATGTAATTATTGTCGGATTGAGAAAAACGACAAAAATATTTTATAAAAATAACTACGGAGGTGTTACCGTTAAAACTATTGAACTACCCGTGGTAAAGTACAAGAATACGCTGCGTGGTTGCATAGTAGCACACTCAGATTGATTATTGATGCTTACGTGAGAAGTCACCACCTTATGCTCAATTATTACTAAAGAATTCTTTGATCATATCTCTTATATTATTGATTCAATTATTGTCACACAGATTATCATCAGATAATATGTTATATTATTAATTGAGACGATAAGTTATAAATGATTAATAATTGTTGAAAGATTAAAATGTGTTGATTAAAAATAAAATGATTTGTGGTAATATTTATTCAATCCTTAATGTATATAAAGAGTCATTATGAGACGTTTGTGGTAAGTTTGATTATTTTATGGGGGGCCCATATGTCATCATCTAAGAGTCTCTTCGTCAATAGTAATTACCTTTGTGAATAGTAATTACCTTCAATGAATAGTATTTACCTTCGCTCGATAGTAATTACCTTCGTCGATAGTAATTACCCTTGTGAATAGTAATTACCTTCGTCAATAGTAATTACCTTTACCGTGACGTCAAACCACTTGCCGCTTCACATTACAAAGGCCAAACCACTTGTCGTTTCACATTACAAAAGGCCGAACCACTTGTCATTTCACATTACAAAAGCGCCGAACCACTTTTCTTTTCACATCACCACCGTCAAGCCACTTGCCTTTTTCACATGGTAGGTGCTAAGCTAGAAATCTTCTATAAATAGAGGCCTAGTGCTTCATTATTTTCACTTAATTCATTCAAGCTTTAGAGAGAAAGTATAGAGAGAATAAGAGAGAAAAGAAGAGTATTTTGTTACTACACTCTCTGCAGATTCAATCTCCTACCAAAAGTAAGGGGTGTTAGTCTTTCTTATTCATGAAGAGAACTGTTGTTATTCCATTGCTTATTATTCTGTTGGAATAACTTTGTATACGCTATTTACCTATACTTGGTGACATTCTTCTATTATTCTGGCATTTGGAACATCCTCGTCAGGTGTTTTACACACCGGACCGGTTCCGCCTTTTTATTATTATTCTCATTGGAACATCCTCGTCGTATGTGTGTACACCGACCGGGTTCCGCTCTTTATTATTATTCATTGGAACATCCTCGTCGTGTGTTTTACAATTTGACCGGGTTCCGCTTTATTATTATTATTCTCGTTAGAACATCCCATGCATGGCGTTTTTTGCGGGACCGGTTCCGTTATTTATTATTCTCGTTGGAATAACTCCGTTGCGTGCGATCTATCGCATGCATGGTGATTTCTTTTGTTATTCCATTCTTTATTATACCCAAATTGGTTAAAACTTTGACTTCTATACTCCATGAAATTAGTGGAATATCCTTGATATTTGCATTTCATCCAAAGATCTTTTCATGGAAATATTCTTCCGATCATTCTTGAATTTTACTCTACAAAAAAAGATCATGTTGATAATTTGGACGTTAATAATTCCTGGATAAAATAATTCTTGAACTTGTTTTATTGAATTCTTATATCATTGTCATCATCCTCATGTTTATATTATGTTGAAAGTCATCCGTGGCATGCAAAGGTATGCATAGATGGACTTGGTATGATTATGACCGAGAGACCTATTCTTGTAATCATGATCGTAATGTTACAAATGATGTGATAAAAATCCTCGATGGTAGTAGTGCATTGATGGACGATTGTTGACATGATCATGACCATTAATGAATACACAACTATTCTTGGTAGTAGTGCATGAATAATTGTGGTCGTGATACTAAAGAATATCATTGGTCGAAAGTGCAAGGGTGATTCGATGATGTGGAATATTTATTAAAGTCGAGTCTCAAATTATATAATGAAGATGAAAACCTTTTAAATCATAAAAGATAGTAGATTTTATTTTCTATTTGACTCTTTTAATGGATTGCTTGTTCACTGCAGCTTAAACTTGATGTTTATTATATTTTATCGCTTTAACATTGTTGAAGGCTATTGATAATTTATTCTGCATTATCTTAGTCATAATATTTCTTACTGGGCTAGTTGAGCTCACCCTTTCTTTCACTGTTCTCTTCAGAAAATGAGAACATAGCTGGGACGAGTCGGGGAACGGAGTAATGGTCCAGAGGATAGCATTAGTAGTCCTCACTATTCTGTGAAATAGTGTGATAATAATTGTAATGAGGACTCCTTTTGAGTTTGTATAATATCTAGTAGACAATATTTGTATCCAAACTCACAGTTTATGTCGTATTGTACACGACAGTTATATTAGTAAGTTGTATTTAAATTCTGTACCATGTATCTGACTACCCAAGATGGGTGATGTATACCTAATTTTGGGGTCGTCACACTTCCTCTACAAAAACAAAAACAACAAACATACTTCTACACCCTTCTTCGCCAATAAAGCTTATGCCTTTCATATTCAGCGTTGAACCTCTTACACCAGGTTCGAACTACGCAAACTTGATCTCCTCCTCGGTAGGAGTATGTAGGCAGCCATTCATGGTTCAGTCTAACCCCTACCAGAACAAAAAATGCTTGTCACACGGTACTGGGATAAACCTTCAATTCATTACATTTCATCGGTTTCAGATCAAAGGGATGGAATTACCCAACCTCTTCTCACAAATAGAAGATTCGGTGACCATCTAAGCTGCGATCATGCCTTAAAGAGCAATACCAACCCATAAGAGATGGAATTAACTAGGCTTCACACAAATAGAAGTACTGGCGATCATCTGTGGTGCGGTCAATTTCAGAGAGGAAAAACAACCTTTGCTCCACTTTTCCATACAGATACCAGTCCCAAGACACAAAAGATGGTAGGGATATACATAAATCAATGATCCGTTCTGAGAGATCTTGCGATGTCTCAATGTCCACCTATCAAGGATAAGTTCAGAATGCATCAAGATCACAAGGCCCTAAAGAAACAGACAAATATCAAGCAAGTATCAAGGCATAACTAAAAGGGAAGTGAATCAAAATATATTTCCCTGCCATACATAATATTGTTTGATATATACATATGTGTTGTACATGATAAAATGGCTAAGCTAGTCTGTGCAAGAAAATACAAAGCTATCTACAGATCTGTATGTATGCGGACTATCAGATCTAACATGGCATCCCTCTCTGAAGACAGAGGTAACGTTGCAAGCTCCTGCCCAATGGTATCTACACGAGCTAGTAGATCAGAGGTTAACTGCATGGTGGCATAATTCTCATCAATGTAAGCACTCATGCGCAATAAGACCGAGCGATATCCGGGATCTCACTGAAGTGTTGTCTGCAATGGCCACATTCCTAGCAGATAAGGCGACATCCCGCTCCATAATCAATGCATCCCTGGCCGATCTAGCCTCATCCCTCTCTAATAAAGTGGTGTCTTTCCCATCAAGAGCTGTCAACATCGCGGCCCTAGCCTGATCTCTATCATAGGTCATCAGATGTAAGCTTTGCTCCAAATGTTGTGCCAAATACTGAGTAACAGAGGCACTCGGGGTGGGAGAAAACTCAGCCAGCTCTCGATGATCCTAATAGGCATACAACCTGGATCTGTCCTCCGCTGATAAACGATGTGAAGCGAAACGTTGACTCACTGCCCCCTCATAAGGATGAAAGTCCTGAAACTGGTCAAACTGACACATCACGACCAGTGGGTGGTAAGTAATCATGCCCGTCAATCCAACCAGAGGGAGATAATCCATGTCCGGACCATGAGTAATGAAACTGTAGGGTGAGCTAAGCCCTGAACACGGAAATATAGCAAACGGATCCCTAATCCCTGCCATGAGAGCTTACCACGATGCAGCATCTGTACACTCCGCAGGCTGAAAGGGGTATGACATGGCTATATCATGGGTGAAACAAAACCTGCCGTCTGAGTGTGACAATCGGTCTCAAGTGTGACATAAACCACACATACAACATGACCAAGCTACCTGTGAACACTCCTGTCGGATAAGTGCAGCAGTATGTAGCTGACCTTAGAGTCTCTGCAATGATCATCGGTATAATGGTATGACCCTCCCTAAGAGCTCTCACTGTCATAATGACGTCGATATCCAGCTCATCCATATATCGTGGCATGAAGACGTATGACAATACGCACAATAGCAGCACATCCACTCTGGCTGAACGCCAATGATCCTCTGGTGTGGTGAAATCCCCGGAATATCGTGCATAACTATCCTCAAAGCCAAATCTGTCAAACAAAAAACACTGGGATATCACGTGGCCGGATGTAATCTCATCTTGTACCACTCTACGTCTCAATCCGGTGAGGGTCGTGAACTATTTGATCATGTCTCCGATAGCCATATGCACGCAAGGTCTGTACAGCGGCAGCATCATCAATTGTGCATACTCCTCCAAAGTAGGAGTCAACTCCTGGGTCCCAAATCGAAAAACCTGCCTCTCCGATACCCAGTGCTCTAGCATACCCTCTACAAATCCTGTGGGATCCTGAAACGTCAACAGGGTCATAGTATGCTGTAGCAAATCATCTACGATCACCATGTCTGATGGTGATATACTATCATACCATGAGTGCATACCATATACCACCAAAAATTGTGGGGTATGATCAATACGACTAACTGTCGAAGAAGACATCTCAGACGGTCGTGTCATAAGACCATCTGAGGGGTTAATCTTTGAATATCTTTGGACATACATACATATGCATAACAATAACATGCATGATAAAATAGATGGCAATATGATATAGGGAATGGAAAGCGTACATACATTCCTAAGTATATCATCATCTAATACATCTCTGTCAAATTAAAATACGAAAAATGGGGTGAAGCTACCCAAAGACTAACATATAGGCCTATCAAAAGAGATAACGAGAAATACATCAGAAAAAGTCAATGGTATCAATGTCTACATCATCGATCCTATCCACCTGATGTAACTCTTCCTGAGTCACTGGATCTCTATCTACAGGGATGTCAGGCCTATACAATGGAGGATCTGCACCGGCAAAGCCATATGGGTCACCTGAGGAGCCAGTGCCAGAGCTGGAAGGATCAAAAGTATCTACCTCTGAAGGATCTCCACCCAAATACCGAATGAAAAGATGTATCTGGTCCAACTGTCGGGTCAATCTATCAATCTGTGTTACATGAGTCGGATCTTTGACACAGGCTAGCCATTCCATAATCATCACGGATCCTGGAACCATATCCCCCATAAATTGTGTGGCGCGGGTCTGAGCTCCAATGGTACGAGGGATCCACCAATGCTGGAACATCTCCTGAGTCCAGGGACCTTCTAACAAAGTATAACCGTCAATCCCCAACAATGGGATGTCAATGATGGGTGACTGCGAAACAGGCCAATAACGTCTGGCAAGAGGCAAGATCGGCATGTGAATCTCTCCTGTAGTGCTCCTGATAGCACGCTCTCCTAAATAGAGCTCCCATCCTCCATCTGTGAAGAGAGGAATCCTGCGGGTGGAAATAACGTACTCAACTCCAGTCGGGTACCCATCCTTAAATCCAACTCCTAAATGCTCTCCAGAGTAGGGAACCCATGTGATGACATCCGCCGTCAATAACTCCAAATTGTGGCGACAATGAGTGAAACCTCAAAGAATGTGGGACCTCCGCCAGTATGGAATGATGCCATCTCCATCTTCGTGGATAGGTGTCTAAACCTAACACGCTCATAGGACGCAAACATGGAAGCCTCTCATAGGCCCAAAACTGCCAACACAAAGGCAAGATCTGCTATTAGTCAACACTCTTAACCTGTACATGGGAAAAGACAAGAGAAATACTCACCAGCAGAAATGGGTAGAATCCAAACCACGCCTCGGTTAAGCCCTACGATCACATGCTCATTCCCCTGAGGAAGTAGGCAAAGGTGTTGGAACTCCAATCATAGTCTCCTATACGGTCCACGTGTTGAGTGGCGCTGATCAAAGCAAAAGAGACACCGTAGAGGAATTATCTGCTATGAAGCAGCCCCTAATGATCATCAGGAACAATCGCCAAATAACGTGATCCCTGAATCTCACATCATCGGGTATGGTCTCACTCAACAGCCCGCTCATAGCATCTATGCTCAAAGGATCTGTACGAACAGTCCTGCCCTTGAGCGCCTCCGCCGGAATTCCCAACAAGGATCTGATGACAATAGGGGTAATATCTGTTGTGCAAGGCACTGGATCCCCTCCAAACTCCATACCTGTGATAAACCGCCAATCCATCGGCATCATCATCACCTCATAGTCCAGCAAATGGAGTGACTGAGTCTGGTGAAACCACCGCTAAGACAATGCCCTGAGGTAACCCCAGGGATAGCGACGAGGAAGAATGGAAAAGAACGTCCCAAATCCCCAGCCATGTAGAATCGCTCTGTAGTCATCATGAAAAGCCTAATACATGGAGTGGATGATAAACCAGTTCCCTCGAGGCTGTGTGAACCCGGGAACCTACATCAAATGCAGATCAACATCAGAATCCTTGGCTCCTCATCAAATAGGAAATAAGGAAGATTAAAGATCTAACTTCATACCTCGTTTGCGTGTAGGTATGCTGAAGGATGCCTACTCAAGTCACCCAGAAGATTTGGGTTCGTCACTTGAATACCTGGCAATTCTCTATGGGGAACACGTACAACAGGAGCAGGAACCTCAATCGGTACGTCCTCGTCCTCGACATTCGGCACTTCAACCCGAATAGGACGTATCACCGCCTCCACTAGACAACGAGGCTGTCTGACAGACCGGTGCTGAGGCTCTTCAGAAGCCCTCCTCCGTACACCTGAAGTGGTCCTACTGGAACTACTCGGCAAATCCGGATTTATAATATCTGGACAACAAGTCTCCAAATCACCTCAGAAAGGGTGTGGTAAATTCATACCTGGAGCTTTTCAAAATGCATTTTATGCATTACATGCATGAATGCATTGTTTTAACATACGTCTACAATAGAGTTAAAAAGGCATGGCTACTCAATTCCTACATTTTGAAAAATTTTCCATAGCCCCCTTTGTAAATGGGACTATCCACATGCACATAGCCATGACTAGGTGGCCATTCAGTAGCACACCTGTACACAGTCATATACATCCTACATGCATTATCATATCACAGTAAAAAATCCATAAGGGTAGTCTAATTAACAGGATTATTTTACTTTTCTATCTTTACTCATTTGTCCTCAGATAGGATAAGAAATGACAGTAAAAGGTGCCAATTTGACTATTTCAAAAGTTAATTTTTTTCACATCATTATGTTCAGCATGGTTTAATACTAACATTTGCTAGATTGAATATTTTTATCAAGTCATATTAGCATGCATATTCACTACTATGTGTCTAAATGCATTTTATGTGATAAGTCATTTTTCAATGGATAGAAACTGGAAAAAATACATGCATATGTTACCAGGACAGTGAAGAACGCTTGTACGGTGGCGGAATATGCAGAAAGTTGCCCGAACTCAGTAGATCTAAAGAAGAGCTCTCAGATTTCCTTCACAGCGCAGCTTGAAAATGACTTCTGAAAGCAACCTTTGAGCTTTACATAGTCACGGTTGGTCGCGGGCCTACTGCTGTTGCATTGCAGGTATACCTGAGGCATTCATACGTGGGTCCCACACCTCCGGCTCACTCCAGTTAGAGTTGCGAAGGAGGACTTGCAAGCTGAAAATGCCAAATCAGGAACAAAAATGCTGCGCGATTAAGCAAAATAGCTTGGAATCCTGGTTTTGTACGGGATAGAATTGAACTCCCATCATCTCATTGGTATTCGCCTGAATATAGGGTATATTATACCGATGATCTCAACTTTTATAAATCATGCTCGGCAATACACCATAAAGGTCTGATGCCATCATTGCAGTGTCTCAACCCTAAACCTCCCCGACGGGGGTTATAACTCAAAACCACGAAATGCCAAACCTCCCCGGCGGGGGTTACAACGTCAAAGTTATAAGCATATATGTATCCCCGGCGGGGGTCACAACGCACATCTTTTAAGCATCTACGTATCCCCGGCGGGAGTTACAGCGCATTCTCAACCATTGATAGACACATCAATGAGGGTCAAGCAGCCTTGACGTCATCTCAACCGATGGCAAGTAAACCCATCGAAGTAACTTAGCCACGTATCCCGGCGGGGTTTACAACATTGTGCGACCATTGACACATACATCAATGAAGGTCAAGCAACCTTGACAATGCACCCAACAGGGATCTATCCGGTGATACACACATCAGCGAAGGTCAGGCAACCCTGACAACAACAGACTGTTGGCATTAACTCTGACAGAATGAGGAAATATGTTATAAACATCCTCAAAAAGACAAAGCTTTATCCCCACAGATCTCTTGCACATAAGAGGTACCTCTATGGAATATAAGCCAGTGTCTAGGATTTAAGACTTTGGTGATATCCCCAACGTCAACATCCTTGAAGACTTGGATCGCATGTCCAAGGCATCAGTGATTGTCATCCCAACAGAATTAACTGATAATCATGCATCATACATTTGCATCATGTTGCTGCACATAGCATCATATTTATCTTCTTGCATTTCAAGTGTCTAGGATTCTTTATCCTATCCATGCCTTGCATTGCATGAATATGATAAAGAGGGGCATCAGTAGACACTCAAAATTTTCTGCACACCTGTTACTAACATTACAGGAGGGCAGATTCGTCTTTCGGAGATAACCTTGGAAGATAGCTTACATCCATTCCGGATACTACCGGAAGTTCAAGTTCAAAACCCGGGACACACACTGGGAACATCATTTCCAACCCCGGAACACACACCGGAAGGATCATTTCCAACCTTGGAGATAACCCCGAGTTTCATCCTTGGCGATAACCCCAGGGAATACTGTTGCAGTTCTGGCGATAACTCTGGAAATGCTTGTTTCAAACACATGCTATCAGATTCAATCTCAAACCTCTGCCGAGGCACTCATCCCTCAAACCCGGAGCTAATAACTGGTAGACAGGCACACTCATAAGATGACCTTGCGGCATTCAAACACTTGCAGCAGTTCGATCTCAGATGTAACCCTGAGCAACGTCTGCTTTCAACTCAAACTGGCGATAACACTGGTGAGGAGTCAAACGTCATCTTGCCACGTCAACACCTGCGCGTCGTCTCAACACTTCATACATACATACATACAACAATGTCCCACAAGAATCGAGGAGTTACAATCCTGAGTGACTATTACGCATGGCAGTACACCGGATAGAATTTGAAGCTTGAAGACTATGGGCATGG